>CM036586.1:177755047-178955047 GCA_020745705.1 Hemiprocne comata
TATGCTCTTGCCTCTGGGACAAGTTGTTAGAACTGTATGCCATTTTGCTTATGAAATGTGAAGAGATGTAAAGAACAAAATAAATGCCAGCAAAATCAGCTTTGAATAGTTAGTAAATACATGAGATATTGGCAGAAGCCGAGTAGCACAAATATAGCCTTGAAAGATGCTGTTTCACATATAAGATTAATATTTGAAAGGTGTAACAGACTTCTAAGACATACTGCATACACAGATTAATATTTCTAATAAGATCTGCAGTGTTTCTGATCACATTGTCAATCATAATCGCTTTTCTGATATTGTTAGTTCTGGTTATTTGAGCTTAGTATTTATAGCCCAGGGTTGTCATTTACAAATTTGAGTTGGCAAGTTTTGTAGTCCACACTAAATTTATTACTTGCTTTGTTATTGATTTGTTAGTGTTTTGCTATTCTTTTTCATACATATGATATAAAGTTAGTAAATAATTTAAATTGCACTAAGAAATTAATTTTAAGCACCTTCAAATGCTATTTTGAAATGCTCACCATCAACATAGCACCATAGTATTGCTTATAAGGAATGACATACAGTTTTTAGATGAGTGTTTCCATGCAAAAAATCTACTACAATCCCCAAAGTATTTAACTTGTATGCAACTTCTTTAATTTAAATACCTAATTAATGCTTTTCAGGTGACATTAAATAAAGTAAAAAATCCAACTCTTTTGCAAGAAATGAGAAATAAAATGTAGAGCATCAAATTACCTTCTTGCCCTCTTATTGGAGAACAAGAGAAGGATCAGTTATTCTCCATCTTTGCTTTGTGTCAGTGACTCCCTGTATATTAAGAAGTTCCAATGTCTATTCAGCAGTTTCCACAATTGCAAGTAGAACTTTTAATTGACAATAGCAGGTCAATACTGATACTCATTTGTAATAATAATGGATTTATATTTGTACCTAATATTGAATTCGTTACAGGCATAGGACTGATTGTTTCCCATTTCTGTGCTCTTGTGTCATCTTAACAGTCTCAAACAAGAAAGCCCGATTTGAAAGTGTAATGTAAAATGATTGCTAACTTATTGACACTTACTACTTTAGGGATTTTGCTTCTGAGATTTTGATTGCCTCAATGCCCCTATTTTTCTTACACACAGGAAATAACAACAGACATTTTCAGTAGGATGTTTGAGCAGAGACATGGTTTGGGTATTTTGATTCCTCTCCTACACTTGTGTTCATTGATTATAAAGGAAGTCCATGGCAATTATGTAACTATGTTACTTGATGTCTGAAGTTTCATTATTAGAACCCTGTCCTTTTACAATTTTCCTCTGACTTTTAAGGAGGTTTAGAGTAGAAAAGGAAGTTTACTAGGCTGTAATATCTACTACAACTTAAAATAGCATGTGACCATAAGTTTCACCGAACATACAATTTAGCTCTGCTGTAATGCAGAATAAATGGAAGAGGAGTGCAATACAACACTATGCATGGTGCACAGAAATTGGTAGAGCTTTAGATGTAGTAAATGTCTCTGAGAGTCTATTTTTTTTTTTTTCAGAAATTCTACGAAAACCTATTTTCATAATTACATAATATGTAACTAGGCAATGAATTAGTGAATGTATTGTACTATGTAATCTGGAATTGTATACTGCCACAGGACAGAAAAGGGAATGGTATACAGCTGGTTTTGTGTATTTGTTTCTTTTGCTTCTGCATGTTTTTCTTCTTGTGCTATAGGTAAGGAAAAATTGTTGGCTCTGAAACCTTTTACTTGTGTAGTACGTCTCCCTGTCCTCAGTGTGAGAAAAGATGGTCTTTATCAGCACTATAGTTTCAAATGATACAAACAGAGCACTTTGGGACAGCAACTAAGCCCTACCGAGTCTCTCACCCACTCTCTCACAGCAGAATGGGGGAGAAAGTCAGAAGGTGAGAAGGCTAAAAAAATATTCATAAATATAAATGCAGTTTAATAGGTGAAGTAAATTAGCACATGCAAACAAAGCTAAGTAAATAATTCATTCACTACTTCTCATCAGCAGGTAGACATCTAGCCAATTCCTGGTAAGCAGAACTTTAGCACACAAAGCAGTTGCTTGGGAAGACAAAAGCCATAACCATGAATATCCCTCCTTCCTTCTCCTTTCCCTGAGCATTTACTGATGAACACTATGGAATGGAGTATCGTTTTTGTTCAAGTTGGGTCAAGCTGTCCTGGTTTTAAGTTCCTTCCTGTCTCTTGCCTACCTCCAGCCTACTTACTGGTGGGACAGAGTGAGAAACAGAGGAAGGCTTGATGCTGTGCAAGCATTGATCAGTGGTAACATAAACATAGGTGTGCTATCAACACTGTTTTAACCACAAATCCAAAACACAGCACTATACAGGATGCTATGAAGAAAGTTAACACCATCCCATTTGGTGGCCCTCTGCTGGACTTTGTCTAGTATTTCAACCTGCTGGCAAAGTTATTTCTAATGTGGGCTAGGATGATCTGGCCTTCCTGGCCATGAGGGCACACTGCTGGCTTAGCTGCTTATTCACCAGGACTGTCAGGTCCTTCCACACAAAGCTGATTTCCAACTTGCCTGCCTCCTGCATGAACTGGTGCATGGGGTTATTTCAGCCCAGGTGAAGTTTCATGCACCCTCTCCCAAATTTATTTTCCTGTCTGCTGTATTTGCTTCTCAAAATCTTTAAAAAGAAAAAAAAAAAAAGCATTCCTGTGAAATACTGTAGCTGGAATAACAAATACATTGTGTAGGTTCTTTGATACGCTGCATCAGTTGTAAAATTTCATTTAAACTTTTTAATTATATCAATAATAACTTTCTCTTTAAGGCAGCTTTTATATTTTTGTTACCAATATTATTAGTGTATGTCGAACAAGTTAGGAGAAAGGGTCCACATGAAACCTAAGTTTGAACCCATAAATACCACTTTTTAACTTTTTTTTCTGTAATTGCTATTTTTTGTAATAAAAAACTACTTTGACTGAAAAAGAGTAATTAATCAATTACCTCTGTTAGTAAAACTTCAAGCGTGGATGACATCACTTCTCTTGTGATGGCATTAGCTGAACTTTCTCACCACCATAGAAGACCTGAAAAATAAAATGTAAATATTTCCATTTACTTTTCAGTGAAAGATAGATATTGTCAATGTTACTGACTTTAAAGGCAAAATTCAGGGTTGATGCTATACTATGTCAAGTGAGCATGGCAGGCAGACAGAGAGTGAAGGTGAACCTGCTGGATACTACTCAAACATTTGTTCAGTCTGGCATATAAATTGTATTGTGCAAACTGAGATTATACATAAACTAGTTTTTTATTGTTTCTTTTTGTTAAACTCTGTTAAGAGTAAAGCCTTACAACTACCTGAAAAGAGATTTCTGAGAGGTGGGGGTTGGTCTCTTCTCCCTAGTAAAAAGCAACAGGACAAGAAGAAATAAGCTCAAGTTGCACCAGGGAAGGTTTCTATTAGATATTAGAAGAAACTTCTTCGTTGAAAGGGTAGTTAAACACTGCAATAGGCTGCCCAGGGAAGTGGTTGAATCACCATCCCTAGAGTTGTTTGAAAGGCATATAGGTGTGGTGCTTAGGAACATGGTTTAGCACTAGACTTGGTAGAGTTAGGTTAATGGTTAGTAGCGCCAAGTTAATGGCTGGACTCAATGTCTTTTCCAAGCAGAACAATTCTGTGATTCTGTGGTAGAGCCAGGAGAAGGGGAAGAGAGTCAGCAGCAGTAGGGTCTTGGACACGGCTCATTAATCCATGTCTTGCTTGAGATCACTGATCCTACCAGAACCTGCAAGCACTTTGCAGTCTACAGGTTCCAACGCTGCTTTAGCTACATACTAGTTCCATATCAGAGCAAGGTAATTCCATATGAAGCACATCCTAGCTCTCTTTTCCCTGGCTTCCATTCCAAGAAGAAGCCACCTGCATGTCCCAGATAGCAGGTGCTGTAATTTATACTAGGTGCCAATCTGCAAAGCAAGACACTGTAACAGATTACACAAGCATGAAAAAGAATGTCTAGACAGAGCCTAAAGGACCTTTTGCCTTCAGCAGAAGTCACAGTTGCTCCTCTTCAGTTTTTATTCAGAGTTTGGAAATTATGGGAACAGAAGCCATAAACAGCTTCTTCATTTTCTCCAAATTAAGCAAGAAATCAAGCAAAAATTAAGGTGAATAGCCTAGACGTTAATATTTGTACTACATGTAGTCTTTTGAGAGTCACATAAATTGGGCTGTAATCATAGCTCAATATCATAGATAATAGCAATTCAGACATATTTTAACAATGAAAATTAACTTTTAAATACACTAGAATTATTTGCTATGAGTGTCAGAATTAAAAAAATATTATTATAAAAAGATTTGTGTCATTTTTTGCCAATGCATTTTCCTCCATGATATCACTTGCATAATCCCTATGTTTACCTCTGTGCCCAACCTGAGCGCTCAACTGTGTGCTGGTATCTGTTCAGTATGGAAATGCTACTGGTCCAGCTCTGACTGCCAGCTTTTCAAAGGAGACATTGCAATGTGTATTTTTCTCCTCTATATGGTTACTGATTTTTAGGAAACATTTTTTTTCATCTTAACATTTCTTTCATGTTTGGTAGAAATCAGATGAAAAGTTATAGAGGTAGGTGAATTTAGACAGATCAAAAATCCTAAAAAAGACCAGTAATCCTCTTCTTCAGGAGACTAGAAAAAAGCAGAAAATTTGAGAAAGAGAGCTTATCATTCTGTGTCTATTTAGACACTTCAAAAATTATAGATGTGAAAGGTATTAGCAAGCTATTATGTCTATTTACTTCTCTCCCATACTTGGTATGTCAAAGGAAATTGCTCAGGAGGATGGAGCTTATAGGAAATCCTACAGATCTTAGAAAGTGGCCATCTGGCTGCTTAGATGAGTGGGTAGTAGACATATTTTTTCCTGAAAATCCAGTGCATACTATTTGATGAAAAGAATATTTTCTTTCTGATAGCAGAAAAACAATTTTTTCACAGTCTTCTCTCTGCAGATTGACACAGCTGCATACAGCTTCCTTTCTCTTCCTCCTTACTTCTTTATGTGAACATACTCTTTAGGATCACTTTTACCAGCCTTTGGGCAGATGATCAGGAATTGATGCAAGAAGCATAGAGCACATATCAGGAAACCTTAGCATCTGAGGTGGATGGAGTAATAGAAAGGAAAGTGAAAACTGAAGCAATGCAAGCAAATGAGATTCAAGACTAAGATATGTAGAGATCCTGAGAGCCACAGAAAAAAGCTGCTCCTATTTGGCTTCATAGTTTCTTCACACACAGGTCCCTTTTGCCACAAGGGACCTACATTTCTACCAATAAAGAAGTAATTATTATGGAAAAAAATAGCCTTAAACCATAGTACTTGAAAAAAGAAAATAAAATAAACCCTTTTTTTTTTCATGTTTATACACACTCTTTTTTCGTAAATACCTGATTATTCATAGTTTCCAAACAGTTACACTGAGATCCATCAGAAAAAGCTATCATTACCAGATACAAACTTTGATCTGTTTCTCTACACTGCTACCTTTAACACATTCTTTATATATGCTAGCAGTTACATCAATTATAGTATCATGAAAACTGAAAATAGTTTGTGTAAAACTAAGCAACAAATGTGATTCTGTATGTTTAATGAATTTAATTTCTTTACTAGAAGAAACAGTTTCAGAAATCAGTTGTGGCATTTATTTTTGATAGCTGAAGAGCAAACCTTTAAGGAACTTCTAAATTATTTCAGGAGAATGCAGATGATCTATCCTTGACTTAGGCACTGAAGAAATAGTTTTTAAAAATAGTTCCTTATTTCTACAATGATGATCTATAGACTTGACACTGTTTCATGGAAGAGTCCAAGCACTTTAAAAATCAGGGACTGTCTCATATTAAAGATGCAGAAATTGCTCCCTAAAATGGTTAGTATCCCTAATGCAATATGGCCAAAAAAAGTGACATGCTTTCAGTCTTTCCTACAAGGGATATTTTATCTTAAAGAAACATTAAATAAAAAAGAAAAATAATTCAAATGTAAGAGATTAGTTCTCTCATTCTCAGAGTGATGTAATCACTGGGCTACATAATCAGGGTCCTCTTTTGATTCCTAATCTTTGAGTCTATAATGCCAGTACTAGAAGATTAATTTGAAATTCCTGAATTTCAATACCTTTACAATTAGGCATTCTTCTTGAATACACACTACCATCTTCAATGGAGTTTCTTTTGTTGATTCTGTTTACAAAGAGGAACAGAATTAGACTTTTATAGAGCAAAATTTTTAAACTCTACCACGGAGTGAGATGAATAGCACACAAAAGTAAACATTACATTCCACTACTTATAAAAATTTTGGATTAATGGAGACGAATTTCATTTGGGTTTCAGGTTGTCACAAAAATGTATGTGCAAATGTAAACAAATGTAAAATGTTAAAATACTATCTCTTACCTTCATAAAAAGACATACCTATGTAAAGCTTATGCAAGTGAGACATCATCTTGGCTTCAAATACTGAAATACTACATGACAAGTGGACATATGTGCCCTGGCGTCTGTTTACTTTTTACTCTGCTGGTAATATAGACCAAGTGTGACCCTAAATTTAAGCTAGGATTATGATTGATCTCTCTTGACAAATTTTTTCACAACTCTTCACACATTTTTGCTGATTCAATATCACTTAAAATTGGCATATATCCAGATCTCTGAAGAGACTCTAGTTATGCTGAGTTTGTGAAATGTCTTTATTTTGTGCGAAGGCAGCGATCTGGGTATTAGAGTAAAACTCAATTTCATTTAAAAATTGAGTCAGGATTTGAACAAAAAAAGAGTGAGGTCAGATTCTCCACTACTATAAGTCTAGAGTAATTCTGCAGATTTGATGGCAATTTAGGGTAGATATACACAAGGGCAAAAACACTGCATGACAAATAAAAAGTAAAAGGACCTGATTCTGATTTTATATATAGTAGGGATATAGTAGGGATCCCTGCACACTTACACTGGTTTTCAACTGTTAGAAGACTAGAATGAAACCTTTCTTTGTGTACTGTTGTATTACTTGTAACACCATAGACACAAGCAAATATGTCACTTCAAAAAAGAAGGAAAAGAAGCCAAGATTTGTAGATTTCCCTGGTATGGTTTTAGCAAACATTGACTACAATTTCTCATACTGTAGATGTTGTAGTTTTGATATTTTTTGCCTTTACAAAGTGAAATCAAGTTTCAGTATACAGAACAAACATTAAAAATTCAATGACATAATTTCCCTTTTATTTTCCACTAGCATTTTATGAGTTGCTGCTGAAGCTTAAATAATTTGAACAACAAAAAAAAATGTCTGTGGACATTGTCTACCTGGATTTTAGTAAAGCTTTTGACACTGTCTCCCACAGTATTCTCCTAGAAAGCTGGAGGCTCTGGCATAGACAGAGGTACTCTTCTCTGGGTTAAAAACTGGTTGTATTGTTGGGCCAAGAGAGTTGAAGTCAGCAGAGTTAAATCCAATTGATGGCTGGCCACTAGCGGTGTACCCTAGGGCTCAATTTTGGGGCCAGTCTTGTTCAATATCCTTCTCAACGATCTAGATGAGGGCACTGAGGGCTTCCTCTGCAAGTCTGCAGATGACACCAAGTTGGGTGTGAGTGTTGATCTGCTTAAGGGTAGGACGACTTTGCAGAGGGACCTGGACAGGCCGGATCAATGGGGTGAGGACAATTGTAAGTGGTTTATCAAGGCCAAGTGCTGGGTCCTGCGTTTCAGTCACAACAATCCCATGCAATGCTACAGGCTTGGGGAAGAGTGGCTAGAAAGCTGCCTGGTAGAAAAGAATCCAGGAGCGTTGGTTGACATCTGGCTGAATATAAGTCAGCAGTGTGTCTAGGTGTCCAAGAAGGCCAACAGTATCCAGGCGTGCATTAGGAGTAGTGTGGTCAGCAGCAGAAGGGAGGTGGTTGTGCCCCTGTACTCGGTATTGTGTTCAGTTCAGGGCCATTCACTACAAGAAAGGCACAGAGTTGCTGCAGCAAGTTCAGAGGAAGGTTACCAAGCTGGTGAAGGGGCTGGAGAACAAGTCCTGTGAGGAGAGGCTGAAGGAATTGGGATTGTTTAGTCTGGAGAAGAGGAGGCTCAGAGGAGACATAATCGCTCTTTACTTGAAACAAGGTTGTAGGGAGGTGAGTGTAGACCTCTTCTCTCAAGTAAATAATGACAAGACTAGATGAAATGGCCTAAAGTTACATTAGGGGAGGTTTTAGACTAGGTATTAGGAAAAATTTATTTACTGAAGGAGTGGTCAGGCACTGGAACTCTCTGGAGGTATTTAAAAAACCGGTTAGATGGGGCATTTCAGGACATGATCTAGTGGGCATATTTTAATTATTATTTTTATTTATTTATTTTGGGGCAGGGGGTGGGATTGACAGTTGGACATGGTGATTTGAGAGGTCTTTTCCAACCATGACAATTCTGTGATTCTGTGATACAAATCAGATTTATTTCTTAAGAATTAGTCCTTGGCAATATCTATGTAGGTCCATGCAGGTCAAACACAATTATGCCTTCCAGATGTACTTCTAGTAATTTTAAAATTTCTTGCTTTTTAAATAACTGACTGTAGGAACAATAAAATAAGATTCAGTGGAAACTTAGCTGCTCAGCAAGTGCAGTATGATATTTGCCTTGGTGCAGCAAGATACCTATGAACATTTGAAAATGTGTTTTGAAATGTGCCAAAAAGTTTTATTTAATATGGACACATCAGAAAAAGAAGAACTGATCAGCATGTGGGCATTATGGCCATTGCATTGCTCTGACACATTCTAGCAGCATGAGACTTGAAAGAGTTCTTTTATTAAATTTCTGATTAAATGTCTGAATGCTTGTGGAGAATGAAAAATAGGGCTGCCATAAATAATAGCAGAGCAAACTGAATAAATTTAATTCACAACAATATTTGGAAATCTCTTCTCAACCAGTGCTAAACATAGTAGGTATTCTTGTTAGAGACCCCAAATACATTTTCTTGGAAAAAATATTTATAAAAATTGTGAACAATGAGTATCTTGTTTACCATATTCTGTGTCAAGAATAAACTCTGAGCAGAAAAAGGGGTAAATTTGAACATTTCAAGGAAATACACCACCCCTAGTATTCATTTTGCAATGATAAATGTGGAATGCATCTTGTTATAAATACTACATTTCAGCTTGCTTTTGGGGCTGATACTAGATAACTAAGATTATCTTGAGTAAGAACAGAAAGGGAAAGATGACAGGTCAGCCAGTCCTAGTGATTAGGAACTATAAAAGGACAGTGGTGTGGTTTAGCCTGAGCGGGCAGCTCAGCATCACAGAGCACTTGTTCATTCCCTGCAGTAGAATGGGGGAGATAATCGGAAGAGTAAAAGTGAGAAAACTTGCGGGTTGGGATAAAGACAGTTGAATATACAAAGTGAAACTTGCACTCACAAGCAAAGCAAAACAAGGAATTAATTCACTATTTCCCATAGGCAAGATAATGTTTGGCCCTCTCCAGAAAAGTAGAACATCTTTTTTAATGTTTACTTGGGAAGACAAAAGACACCACTCCAAACATCCCCCCCCCCCCTCCCCTCCTTCTTCCCCCAGCTTTAATTGCTGAGCACAGTGTCATATGGTCTGGGATATACCTTTGATCAGTTGGGGTCAGCTATCTTGGCTGTGTCCACTCCCATCTTCTTGTGTACCCCTGGAATACTTGCTGGTGGAGCAGAGTGAGAAACAGAGAAGGCCTTGACTCTGTGTGAACATTGCTCAGCAAGACCTAAAATATTGGTATGTTAACAACACTGTTTTCATCACAAATACAAAGCATACCATCATGGGGACTGCTGTGAAGGAAAAAAACTCTATCCCAACCAGAACCAGTACAGACAGTGACAGAACTCCTGAATCTGAGTTATTTGACTCAAAGGACAAATATCTTTGATCACTGAGAGAGACAAGCAACGCTAGCAGCATTTAACGAGCATACTTTCTCAGAGGGAAGGATGACCAAACAAATATAAAATTCTGATATAGGAACTGTTGAAAATATCTGAACATTTTGAACTTCCTAATCTACCCTTGTATGATAATAGAACAGAAGGTAAAAATTATCCGTTTTGCATTGGTTTAAGATGTTTTTTCACTTTCAACTTTATTTGTAGTATATATGAAAGAGAATGTGACTAAATCAACAAAAAGATTTAGGAATCTTGTGAGAAATTTCAGGTCAGAGAATCATGGAGTCACAGAGTAGTCAGGGTTGGAAAGGACCTCTGAAGATCATCTAGGCCAATCCCCCTGCTAGAGCAGGACCACCTACAGTACATCACACAGGAACATGTCCAGATGGGTTTTGAATGTTTACAGAGAAGCAGACTCCACAACCTCTCTGGGCAGTCTGTTCCAGTGATCTGTTACTCTCACAGTAAAGAAGTTTTTCTTTACGTTTAACTTGAACCTTCTATGCTTCAGCTTCTACCCATTGAGAGAGGATGATTAGACATTGGAATGGACTTCCCAGGAAAGTGGTGGAGGCACCATCCCTGGATGTGTTCAAGGAAAGGCTGGATGTGGCACTTAGTGTCATGGTCTAGCTGAGGTGGTGGTGTTAGGTCATAGGCTGGACTTGATGATCTTAAAGGTCTTTTCCAGCCTTGGTGATTCGGTGATTCTGTGATTGCTCCTTGTTCTGTCATTGGACACTGCTGAAAAGAGTGTGGACCCATCCTCCTGACACCCGCCTTTTCTTGGTTAGTAAGTAGCTAGTCCAGCAGTGCTTATTCCTGGTCGGCACATCTAACAGTTGCATGAGGAAGCAGTCCTTTACGCATTCCAGGAACTTGATGGATGACATGTGAGCTGCTGTTCTTCCAGCAAATGTCTGCATAGCTGAAGTAATCCATAAGAACCAGTTTCTGTTGACACAAATTTTGCTCAAGTGACCCAAGTGTTGCTTCCTTGGTCTTATTGACTTGGTTTGGAGGTCTATAGCAGATTCATACTGTAAGATCCCTTTTGAAGATGACACCTCCAATCTTGACACATGGGCATTCAATATGGTTTCCAAAACCACCATGGTTGAATTCTATACATTCAAGTTTCTTCTTAACATAGAGTGCAACTCCTCCATCTCTTCTTCTCTTCCTGTTTTTATAAAACAGCTTATAGTCATCCATCACAATCCTCCAGTCATGTGAGTTGTCCTATCGTGTTTCAGTTAACCCTATGATACCATATCTTTGTGACTGGGCACAGAGCTCCAGTTCCTTCTGTTTGTTCCTCAAGCTGTGTGCATTGGTATACATACTCTTGAAGTGGCTGGTCCTCCAGTTCACATCTTGGGACACAGCTAAGTAACATTTGTCACTGCTCTGATTGGCCTGGCTTATTCACCTGTTGGTTGCAGCGACATGAGCATTGCTACTTTAGACCCCACCCTCTGAGTCCTTCAGTTTAAAGCATGCCTCATCAAGTTGGTCACCCTGTCTCCTTTAGACAGGTGGATCCTACCCCTACCTAGCAGGCTATAGTCACTGAAGAACGTCCTGTTGTCATAAAAGTCAAAAACCTCCCAACAACACCAGCCACAAAGACAGAAGATGGTTGGTGTTATATGTCTATTTCAGTCCCTTACCTCTAACTAGTGAAATGGAAGAAAAGGTATCTTGGGCACCAATAATTTTCATTTGCACCCCAGGGCTTTGTAATTTTCCCTGATTCTGCCCATATTCCAACTTGTGGTGCCATATGTGCCCACATGATGAGTAACAGTGGGTAGTAGTCTGTGCCCTTGACAAGTTGAGGCACCTTCTCAGGAATGTCTCAGACCCGTAGCTCCTGGAAGGAATCATGCTTCTCATGATTCTGTCAGGCCAGCAGATGGGTGCCTTCAACACGCTCTTGTTGCTTCCTTTTGCTGCATCCACTGTGTCCTGCGGGTACAGTTTCTCCTTGCAGACCTTTCTTGTGGGTGTCTACAGCTGTTAAAACTTCCTGTTTTTGGTTGTAACGCTGAAGGGTAGGGACTGAGCTATGCAGGTAGTTTACCCAGTCCGATTTTTTAAATCCAACTTAATTTTGGTATACTCAATCTTACTCCAAGTCTCATAATTTAAAAGGCAATTCTTTACCCTGAGAGTAAGTTATTCTGAAGTTGTGGTACGTCAGTCACTCTTGCTAAGCGTAGCCTCCCTTATTATGGCAATAATAAAAAGTTTATTTGAGCAAAAAAGTGAATGAAAGAATCTCACACTGAAAACATTTCTCTAGATTAATATATTAAGGAATTGCAATGTGAAAAAAGAGTAATGGTTTCTATTCCTACTCCATTAAATGTTTGATGCATTTGATATTGTATTTTCTTGGATATAAGTTTATGAAAAATATATGAAAAAAACCCAGTACCACCTCTTTTAAACCACCTTCCTTATCTATGCCAAGACAAAGTTGCATTTAATAGAACATATATGAGCTTTATTTGACCATAACTATGCAACATATTAGTCAGTTGATAAACTGTCATAGTCAACAAATGTCTGGTAAATCCTGCTGTGACAGCAAATAGGAAGTTCCTTTCTTGCAGGATCCTTCTTGCTGCGGTTCAAATGCATGCAAGAAGGATTGCTTCCACTTCTTTGTCTGTGTACCATTCTCTGTGTAACATTCTGGATGTGCTGATTAATTCCCAGTGTTCTATTGATCTGATTTATTAAGTTTGTTAAATGCATGATCATGCCTAATTTGTAGATTTGTAATCTCAAAAGCCAAATCTCATTAAAAACTTGTTTTAAAATTGTAGCAGAAAAAGTAGCCCCTTAATTTTCCAATTATACATATAATTTTTCCTGGAATTATTTGTGTAATAAATTGAAAGAATGATAAAACATCTGGTTCCATCTGGTATGGGTTGTTTCGTGATCCATATTTCTACGGTAATTGTAATTTTAAGGGTATGTGGAGGGTGAGAGGTCTGCTACATTAAGATTATCTGATCGTGGCAGATGCACCCACCCTTCCAAAGACCTGATAAAGATCAGAGCTTTCTGACTGTTGAAGCCTGATTACTTTTTTTCACGCCCTTACCTTGCTTTTTCATGTACTTATGGTGGCTGTTGCGAGGCACATGGTCCCCAGAAGATGGACCCCCCAGTCAATCAAAATTGGTCTCTGGTCAGACTTCTCTAGATTATGAACAGAGTTCTGCCAGAGAGCAAATCTGATTTGTTCTTCCTTGGAGTTGGTATGGGGGTCTCCAGTTTCCCCTTGGTTTGGGATACTGCCCAAGGCAATTCCTCTAGGTTGAGAGCTGTCATCTTATTGGTGAGTGATTGTGCATTTTAGGTCACCATAGAAAAGGACTGTTTGGGAAAATTTAGGAAATATTAGGTTGGCCTTATAGTATTATTTCTACGTGGCATCCAAACTTGTAGTTCATTGTTGTTTGTCAGAGTGCTAAATAATTTCGAGTAATATCTGATTTTGAGTGTCCACGCTGTCTATTTTGTGGATACCTCTGTGACACTGATCAGGACCTTTTTAATGTAAAAGGGGATAATAAGTAAAGAGGGAAGCAAGAACAGAGAGACAAAACCTAACAGACAAGGGAAACAGGGGCAAAGACCAAAAGTCTTGAGTTACTAGTTGAAGATCCATTTAATAATTCCAGGCACAGCTTTGGAGAGAGACAACTTGGGCTTTCTAATTGATAAGAAGGGGGAAAAAAGAGGACCATGAAAATATGAGGTATTCGACGGTGACCTTTGGGACTATGCAAAACAGTTCTTCCTGCCTGGCCACTGGACTACTACATAATTTTGGGGGGAGTGGAATCAGGAAGGAAAAAAAAGGAGAAAAGAGAGAAAGGAGTATAAAAAGTCATGGCTATATGCAATCCAATGCTAGTGGCTGTGTTGTGATAATGGATTACTGCCCTAATGCCCACATTCCAGCTGTTTGGGAAGGATAACTGCTTCTATCTTCCCCAAATTCAGTGCATGTAACTGGGAATTTCCAAGCTGGACCGACAAGGGAGAAAGAGTCCTTGGGTCTAGGCAGGTGTATCAGGCGGGCAGATGGTATTTGGTGGGACCCATGACTGTGGAGTGCCTGTGGGATGAGTGTGTGAGTGCTGTGTTTGCAGCAAACACCCAGCTGGACCAGCCGGTGAGTGCAGGACCCGTGGGGTGGGCAAGGAGGGCCAGGATCCAAACAGGGGTGTTCGGTGGGCAGAGGGGCCTTGCTGGTGCTTTGGGGATCTGCGTACATGTGTGTGCTTGTGGACCTGAAGAGTGTGGTGTGTGCTGCACTAGTGACCTTCTGCCTCTGCCAGTCCAAGAGAAGGGGGGACATGGGTCTCTATGTTTCTGCCTTGGTGTGAGTCCTGAATGTGACCAGCTCTGCCAGAATCTTCTGTGCATGTTTTTGTGTGTGTGTATGTAGGAAACCAGCAGCTGCCTTTGTCATCCTGGAATGGAGACCTACAAGTACATGATGCAGGTGTCCAGTAGACAGGCAGGAAGAATCCCTGTGCCTGGAATTGCTGGATGTGCTGGACATTTATAAGATCCCTTAGCAGGAACAGCACATAATCTCAATATTGTTTATATTTATGATAGATTTTCTACTTCCAAAATAGGGAAATTCTATTTCTATTTTACAATTATAATACTGGAAGTCAGCTTTGCAGATGCAGCTTTGGTGTGTATTATCATTTTTTTCATAAATTTCCTATCAACATACTAATCCTTCTCATGGAAATACAGATACACTTTTATGTTGGCACCAACCTGAGTTAGAGGCTCAGATGTTGCTGTCATTTGGATTGGACTTTCTAGGTAAGTTTTTCATAATAATAATAATAGTAATAGTAATAGTAACAATAACAAAAACAATGACAACAACATCAACAACACCACCACCACCAACTAAATTTTCTGTACTGAGAATTTCTACTTAAGAAAAAAATATTCAGCATCATTCCAAATTAGGAAACAGAAAGGAACTACTAGAAACTGTAAACCACCCTTATTTATCTTTAGGTTCAACCTGTAAGTATAATTGTCACAAGGGTTCTTTTGATCTCCTTTAATTATGAGACAAATTCTCTCATAACTCATTAGGAAAGAGACTAGAAGACATCCATTCATTCTGTAAAAAATACATATTAAAAATATAACATAAGAGTATGTAGCACAAAGGCAAATGATAAATTTTTTAAAGCTTTTCCATGTGCTGTGCATCCACTTCAGTACCAGGTCTTGGTTAGACTACCTTGATATGTGCTGATCCAGATTAGCCTATGGAGTTAACACACACTGAAGGCTAATGCAATGAAAAATCATGGATGCATCATATTCCTAACTGAAGTGATAGGTATCTAAGAATAAAAGGTAAATTCTTAAGTTAATTCTGAGTAGCTTTTTTGCAGTTCATAAATGTTTTATTCCACAGATGCAAATGACATTATCTAAGGCCAGTTCCACAATGACATTGAGGTGTTTAATCCTCTTTGCAAGCAATGGAATAGGAAGAATGAAGCATCTCAGTATCTCCATGGATCTGTTTCCAGCAAGATAAAGTTCTGTTTTGAAAGGGCATTTTGTTGTCGCCTTCCATTTCAGCACCTGCAAACTAGGTTCAAAATTTCTCAGTATTTTCTGAATACGAGTTATTTGAACAGAGCTGAAGATGCTATCTCCACTCTTTTCTTACAAAGTAATTTACTACTCACTGAAGTTGCAGCAGGCTCAGAGGATTTAAATGAGCATCTATGACCTCTCAGCTGGATACACAGGGATGGAGCAAACTATATAATATACTGACACATTAATTTTTCAGGCCAACTATACTAAAAGATAATATGGCTAGGGCATCAAAATGTGAGGAAGAAAAAAAATTTGTCTCAATTCCAAATTAGTCTAAAAAAGTTTGACATAGGTAGACTTCCTAAGCCACAATCATAGTCACTGTGGTGCACCCAAATAAATAAGCAATCCATAGAGAGTAAAGTAAGTTCAAGAATACATACTGAGACTTGTATGGCAGTCAAGCTCTTTCAAAGCTCTTCTTGTTAGCACCCTGGAAAGGTCCTCATACTAAACTGCTGTTGATGACAGGTTTTTTTTTGTTTTCTTTTCTAACTTATTTCCATTATACTAAAAATGCTGTTTGATTCACTTCGACACAGAGACCTCATAAAAAATTGAAGGGCTTCGATAATTTTAAATCATTCTACCCTGCACATAGAGATTTAAATTTCAGTGCTAATTTTTTTATTATCACTTTCATTTGGAAGGTACTAGACTGCTACAAGATTTAAAATTATTGGAGTATTTCAAATTTTTATAAGCTTTCCAGTAAAGATGTGACTACAGTCTGGGCTTGTAAAGTGTAGCACAATTTAAATTTAATCTAAATTATTTAAGTGCTTCAGACTTCAGGGAGATTTTCAATCTTTCAAACTGGGATTCATGTTCAGAGACTACAGCAATCTTATAATGCAAGGTGCTTTCATCATTTTAAAGACCTGCAGGCAGGATTCAGAACAGGCCTTTTTTATTGTCAGTTTGTTAATTTAAATTATTTGTTTTCATCTCCAGTGTATGGAGAGGAAACATGTAAAATAAGAGCATAAAGGGAAGATACTGTTTCCTTTAGAAAGTTTAAGATAACAATGAGTTTTCTGTTTTGATAGATAATGAAGTAATGTGAAGAACACTGTTTTGCAACATACATTTTGAAACTTACTGTAAGCTATTACATGATCTATAGTTTCACACATATCTATGGGCATTAAATGAATTTGCATTTTAACTCTTGCTGAAGACTTTCTTACACCAAGAGAGGAACCAAAATGTGTTTAATTGTATTTTGTTTCATTTTAGTCAAATGTGAACATACTAACTTACTGTAAAATAAAAAAGTGATATATCTATTATTTAGTTATCTTTACTCCACAAATAACAAAATATGATGACATTGAATACATGGATTTCTCACTTGTACAATTCTGTAAAGCAAAATTTCGAAGACAATTATTGAGTGCCTGGGGAAGAAGTTTGCTCACCGGTAATTTGGAAATGAAGTGTGTCCACCCATCTAACACAGGACCATCAATTCTATTGGTCTTTTCCATCATTCTGACAGTTATTTTTCGGTTACAGGAACACCATTTGCCATGAAGGTGATAAAAGGGCTGAAGCACCTCTGCTATGAAGACAGTCTGAGAGACTTCAGGCTGTTCAGCCTAGAGAAGAGAAGCTTCTGGGGACACCTTACAGTGGCCTTCCAGTACCTGAGGGGGGCCTACAGGAAAGCTGGGGAGGGGCTTTTACCAGAGATGGTAGTGACAGGACAAGGAGTAATGGAAGAGGGTAGATTTAGGTTAGATACGAGGAAGAAATTCTTTACCATGAGAGTAGTAAGGTATTGGAATAGGTTGCCCAAGGAGGTTGGGGAAGCCCCCACTATGGGGTGTTTAAGGCCAGGTTGGATGAGGCCTTGTGCAGCCTGGGCTAGTGGGAGGTGTCCCTACTCACAGCAGTGAGATTGGAACCTGATAATCTTTAAGGTCCCTTCCAACCTTAACCATTCTACAATTCTAATATTCATATTGCTCACTCAAAGTAATCTCATTCCTTTTTCATGGCACTGTAAAACCTCTAAAGGTATTAAGCAGCTCTTCTAAAGTTATTATTGAAAGGTGTCAGCATCACTAATTTTTCAGGAATGAGCTTTCAGATACAGTTTGGCAAAAGTTATATTACATATTTAGTACATGTTTATCAGAATGTGCCAAGAACAGTTTTGAAGCACCAACTGCTACAGTGAAGAATGCACTAGAAACTCCGAACTAGACTAAGTGGATGGGAAAGTGCCCTCCTTGATCCCCTGGTCTGTTAAGTCAGATACAATCAGCTGGCAGACAGTCATGTAATTCATTTAACACTAATCTAGAAAGAGCTTTAGAGGTGTATTGTTTAAGCCACTAAAGGATTGAAAGATCTAAGATAATTGTTTTGTTTTGAAGAGAAATGTTTAGGTGACAAAGGCAATGTCTGTTGCTTTGGTAAAAGAGCAGTAGTCTTCTGTTTGGATGGTAGGACAGTACTGTATAATCCTTGGTAAAGCTTATATGAATCTCACATGGCTCAGATGTTTGTAGGTCACAGAGAAAATATCTTCACCAAAGAAGCTATTGCTCATGCAGGGTGAAAGTTGGTAAGTGGTAACAGGCAATGGTTCACAATTGTTCTCCATGAATGAAATTAAGGGAAAAAGTAAAAAATAAAACAAAAATACATTTACTTACGATGGAGTGCAATTGGGTCTTGTCTTTGCAAGCTTGAGGGCCAGATTCACTGATCTTTGGTTCCTTTATCTACAAAGTAGTAATGAATTTGGTAAATTACAAGCATTCACCTGGGTTTACAGCTGTTATGTTCTTAAAGTGGTATAAACCATCTTGAGGATACACTAAATCTCACTTGGAGAATCAAGGCCAGGTTTTCAGCTGATTTAAGTTTATTTTTGTGTAGTAATGCCAATGTATATCATCACCAGTATGTGTCAACCTCCACTGAGTCATCATTTTGATTGAAATATAAATGAGGACAAGATGGCACATTGCAATAATTAGTCAATGCTAGTTGTTGTATGAAATGTGCAAGTATGGTCCAAAATAAATCTTTCAACAAATCCATACAATAAGGAACAATCCATTCCCCAGGATCCCTGTATTGGCTGTGCCTGATGTATCAGTAACAATATGTGTAGACAAAATGAGCTAAAAGGGTTTTCTGAGTGTCAGGGTTCCTCTATCACCTGACCCCACCCAGAAGGATGAATCAGGAAAAAGAAAGGAGACCTGTGGGTTGAACAGAAAACAGATTAAATAGAACAATATTAACAAACTATCATTAACCCCAATGCTAATATAAGACATGAAGTTACACCTGGCTCCAAATACTAGTCTCAAACTGTGCTTATAGTGGTGCTGGCTGAACGCCCAACCCCGTGAGCACGACAGATCCAGCAAGAACATGATGCTCATAGCAAGCTGTCAGCTGTCTGGGGCTTTGCCTGTCCTAGCCCACTGCACCTGCAAGTGATCAAGAATGTATTGGATGTGGGATGGTTGAACAATTTTATAGAACATTGAGAAAAAGGAAAAAAGAGTTTAAAATAAAGAGCAGAGAGGATAAGACAGAAGTTGACAATAAGAGTTACAGTAATTTATCCATACTCACGAAACGAGGTGGAATCTATGCTACATGTTCACCTTGAGAGATGGAATACCGAGTTTTTTTCAGGATTTTAAAACTAGAATGAAGTAATAATAAGATGAAAAACCCTCTAACAAATAAATTAAAATGGCCAGAAAAGTCCTTTTTCCCAAGCACCTTCTCTATTCACAGAAAAGAAACTGGAAATAGGGGGTAGGAAAAAATCCTATTCCATCACCCTATTAATCTTGTTGCCAAAAAGGTGCTGCTTGATGTACTGTTATTCCTACTTCCAAGACCTTCTTTTGATCTTCCATCTTTGGCTGTTTGTTGTTAGAGGACAAAGTTTATAATTGTCATAGCTGTGCTAAGAAATTATAAAATTATGCAGATTACCTATGTATGCATATATATAAAAAGGGTTTGTAGATGTATAAAATATTCCTAATTCCTAAATTTATTAATAAATTTTGTCTATTATACTTTGAAGGGTGACTTGTTATTTTTTTAATTCAAATTTGCATCTGATGTTGTTCTTTTTATTTTCTCCTTGATTTCTGTTCACAGTCACAGTCCCTGCTTTATTTGCATATATATATTTTTTTAAATCTCTGTGTGATAACATTTATGAGGAAAAATGTCTCTGACTAAACAGAAATTGTAATCAATACATTAATACATTGTATGAAGCTTCAATTGAACAGATTTTTCTCCTATTATTATCCATCAGATGAACTGTTTTGAGGTTGATTATCACTAATATATAAAATTAGTATTTGAGAAGACTCTGGATTTTGAGGAGAGGGAAAAATAAAAGCCAAATAAGAAATACTTAGAAATATTTTATTGGTTTTTCACAAAATCAGAAATAAACCAATTTCACCTGATTCTTGTTTTCCTTAAAGGAAAAAAACAAAGCCAAATATTCTTCTACTGCAAGGACAGAAAATAATAGGGAAATATTTTCCAGAAAATTTTTATTATACTTCTTTGCATTGTTATACAAAATGTCCTTCCTGGAGCCTGATTATTTATTACTCAATCAAGCAAACTGACAAACACAATCAACATTCATTGTTGTAACCAAAAATTTCAATGAATAGTAAACTCAGGGTGTCAATTACAGCACACACAGACATAAAAAACCTTGTAATACAAACTACAAAAATACTCATGTACTGTTAGAGTTTCACTCTTCTACACATTTTAAATTATTTATCCTTACTAATTCAACATTACTGATACTTTTGTTCCTTTTTTTCTTGAAATGTCAATAATACTGTAAAAACTAGAATGTACTGTGTACACTAAACTTATAGGTATTGTCTGGGAATTAGCAATGTAAACTGTTACCCAAATAATCTATGTTTTGCTTTTCCTTTACTTCCGTAATTCTTTCAGTCATGACTTTTTTTGTTCTTTCACTGCTAAATGTTTTCTGTAGAACACTTTTTATTTTTTGTTATAAACTTCTCAATCTATTACAATTTTATAATTTCACTTTTCTGCCCTTTATAGCAAGTTTTAAATCTGTAATTCCAAATGTTACCTAGTACTGGCCCTCTCTATACTGTTATGAATACAACCTAAATCCTAGTTTTCCATCTGATTATTTAATATGAGGTTAATGTTACTGTAGCTTTCTGGGCCATAGTTCTTCCCTGAACAATTTACCCAGCTGTTGGTATGCCTGCAATCTGCTTAAACAAGGTGGGAGATCTTCAGCAGGAAGCTGTAAAACTGCAATCCCTTTTGTCTTCAGTAAAGAAATCATCCATCTACAACAACAGTTTTACAATTATTTTATGCCACGGTCACCATGTCTCTTAGTCCCTGTAAGTGAATTTGGAAGGCACTTCCTACAAACATCCTGTGGTCTCAAAATGTATTTGCCTGATGTGGCATCTGATATATCAAGAATTACAAAAAGGTTCATTCTCTTTTTCTGTATAAACAATAGTTTGCTAGAGGGTTGTGTGGTCTCCACTAAAGTATACCAAGAACACTCCTGAGCACTTTAACTCTGTTGCCTATATACACATATTGCTAAACACTTTAAAATGCTTTAATTATTTCCTAATATGCTTTTGATTTTTTCTTGCCATCAATCTCCCAAGCAATTTTTATAAAATGCTTGTGAGTAAACTTGGGTAATGCCCACAAGACATTACTGTTCCCATAACGGAGTCACGGAATTATCAGCATTGGTAGGGACCTCTAGAGGTCATCTAGTCCAACTCCCCCACTAAAGCAGGATTGTCTGGAGCACATTATTCAGGACTGCATCCAGGTGGGTCTTGAATATCTCCAGAGAAGGAGACTCCACAACCTCCCTAAGCAGCCTATTCCAGTGCTCCGTCACCCTCACAGTAAAGAAGTTATTCGCCATGTTGAGGTGGAACTTCCTGTGTTGCAATTTGGTGCCATTTCCCCTCGTGCTATCACAGGGAACCACTGAAAAGAGATTGGCCCATTCTTGACATCCACCCTTCAGATATCTGTAGACATTAATAAGGTCCCCTCTTAATCTTCTCAAGATTAGACAGCCCCAGGTCTCCTAGCATATTTAAAGGGAACTTCCTGTGTTCCAGCTTGTTCCCATTGCTCCTTGTCCTGTCACTGGGAATTACTGAAAAGAGTCTTGTTCCATCCTCCTTGCACCCACCCTTTAAATACTTACAGGCATTAATAAGGTCTCCCCTCAGCCTTCTCCAAGTTAAAGAGTCCCAGCTCTCTCAGCCTTTCCTCATAAGAGAGATGCTTCAATCCCCCTGTCATCTTTGTTGCCCTCTGCTGGACTCTTCCTAGTAGCTCCCTGTTTCTCTTGAACTGGGGAGCCCAGAACTGGATGCAGTATTCCAGCTGTGGCCTCACCAGGGCAGAGTAGAGGGGCAGAATGACCTCTCTCCACCTACTGGCCACACTCTTCCTTATGCATCCCAGGATTCCATTGGCCCTCTTGGCAGCAAGAATGCATTGCTGGCCCATGGATAATTTAGTATCTACCAGGACTCCCAGATCCTTCTCCTCAGAACTGCCTTCCAGCAGGTCCACCCCTAACCTATATTGGTGCGTGGGGTTTTTCCTTCTCAGGTGCAAGACTCTACACTTGCCCTTGTTGAACCTCATTAGGTTCTTCTCTGCCCAGCTCTCCAGCCTGTCCAGGCCATTCTGGATGGCAGCACAACCCTCAAATATACCTTGGCAGGTTAACCATTCTCTGAGAAATGTTAAAACTTGTATTGTGATTACGCATCAAGTTAATGGATTACAGGAGACCTTTGGAGGATGGTGAATGCATGATTGTAACCTCAGAGGAAAAGTAGCACATAAGAATAAACCAGTCCTTTAACCAGTCTGTACTTCAGAGAAGGCTAGCCTGAGGTCATGTCTTGTTTTGGGATTGCTTCCTATCTATAAGGAGCTATCCCAAAGTCAGACACACTCCAACTAGTACACTTTTTATACAATCTAAATAGAAAAAGATGCTTGGAACTGAATTAAAATATAGGTAGTCAGGCATAGTCTATTCTCTCTCCCTCCCCCCTGCCCCTTTATATTTGTCTTTGAAAATAATCACCTAATTAATATTTGAAAAAATAATAAACAGTAGTAAGTCTTTATCCATGTTATGGTGTTGGTCTAATATTAACAGTGGTTTCAAAACTCCTGATCCTAAGCAGGATCATGATAGCCTGATTCTGTAGGGTCCAGAATCACCTGTCAAGATTCATGGTACCAGAGAGGTTGGGAAGTGCTACAGTGCTAAAGTTACAGATCTTACCTCAGCAGTGGAAACGATTATTCTAGAGATGTGTAACAAACAACTAGTAGAAGAAAAGAGTGGCTGAAAAAACAAGAATCTCTGCTGAACGACAATGTTTCTTCTGTCCCTTTTCTCTGTGAAAAAACGTCAGAGTAAGGCAGAAGCTCTCTAAATGTACACTTTTATTATTTTTGCAATACAAAAAATGAAATTAATATTTCATTCATTCACAATTATTTTGGAAGCAATAACTCCTTCTATTGTCAAATACTTCACTAGCCTTCCAATACATCACATCTACAGCACTTCTTCATAAAGTAATTGCATCATAATTCAGAATTCTATTATTATTATCATTATCATCATCATGATCATCATCATCATGGCTCAGAAAACTTCATTCTTGAAAAGAGTGTATATTCTGTAAATTTAGGCTTACTATTTCTCTCTGCTTCTCTCTGGATTGCTAGGCCCAAGTTCTTACAGGCATTTGTACAGATGAACTTTAGATATACTATTCTAATTAAACACTTGGCATTACTACCCATATGGTTCTGCAGCACAGATGTATCAGAATTACACTGAATATGGAGAGGAGGTGAGCAGGAAAAGGAACAAAAGGATGCAGTGGATTAGTGGGACAGTGGACACTGACAACTGTGTAAACTCATGAGGAGCAGCTACAGGAGTTTCTCACTTACTGGATTCAATGGCTTCGCATTAAATGTTCAGGGAAGATTCTCTCACTCTCAGTGTCCTGGGAACGGGAACTTGTCCAGAAATTTGACTGCATCCTCAGTCATTGTGGATTTGACCCCAATTTTCTTTCTTAAAATCCAATACCCTTGTACCATTCTGCTTTGTGAACTCATTAATTATTAATATTTCTGTAGATTCAGCTACTTCATGGTGGCTGGTTCCATATTTTACCATCTTCCTCACATTTTCAATCAATTCTTCTCTGCAAGCAGGTCAAGGATGGCTTCTCCTCTAGTTGGTGCATGGTTGGCTGTGTTTGGTTTCTAAGCTATAACCCATCTATAAATGGTATATTGCGATTAGAAGTACCTTGAGATTTGGTCCAGGAATTTTTCATTCTTGCAGGTCTCTAGTCATATGCCATTTCTAACTTTGTTTGTAAATGCTTGCAACTTTACCTAAAAAGTGAACCATTCTTTAATAAGGATTTGTGTAGTTCTCTGATCTGTAGGTCTGCAGTTTTAAAATGGTTTAAGGGAACCAAGAACATATCTTTGGCTGGTTTTGGGTTTTTGTGGTTTTGTTGTTTTTTGGTTTGTTTTTGTTTTTTGTACAGCATAAATGATATCTACATAGCAATGTTGGGCTATTTAAAATCTAAATAGGAATTCTGCCTCCAGCTAGCTTTTACTGTATATACATGGTTCTTTGTATAGTATAGTGGAAGTCTTGCTGTAAACATCATCAGATATACTTCCAATAAAATATTATGTCATTGTAATACCATTATTTAATAATATTTCTGACTTCCTGTTGTTTTCTCTGTTCTGTTTTCCCATTATCAAAGTATATAGTTCATTATTTGTTCTTTTTTCCCATAATTTTTTTCACCTTCTACTTCTACCACCAGTCAGTGGTTTATTAGCAACAATTTGGTATCTCAGTATGTACCTAAGGGAGTTAAAAG
The DNA here is from genome assembly GCA_020745705.1 of Hemiprocne comata. Classification (NCBI taxonomy): domain Eukaryota; kingdom Metazoa; phylum Chordata; class Aves; order Apodiformes; family Apodidae; genus Hemiprocne; species Hemiprocne comata. The sequence continues at coordinate 177,779,774 of CM036586.1, forward strand.
GAAGCTAATTTTCCCTTCTTCTAACTGCTAACAGTAGGTTAACACTTTTCTAAATAAATGCACCAATTCTGAACTTAGGTTAACTAGTTTTATGTCAAAATACTTCAAGTGTCACCTCAGACTACTGTAACATGTAACACTTGCAGCTGTTAGCATTAATAATAGAGAACATGAGACAATTATAATAAATGTTATAGTCCTCAGTATTATAGAGATGATGATAAGCAAATCTTTGACACAATTATTGTATCAGTCTATATAGCTTGTGGATAGTAATAAAATGTGTTTAGACACAGGGCATCATGTCTGAACTGAAAAGCCTTTACCAAAATTTCAATATTAATAAAATGTGGAGTGAAAGGCTAATAATGAGTGTTCTACATATATAGCATAGAGTATTTATGGACCGTTCCAGTCAGGTGAAATGGATTCTTTGGACACAGGGAATGTTTCAGAAATACAGCATTGGAATATACTGAGCTATGCAGATGTTTTCCAGGGGATGCTAGTTACTGCATTCCTGACTAAGCACTCAAAATAAAGTTTGAATGGAAAAGGGGACTTGATGCAAATTCTACTACTGCTTAAACAGTATGCATCTTTTTACTGATGACTGAAAAAGAGGACTATTTTCATCTGATTTAAAAATCGGGAAAGACAAGAAGAAAACAATCTAAAGAGAGAGCTAAGCACTTTCATAAACCATCCTTCCAGACCTATTAACTGAATTGTGGACTTAATCTGCCATTTTCCTACATGGTAGGTTAAGTATTAAGTGTTAAATATATAGCAAAATAGTTAAATAGCAAAAGCTATTTATTGCTGTAGTCTATCTTTTTTTTTCTTGTGATTTATCCCAGACAATGTCTACACTATTTGAGAAGCCCTCTGTCACTGACCAACTCTGAGAAGCAGGCAGTATATCTCTGTGTGTATTACAAATATTAGGCTATAAGAAGTGACCATTGCAGTGGTGAAAGGACTGAAGTTTTGTATATTGGTCTAGATGGAAAGCATTTGTTTCATTGGGAAAAATGATGACCAGAGACTGCAACTTAACTGTAGGTACCCCAGTGAGATGATGAAGAAATGAGAGGGACAAGTAACTTTGATGTTTATCAATGCTTCATTATTTTTCCCCAAATTCTGAGATTCATTAATCTAAAACCAAAAGCTATTGGCTACTTTTAAGCTTTCGGAACTTGAGGACAGTGCACCTAGCCTGGAAAAGTAAGCTTTTTGCTCCCATATTAGACAGTATAAGCAAGTTATTTTGAAGCTCAGTTTTTCTTTGGAAAGTGACGAATAATACTTCTTAATGCTGTAAGCTAATTAATGCCAGTGGTTGATGATCTCCTAATAGGCAAAAGAAACCTTTATGCACTAGGTGATTACATACGACTCAGAACATTGTTTCTTACTTGAGCTTAAGTATGTATAGTTTGAACCGATATGGAAAACTGGTAAGTAACACAGGTGTTAAGACCTGGACAGGATATTGCTTCCTCATTTCAGGTCCACTGATAGAGCCAAGGCATTCAGGGTAACGGCAAAGATTGTCAGGGACCTACTCAGGCAACTAACAGGCCTTACTGGCCCCAGCTAGCCTCACCTGGGACCTTAACCCAACCCTTCCTGAGGACCAATACCCCTTTTCATATCAGCCTGGGAACATCAGTCTCCGCTGATCTCAACTCTTAGTTCAATGTGACTACTGTCTCGGGGACTCCTCTGCTCCCTTACTGGGGCCGTGGGATGAGACCTGTCCTGCCACACCCCACGAGGACACCCTACTGTTCTCTGACCTTTAAGGAGCTGCTGATTTGTGCTAGGAGAAGATATACATAATTCTGTTTAAAGGATAAGTGAATGGAGAACAATGTACAGTCCTTTTATAGTTCTGCTAGTGGAGATGAATATTCTTCTTGGTACTACAGCAAGGTCCTAAGCCTGAGCTATTTTGAACTTTTCCATGCCCCCATCTGTTTTTTCAGGCACTGGAGGACATTCATAGAATAATAGACCATAGAATTGTTTGGGTTGGAAGAGACATTAAAAATCATCTAGTTCCAATCCCCCCTGCATGGGCAGGGACACCTCCCACTCAACCAGGTTGCTTAAAGTCCCATCCAACCCGTCCCTGAACACTTCTAGAGAGGGGGCATCCACAGGTTCACTGGGCAACTTGTTCCAGTGTCTCACTACCTTCCCAGTGAAGAATTTTCTCCTAATGTCTAACCTAAATCTACCCACTTCCAGTTTAAAACCGTTACCCCTTATTCTATCTCTATGTGCCCTTATAAAAAATCCTCTCTCTATTATTTCGCTCTTTATTAAACTATTGTACACTTGCTTCTCTCTGTGTTCTTCAACAGTTTTCAGTTAAGACTGGAGAGTTTTCAGTAGCCACATCAGACCTTCTGTTGGTTAAGCTGGAGATGTCCAAATAAAATTAGGTCTGAAAGACAAGTTGGCTACTCCAAACCGCAGTGTCCAATCTTAGTGTCACTTAGCATTCATTTGAGCAAAGCTGAACATCATAGTTATTTTCATATCCCCAGAACCAGATGAAAGACTATCCTTAATATGCATGCACTCTAGATCACGTTTCCTATACTGTACCTATGTTAAAAGTTTAAATTTTCTTTCAGGTTAGTTTAGAAAAAAATAACAAAACCAAAACAGATTAAAATCTACATATGGTTTGAAATTTATTTTCTTAGATGTGTGTAGACATTCATAGCTTGATAAACTTAATTCAGGTTCTAACTTTAGCCAGTTTCATCAGATAAATTGGTACTGTCAATAAATCCAGTGTGAATAAATCAAGTGTTGTAAGCTCCCTCACTCAAGGGGAGGGCTATTTTATCTGAATATTTTATTTAAGTACATGCAAATCTGATATAAGGAAAAAAGTTATTAATATACTTGTCAAATATATTTGAATGCTGCTTCAGTCCTTACTGTCACACATAGGACAGGCTGAAGCTCCAGACTGTAGGCATTTGGCTGCCATATGTCTGTATGTAGGTGTCAATACTCCTATTATAGTTGATGGAAAAAGAGGCTCTATTGACTTGTTCACACATTTGTGTCTCATGCTATTTTAGTTCTCCAGCAGTATCCAGGACACCAGCATGGGCCTGACAAATGTAACACAAGAACTACAGGAGACTTGCAGACTTCTGGACTAGCAGATGGAGGTCAATAGGGTTACCTGCATTGTGGAAAATTGCACTAGATGTCTGTGATTCAGCAGCAAATTCCTGTCCCTACTTGTTAAGGTCAGTGGAGTCTAGATAGTTGTTTAGCTTAATCAATAATGGATCACTACATGCACTTCACGTTCAAATATAGCTTCTTTGTGAAGACCTAAATACAGGCGAACTGAATCCAGCTCCTTCTTATCCTGTCATTCAGACATCATATTGAGTACAGAATGAAAAAATTCATATGGTACAATCCCTTGATCAAGCAGGGACACCTAAAGCCAGTTTGCCAAGACCACTTCCAGACAGGCCTTGAATATCTACAAGGAGGGAGAATCCACAGCATCCTTGCCCAACCTGTGCCAATGCTTGGTCACCCTCAGAGTAAAAAAGTGTTTCCTGATGTTCAGATGGAACATCCCTTGCTTCAGGTCATATCTGTTGCCTCTTCTCCTATCACTGGGTACCACTTGAAAGAGCCTGACTCTTTACACCTTCCCTTCAGGTATTTGTGTATATTGCTAAGATCATCCCCTAAACCTTCCTTTCTCCAGGCTGAACAGTCCCAGCTGTCCCATCCTTTCCTCACAGGAGAAAGGCTGCAGTCCTTTAATCATCTTTGTGTCCCTTTGCTGGGTTCTCTCCAGTATGTTGACATTTCTCTTGTACTGAGGAGCCCAGAACTGGACACAGTACTCCAGGTATGGTCTCACCATGGCTAAGTAGAAGGAAAAGATCACTTCCTGTCAGCAATGCCTTGCATAATGGGCTCATGTATGGTTCCTTTTCATTCTGGCGTCCACCACGACCTCTAGGTCCTTTTCTGTGGAGCTGCTTTCCAGTTTGGTGGAGCCCCATATATATTCATGCTTGGGGTTGTTCCTTCTCAGATGCAAACTTATAAATTCTTCCTGTTGAACTTCACTAGTCCATTTCTCCAGCCTGTTGAGATCCCTCTGGATGGTTGCATAACCCTCTAGCATATCAGCAGCTCCTCCCAGACTGGTGCCATCAGCAAACTTGCTGAGGGTGCACGCTACCCCATCATCCAGGTCATTAATTAAGGTGTTAAACGGGACTAGACCCATATATTGTTCCCTGGGATACACCACTAGTCACTGACTCCAAATAGAAATTGCACCACTGACGACCGCCCTCTGGGTCTCTCCATTCAGCCAGTTTTCAATCCACCTGACTGCTCATACAGCTCATACTTCATCAGCCTGTCTATGAGGATCTTATCAGAAACAGTGTCAAAGGCCTTACTGAAGTCCAGGTAGACAATATCTACTGCTGTCCTCTCATCTATCAGGCCAGTCATTCTGTCATAGCAGTTCATCAAGTTAGTCAGGCATGAGTTCTCCTTGGTCAATCCTTGCTGACTACTCCTGATATGTTTGCATCATTTCTGTTTTTGTGAAAGAAGATTGAGAAAGAATATAAACTTCAGTGACCAAAAGATTTCATACTGAAACACACAAAAAGGAGAGAATTCCCAAATAGAGGTAGATTTTTGATGTGTCTTGTGTCAGCCAGCAATATGCAAAAGTCAAATCCTATTATATTGAAGAACCTTAAGGAAAAAAAAAAAAAAAAGAGAAATTATTTTAATAAAGAAAAATGGCCCCATGATAGCATCTTGTCTGTGATAAGCATGAGATAGAATGAGTTTGTGGTAAAAGATTTTCTAGACACTGCATTGGATTTGGTGGGGAGGAAGGGTATGTCTGGGAGAAATAATACCCTCCACCATTAGGGAGTTCTAAGGTGCTCTCAGAAGGTGAAAACTAGCTGAAGTTTCTCCTGGATTTATACTCCAAAGGGAAGCTCTTACAGATAGTTCCCTAATGAAGACACACAAAGGCCACTCTATCTAAAGAAGAAGGCTGTTTGTCATATAATAATATTTTTGAGTGAGTGCTTAAACCCCAAGGGTCCCAGTGGGGTGTATTGCAGTCATTAAAAGAACACCTGAAGAAAGCAAATCTCAAAGCTAGTAATTAGCTTACAGTCCTGAGTAGTGTACTGCAGTTTCCTAAAGTCATTGTGGAACCCAAGTCCCATTAAATTCAACTGAAAAAGAAAGGAAAAAAAGAAAAAAAAATCCAAAATCCCGAATTCCTCTGTGAATCTTGGTCTGAGGCGAAATTGGTTTAAACTACCTCCTTGAGGCTGTGAAAGGTTTTGAACAAGTGCTCACCATTCATTTATATTGTATCCTAATATGATGGTTTCTCAAGCCTATTTCTTACAAATGTTTCACTACACATGAAACTCTAAAATGTTTCAACCCAGGATAAGTGATGACAATTTTCTAGCTGGAGTGGTGGATATGAGAGTTCAGACATGCACCTAAGAGGTGAAACGTCTGGTTTACAGACTTCAATTTAGTGTTTGCTAAATGTAATACTGAATATGTATTATAGAAAAGGTTAAATCCAAAAGGCCTTGTAAGGTTGTTTCTTCAAAGTAAAATGTATCATAGACCCAAGATTTATCAGAATGGAATAAGAACTGAAACTTTATTGCATCTTTATATGTGCTAAAAAAAGTGTCTTAACTATGTAACTCTTAAAAATGGGGAGATATATAAGTTTAACATCTTAATTTAAACCACCCCGCTAATTTTTAAACTGACAGACATTTTATAATTATTAAAATAGTGTTTTTCAGCAGACAAGCATCTTGGGGAAATACAAAGATTTAGCTCTTTTTCATCCATTAAACTAATACAGCTAGTGAAGTAACTGTACCAGTTTCCCTAAGCCAAGAAAGATACTGCCTGTCTGGTAAGGCTTGCAATTCAGCTTTTATTTGATAAAAAGTTTATGAGTTTGAGATTCATTAGGATTTCTCTTGAATTGTCAAATCATTTGGCACAGATCATTCCAGAGCCAGCAGATGATATAATAGATTTTGGCCATTATTAATCTGAGCTAGACATGAAACAGTGACCAGAAGCTAAAAGTGCCTGCATGCTATTTCCAAACCCCAGAGTCAAATAGCTCCTAGAAGGTTCATACTTGCAATAACAATAGTTATACCGAACGGAATAACTGTAGAAGCTTTTTTTATTTGCTTCTCTCTCTTAAATAGATTTCTTGCAGACAGCTTTCATATTTGCATCTCACAAGCCTTTGCGTATTAGAACCTCTGTCAGAAAAATCATATTCAGCAAAACTAAGTGTTTTTTTTTTTCTCTTCGTATTAAAGGGGCATTTGATGATAAAAGACAAATAAAGCATAAAACCAAAGCTAAAAATATGCATGTCCACAATTATGAACTAACTGTGAACAAAGTGGGATACTAACAGTTAAAATACTGAAAAACCTTAGACTTTTACAATGTAAATCTCAATTTTTTACTTGCATAACAATTTACTCAAGTGGTCATTTGTTTATCCTATTAACTTTTTTATTTATTTATTTTAATCTAGATGTGAACAAAGCAGCTGTAAACAGGTGAAAACCAGCTCTATAGTGACTTTATTATTTAACAGTTGATGCTTACGACTGGACTTTTCTGTATGAAGAGATGATGTGAAGTGTACCCATGTAACCTACCATGACAGTCTTTTTTAGGGTACATAAGGATGAAGACTAAGAGAAGAAAAGAATGGCATCTTTTGATGCCTGGGATACTTGAATTCTGTGGAAAAGTGACAATTTACATCAACATGACCATCCAGCCTACACTTACATAAATACTTTGCAGACCATAACAGTTACGGTGTTTGGTAGAATACTTGACAGTCTATTCCATTTTCTTAACATCATACAAGGGCACCCACACCATGGAAAGGTACCTTGTCTCTTACATTTTAATTCAAAATCCATACAGGTTTACAAGTGAAGAATAAATCCAAACTCCCTGAACAACAGGTATTCTTCAAAAAAGGACTGGGTTGGCATGTGTTAGAGCAGAATGCAAGTATAAGCAAACTCATACACCACAAGCATTGAGACTTGAGTACCTGACTGAATACGCCCACATCTAGTAGTATGCAGCAGTGTACACCAGGCTGGTTCTTCTGCTAGTTTAATACTTGTATGAAAAACTTACTAGTTAAGCCAATATTTTTTGATATTAATTTAATATTTATGTTCATTTTTAAATTCTATTTTGTCTCTTTCTTTCCTGTAGTTCTTTAAGTACCTTGGTGGACATTTATTGATAACATAGGACACATTTGTATGCATACTTTTTAATAAATATTAATTATTTCATTCTAACAAATCTGGTGAAAAAACGTGTTTGCAAGACTGGAGATTAAAAAAAATACCCTGGATATCACAGCTATATTAAAGCTGATCGTTAAATTTAACAGTTATTTTAAATTGGTATCTAGAAAATGTAGAGGTGTTTTGTTTTTTTTTTTGTATCACACAAATTTCACGGGCACTTATAAGTACAAAGCTGTACTCAAATTTTTCCTGTACAGTTTCTATTAGTCTGATTTTTTATTAATAGTCTGAGAAAAGATTGAAGTAGGCAAATTCAGAATTTTAGGTACAATTCAGAATACAGAAATTAAGGACAGGAATGCCTAGACATAGTTTTGGTACTATTTTGATATACTTAGGATATCTGAGACCTTTATTTGGGTCAAAGAGATATGAGACAATATTTATGGAAATTTCTGCTGTTAGAGACCCGGATCAAACTCAGACCGCAACACTCAGAAATACTGAGAAACAGGAGTCTCTTCCCTGTTCTTTCAAGTTATGAAATGTATAACTATGCAGTAACAGTTCTGTTTCTACAGTATGTTATTTAACAGTATACATGTTAATGTGGGATCCAGTATAACTGCCACATTCTGATTACTCTTTACTGATATTTGTGTAATTTTAAAATTATACCATCAGAGATTTTATTTTTATATACAAGCTTGTGATTAAAATTTTATCACTGTATATATTATATATACATACTGAATGGAATATAATATATTAAAATTAAATACTATTATAGTAATAACACATTACTATATCATAACATATATGTAATGTATTATGTATTAGTATATAATATTAATCATAGTATCAATCTCAGCAGAATACTGTTACAAACATCACCTTGTGATGGTGATTTACATGGACTATCTTCTAATAACTCACTTCTCCATTTCTCATTTCTTTTAATGTAGGCATTATCTTTATTCTACAATTCTATTTTTTGAAAGAGAATGCTATTCAGCACTTCTCAAATAAAAGAATAAGGTACTTTCATCATCCAAAGTTCTAATCTGCTTGAAAGATTAATTCAAGTTTTTTGGCAAGGCCTACTTTCTGTTACATCAAATTAGCAGAAATTATTATGTTTTTTTTAATTCTTTATCAGTTGAATTTTGTATGAGTATTCCATTAGTGTGCCAATACTGGATGTCAGAATAACTGTCCTAAAGTTATGCAATTATTGTCTGCCATTTTTTTAAAGAATATTTAAAGTGTAGTGTTAGTTTCCAAATGCTGAAGTTTTAAGGTAATATCTATTTAATCAATAATTACAGTTTAAGGATTAAGAAATGGGCTAAAAAATATGCTGTGTTATGTTAAATATGTTCTTGACATCTACAGAGCAAAGTACAGCAAAAAAAGACATCAAATAAAGGAAGATATTATGTTATTAATAAAGCATTCTCTATAATGAAATAAAGATATATTCCTCCAGATTTGAGTAATAAAACCGTTTTGTAAATAATAAATAGGGTAAAGTCAAGTCTGCCACCTCAACATTTCCTCTATATATTTTCATGGAAAAATTCAGGAGACGGTGTGAAATTCTCATCAAGATCCTTCTCTACATGTTTCCTCTTTCTAAGACTGACAACTTCACAGACACTTCAGAAATCTGGCACTACCTCTGATCTTCATTCCCCTTGAACAAAGGTGGGGCAATCACACATTAAGCTGAAAGAAAGATGAAAAGAGGATGTACCAGCTCTTTCAGCTACAAATCGTTGTTACTCTAGAAGAGCTTTTGTTGTGCACATCACAAAGTAGCTGCAGAATTTTATTCTGGAATGATCACACTTTCAAACTCAGTGATGAAATATCAAGGCTTTGCAGCTCATTCACCCACATCCAGAAATGTCCTGCAAGCCCTCAAAATGTGTACCTATCTTTAAGAAAATGCAGGAAGGAAACATATCTGGTATCTACTTGGTGAGTGAATTCAAAAGGAAATATATTAATCTTTAATCTTCCCAACCCCTTACCTGTTTTTAATATAATCCTTTTCTGTTAACAATAGGGAAACGGACAGAGAAACCACCATAATTTTATTATCCTGGTGAAAAAGCGCAATTTTTTTGCCATCTGCAACAGAAGATGGTGCTTGGGAAGCAGCTCTGTTGCTGCCACTGAACTTCTTCTGATGGAGCAGAAAGCCAAAGACACTGCTGAAACCTGTTTCTTTCCAGCTCATTACTACAATTTAGTTGGCTTATCTATCTGTCACACTCAATATTTCTTATTCTGGCTATTCAAAAACAGGCCTTTTTGTCCTCTTTTCCCAGAATACCTGAGAAGGAGATTTATTTAGAAATGAGAAAGATTTTGAAATACTTTTCAGCTATAGCTCAAGTGTATGTGTCAAGACTAGGTAACTTTTACAAAAGAAAGCATGATGAATCCTCAGCTATAGCAAAAAGGCTACCATCATTCTTCTGTGCTTGCTAGAGAGGAATTAGAATTGTACTTTATACACTATTGGGCTAATTCCTAGATGCTATTCACCTGTATACTTAAGTCCATTTCAAGACACCTAACATGCATGGATAATTTCCTATCTGAGCCCTTGGCACTGGAAGGTGTTTTTTACTCATTAACTAGGAAGAAATGATTCAACATCAGCAATAGAGATAATGGACCAAATATGAGAATGTCAACCTCTATTAACCTCTGATTTACACTTTCTATACCTTGTACCAAATTGGTTTGATCTTCTGGTAATGTTTGATGACAGCTTTTTTTTACAATAGGATTTTTCAAATCAAGAAAAAGATAGTAATTTGTTCATTTGTTTTATCATCCTACATAATGAAGGAAATGTATATCGTATTTCATGAGCCAGAACCCAGAAGATATTCCTTGCTAATTCTGTAAGTTTTTTATCAACATAAAGCAGTTAGTTTTTACAAATTAAATATTGTTATTATAAAGTAACCATAAGGAAACCAAAACTCAAATAGTTTTTAATAGCTGTCCGTCTGACTCGTGATGAAGTACTACAGAATCTACCAGACACAAGTAAAATGAAAGTGCTTTTTATTCTAAACTTCAGACTTTAAAAAATCATAACCTATTATTCAGCCTAATTGTAGACAGATGGCTTTCTGTCAATAGGATTTAATACCAAAATCTTGCATACAACTTCACATACATGCTCAAAAATATTTACATCTTTAGCAGGATGTTTAACAGGATTGTCAATTACAAGAATACAAAAGAAAGGACTTAACAAGACTACAAATCAATCCTCTGGCAAAGACGGAGGGCATGTCTCCCTTCATTTTTCTCTTTTTGGTGTCTTACACTTACACTTTCTAATAAAATCAGAAACAAGTACTTTATTTTTCTAGATGATGTAGCTTGGTGTACAAGGACAACCTTTTACATGATGTTGAATGAGCAGTCTTACTATTTTGGGAAAAAAAATCATGATGCTACTTTATCTCTGCCATTAATGTCCTGAAAGGTATTTACACTCTCAGAAGCTGAAAAACTTAAGGAAAAATGACATAGAAGATGTCAATACTGCTGAATAAGTATCCCATTTGTAATTTCCAACTGGAGGTGTCTGACCAAGCTGTGTTCTACCTCTGTAAAGGTCTAAAACTGGGTATGCATCATCACTTTATTCCATTTGATAGTTTCAGAATAAAGAAGTTTTGGTGTTCATCTCTGTTGTGGATTAACAGCACTAGGCAGCTAAGCCCCACACAGCCACTCACTCACTCCCCTCAGTGGACTCAGGGAGAGAACTGGAAAAGCAGAAGTGAGAAAACTTGTGGATTGAGATGAACACAGATTAATAAGAAAACCAAAGCAAAACAGAAGATAAAAAATGACAGCAAAACTACAGAAAACAATGCAAAGAAAAATGTCAAAAGCAATCTTTCACCAACCAATATAATACCCAGCCAGTTCTCTAGCAATGGCAACCCTTGGTTAACTCCATCCCAGTTTTATTGATGAGTATGACATTATATAGTAAGGAATATCCTTTTGGTCAATTTGGATCAGCTGTCCCAGTTGTGTTCCCTTCCAGCCTCTTGTCCTCCCCCAACCTACTCACTGGAGGCTGAGTGAGAAACAGAGAATGCTTTGATGCTGTTTAAGCACAGTTCAAAAATACCTTAAACATTGGAGTGTTATCAACACTGTTTTAATCACAAACACAAAACATAGGACCATAAGGGTTGTTATGAAGTTAACTCCCTCCCAGTCAAAACCAACCTGATCTGATATGGAAGCCATATAGACCAAAGTGATGTATTTAGTTTAATTCTTAGGAGATCAGGATCTAAACACAAATCCATAGTTCACATAAAAATGAAGTCTAGACACAGTTGTCATTCCAGTCTCTTTCCTGGATGTTACCTATAGCAGCTGCCCTGGTCGATGAAATTGCATATGTCACTAAATCTTGTTTTGGTCCTCTGTAGAGTGGAGTGTTGTGCTCTGTGGAAGTCTGATTCCTTCAGGCTTTAAGATCGATCAGAATTCTCACTGGAAGGCATTTTTCTTTCCTTTCAAAGTTCAGCATTATGTAAACACGTGTGGTCTTGAAAACAAGTGAAAACTCTATTACTCTGCCTTCCTAGGGCAATTAATGAGCTTAAAGGGAATATGCAAAGAGAGAAAATAAATTAAAGAAATATTTGTGTAATCCTGACAGTACATTGTAAGTCAACAAAATCATACTGTTGGGATCATGCTGAAGAGTCCCAAACTACCTTTTCGATGCCCTTAGCAGATGTTTTTCCAAAAATATCTTGTCCTTCCAGTAAATATTACTTGCACATTCCCTAACCTACCTCTTTCTTTGCAAAGGAAAGCTTTAACACATTTGCTTATGTGGTTTTCTTTATATGAAGAAAACCAGTGTATGCTTGTGTAACCAGATTGCATTCAAATATTTCCCTTTGTTGTAAAGCCCCTATTAATTTGAGGAACAGAAATAAAAACCAAAAAAACCCATCACACTGTTGTGATGTATTCTATATGGCATACCTTTTTGAGAACTTCTGCATTAATCAATGTGCATAGTTGCACACCGATTCATTTTTAGTTTCATATTATTTTAATGTATGGTTTCATGTCTCTTTTCAGTGAAAATTTTATCAGTATTTCACTTGAGTCAGTCTTTGTCACCTCACTAGTTCTTTTCCTAAAAATTGCTGTAGTTATCAGATCTATCTCACCAGTTCTGACAAGAACAAATGGTTTGAATTGAGGGTCTGATAGCGAATATTCTCAATAAACTTGTGTGGTAAGCTGGCTTCAGCTAGCAGCCAAGCATCCACACAGCCACTTGGTCACCTCTCTCTGCCTCAGTAGGATAGAGGGAGAAAGTAGGGAAGAGCAAGAGTGAGAAAACCTGTATGTTTAAATAAAGACTGGGATATGATTGTCAAGCACTATTGTGGGAAAAACAGACTTGACTCGGAGACTTTAACCGCATTTATTGGCAATTAGCATAAATATTTAATTACTGATTTAAGTATTGGGAAAACGATACTCTGCTTCCTGACACTGGCACCGTAGGCAGGATGCTGCCCACATTATCTATGTAAGGTGTGAGTCTCTCAAATCACATTACCATTGGTGGAACCAAGGGGCAACATGATCCCTGTCTGCATTCACAAGTCATTTGCTCACTTTGCTATTGCTGCCAGATGACCTGGACAACACCAAGTGCTCCCAGCAATGTGCCAGAGCCATGGAATCCTGTGTTCAATATCAGTAATTGGGTAAGTTTCCATATGGGTGCATTGTTGCTAAATTTTCTAACTGCCTCAATAAACCTTTGTTAATAAGTTGTTGTCAGACTCCATACCTGTTCAGACAGCAGAAACGAAGATGATAAACATTAAAACACGTCTTATTCCCCTTTTCCAAGCTCAATTTCACTCCAAATTCCTCTCCTTTCCCCCCTCTTTTTTTTTTTTTATTGTTGTTATTTTTGTTTTGTTTGGTTTTGGTATTTTTTTTTGTTTGGTTTTGGGGTTTTGTTTTGGTTTGGGGTTTTTGTGTAGTTTTGTTTTGGTTAGTTTATTTGTTTGGTTTACTTGTTTGTTTGGGTTTTTTATGGGGTTTTTTTTGTGTGTGTGTGTTTGTTGGGGTTTTTTTAGTGTTTTGGGGTTTTTTTTCAACTTCAGTGATTAATTTCAGATACTTTTTGTCCTGTCTTGCTGTCACCGCCAGTTACACAGTCACTTCAGTGAGACAGCAAATAGTGCAGTAGGTTGAAGTCAGTACATTGTGGTTTCTCATTGCTGCTTGTTGTTTCTCATCCTTTTCATATGCTACAGTACAGTCCTGCAGGGTCATAGTCGTTTCAGATGGGTAATTATTCTGCCATAGAATTCCCTTGTTTCCTCTGTGGTTCCCTCTGGTTTTCCTTCCCCCTGCCTCTTTCCAATGTTTTATTCCCTTTCAAGTATGTTTTCACAGAGACAAAACTATCTTTGCTGATGCGCTCAGCTGTGTTCTGTGGTGGGTCTGTTGGAGCTAGTTGGGACTGATTGTGTCCAGCACAGGCCAGACCCCCATCTCTTCTCACAGAGGCTGTCCCTGCAGTCCACCACTACTAAAATTTGCCATTTACACCCAACACAACCTTTCAAATTAAAGGAGTAGACTACAAAAACAGAATGAAAAATCAAACTGAAATACTTCAGAACCACCAGTCTGACCTCAATGCAACGCCACAGTCAGTGGAACAAATTATGAAGAAAGCAATAATTAAATAAATTGAGGTGAATGGAAAATGGATAAATCGAAGCAGGGGATTAGCAAAGACACATTGTGTCAGACTGATACAATATATATATTTTTTTTTTTAACAAAATGACTGCTTTTATAGGCAAGGGAATTGTCTAATCTAGCTTGACTTCTTTACAACACTTGATACGGTACCCCATGGGAAATTTTCACTGAAGATGGTAGTTAGTACAAGAAATGTAAGTTGAATAGGAATTATTGTGTGATAGGAAGATGACTAGTGGAGTACTCGTTTTGTGGCTAATCTTTAATGCCTTGCTTAATGACAGTGATATAGTTAATGCTAATGGATTTTTATGATTACAGAAAGTTGTGAAATATACAAAGCAATAGGAGCACCTGAATGTCTCCTGGGAAGAAAGGGATGACCTTGAAAAAAGAAATTATAGAAATTATAACACGAAGTGAATCCACCCAAGGAATTAAAACCCTACCTCTGCTAATAGGTAAAGATCTACCAGCTGGATGACAGAGAGATCAAAGCGTTTTATTATGTTGATTGATGATAGGGTGATTGTAACTAACTGATGTGAAATGAAAAATAATTGGTTTGAGGGGTATCAGGCAAAATATTTTAGGTAAAACTAATATAAAATTATTATAAAAGCATTCTGGAGCAGGTCCAGAGGAGAGCAATGAGGCTGGTGAAGGAACTAGAGGGAAAGTCTTATGAGAATAAGCTGAGGGAGCTGCAGTTGTTTAGCCTGGAGACTCCGGGGGGGCCTTATCACTCTGTACAACTACCTGAAGGTACCTAAACTACCTGAAGTTTTAGTCGGGTGGGGGTCGGGCTCTTCTCCCAGGCAATTAGTAACAGGATGAGAGGGCATGGCCTGAAGCTGTGCCAGGGAAGGTTTAGGATGGATATTAGGAAGCGCTTCCTCATGGAAAGGGTCATCAGACATTAGAATGCACTCCCAAGGGAAGTGGTGGAGTCACCATCACTGGAGGCGTCTAAGGAAAGACTGGATGTGGCACTTAGTGGCACGGTCTAGCCGAAGTGGTGGTGTTAGGTCATAGGTTGGATTTGATTATCTCAGAAGTCTTTTCCATCCCCAATAATTCTGTGATTCTGTGATAAAATAATCTCAGGAATTCTGTGTACTCTTCTGGTGACATATACAGAATACACAGAAGCAGTAGTTGAAAGGTAAAGTGTATGACTAGTAATAAGACTGAAGGCAGAACCCCCTTTATGTAAATGACATTATGCAGAACCATGTAAAACAAAGAAGTTGTTTAACTAGCCAGAAGAAGCTTATAGGATGTACATATACAAAATCTATAGAAATATTTAGAGTAAACACCAAAGACACTGAAGATGGTCACATAGGTTACAGCACCTTGCTAACTGCAGAAAGGACATCAGCATCTGTAATTTGGTGAACTATGTATTCAGAAATCTATTTATAAGCTAGAGGGAAAATCAACACAGATGGACTGGAAATAGAGTATTCAATTAATCATCTAATTAGATTTTGACTGAGCTTCATTGTTCACATTATTTATTTAAAGCAACTTCCAGAAAAGATTTATATGATAGGAAAGACATCACTTGAATGATTTCATAATAAGGTGTATGGACTGAGGATAATGAAGGTCACTTATTACAGTTGCCCAGGATTCTTGGAAGTAGCTCTGTGGTAATAATAATAATTTACACAAACTGGATTCTGAAACGTAAAAGGAACCAGTGGGGAAAAAAAATGCATTTATTATACTGTATACTTGTGTTTCCCTACTCTTAAACTCACTACCACTAGATCTGTGTCTTTGTGTGACAAGGACAGGAACAGCTTGCTGACAAGTTGTGGATAGTGATAAGTATATTGATAATACCACAGACAACAACAGATGCTTAGTTTGATAAAAAGCTTGAGATTCTGTATTACTTCAAAACATGGAAATAATACACTCAATAGCTATAGAGTAATTATCTTAACTATCTACTTTCTGATTTAACAAGTTTGATTCATCCTAGAAGGACAATTGCCTACTATTATCCTTTTCATGCAGAATAATTATCTTATTACTGTCTCTATTAGTCACCCTCCTTATAATCTATAAGATTCCCAGTAGGCAGTCTGCCTGAGTTAAGAAAATAACTAGTAATTTTTCACATTTTTTACAAGTATAAATTTTGGAGAAGTATTAGCAAGAAAACAATTTTTTTTCCTTATAGGGAAAATTCATGAAAGACACCTTACAACTCTATCAGGTTCTCTCACTTTGAGAGAAAAAGAAGGCTATGTATTTTGGCTGATCAGAGGTAAAAATATACTCACAAATCAGATGGCTGTTGATAGGGGAAGAGACTCCAATGATCATTAAGAATCTTTCTTTCTTGTACTCCATCCTTCCAGTATGTGAAGAGGAACTACAGGAAAGCTGAGGAAGTTTTTTTACAAGGGCAAGTAGTGAGAAGGCAAGGGGTAATGGCTTAAAACTGGAAGAGGTGAAATTTAGACTAGACATTTGGAGGAAATTCTTCATGGAGAGTGTAGTAAGACACTGCAACAGGTTGCCCAGAGAAGCTGTGGAGGCCCCATCCCTGGAAGCGTTCAAGACCAAGTTGGATGTGGATTGGAGCAACCTGGTCTAGTGGGAGGTGTCTCTGCCCATGCAGGGGAGTTGGAACTAGATGATCTTTAAGGTCTCTTCCAACCCAAACCCTTCTAGGATTCTATGATTCTACTCTGTGAAAGGAGAGAGATACTGTTAATGGAAATATTGTAATATTGCAAAAGTTTTGCATGTATGGGCAATCATTACTGTTAAACACAGTAGAAGACAAATATAAATGGCTCATATCTTAGGAGCTTTGAATCTAAGAGTGTTATTTACTGCTGGAGAAATTAAAAGCTACATTTACATGGCTAAATCACATCTACATCAGTGAATAACTTATGGTTTAGAGATCAACTAGTTCAGAGTGGTTCTTTTGCACAGATTTTGTTTCTTTTTCCTCAGAAGACTGAACTAGACTTCTCATCTTAAAAGGTAGAAAGATAAGTGGATGGCAGTAGCTTGTTTGCTTATCTCTAGACATAGTGACATGTACAAACACTGGAAGCGCTTTTAGGTTTAGTCCAGTTTTCTGTCAGCCGTTGAGCAATTTCATGAAGGAGCTGCACTTCTCCCTACCTTGCCCTAAATCGTGGTGAGAACAGAGCATCTGATCACACTCTTCACAAAGTAGATGAGAATGGTGGGAACTGGGAGCAAGGCAGTGACTGGTGACATTGCTACACACAAACTGAGGGTACCCACAAACTGGGACAGCAGATTAAGGGAACACTTTTGATCCATACTTCAAGAGGTTCTTAAATGAGATGCTCAAGGAAATTCCTTCAATGAAAGTAATGAGGCATTTTGACTTACTATGCTGCTTCACAGGACATATAGATTAATGCACTATACCACCAGTAACCCAGTGTGTGGCCTAAAGGATATCTCAGATTGACTTTGCATCTGGTGCATTAAGAGGCAAAATAATTTGGCAGAAAATAAACCTCTTTATGTTCTGGCTTGTCCTCAGATATCAGAGGGGGCAGGGGTGGCTAGGCTTAGATTCTGAGTGATGTACAATTGGATATTAGTCTGGCAGAAAATAAACCCTCTTGCATTCCATTTTATCCTCAGATGTTAGAGGAGCTGGGGGCATCTGGGCTTAGATTCTGATCTATGCCCAACTTGGTGTTTATAGTCCAGCCACACCCAATACCTATATTGGACTCTCACAATTATGAATGCACTACTAATGCTACACTGTCTGTCTGGCAGTGTTCTGTGAACTCTCACAGACACACTCAGGAATTTGTATGTGTTCAAGAACATTCACAGCCAGATGAATGAACAGTATAATTTATTAAAGCAACAGATGCACAAATTCTTTGAGATTGCTGTCGATAAATTCACTGTCTGCAAAGCATGTGCAAATTGATTAATATAGCCAGGTTACACATCCATGGGGCAACAAAGTGACTCTATAGAGATTCCTGAGTTTCCTGGGGATGCACTGGGGATAGCTGAGTGTTCAAATCTTACCCAAAAGCATCCCTATTTGGGCCAGGGAGGCTCAGGCCGTCGACTGGTCCCAGAGCCTCAGGGGAATTAGGTTGTCTCAGCGATGGTCTCTTCCCTGACATCTGTCCCCTCTCAAACTATTTTATAATATTTTACCTTACAGGTGGAGCTTGAGTGACTATGTGAACATAAGTTTAATTTCTAAGTCACCTCCAGCAATTATTCCACAGCATCTACAACAAATACACAGAAACTTGGCTACGTGATATTTGATCAGATCTTAGAAGGCAGCTGTGTGAATTCTTGTTTTGCTTTTCACTTCATGGTGCTGTTACTTCATGTTACATTTTACCTTTGTGTTGTTAGATACAGAATTTTCTTCCGCTACGTTCTTCTCTTTTCTCCTACACTTTTCAGTTTCTTTTTATAGTCATCCAGGTGTTACACTGAATTTGTTTCTTCCAATCATAGTCTTTCTTATGCCTGCTCTAATCTGTCATGCTCCATTTAAAATTTCTTCTACATTGCTGTAATCTTCAAACCAACTTCATATCATTTACATTATCACTTGGTTAGATTGTAGGCAAGTATTCCACCTGTAACACTTTCCATTACAGAGTCGACTGTTTCATAGTTCCTTTCTAGACTAATGTTCAGGCAGGTAATTTTGTGATCTACAGTATTATTTGAATAATAATTCTTCTGACTCTTTATAAAAAAATGGCACTCCCTATTTATAATGTAGAGTCACGAGTTTTCTTAAACTGATGAGTTTTTTGGTGGACTATAATTTATATATGTGAAGAAATACTGCAGTAGCCTCTGGAAGTTTACTATTTTCATTACTTCAGAAAAAAGATTTAGGAATTTTTTTTTATTATTTTAAAAAGAGCTTAGGTTACTGTTACCCTTGCTTATTTCTATTTTACTGTTATTCTAGTTTATGTTCTAAAAAGACATAGAGGCTCAGACCCTATGCATTGTGCTACTCTTTGAATGAAACTGTTAATCTTTCTCACTTTCTTTTTCTTTAGGCCATAGATAATGTAATGTATACCTCATTTATATATAAAGCTGTTAAAATGAAATACATTGTAAGTGCCAAATAATGTAATCTGTAATTATGCCAGAACTTCTGTCAATGAATTTATTATAATTTATCACAAACTGCAAATTTGGCAAAACTCTTTTTTTATATAGGAAAAGGAACAGATTGTGGTTAAGAGTCATGCCTCCTAGTTTCAAGCCCTTAACAGATTCTCTCAATTTTATTACATGTTCTGTAGCAATAGAACCAAATTTAAAGATAGAATGAGTGATACAAAGGACCTGATATGTATGTTATACATGTTTCTTGTGTTTCACTCCATTGTAGATTTTGTCTGTTTTGAAGAGCTAAATGCCTGTTTGTGGTTGAGGAGCATTAGGTAAAATTTTGCAGCATGTACTGCTTCTGAAATAATTTCAGGCCATGGCTTTTCAAGAATGAACTACAATAGAAACCAAAGCATCTCATTGTCACGGATTGACTCAGGATCGAAAAATAAACCAGAGACAACAATTCTCTTGATCCTCTCCCCCTCCCACCCAGGTAGGAAAGGAGAGAAAGAATTAGGAGAGAGACTTAGCTGGATTGAAAACTAAACTAGACAGATTTGATTATATGTACAATTATACACAAGTATGTTCAGGAATGTACAAAAGCTTCTTGCCTCCCACCACAGCCAGCAACTCTCCTGGCACTCTCCTTAGCTGTTAGCAGTCCCAAAATGTCCCAGAGCACAGGCAGGAGATAAGGCAGAGCAGACAGGAGCTGGGTTCTGAGGGTTATGAGGTCAGAATTAATTCAAAACAATAAAAGAACCTACATACTATCTTCATGTGTGCTTATCCTAGGTCATATAATGGGTCTTACTTTTTTTAGAATCTGCTCATAAAAGCATCTACTTCAAGGATGCACAAAACTTTATTCTTGGAGACAAGAGTATAAACTCTTCCATACATTGAAGAAATAATTTGAGAAAAATAATTAAGAATTTGAAGAAAATAAATTTAAGTCATTCCCTAACAAAACACTTGAGAGAGTTTAATTATAAAGATGCATGTGATTTTCTTCTTCTTGAAAAGAAATGATTGGTATAAAACTTCTAACTTGTTCCAAATGTATCAAGTTGATCACATGAAAGCCAGTAGACTTTCAATTTCAAGTGAGATTTGTCCCATACAAGACATTAGGTGTCCCAATATTCAGCACTGAAAAGTCTGATTTGTAGATAGTGTCAATGTTGAAAGTGGAACTTCTCAAGCTAGATTTGTTTCAATTTAATGGAGAAGAGAAAGACTTTTTTAACGATATGTTTATTCTGAACATTTACCTTAGCATGAGACAGATTTCTTTCTAGGAATACCTGGTTTTGTTAATGCTGAGAAAGAGACTGCCAACATCTTCCTTGAACATAATTATGAAACTTGAGTTAGACACTCATGTTCCTATGAAAATGAGATATGTTTTGCAGAAGGTTCCAAGACCTATCCTCCTTAAAGGAGAGTTTAGTTTTATTTCAGGACCTTCCAGAAGACTTAGTCACAGGGTCTATTTTATATTTTAACTCTTGAATCAGAAGGGGACCGCAGACCTTCTAAACCACACTGTTTTAGCCCAGAGGACAGTGATTTGAACACTTACATATTTACTGTAACTGCATTTAGCAAAAGGTGTTAATTAAAATTATACTGCATAGGCTTGGACAGATTCAAATCCTTAACATATCATTTGGTATTGGTAGCGTCATGATCTGAACAAGGTTAGTAGTTTCTAGAATGTGAAGTCATTAATACCAGACAGTCTCATTGTGCCTGTGGGTTTTAGGTCAAACCAGCTCTTAAGTGGAAAGTGAGAAACTGTGCAATAAGATTATAATACTTAATTCTGAGGACAGTTTTTCAGTATAGTATATTTCTTGCATTATATCTAGACGAGAATACATTTCTGTAGAAATATAATGTAAAAATGTATTTATTATTAAGTTTCTAAAATTAAAATGTAAGTCAGATACTCTGGAAGACAATATGGTGAAATTAGTCTTAAATTAGTAGTAATGATCGTACAGAAATAAATCTTTATATGCATGTATACATACATCTTCAAAAGAGATTCCATTCAGACATGATGTTTGCATATAAAGTGTAAAACCTTTAACTGATGAAATCTCAAACTAAAAGGCTAGGTGCCTCATCCCACCACGTGTCACTATAATAACAAGCAGACAAGTTCCAGTTGGTTTGAAATAAGGAATAAGATCAAGATCATTGTTCTGAAATTGAAATTAATTGCCCAGAGAATGTTGTCAATATTTGAATTAGACACTGTTGAAGATGATGATTTATGATATTCCATGTATGTTTTTCATTTGAGAAACAAATTTGAAATTACAGTTTAGATAAATAATCTTAAAAAGTTTTGAAGGACTTAAAAATCACTTTGATCTACTAAATGTCTTAACATTGCAGGTCTTCAAAATTCAGATACATATTCAAGTACTCATTTCTTAATTTCAATCTGCATTATGAATCTTTCTGAAAGCCAATAATGAGGAACAGAATGAAAGGTGAGTGAGCTGTGAAAAAAAAAATAAATGAAATGTGAAGAAGCATTGGTAGGAAATGAGGGTGAAATAGTTGTAATTAAGAGTCTAGTATTGGTAGGACATGCAGGTGAAATGTGTATAATTAAGAGTATGACTGTCAGACCTTCCCTGCTGTACCAGTTAAGCACTAATAAAATATTAACACAGTCAAGTGAACTACTCAAATGATGTACCTATGAAATGCTCTAAAAAGCTGAGACAAGACTAAAAATATATGTGAAAGAGAATAGACTTAAAGGGACAAAGACACAAACCATGTTTGAAGAGGAAGTGTGAAACATACTGTTTTGTGAAATAGATTAAGAAATGTTAGAAGAAAGGGCTATATCATTTGTTTAATCTATTTTCCTTTTAGTGGTTGAGCTATAAAACAAGTATAAATGCATCCATGTAAGCTCTCCTATTTTCAAATTAATAAGTCAAATTATTTTAACATCCTTAACTTGTATGAAATTAAATCAAATTGTAAACAATGAGTTTGTAATCAGTATCTCATGTGAGAACCAACCTATTTACCATACCTTATTTAAAGAACTGTTGTATAGCAGATGATAGAGAATGAAACAGGAAGAATTTTGTTGAAAATAACCTAATTAGCCAATAAGAACTCTCTAAAATCAATTAATCAGTGTGACTAAATAATTTTGTAGCACTCAGAAAGGCAACCATCCAATTATGAATTTTATTTATAATTCATGAAAAAAATATTTTGCTTACCTTCTCTAGGGGTATCATAAATTATATTTAAATAGGTAGTTTGACTTAAACATTAACTCCAGAATGTACTTACATAGACTTAGTCACTAAACATTTTTGTAATGGAATTTTTTTTTTCCTAGTCTTATTCTTTTCACATCTTCCTCCTTAAAAGTCCTAGAAAAAACAAAGTATCTTTAGGAGAAGAGATAATCTGCCATCATTATATATTAGGCCTTCTTTCTTTTTATCAACCAAATAACATACTTGAAATAACTTGTTCAACAAGAACATCTATCACATAAACCTATGGAAGCCTTTAAGAAAAATATATAGTAGTTTACTACAGTAACACCTGTTCTTGCCTGTAAAGCTTATTTTTAAACTGCCATTCTAGAAAGAAAAATATTATAGTCTAGCTTTTCATTGTCAATTTAGTGTGAAACCATTGTGGGAAGTTCCGTAAGTAAATATGCTTCATTTGGAGTGTTTTTATAGCTTTGTACATAACATTTTAACTGAGAGTTGATGCAACTGCTTTTACATGACTGAACATCTAACGACTTTAAATTCCCTAGCATATCTGGCCCAGTCTCCAGCTGGCTTTCCAGGTCTCTCTCCTTTCTAGGATTTGTGCCATGTTGTCTGGCCCCTTGCATACGTTTCAGTTAGATACCCTATGAAGTCCCAAGTGAGAACAGATCTTTACTGTTTAGACAGGTGAATGCCATCCATGATGTCTTTCAAGGCTTTTGTTTTAGTTTCAGATCTGTTCTGAGAGAAACCACAGATCAAGGTACAGAGCATGGCTACAATGCAGTGAGTTTAAACAAAGTATAACTGGGCTGAATACAGTAAGAATCAGTTTTCTTTTGCATACACTCTGTGTGAGCAGCAAGTCTGAAGATTTTGACTCATGAAAGCATACACTGCATACAAATACCAGGTTTGGAGTTCCTTTCAAGCTGCAGGACCTAGGCATATATTATAGCAGCTTATGCCTAGGATTGCCTTGTTCTTTCTGAAGAAAACTCTTGAATTGTAGAGTAAACAATTCAAATTATAAAGTCCTGCTGATAAAAGTCCTACAGCTCTGAAATGTGAGATTTCAAATTCTGATTGGGTGATAACGATTCATTCTGTGATTATTGTTTTCAGATCTAGGTATATGACTGGTGTGGAAATATTGTAACTGAAATTCATAGGAAGGATCTATGTTTGTTTTTCCTCTATGAATTTCCTTGTTATTTGTTCAAATATCTTTTAGGTTTTCCAGAAAGGGTGTTTTTTAATCTTTCATCCTGCTTGAAGATTCTAAACAAAACCAAACCATTTAACAAAAATGTTACTATATTTTTTTTACCATTCTGGCACTGTGTTACATAGGCAATTTTACTATATTGACTCCATCCTATTTGATAAGCTTCACTGTTTATTTGTGGTTTTGTATTTTGCAACTCCTCTATATTCAAAGGATATCTGTCAATGCATGAAAGCTTCAATATTTTTTTATGTTAATTTGTTTGTGTTTGACAGTCCATCCTTTCATTTGGCCCTGCAGGACCTCACGAAACAGCTAGATTAATGACACCTTTAAAAGAAATAAAGCCTGTACTCATGTATTAGAAAGAGAAGAACTACTTATGAAAACATGGTCCCTAAAAAAGGACACTGAATGAAAGTACCAAACCCTGTCATGATGAGCAGAGATATGAAACAAAATAAACAAGAATTTATTCCAAATATGCAGCTACAACAATTGAAAAATGTAACTCTGTAGTGTAATACTAATAGTTATTCAATGACACTTAAATTTTTTATTAAAATAGAAGTTTAATTAGAATAATAAATTATATGCCAGAATAGTAATAATTTTGTCCCAAGTGAAAAAAAAAAAAAAGTGCACCAAGTGCCAAACAAGAGTTTGTTTGAACTTACAAAGCACAGATTCTGCCCTTGACAGATAGATTCCTTTATATTGCAGAGGAATGCTTCTTTTGGTCTGTTTGTCATATGTAGAAAACGAAACATATTTATATAAGTAAAAAACTAAATTATAACATTTTCATTTTTATTCATGTTTTATTATTATTTGAAAATACTCTATTCTATAGTATCACAGTAGTATGTAATGATCAAACATTATGGAGAAAAGTATGTTCTTTTTTTTTTTTTTCTCCATGTCTTATGTCCTTGAAGAAAGAACACACAGAGAACAACAAAACCAAAATGTCAAATGAACACTTCTATAAGTGGCAGCACACTACTGGGAAATGTCTGATCAACACAAGTGGATGGCAAGGCTACCTTAGAATTTCCTGTGAAGGTAAAAAAGAAAAAAAAGAAAAAGAAAAAAAAAAGAGCTTTTGATTAGATGAGTGCATAGGGTGAGAAACTAATTTGACCTTTGATTAAATTATCTCACTTTCCTGGCACCATCACCTGTATCTCAATTATACTCTTCTGAGATAAAATAAATAAATAAATAAATTTGCCATTATTTTAACGGACATGAAAGGGCAGAAGAAAAGGGTTTCAGCTTTCACTAGCTCCTTCAGACAGTGAAATGGGAAAATGAGTGGCCCTTACAATTTACAGCCTCTCACATATTACAGGCTGTGGCTGCTGCAAGCACAGAGAGGATAATCAGCTTGTCAAGAACCTGCTGCTAAGAATGCCAACATATAAAAACTTCTATTGCTTCAGAAGACTTCTTATGAAACTGTGGCACTGCATTTGCATTTAAAAAAACTATGTTGTACAATTGCAAAGTGAGTTTATTTCAAAAAATACTGTAAAATAGTCCTTACAATTATTAATTCATTCTTTCCAATGAATACTGTATAAAGAGACATAAAAATTGATATTGTTGCATTGAAATGTTAGGTGAAAATCATTTGACCAGTAGATATTTGCAGGAGATAAAAATCCATTAATTGGTGAGTGTTGTTTCTTGCACAGAGGATGGTTGGTGCTGTGTTTACTGAATAATAAAGCTCATCTGAATCAAAACTTGTCTGTGTCAAGTTACTGTGAACTTCAGAATGTACAATACTGTAGAAATTGTTAGTAGCTCAAAATTGTATTTAGGCTTTTTAATAGCAATAAAACTCCTTTGCTAACAGCGCTGTTTCACAGAGCCAAGTGCTAAACTGTAGTTGCTTACAAAGTAGAAACATTGTAAGCCACTCAAAATAAAATTAAAGGCAAAAGGAATATTATCAGATCCTAAGAGATCCAAAGAGATAGATGAAAGATTTTAGTAATAAGGTCCAATAGAAACAATTTGTAAGGAAATAAAAAGAGAGGCATCTTTATGAGTCCCTGAAGCTGCACTGAATTCAACCCAGGACAATGTTGGAATTCAATACATGTATAAATCCAGTTAAAATACTGTGGGCAGGTGAAAAATAGTGCTAGAGCTCAATTAAATGGGAACCAAATACTAACTACAGAAATCTGCTGGAGCCAGCTGGAAAAGATATACAAAGGGAATTTGATTTCTGAAAAAGGATGCTAGTTTGTTTTAGCTTCAGCTGCTATATCAAGATTAGAAAAAGGAGAAAAAAAAGCCCTAATAAGGAGAAATATTGTAAAGACTAAAGGATGCGATCAAATATTAAACCATGCACCATTAACATGCCTGACCTAAACCATTCAAGTATGAAAACTAGGAGTAAGTGAACTACAAGCAAATTATCAAAGGAAAGGCCAGATGTTACATTTCTTGAAGAAACCTATTATGCCAGAATATAAACTGGTGAGCAATTAGTTTGTGCAGGAATTATTTTTCAGTGATTAAATTAAAGGGAAAAATATGAAAAAGAAATTTAATGTCAATGAAACTCACAATTATTAAAATAAGACATTAAATCAGATACAGAGAAAAGCTTTATAGTAATAAGAAACAAAATAACTGGGTCAATTCCAGTCCCCTCATTTCTAGAAGAGATTTTTTTAGATTAATTTTGATTTAACATTACAAATTTAGCAATAGAGGAAAATCATGCATGGAAGAGATAGGAACAACAAACGACATTCCCTACAGCAGACGCACTTAGATAGATAGATAGATAGATAGATAGATAGATAGATAGATAGATAGATAGACAGACAGACAGATAGACAGACAGATAGATAGATAGATAGAATTAGGCTGAAAAAAATACCATGATTTCATATGCTTAAAGTTCAAGGCAAAAACAAATTAGGCTTAAGAATCACTGGATTCGTTGCAATCTTGTCAAAGATACGGTCTTTCTTTTCTAGCCATAGAAATGTATGCATCAATTTCTGTTACATCTTCATTTTCTAAACTTCAGAATTTTTTAAACTTTCAGAGTATCCAAATAGGTATCCTAAAGAAGATGTTATAGTGCAGAGAACTAGGTAACTATGCTTACCTTCTCAGGTGACTGAGAAGATTCAGATAGACCAAGTTTGCCATGCTCAGATTCGGTCTGGCTTAGAAGGGCTAGAAAACAAAGAACATTATCATGCAAGTAAATATTGCAATCAGAAAAGGTATCTGAAGTAAAGGCAAAACATACTGGCTTGAGCATTATGTCAAGCTGCACAACTCTGTGGCTTTCAGACACAACTACCTTGTTTGCAAAGCCCTGTGTGTCTACAGCCATTCATGGGGATGCTCAAAAAGCTTCAGAGATAAATATGTTTTGCATAATTGTTGGAACTGTATAGCTCCAAACCCAATACAAGTCAGTGCCCTATCCTCAACAGGGAACTGAAGTTAGGCAAAACCTAGTACAGCCACATGGTTCACATTTCACTACTCTAAGGAACTCTAGCATATAAACATAGGTTTAAGTGTGTTCTTCCTCTCAAGATCCAGGGTGGAGTCCCCTGGGACGTTAAGGGTTTGGTTAAGCAGTCTTGAGGATGAAAACAAAATAACAAAAAACAATACACTGGAGATAAGAATGCTATGTGGAAAATATAACAAAATTTAATAAAAACATATTTCCATCTCCAGTATTAAAATATTCAGGCATAAATATGTAATGAGTCTCACATATTCATGTTAATCCAAGAATGGCTTATAGCAGGTGAGATTCAGATACTTAGGCATCTAGTGCATTTATTGGCTCTTTTAGGGTATTCAAGTCATCCCTGTGAGGCTGGCTGCTGTGACGCAGGATCTACAGGATACCTTCCACTTTCTAACATGGGTAAGTACTTATGTAAAAAGAAGGAAAACAGAATAGGAACAACATTTCACTTCTAGCACCAGTAGAATTCCCACAAGAATCCATGTTCTGCCCTGTTCAACATGATTATGAATTATCTGAAAAAGAGATGAGGAATGACATGAAGTGATAGGCTGAGGCATAATGGATTTAAGATGAATGAGGGTATGATTAGATTAGATGTTAGAAAAAAATATTTAGTATGAGGGTGGTAAGACACTGGACTAGGTTGCCCAGAGAAGTTGTGGATGCCCCATCACTGAAAGTGTTCAAGGCGTGGTTGGAATGGACTTTGAGCAATGTGTTCTAGTGGGAGGTGTCCCTACCCATGTCAGGGGGTTTAGAACTAAATGATCTTTAAGGTACCTTTGAGCCCAACCCATTCTATGATTCTATGATTTCATGAATGTAATGTAATCTATTGTCAAACAAATCAGAGTAATGAAAAATAAAATTAAATCTTAGGACACCATCCCCTCCCCCCCACCATTTCCCTTCGTCCCAAACTGAATGCACTCTTGATTTTCTCCACCTTTTCTACCCCATAATCTCAGGGGAATGGGAATGAGGGTTGTGGTTAGTTCATCACATGTTGTCTCTGCCAATCCTTCCTCCTCACACTATTCCACTGCTCCAGTATATGTTCCCTCCCATGGTAGACAAACCTCCATGAACTTCGCCAGTGTGGGTCTTTCCCATGAGCTCCAGTTCTTCATTAATTGCTCCAGAGTGGGTCCTTTCCGTGTGTCCCTTCCACAGGGTGCAGTCCTTCATAGAATCATAGAATCATAGAATCATAGAATCATAGAATCATAGAATCATAGAATCATAGAATCATAGAATCATAGAGTCATAGAATGTCTTGGGTTGGAAAGGACCTCTAAAGGTCCTCTAGTCCAACTCCCTTACAATAAGTAAGGACATCTCCCACTAGAATAGATTGTTCAGAGCCCTATCAAGCCTGACCTTGAACGTGTCCAGGGATGGGGCCCCCACCACCTCTCTAGGCAACCCATTCCAATGATCCACCACCCTCATATTAAATAACTTTTTCCTAAAGTCACTAAATTTGTCACTCTAGTCTTCAAAAAGGGCAAGAAGGAAGAGTCAGGAAATTACAGACCAGTCGCCTCACCTCCATTCCTGGAAAAATGACAGAGCAGCTCATTTTGAAGGTTATCTCAAAGCACATGGAAGAGAAGAAGGTTGTCAGGAGTAGTCAGCATGGATTTACCAAAGGGAAATCATGCTTGACTAATCTGATAGCTTTTTATGATGTTGTGACAGAATGCATAGATGCAGGGAGACCAGGGGATGTAGTACCTACCTTGACCTTAGCAAGGTTTTTGACACAGTCTCCCATAACATCCTTGTGAGCAAGCTTAGGATATGTGGGATAAAAGAATGGACAGTGAGATGGATTAAGAACGGGCTACACAATAGAGCCCAAAGAGTGGTGATCAATGGTGTAGAGTCCAGCTGGAGACCTGTAACTAGTGGAGTCCCCCAGGGATCAGTGCTGGGTCCAATCCTGTTCAATATCTTTATCAATGACCTTGATGACGGTACAGAGTGTCTTCTCAGCAAGTTTTCTGATTACATGAAGCTGGGAGCATTGGTTGATTCACCTGAAGGCTGTGTGGCTATTCAGCAAGATTTGGACAGGCTGGAGAGCTGAGCAAAGAGAAATATGATGAAGTTCAACAAGAGCAAATGCAGAGTACTGCACCTGGGAAGAAACAACAAAATACACCAGTACAGGTTAGGAGATGATGTGCTAAAAAGCAGCTCCGTGGAGAAGGACCTTGGAGTCCTGGTAGACAACAAGTTATTTTATCCATGGGACAACAATGTACCCTTCTGGCTAAGAAGGCCAATGGTATCTTGTGGTGCATTAGGAAGAGTGTGTCCAGCAGATTGAAGGAGGTTCTCCTCTCCCTCTACTCAGCCCTGGTGAGTCCTCACTTGGAGTATTGTGTCCAGTTCTGGGCTTCCCAGTTCAAGAGGGACAGGGATCTGCTTGAGAGAGTCCAATGGAGGACTATGAGGATGATTAAGGGACTGGAACACCTGCCTTATGATGAAATGCTAAGAGACCTGGGGCTTATCAGTCTAGAGGGGAGAAGACTGAGGGGGGATCTAATTAATGTCTATAAATACATGAGGGCTGGGTGTCAAGAAGGCAGGGACAGCATCTTTTCACTTGTGTACAGTGACAGGATGAGGGGCAATGGATTCAAACTCAAGCATAGGAAATTCTACCTTAACATGAGGAAGAACTTCTTTACTGTGAGGGTTACAAAGCACTGGAACAGATTACCCAGAGAAGTTGTGGAGTCTCCTTCTCTGGAGACTTTCAAGATCTGTCTGGATGCCTTTCTGAGTGATCTGGTCCTGGTCTGGCAGGGGAGTTGGACTTGATCTTCAGAGGTCCCTTCCAACCCCTAGCATTCTGTAATCCTGTGATTCTGTGATTCTATAAACCTACCCTTCTCTACCTTGAAACCATTACCCCTTGTCCTATCATTACATGTCCTAGTGAACAGCTCTTCCCAGCCTTCTTATAGGCTCCTTTCAGATATTTGGAAGGTAGCTATAAGGTCGCCCTGCAGTCTTCTTTTCTTCAGGCTGAAATACTCCAACTGTCTCAGTCTATCTTCCTAAGAAAGGTGCACCAACCCTCTGACCATTTTCGTGGTCCTCCTCTGGACACACTCCAACAGGTCCACATCCTTTTTGTTTTGGGTGCTCCAGAGCTTGACGCAATACTCCAGGTGAGGTCTCACCAGGGCAGAGTAGAGGGGCAGAATCACCTCTCTCCATCTGCTGACCACATTTCATAGAATCATAGAATCATAGGACTATTCAGGTTGGAAAAGACCCTTGGGATCACCAGGTCCAACCATCATCCCTACTCTACAAAGTTCTCCCCTAAACCATATCCGCCAACACCAAATCCAAATGACCCTTAAACACATCCAGGGATGTGTAAACACATCCACCTCCCTGGGCAGCCTATTCCAGTGTCTAAACACTCTTTATGTGAAAATATTTTTCCTAATGTCTAGTCTAAACCTCCCCTGTTGGAGCTTGAAGCCATTCCCTCTTGTTCTGTCACTAATTACCTGTGAAAAGAGACCAGCACCAACCTCTCTACAATGACCTTTCAGGTAGATGAAGTCTCCTCTCAGCATCCTCTTTCCCAAACTAAACATTCCCAGCTCCTTCAAGTGTTCTTCATAAGATTTATTCTCTAGGCCCTTCACCAGCTTCGTTGCCCTCCTCTGTACTTGCTCCAGCACCTCGATATCTCTCTTGAATTGAGGTGCCCAAAACTGGATGCAATATTCCAGGTGTGGCATCACCAGTGCTGAGTACAGGGGGACAATCACCTCTTTACTTCTGCTGGTCACCTTATTTCTAATACAAGCCAGGATACCATTGGCTTTCTTGGCCACCTGGGCACACTGCTGGCTCACATTCAGCCACCTGTCAATTAGAACCCCTAGGACCTTTTCTGCCAGACAGCTTACCAGCCACACTTCCCCAAGCCTGTAGTGTTGCACGGGGTTGTTGTGGCCCCAGTGGCACTTGGCCTTGTTGAAGCCAATACCATTAATATTAGCCCAACAATCTAATCTATCCAAGTCTCTCTGTAGACCCTCCCTATCCTCATGCAGATCAACATTCCCGCCTAGCTTGGTGTCATCTGCAAACTTACTGATAATACACTCTATGTCCTTATCGAGATCATAAATAAAGATGTTAAACAGAAATGTCCCAATACTGAGCCCTGAGGAACACCCCTTGTGACTGGCTGCCAGCTGGATTTGACTCCATTGACCACCGCTCTTTGGGCCCAACTGTCCAGCCAGTGCTTGATCCAACATATCGTATGCTCATCCAGACCATGAGCAGTCATTTTTCTAATGAGAGTTCTATGGGGAACTGTGTCAAATGCTTTCTGGAGGTCCAGATAGACAATATCCACAGCCTTTCCCTCGTCCAATAGTCGGGTCATCAGCTTATAAAAGGAGATCAGGTTCATCAGGCAGGACTTGCCTTTCATAAACCCATGCTGACTGGGCCTGATCTCGTGGTTATCCTCTATATGTCTTCGAATAACACTCAAGATTATCTCCTCCATGACCTTCCCTGGTACAAGGTCTACAGTTTCCTGGATCCTCCTTTCTGCCTTTCTTATAGATGGGTGTTACATTTGCTACCCTCCAGTCCATTGGGACCTCTCCAGTTAGCCAGGACTTCAGGTAAATAATGGAAAGTGGCCTGGTGATCATGTCAACTCTTTCAGCACCCTTGGATGTAACCCATCCGGTCCCATAGACTTGTGTGTGTCTAAGTGGTGTAGTAGTTCTCTGACCACTTCCTCTTTAATTGTGATGACCTCATTCTGCATCCCTAGCTCATGTGGCTGTATATCCATGAAACAGCTAGTTCCACTGCTAAAGACTGAGGCAAAGTAGGTGTTGAGCACCTCAGCCTTTTCCTCATCCTTTGTTACTAAGATTCCCTTTGCATCCAATAAAGGATGGAGATTTTCCCTAATCCTCCTTTGGCTGTTGATGAACATACAGAAATATTTTTTATTATCCCTAACAGCTGTAGCTAGTTTGAGCTCTAGCTGTGCTTTGGCTCTCCTAATTTTCACCCTGCATAATTTAACTTAATCTTTATAGACTTCATGAGTGACCTGTCCCCTCTTCCAAAGATCATAGACTCTCTTTTTGCTCTTAAGGTCCAGCCAAAGATCCCAATTTAGCCAGGCTGGTCTCCTACCCCGCTTACTGATTTTTCGGCACACAGGGACAGCCTGCTCCTGTGCCTTTAAAACTTCTTTCTTGAAGTATGTCCAGCCTTCCTGGACTTCAAGGCAGCTTCCCAAGGGACTTTGTCAATTAGTCTTCTGAACAGGTCAAAGTTTGCCCTCCAGAAGCCTAAGGTGGCAGTTTTACTAACCCCTCTCCTTGTTTCTCCAAGGATCAAAAACTCAATTGTCTCATGATCACTGTGCCCTAGACGGCCTCCAACTTTTAATTCCCCCACAAGATCTTCCCTGTTCACAAGAAGCAGGTCCAGGAGGGCACTCTGCCTGGTCAGCTCACTTGTCAGCTGTGTGAGGAAGTTATCTTCTACACATTCCAGGAAACTCTTGGAATGTTCCCTCTCTGCTGTGTTGTATTCCCAGCAGATGTCTGGGAGATTAAAGTCCCCCACAAGAACAACAGCAAGTGACCAGGAGATTTCTTCCAACTGCTTATAGATTCCTTGGATGCAGGCCAGGATGCGGTTGGCCTTCTGGGCTTCAGTTGCAAATTAGTGGCTCATGTCCAGCTTTTGATCTACTAGTACCCCAGGTCTTTTTGCACTGGACTGCTCTCTAGCATATCTTCCCCCACCCTGTATTCATATCTTTGGTTGCCCCAGCCCAATGCAGGACCCTGTACTTGTCCCTGTTGAACCGCATGATGTTCACCTGAGCTCACTTCTCCAGCTTGTCCAGGTCCCTCTGGATGGCATACTGTCCCTCTGGTGTATTGACCACACCACCCAGCTTGGTGTCATTGGCAGACTTGCTGAGGATGCTCTCAATGCCACTGTCAACATTGTTACTGAAGATATTAAACAACACCAGTCCCAGTACAGAAACAGACTGCTCCAGTGTGATTCCACCACAGGATCACAAGTCCTT
The DNA here is from genome assembly GCA_020745705.1 of Hemiprocne comata. Classification (NCBI taxonomy): domain Eukaryota; kingdom Metazoa; phylum Chordata; class Aves; order Apodiformes; family Apodidae; genus Hemiprocne; species Hemiprocne comata. The sequence continues at coordinate 177,813,282 of CM036586.1, forward strand.
CCAGCAAACCTACTTTGGTGCGAGCTCCTCTCCATGGGGTCACAGGTCCTTCCAGCAGCCCCCTCCAGCAAAGGCTTTCCCTGGGGTCAGAGCCTTCTTCAGGCACATCTACATGATCCAGCATGGCAGTCCTCCATAGTATACAGGTGAATATCTGCTCCATCTTGGTCTTCCATGAGCTGCAGAGTGGCAACCTCCTTCACCATGGTCTTCACCACTGGCTGCAGGAGGATCTCTGCTGTGGTGCCTGGAGCACCTCCTCTTTCTCCTTCTTACCTGACCTTGACATCTGCATAGTTATTTCTCTCACATATTCTCAATCCTCTCTTCTGATTGCTGTGGGTGTTGCACTGTTCGTTGTTTCCCCTTCTTAAATATGTCAGCACAGGGGCACTACCACCATCCTTGCTTGACTCGGCCTTGGCCAGGGGTGAGTCCATCTTGGTGTCAGCTGGCATTGGCTCAATCAGATATAGGAGAAGCTTCTAGTAGCTTCTCACAGAAGCCACACCTGTAGTTCTCTTCCTCTGCACCCCAAACTTTCCCACACAAACTATTACACATACAAATTAATACATGTCTGAAAAAAACAAGAAGAGGAAGATCTCCCAGTTAGAAATATTAAACTCCTCCTCACAAAATAACTCTGGGTGATGATAATTGGTAGCTGTCTTCTTGAAGGAGACTGAAAGTCTCAGCCTTAGGATCCACAGGAACCTTGGCAAGGTGACAGTTAAGATCAGAGGAAAGAGTTGGTTGTATGCAGGCATTTTTTGTATAATTTTATTTGTTATTGAAGATTTTTTTCTTAATTTATTGGGCAATTTGTATTATTGCACTAACATTACATTCTGGGCTCCATACATATGCTCTGTTCCCTTTTTCCACTAAGGAGATTTTAGGTGTAACAGCAAGGACAAGAAAGAGACAAGGCAATCAGTAGCTCCTAATGAAGAACCGTTAAAGAGAGTAGATCCTTCTCATGAAAGAAGAATGAGTGAGGGAAAATACAGTGGAAATGTACAAAGCAACGAGTGGTACTTGAAGCAAAGCCCCATTATTTCTTCCCTTCCTTAGTACCAGGAAGAGAAGTCATCAGGTAAAAAAATGTAGGTGTCAGTTTAAAAAGAAACAACTTCAGTAGTGAGATACATTGCCATAAGATGCTATGGATGCTTGAAGTTCACATCATTTCAAAAACAGACAAATTAGGAAAGAAGAACTCTCTAGGTCTTTAAATAGAACTATATTATTTCTTCTACAGCAATTCCGGAGTTAGAAATTGTTGAAGAATGAAGTATACTCTGGGGATTTTTCATGCTGCATTTTCTGTTTCAGTATTCCTCCTTAGACTTCTGCTGAAAAGCTGATTACTCTTTGAGATGTTTGATCTGACAGTTCTCAGCGAATCTATAAAATTGTATACCTCAGCATAATCATACCACTTGTGGTTTTTCTGTTTCTATCTATTTGAGAGTAAGGAAATATTGCATATACTGAAAATACTTGTAATATTGTAATACTGATTACGAAGGAATGGCTTCTTATTTTGTTTGTGTGGGCTAATCACACCGCTTAATATAGATCTGGATAAATTTCAACGATGCTTACCAAAAGAACAGAATCAAGTATTCCTTATAAAACATACATTAACTAAAAGGTCTCAAATATAAAATGAATGCATATATAATGTACTGCTGTCTTTACTGCTGGTAAATACACATGTGCAATCTGGAAGGCATGAGAAGGCTTAACAATGTATGAAATTTTAAGCTTACTTTTACTGAATTTGCAGCACTTCTTCAAAGTTCTGAGTTGGAAATAGGTGTAATTACATTTTTAAAAATAATTCTCAATAATTAGGGATACTTTTAGGATAGTACCATGATCACCCTAATGTTGTACACAACTTATATAAAGTTTAAATATAATTTGATGTAGTTATTTTTTTACTCAGAAGATTTAAAACAGTAGAAGAATACTCAGGATTATGGAGGAATAAAATGTCAGATATAAAATTTAATAAAAAGAAAAAAATATTTTCTTACCTTATTCTCAACACCCATCAGAAATAATTTAGAATTTCAACTGGAGTAATCTAATCCAACATACCATGTGTGGGAAGGGAGAAGGTATGTGATCAAGAGCCAGCTTTTATAAAATTATGGGAATTAGTAATATCAGATAACATATGGGACTATTAATAGGCAAGTTTAGGTTTAATTGAGAGGAAAACATTGTAACACATCTATGTAGGAAGTGTAAGTTTCACAAGTGTTAACTCTAATTATGAGAAAGACTGTTGCTAAGGGCTGCTGTTCACATGATATAAGTAACTTCAGCTGTTAGATCTAGGAGGTAAGTTTGCCTTTATAGAGAAGTTAAAGTGATTATTTATTAGTTCATATCATAGAATCATAGAATGTTTTGGGTTCAAAGGGACCTTAAAGATCATCTGGATCCAACCCCCCTCCCATGGGCAGGGACAGCTCCCACTAGACCAGTTTGCTCAAAGCTCCATCCAACCTAGTCTTGAACATGTCCTGGAATGGGGCATCCAGAACTTCATCCACAACTACAACCCCAGGCAATGCTACGGGCTTGGGAAAAAGTGGCTGGAGAGCTGCCCAGCGGAAAAGAACCTGGGGCTGTTGGTGAACAGCCGGCTTAAACATGACCCAACAGTGTGGTCAGGTGATCAAGAAGGCCAACAGCATCCTCGCCTGCATCAGGAATAACGTGGGGAGCAGGAGTAGGGAGGTGATCATGCATCTGTACTGAGCACTGGTGAAGCCACACCTCGAGTACTGTGTTCAGTTCTGGGCACCTCACTACAGGAAGAACATTGAGGTGCTGAAGCATGTCCAGAGAAGAGCCACAAAGCTGGTGAAGGGTCTAGAGAACAAGTCATACAAGGAGCGGCTGAGGGAACTAGGGATGTTTACTCTGGAGAAGACGAGGTAGAGGGGAGACCTCATTGCCCTCTACAACTACCTGAAAGGAGGTTGTAGGGAGGTGAGTGTTGGCCTCTTCTCCCAAGTGAATGATGACAGGACCAGAGGAAATGGTCTGAAGTTGCGGCACAGGAGGTTTAGTTTGGACATTAGGAAGAATTTATTTATTTATTTACCACTAGGCACTGGAACAGCCTGCCTAGGGAGGTGATTGAGTCACCATCCTTGGAGGTATTCAAGACACACATAGGTGTGTAACTTCAGGGCACTCTCTAATGGCCAAGATTGTATGGTGGGGTTTTTTTTGTGGGTGTTATTTGGTGGAGTGTGTGTGGTGTTTATTTTTTGGGGGGTTTTGTTGTGTGTGGGTTTTTTTGGGGGTGGTGTGTTGTGTGGTATTTGTTGGTTTTTGTTTTGTTTTGTTTTGTTTTTTATGATGATGGTTGAACTCGGTGATCTCAGAGGTGCTTTCCACCTATGACTATTCTGTGATTCTGTGATTCTCTGGGCAACCTTTTCCAGTGTCTCACCACCCTTACACTAAACAATTTCTTTCTAGTACCTAATCTAAACCTATCCTCTATCAGTTTAAAGTCATTACCCTTGTTCTATTGCTAAATGCCCTTGTAAAAAGTCTCTCTGAGCTTCTTGTAGGCATCCTTCAGGTACTGGAAGGCTGCTAGGTTTCTCCAGAGCCTTATTTTCTCTAGGATGAACAGCTCCAACCTTAAGTACCTCGGCCTTCTCAATATCTTGGGTAACGAGGTTCCCTGTTCACTTCCAGCAAGGGCCCACATTTTCCCTAGTCTTCCTTTTATGTGAAGCTACTCCTGTCTGTCTATAGTGGGCCTCATCCACTCAGTGTGCCTGATCAAGTGGCCTGTATCAGTTAGTACACAAAAAGGATAGCAGGGATTGAATGAGTTAGTAGGCTAAGCATTACTGTGGTCATCACTCCTTAAAATGCACCAGAAGAGTCTCTGCTGTCCTGCATGGATCCTGACTTCAGATACCACCAGCTCTATCATCTGTAGTGACACTAATGGCTTTAGTATAGAATCCTACAATTACTGTTCATGCTGAGTAGCTTTAGGATTTCATATCTTTCCATGTTGACAGTTCCTCTCTTGAATCATTGATGCACTAATGGTCCCACATCTGTCTACATTTTTTACTTTCCTTATGTTTTTTATTGACTTACTGGCAGCTTTTCTTGGCAGTCTCAACTAGACTTATCAGCTGTCCTTGTAGACAGTTATGCATTTGGCATGACCTATGGCTTACAATGAGCAGGACAATCTGCTCTAACATACACATTTAAAAGTCAGACATGCTGAAGGACTAATCATACGATATTCCAGATGTACCCAACAAAGAGAACCAAACACCTTCATAGCAGAGCTATATGAGCTCTCTCAGATACCTTAAGATGAGAAAAATAATTATCTTATGAAAAGTTATGTGTCTATTGACAAGAAAGAGATGTGTGGGTGACTAACTCAGATTTAATAGTTTGAAATTTGAGATTTTGAAAATTATAAGAAACATGAAGAAAATTATAAACAAACATAGCTTCACTAAGGGTAAATGGTGCCTGACAAATCTGGTGGCCTACTATTATAGTGTTACAGAGTTGGTGGATAAGGGAAGTGCAACTGTTAGACCTAGTTTTGTGCAAAGCATTTGACACTGTCCCACACAACATCCTGTTCTTTAAATTGGAAAGGAATGGACTTGATGGATTGTCCACTTGGTGGATAAAAAGAGTGGGTTGGATGGTTGCACTCAAAGAGCTGCCATCAACTGCTCAATATCTTAGTGGAGTTCAGTTACGAGTGGCATTCCTCAGGGGTCAGTACTGGGATGAGTGTTGTTTAACATCTTTGTCCGCAACATCAACAGTGGAATTGAGTGCACCCTCAGCAAGTTTGCCACTGACAACAAGCTCTGTGGTGTGGTCGACATGCTGGAGGGAATGGAAGCCATCTGGAGGGACATTGACGGGCTTGAGAAGTGGGCCCATGTCAACAGCATGAAGTTCAACAAGGCCAAATGCAAGGGCCTGCACCTGGGTCGAGGCAATCCAAGGCAATAATACAGGCTGGATGAAGAATGGATTGAGAGCATCCTTGAGGAAAAGGACTTGGGGGTGTTGGCTGATGAAAAGCTCAACATGAGCCAGCAATGCTTGGAACCCAGAAATCCAACTGTATCCTGGGCTGCATCAAAAGAAGCGTGGCCAGCAGGTCAAGGGAGGTGATTACTCTTTACTCTGCACTCGTGAGACACCACCTGGAGTCCTGTGTCCAGTTCTGGAGTCTCCAATGCAAGAAGGACATGGAGGTGTTGGAGTGAGTCCAGAGGAGGGCCATGAAGATGATCAGATGACTGGAGCATCTCTCCTATGAAGACAGGCTGAGAGAGTTTGGGTTGTTCAGGCTGGAGAAGAGAAGGCTCTGGAACACCTTCTAGCAGCCTTTCAGTATCTGAAGGGGGCCTACAAGAAAGCTGGAGAGGGCTTTTTATAAGGGCATGTAGTGTTTGGATGATGGCTAATGGTTTCAAAAGGAAAGAGGGTAGAATTAGGTTAGACATTAGGAAGAAAATTTTCACTGTGGGGGTGGTGAGACGCTGGAACAGGTTTCCCAGAGAAGTTGTGGATGCCCCTTCCCTGGACACGTTCAGTGCCAGGCTAGATGGAGCTTTGAGCAACCTGGTCTAGTGGGAGGTGTCCCTGCCCTTGGAAGGGGCATTGGATCTAGATGATCTTCAATGTCTCTTTGAACCCAAACAATTCTATGATTCTATGATAAACTGGAAATATAGAAAAATATTGATTTTATAATGATTTATCTTTTTGGTGTTACAGAAACTGAAATTTCATTTTGTCCAAATGATCTAAAATGAGATTAGGGGGACACAGCTGGTGTTTTTAAATTTTTTTTAAGCATTTGGTTACAATTTTCTTTTGCTCCTGGGAACTCTAATTTAGAATCCACATGTTCGGTGCTGATTAAATTGAAATTGGTGGACAATGGAGGAAATTCTGTAGGGATCTCTGTCCACAGATCATGAAAGCCTTAATAACTACAAAATAGTAAAAGGAAAATCCTATATGAAGATTATTAAATGAGTGCTACAAAAGGCATCTGAATATCCATAAATAAGATTTTCTTTTTTTTTTTATTATATTTTTAAGAAGCAACAATACTGACATTTCTCTAAGACTTCATTTCTATGAAAAATTGCAATAATTTCTGAATATAAAAATGTGGAACTTAATTAAAAAATAACTGAAGTAAACAGAAAGGGAAACAGATTTTTTTTTAGGTTTTACTAATGTTTTCTCCTTTAAATGTTGGCAAAAGAAATAAACAAGTAAACAAACAAATAAATAAATAAATTTAATTGAGTAGTAAAAGCGTATAGCTATAATAAATTAAATTGAACAAAAATGTTATAATTTAATATTATGAAAAAATATTAAAATTTAATATTATTTTTCCAGGCTTCTGTTGTACAGTAGTATTTAAATTAACTCACTAGGATATTTCAGTCTGAAACCTATCAGATTTGTTTGTTCTTTGACACACATTTGAGCCAATTTTACTTTTTCTTTAAATTAATAACTTTCTCTTATAAAAGTTATTTTGATATAATAATTAGACATAGGACAGGGATCTTGAAAGTGATGGATCATTGAACCTTTACAGTTCAATAACACTTCAGAAAAAGATTCATAGAACTTTGTGATCTTATTCAAGTCCTTGGTCTATCCCATTTCTCAGGAGAATATGGTTATTACTAGACCTTGCAACACACTTTTCCTCTGCAAACAGCAAGTGGGGGTGAAAGAGGAGCCTGAAGCTGCTTGAGACTGTTTTAATGAGTGAAGCCTCCTTGAACTGACTTTCAGAAAAGACATTAATTGCAGAAAGGTCTCATAATAATTATAGTTTCTTGAAGCATATAAGTTATCTTGGCTATAAAATGGGGCCTAGACAATCAAATTATTACAGGCACAATATTAAACTGCCTCCTTTTTGTGGTTTGCTCCCACTATTAGCATGTTCTCATTAGCCAAGTTAAAGTATTCAATTTCTACAGATTTTATAGTAAATGGATTTTATATTGTACTTCAGGGGCTGTAGGACTCTACACATCTCTTCAAAACGGGCAGTGAAGCAGCAGTGTTTTAAGTACTGCATGCATGCATTCTTGAATTTTTTAGAATATCCTAAAATAAAACAGACCTCTAAAGATGTAATAAAGTTTCAAGGCTTTCCATCCCACAAACAAAAACTTAAATGTGTTCATAATTCTTTTTTTTTTCTCTTTTCCTTCTGCTTTTTCTTTTTTCTTTTTTTTTTTTTTTTTGTCCTCAAGAGAATAGCATTAAATTGTGCATTAACTAATAGACAGGCATAAGTGGGTGATATGAGTTGTTTCTAATACCATAGAACTATCATGAGCAGAAAACACACACTGAGTTGAGGACTCCTCACATAATAATGTCCAGGATAAAATACAGGAGATTTATGGTCAGGTCAGACCACTACTGTAAATTTATGGTAGTTAATTCCATGTGGAAAGCAGACAGGTTGAAAAGACTATTTTTTTAATTTTTTTTTTAATTTTTTTTCCCCCAAAATACCTGCCATACCTAAAAAGCACTTTAAAATGCTTTTTACTCCCCAGAAGGTAGTAGTGAAAGCAGAACGAGTTTTCAGCTAAGTGAAAATGTGAAACAATTCAGCCAATTTTACCAACAACTGCAATTTATTCCATTGTTCCTCTATGCTTTTTCTCCCAGGATAGCTGTTTATGCTATGTTGAGTTCTACTCTTTCCCAGGTATACATCACTTATGCTTAGTCATCCTGCTTCTATCAGAACATTTAAAAAATCCAAAAGATATTGAAGGTGGATTTTTCTCCTCAAGTCTCAAAAATCAAGATCTTTCCTGTAACCACAAATAAATTTTGCTTACAATAAATTTTGCTTACAATAATAATAATAAATAAATAAAATAATAAATAAATAAATAAATAAATAAATAAAATAAATTTTGCTTACAATATCTTCTACTGTGGCAAAGAGTTGCAAATCTACACTACTAAGATTTTTTTTTAAATTCTTTGATTTTGTCATAAGTTCTTTAAAGGCATATCAATGCAAAATTTCAGATAAAAACAATTACCTTTAAAATCAGTTCTAAATTATAATGTAACGATATTCGAAAAATCTTTCTGTAAGGATGATTTTTTCATTTGTTCAATCTCTCTATTCTGAGTGAAAGATTTTTATTTACAGACTTGTAAAAGAAAAGGTATCTGCTAAAAATGATTAATATTATGCCTATCATAACCTACTATCAATTAAAATTTCTTCATGAAAAATTTCTTTTGTTTCAGTTCTTCTCCTACAAACTACTGAGTAAGGTAACCGTCTGTTCTTACTACTAAAATATAATACATACTTCTAAGACATTATTTCTACTGAGTTCAATTGGGATATGACAAAGCTAAAACCAAACTATTTAAATCCAATTGCAGGTATGGTGTTTAGTTGAAACTCTTTCCAGACTGAGAAATCCACTACTACTATTAGAGCTCTCTTCACTTCTCCTCTGCTGCAAGTTCTAACAACTGCTGTTCATATCCGAAGCTCACAGTATATCACTTCTATAACTCCAGTAGTGTCAGGGATTTTTAAATCAAAATTTGACATATACATTTTTGACTTATCTACAATCCTATTTCAATAAAATCCCAAACTTTTCCTCCAGACTAACCTCTGAAACTATCATACAACCTAAATGTATATGATACAACTCATCAATGTCTTGTTGTTAGCTGATCTTGTTTTTTTCAAGCTGAGAACTTACGGATGAAGATCAGGGAAAAAAACTGACAAACAACATAATGGTAGGCATTTTTCCTTATTGCGTAGCCAAGAAAGGAAGGTAGAATAAGCCATCTTCAGGCAACCGGAAACAACCTCATTATCACAGTTGCTGGTTACCATTGAGTACTTCCTGTAGGAAGGGTGGTACTTCTGGCTACAAGCAATCCAGGAGATTTTTGGAATGTGTTCAAGACAATTCCTTGATGTAGGTAATCAACAACTAGGATAAGCAGTTTTCTGGACCTGCTTCTTAGTGTTAAGGAAGAATTGGCCAGAGCTGTGAAGATGATAGCAACCTTGGCTACAACAAACAAGAGTCTGGGAATTTTAAGGTCTTAAGAGAGGGAACAAGATGAGGTGAAGTACCAGACCCCAGAATAGGGGAGTAGAATCTTCTTGTTTCTGAGTTTTGTTTTGAAGGGTGAAGTGGCCCAGAGAGATAGTTATTAAGTAAAAAACCCTTAAAACACAAGAATAATGCATTCTGATATGCAGAAATTTAAGTGTGAGTAGCAGGAGGCTGCTAACATTGAATAAAATAATCTTCTTTGAGCAAGAAATAAAGGACACAGAAGGCAGAAATGGAAGGTAGTGGTGTCAGGGGGTGTGGGGGGGTGTGGTGGTCAGAATATAGGACAACTGGCTGCTGCCAACTGAATGCCACCAACTGGCTGCCAACCAGCAGGTGGGGCTCACTCAGCACGATGAAGAAAACCTTGGGATAGCAGAGTGCTCTGCTTATGGTGTTCTGACTTTTTCAAGGAAACTGTGCATGTATAGGGTAGTTGTCACGATCCGGTATTCAGATATGTGGCAATTTTTTATGATCTCACCAGGACAAAGCAAAGGTGCACAAACAGACACTGGGGCTGGTGTGCGGTCTGACGAGAGATGGGGCAGAGCCCCCTTGCTTTCTAACACTCCTCACCCAAGTGGGAGGCTGGGGCGGCTGGACTCTGCCTTCCCTCTCCTGGTATGAGCCACACAGCAGCTGCACCCGTTTGTCCTGCAGGACCTGTGAAAAGGTTTAAAGGTAATCCCAAATGGTGAAATTAAGACACAAATGAAGTCAGATGTCACATGCACACTGAACTTTATTGGAGTTACACAGCAAAGTCCCTAGAGCGGAGAGGACAGGGAGGAAAACAGAGACAGAAAAGCAAAGAGAAAGCAGAAATACAGAGATTAGCAAGATAATAGTTACCACTGTGGTCCAGAAACGTTGTCGGTGGGGAAGTGTTTCAGTGGGGAAGTGCTTCGCTGCACCCATAGTGTCCCAAACTTTTATAGAATTCTTGCCCACTGCCACCCTCCCCCTCCCTTTTCTCCCAGTACAGGAGAGGAAATTCTTCTGTCTTCTCCATGCTCCTCCGAGATGGGAGGGGGTGAGAGGGGGGTATGGTGCCAGGCTATACCTTGCAGATGGTCTTTGTCAGGCTAATTAGCAAGATAAGCCATTGATTGGGCCAGCAACAGGGTCCTTGAACAGGATGAGACAACTTGACACCTCAGGATAATTTATCAGGTGGAGGTTAGCTTGCCCTTTACTTTTCTGGCCAAGTCAGTGGTTTACATGAAATCTCAAGGCCTGGTTATCGCTGGATATTCTGCTCCCAGCAACAGCTGCAGAGCTCCTTTGTCTCCAACCTCAGCGTATCCCACATTAAACTCCCCAGTTTGCAGCCATGCAGGGGGGAGTAAAACAGCTTGGTGGGATCCTGAGACATAGTCCAGCAACAAATCCTGTTTAACTCTTAGATGTCTCAAGGCAAATAACAGATATCCTGAGTGCCTAAGTACACCAGTTATTTTTTGGATTGTTCCAGACAAGCACTATACATCAGATTGTCACAGCAGTTCAAGTGTATGAGTCACACAATTTGTAACACAAAAAAAGAATGATGAGATAAAGGCACAAAATCAAGCATGAGATATTTTGTAGAAGTAATGTTAAACAAATGCACTTAAAAACATCAAACCCACAGTTTTTAAAAGTTATGTTCAGGACTGCAACCTGAAATGAGCTGCTCATAATACTTTTGACTATATTACCTTTTTATCATCATTGATTTTTCATTTCTCACAGTTGATTGAGTTGCCTTTATCTCATTGTTCATTTTTTGTGTTAAAATTACATGACTCATACACTTCAAATCTCCTATATGTACACAGTTTTATTGCAGAAATAAGAGCACCGTGAGCAGAACCACCTGCTACCTGAGGTTTTTTCATGGTGCTGAAGCAGTTCTGTTCATGGTGTTGAATGAGCACCACTTGCTGATCGGTGGCCAGTTGATGGCTTCAAATTGGTGGTGGTCAGTTGTCCCTTTCCACGGATGGGGTATCCAGCAGGAGTATTGAGATATTGCCCAAGTTTGCAGGAATGTATTTAGAAAATACCATTCAGCAGCATCACAAAATGCTGTGTAATGACTGCAACCCCCATTTCCCCATCTTCCCCGTACCACTTATGTGTTAGGAGGTAGAACAGTCAGGAATGAAGGAATGAAGTTGAACTGGAATAAAAGCAGAGAGGAGATATTTTTAGTTCTTGACTTCGTTACTCACTATCCTACTCTATTTTGAGGTGACAATAAATTTCATTAATTATTTTGTCCAAGTCTAGTCTGTTTTATTTGTGATGGTAGTTTGTAGGGGATCTCCCTGTCTTTATCTCTACCAAAAGTTTTTTCATACCATTTTCTCATTGAGAAGGAACAATGAGGCAGTGGCTGGGTGAGGTCTGGGAGCCAGTCAAAGTGAATCCATCGCAGAATCATGCAAAGACACTGAGAAAACTGGTTGATGTGGGAAACTTCGGCTGGTCCGAGGGACTGGAATGCAAGTTTGAAGTTACCCTTGAGCAGATAACCGTGCCCTGAAGGGGCCTGAGAATCTTGAGAAGAGCTGAGTAACAAGATAAGCGACTGCCAGGTGAAACTTCTGCTGAATCCCCAGATGGGACATGAAAAAGAAGTCTATCGAAGTTACAGCAGAGAAAAGTTGTCCAATTACGGACTGTTGATTTTTGCTTAACCAATGAGATGTAGACACACATGTATAGGAGAGGATAGAAAAAGGTTTGGAAAAATAATAAAGTGGTCTTTTTGCATGCAAGCTTGTGTCTTGTCTGTCCCAACAATGAGAGGTTGATACAATTTTGACGGCAGCTTCTTTCTATCAATTTTGACATGGTGATAATGGTGATCAAGGGAGATTTCTAGTAACCTGAAAGTCAAACATGGCATCCATTTTCAAGGAAGGCAAAATAATTTGCAGAGAGTAATGTCCTGTTTCACATAATCAGAGCTTCAAGGAAGGTTATGGAGAAAAATCTCCTGAAAATAATTTTCAGGCATGTGAAGAACAAGAAGGTGGTTAGCAGCATGGATTTGCCAAGCATAAGTTATACCTGACTAACTGGATAGCTTTCTGTGGCCAAATCTTTTGCTTGGTGGATGAGGTGAGATCAATGACTTTAACAAGGCTTTTGATGCTGTTTTCCATAGTATACTTATAGCTAAACTGATGAGGTGTGGTTTGGACAGGTGGGCTGTAAGGTAAGACAACTGGATGTTAGACTTGAAGTGTGGTAATCAGAATACAAAGTGCAGCTGGAGGTCAATAATTTTTTATATTCCTCAAAACTAACTTGAACTCTTCTTGATAATGTCAAGGATAAAGTTGAGAGTCTTCATCTGAATAATGTAAATTAAAGCTTCCTCAGAGAATTTGTGGATAGCATTAAAAAATGTGGAAAGCAATTGAAGCGCTAGAAGGAAGGGCTGCTATTTCAATAGCCCTTGACAGAACAGAGAAATGGACTATCAGGAACCTCATGAAGTTCAACAAAGTAAAATTCATCTGAGAGAGAAACACCCCACAGAACAGTATCGATTGAAGGGTACTCAGTGTTTAATTAAGTCAGAAACAGAAGCTGACAGGAATAGAGACTACAAAACCTCCCTGTACAACCTGCTCTACTACCTGACTCCTCAGGGTAAAAAAGTTTTTGTTACTATCTAGTCTGAATTTGTCTTGTTTCAACATATGCCCCCTGTCTCTCCTCCTCCCACCATGCACTCCTGTGAAGAGCCTGGCTCCCTCTTGTTAGCGACTTCCATCTAAGTACTAGGGGGCTGCTGTTAGGTAGCAAAACCATCTCTCTTCTAGACTCACCAAGGCCCATTTCCTCATTCTCACAGGACAAGTGCTCCAAACCCCAACCATCTTAGTGGCCCACCACTGACCTCGCTCCAGTTTATTGAGATCTTTTTTATATCAGGGCTGGGTGAAGCATTCAAAATGTAATAAGTGTGAGATGATAATCACTTCTCTCAATCTACTGGCTCTGCCTATGTTGGTGTCACATATAAAACTATTGTACATATCTTTTTAAGGGCTAATTCCTTCCCAGATGCAGGGCTTCACATTTGTTTAATTTAATAAGGTTCCTATAGGTCCATTCCTCCAGAAAGCCATTCTAAATGACAGATTCAACATCTGCTTCTCCAGTTGATTGTCATCTGTAAACTCAATGGTAGGACATTTTGTCTTTTTTCATTGATGGAGATAATAAGCAGGACATGACCCAGGGTATACACACACAAAACTCCATTTGTTACTATTCTCCAAATATAGAATACAAGTTATTAAACACCACTACCATCTGAGCCCATTTTTTCAGCCATGTAGCTGTCCATCCATCCAGACTATGACATCCTGCCTTGGATACAAGAATACTGGGGGAGGCAGTTTCAAAAGTCTTACCAAAGTCTAAGTAAGTGTCATCCAGTCCTCTCGCCCTCTCCACAAATCCAGCCTTTTCACCACAGGAGGCAGTCAAGTTGGTCAAGCATGATTCACTTTTACTAAATCCATGCTGTTTCCAATGACCTTTTTTCTTTTGTGCCCAGAAATGCATTCTAAGAGATCTCAACGAGTTATTTACCTGGGGTACTCTGGTGGTGCCCTGTTCATTGAGTCATGTTGCAATATCAACACCAACCAACATTGTTCTTGCTTTAGAATAATGTTGGGTGGTGGACCCAACATTATTCTTTTTTCAATAGCAAGTGCAGTAGGCTAAGACAATTCAGTGCTTTTTGACTTTACAATGGAGTAGTTAAACAGTTGGTTGCATTCTATTCCTAGTGCAAATACAGTGATTTCAGGCAATTAGGCACTCCATAGCCATATCTGGAACTCCTGTTACCTGGGAAAGGTACCTGAGACCCCTCCTGCTTGGATCACAAGCTCACTCTGAAAGTTATCAGAAGTGACCTAATTTAAATTATGGTCATAATGGAAAAATAGTGACCAAAGTCAATAATCTTGAGACTGTATAATTGTTGGTCCTAAAAGGGAGGCCCTTTGGTGCACTCTGGGATTGCACCAAGCTGCTACTCATGTTTCATCAAGTAAGTGAGTTTAGCCAATTGGAAAGAATAAGCAGCCATTTACTTCTCATGCATATGGTGAAAAGATCAAATTATACTAATCTTATTTGATTATTTGATCCATGGTATATTTCATTGCAACTTCTTTTTGTGCAATTCAAAGACATTTAGGTACCAAAATTTAACATCTTAACATAGGTTAACCTCTATATCTGTGTGTGTGTGCCCACAAATTAGTTTAGAAACTTTGTTAAATCTTTACTTGAATTTCTGCTTTAATTATTGATTCTTTATTAAGCATTGCTGGAAAATACTATAATCCAATTTTGTGATTCATTATAATAGTATCAATCAACCTTAAGTTACTGTTATTTCAAATCACACCAGACCCATAATTATGGGTTAAAGCACTATGCTGAAACCCCTACACCTAAACCCTTTAGCTGTAAACTGTTGACCAAGTCTGGGACTAGGAGTGGATCCAGCCATACCCAGACTCCTCCCTGAAAGGAGTTTAGAATGCAAAGCGGTCCACTCTGAATCGTGTGACTCAGTGGGAGGGCTTTCCTCTTACTTTTTTTCTGATCCCTGTGCAAATCACTCCAACCCAATCCTGACTCAATCTCCCCTATCCCTGTGTAAATAATTGCCGCTGATTCCTGTGTAGGTCACTCCAATCCAATTTCAATACATACATATTCCTTCCACATAGCAAGCAATACAGTGAACCTTGCCATCAAACTCTGTTAAGTTGCACTGTCAAAACTCTATATGAAAATCATCTTTGTCTGATATCTTTGCTGATTATTTAAGCAACATTTAAGACCTTCCACTCCCTTCTGTGACAGGGACACAGTAAGACTGATTAGCCTGTAGTTCCCTAGGTTAATGGTTTGGTCTTTTATGATGATGGCTGCAACATTTGCTTTTGTACAGTTGTTAGAGACTTTCTCCAGCCTCCATAGCTTTCAAAGATGTCCTTACAAGGACATTAGTCAGTTTTCCTGGTATGCTTGGATGCAGACTGTCAGATCCCAAAGGCTTGGGTGACATAAGTAATCTCAAGTAATTATTGAAATTATCACCATCCACTGCTGTTGATTCTGTTCCCTGAACCTTTTCAGTAAGCACAAAGGCCTGGGAGACCCTGCTTGTGAAAGTTGATCCAAGTGAAAAGGCACTGAGAAGGTAGACAGACTATTGTTGAGTGTGCGTGTTAAAAGAAGTATCAGCAATGATTATGTGTTACAAGTTCCAGTTAGGTATTAGGAAACCTTGTATACCATAAAGATGGTCTAACAAAGACACAGTGGATGTGCCCTTCTTGGAAACACTTAAATCTTAATTTGTTAAGAACCTGATCAATATGATCTGCTTTGGTTTTACCAGATGACCTCCCCTACAATCTCAGTAATTCAATGATTAGTGGTGGTGAAACTGAACTGAGCCATTCCTGTCTCTCAGCTTTTGTTGAGGTCACCCACTTGCAGTTTGACCTTCTCTTCTTTAGTTTGTGCTAGAAACACAAACACTTAGAAAGGAACAGCAAATTGATGAGGCAGGTGTCCTTTCCCTATGTTAAAAGCCAGCTAACTATGCTCTAGCAGTTCTATTTTGAAAGAACTGACATTCTTGCTATCAGGTGAAAAAATGCAGCCTTAGTGCTCTTATTTTTATGTAGATAATTCATTGGGTGTTTCAGAGGAAAGCACAAAAATGGTTGTTATATACAAGAAAAATGTAGTGTTATTAGAGACTGAATTCTAGCAAAGGATGCACATTAAGAAATTCACATCCATCCATGCATAAATCCACATTAAGTAGTGCATTAGATCATTCTAAAGAGCTTATCAATATCATTTTAGAATAAACTATTGTACCTTTAAGACAGAAAAAGTTTACCATTGTCTGTCTCCTGGCTTGTTAATTCAGAAGTCAAGCTTGTACTGATTCAAAGCCAGCCAAATATTTAGGGTGATCTCATCAGAATGTGGATATAGAGATAATATGAATTAGAATCTTGTTCAATCTTCTGAGAATCTGCTTGCTGTCATAAGATATTGTTTGGGTACACATGTTTTATGCACTTAAAAACATAAAGCCCTTGCACTTGTGAGAGTTCAGGAGTGCTCATCTGCTGGATCTTATGCAGGGCTTTTTGCTGTTTTCTTAGGCAGCAGATGGGACCGGCAGTAGGAGGAGAGGGCTGCCCTGGCCCTTTGCATGGCAAAGGACCTCAGCTGCTGCAGAGGTGTCCAGGCAGTCAGGCTCTGGCAGCAGGGAGATTCTGTTTGGCCCATCCCTGGCAGCTCTCTGCAGCCAGGATATCACACTGTCCCAGCCCATCCAGGTAAGCTGGCCTGGCCTGGGTGTCCTCATTGCTCTGGCTCCTCCTGAGAGCTTTTGCACCCAACAAAGGGACCTCAGCTGGAGCCTGGGGACTAAGCCAGCTCCTCCCCACATCACCTACCTTCAGCCACACCTCTGTCCCACCCTAATGAAAGCAGAACCATCCACACTTGTCCCTGTTGCTGAGGTAGGTTCACTTGCTCCCTGGGCCTATTTTCAGTGAAGCAACTGTCCTCCCATGTATCCTGCAGGACCTGCTGGCACTCCTGGAAGAGCTACGACCCTTCACAGAGAGGATGTTCTGGATTGGGGCTGCTGAGTGTGCCTCCTTGGAGCTGAGAGAGGTCCTTGACAGTGGCATGGAAGTAAATCTGGAAAGCCATCCTGTACAGCTCCTGGTGATCGTCTTGAAGGTGGATTCTGCTGACCTAGAGCCTAGGAGCTCCTGGGTGTCTTAGTACCAATAGGTACCTGCATGAGCAGGAGCTGAAACACAGCCACCTGCTCAGGAGACAGAGTGCTGCCTGCCACTTCCAGTGGCAGTGTTCAAAGCCTCACTTGGAGCCGTTGGCATTACAGGACTTCCTCCAGGAAAGTCACATTCCAGAAGCTGGGTAAGGCACAGTCATGTCCCTCAAAGTGGGCATGGGTCCCCAGGGGTGGGGGCCCAAACTAAATATCATGTCCCACAAAGTGGGTATGGCATTACATCCCACAAAGTGGGCATGGGTAGAGTTCCCCAGAGGTGGAGGTCAGCCAAGGGACAATTGGATCCAATCCTCCTCTCTCAATTACTCTCTTTTACTAACCCAGTTGGCAAGATTAATATCTGGAATCCTCTGCATGGTATTCCAAGAGTAAGACTGTTACACAGGAGGCTTATACAAAACATTACTTTACTTAAAATTCATTAAGATTATAAAGCTTGTCAAAAAAGAACACACAATAATATCACTGCCAAACCAACAGATTACAATAGCAGACCTTAGCAAAATAGTACTCTCAAAACAAACAGGTTACAACTAACAGAACTTAGCAAAATTAGAAATTACGTTACACCTATGTGCCAAGAATAAGGTTAGAAACAGAGTGAGACAGAGAGAGAGAATGAGAGAAAGAGAGAGGGAAAGAAAGAAAGGAGAGGGAAAGAAAGAGAGAAGAGGAAAGATATCGACACCCTTGGATCCAACAACAATCTCAGCGTGATGAGTCCTTGGATAGTGGGTGCGTGTCCCGAGCATTTCTGCCATCTTTTATGGCATCTGGCCATCTCCTAGTGAAGTCCAGCCTACTTTGTGCAGACTCAGTGTTGGATTTGGGAATGTTCTGGAAATGAGTTGGTGGGGCATGGGGGTCCAGGTGATCACTTCCCCCCACATGTGGGTTGACCAAGCAATGACCTTTATTTTCATGCAGGCACTCTGTCTTTAAAAAGGAAAGTGTTCTTTTGCAAGATGGCACTGTGCCTCCACAGGGCTTCTCTTGCCAGCCACTGTTGCTTATCAAGTAAGGACAGTGTCCTATTTATCAAGGTGGCTTCCAAACGAGGGACTCCCCTTTCAAGGACAGCGTCCAGTTTATCAGCATGGTTACCAAACATGAGGCTCTTCTTGTGAGAACAGGGTCCATGTGGTTATCGAATGAGGCCCCCTACCCAAGCCCAATGTCCAGTTTGTCAGGGCAGTTGTTTTGAGACAATTATTCTTTTCAGTACTCTACACCCACCAAGCTTCTCTGCTCTGCAGGGATTGGCAGAAGCTGGGCACTCATGGAGGCAAAGAAGTGACAGCCTCCTTGAAAAAACATGTGCCAAAGGATCAGATCTGAAAAGTGAACATACCAGCTTGGCAAACCATCACTTCCTGCTCCAGCTTGGCCCTTACACCCTCATAACTTCTACATGTCTACTGTAGGTGTGTCCAGCTGCTCCCGGGAACTGAACACCTGGAGAGCTTGGCTAAGGAAAGAAGGTAAAATGAGCTAGCTTTGATTAAGAGAATAATCAATTCCAGTTTACCACAGCTTTATCCATCTAAAAATGCTATTAAATTGAAAAATTTCCAGGCTTTTCATGGGAAAAAGAAAAACAGAGAAATTGGAAGAGAAAACTGAGCTGGGAAGCGGATAGTGAAGGCCAGCTAAACAAGAAAAGGAGAAAGGTGGGAAATGAGCTCTCAGAAAAGGGACACTGAGAAAATCCAAGCAGCTCAAGAAGAACAAGGACCCCACTGTACCTCTTGGACTGACACCCATGCAGTTGAATGGAAGCAGAATCTCACCAAAGTCCACCTTCTTTTCTTGTTCGTGAACAGTCCCAATTTTCCAGCAAAATCCTTGAGATATTTTTTCCCTAATGCAGTTGCTTTCAAGCTGTTTCTTTCTTTTTGCCAGACTTCTTGAAATATTCTTTATATTGTACTGTAAGGACCATTCTATATAACCCAGATAGTTATCTTATTAGAATATTAGGACATCCTTGAGAGAGGCACTAGTGCGGATGGAATCTCTTCTAGGATGTCTTGTGTTCTAACTCATGACATTCTTTTTCAAATCAAGATCAAACAATGCCACCAAATTACTAGATCTAATTCCAAAAGTATATAGTAACTTCATGTATAAGTTATAAAATATAGTGATTTCTGAGTATAAAAGTTAGTTATTTCTCCTATTGAGTCCCTCATGAAAATAATACCAGAGAGCCAAAAACACATATAAGAAAAATTTTGAGAAATCGGGTAGTGTATTCAAGAGACTGTAAGGAGGAAAAAAGTATTAAAAGTAAAAATAAAGAAAAGCAGAGAGAAAAAGAAAAAGGAAGAGAGAGAGAAAAATAAAGAAAATTAAGAAGATAAAGATGGAGACAAATACAAAACAAATAAAGAAAAAGGAAAGGGGAAGGGAAAGGGAAAAGGCAAGGGAAAGGTGAAGGGGAAGGGAAAAAGAAAGCGAAAAGGAAAAGGGAAAAGAAAGGGGCAAGGGTAAGGGCAAGGGCAAGGGCAAAGGCAAAAGGAAAAAGAAAAGGCAAAGGCAAAGGCAAAGGCAAAGCAATCCTTCACAAAATAATATACAAGAATTATCAATCACTAATAAACATAGCAATGGACTGGGACTAACATGGTGTTAGATGAAGCATAAACCAAATTACTAAGATCCCAGTTCTACCTACTTAAGACTTTCTGTTTTCCACGCATGTCTCAGTTAAGTGGAGAGGTCCCACATTTTAAGAGGAATCTGAAGGGCAGTAGGGCTTTGGGAACTACAGAACAGGAAAGGCGATGGTTGAGCTGAGGTGAGCCTTTGTACAATATTGCTAACCTTGTTTAGGATTGCTTGTGGTGAGTCAAAAGAAAACAGAAATGCTGACTTAGCAAAATTCAAAAGTTGGGGCATTTTTGTGAGACTACAATGAAACTACTGAATTAACATGAACAGATTGAGCGTACTGGTGATTAAACTCAATTAATAAAGCAGAAGATGGATAACAGAATAAAGGAGAGGTTAATTCAGCTCACAAATAAGAACAACAGAATTGGTTATCTCTGGGTCCCTTTGGGGAACAAAAATCAGGAGGAAGAGCTGTAGAATGAGAACAACATAATTGCTTATCTTTCAATCAGTTCCAGAGATCGTGAGGCAGGGATAATGAACAACCAGACTGGAGAATTTGTGGAAGTTCAGAAGGCCATGCATAGGTCCAGCGATTGTTAGGAAGTGAAAAGACAAACCAAAGCTTTCAAGGGTGGGCCAGTGGAAGAAGGATCAGTATTGATGACCCTAGCAGCACAAAAGGCAAACATCTTCTCTAGGGCACCTTGGTAATCCAGTCAGAATTTCTGTGGGATTCTGTACTGTCAACATGGACTCCAGGGAATCATAGAGGTGTCTTATAGGCCTTAAAGGTTATAACTCAGGGATTTGGAAGTCTATAATCATAACATTATGCTACCACTAGCTACTGTGATTGCATATTGCTACTTTTTTTTATTATTGGCAGTATCATAGTTGTCTGATGTGTATCTCACAGTCAAATGCTGCTTTGATATAACTGTTTCTGCTTAACTGCTTAAGTTATATGTTGCAGTCTGTATAAGCTATTAAACTAAGTAAGTTATTAAAAAGAATTATATTTTTATACCTCACATAGTCAGTATCCTTCTTCTCTGGTAACACCAGCCTGCTCCTGGCTGCCTGCTAGCAGTTTTGCCTTGGAACAGGCTGATTCTTGATCTTTCTTGAGTTCCTATCTTCCTCTTCACTTCTCTTAGAGTTTCTATAACTTCTTGGGCTCTTGCCTGGTTTGACTCTTAGGTCACCTCAGTTCTTTGTTTTGAATGGCTTTTAAATGGCAACAAAACTTTAATCTCACTATAATACTGTCTCTCCCTCTTTCCTTTCTCCATCCTTTTCTCCCTTCCTTTTCCCCTTTCTTCTTCCCTTCTTCCTTCACTCTCCTCCCTGTTCCCTTTGATCTATCTTTCTGTCTTCCTTTCTCTTCTCTTTTGCTTACAAACAATAGTGAAATTTACCAGAAGAACAGATTGCTGAGTCGCATTACAGCACTAGAGAGAAAATATTCTAAGACTCATAGACCCACACAGTGTTGAGCTCTGTACCTTAGTGAGCATTAGGTTGCCATGAGAGCCCTGAAATACAATGTCTTCTTTTCCAACAGTTTTAGGCACTTTATGTAACAAATATATAATGTCAAACTACTCTACATGAATAGAACTACAGAAAAAATACACCTTCTATATGCATAATCTCATGAATAAAATTTGTATATTTTAGGTCTCCTCCTTCTCTTTCAAAATAAATAAAATTTGGTATATGTTTCCCCTGTAATATACTGAAAAAAAAAAAAAAAAGCAACCCAAAAAACTTGCCAGCTCAGCGCATTGGAGACAATCTTATTTTTTTCTGAGCCTCCCTCGCCATTTTTACATAAATATAAATGTTTCTGCAAAGGTTTTCTCTGATCTTATGCTAAAATAAAGAAACAAGTCAGTGATAGACTGCCACATATCAATTAATTTCCCTTTAAAATTGCCTTAGATTACTGACTATAACTTTAGAATATACTCAATATTTTTAAATTATCTAATTCATTTGTCATGATGAAATGTCCTGATTCAAGTATTAACTAGTCTGATCAAGTACTGAGCATTTCTATTATTATTAAAAAAATAGACTTAATTTATGAGTGTATAACTCCACGGCCATGAGTAAGTAGCTATGTGTCTTTCTCAGTAGGTCCCTGCTTTCACTTAAAACCTCCTGCCACACAAGTTGCATGGTGTTCATGAAATTATGCTCATTACTATAAAATTACTACAACTAGAGTACCTCCATATGCATGGACTAAGAGAAGAACCCAGTAACTGGTTTACTGGATGCCAGGAGTGAACGTAAGAGAAGAAAGAGGAAGACGAAGGGGCTTGCATTCTGTCATCCCTGACTTTATACCAAGTCCTACATAAATATATGGATGAAATACTTTGGTTGGTCAGTTTTGCCTTCTGTCTAGTCTGCTCCTCCCAGTGGGAGGGTTACAGATATGAGTCTTCTGCTTTAGAAGTGCCCCAAGTAGCAAATCCAACAAGTAGAGCAAAGTGTCTTTGGTCTCTCATCAGTATTTATAAACACTGAGTGTTATCAGTCCACTTGCTGGTAAACTTGCTGCTTGCAAGAAAGTTCACTGAAGAAAAATAAAATCAGTAAAAAGAAAATTGGCTTCATTGTGGCTGAAAACAGGACAAATCTACAAAAGGAAGTGGAGTACAGAGTGAAGGTGGAGGTAGGGTGGAGAGGAACTCAACTATTGAGAATGCCTAGGCTGAAAATTAGCATGTCATGAAACTTTGATGGCAAGGTGGAAAGAAGCTTATAAAAATCAGACCTTTTATTCATTTTCACCCACATGAGCTAAGGAAAGAGGAAACATTTGCCTCCTCCCGGGAGAGTCTTCAAATTAAAAATAAACCAATTCTCCATTCCCATTCCAGAATAAAGCAAGACACAGTGAATGAATAAAGATTCTACAATTGCTTGAGTGATTTAAGCAGTAGGCTGTCAAGTCATCTTTCATTTTGCTTGATTTTCTGTAGATCAATTCCTGACACAAAGCCCAAATTACTGGACAATGATGCTAGGAACACCACCTTCTCTAACTCTGTTTTAACAAATGCTCTTGGTATGAGGTGTGGTTTTCAGAAGTTTAGCAGATTAAACCTTGAAATATATTTAGAAATGGGGACCCTCAGAATAAGATTCACTTTGCTTAACATCTTATTTGTAGGTTTTAGACATTTAACTTAAGCTAGTCAATGCAAACTGTATTTCCAATGCATTATTCATTTTTTAGTAGACAACAAGCTTGGCTGTTGGCATCTACCTTTGTAGACCTCTAAAAGTGGGTAAGATGAATGACATCTTGTTTCTTGTTGTCAACAGCTGTAGTTGGAAATGGTTTAGAACATTAGCACCTATGCTTCAGGACACATGTATCTGTGGGACTACAGGCTTTTGTTTACCTAGGTTTTGTATGGACATTAGCTCTTAAACTGCTCTTTTGAACATAGAGACTGAAGTTCTGCTTTGGTAATTTTCTGTATTTAATTGATATTTTATTTGATTCATCTTCCAGAAATAAGTATGTAAGCAAGTTTTTTTTCCTACAAAAAAGCTATACTAAAAATATGATCACATCCTTTTATCCTAGCTACAATAACCTTGTGAGCAGGGAGTTTAAAAAATATTAAGGAAACACTGGGAATAGAACACTGTAAAAATATATTGTTTTCTGAAATGCCTGAGGATTCCTTTCCATTTTGAATAAAATAGACATATATTCATTGGGATATTTCTCTACTCCAGCTGGGATCTCACTATGGATTTATGTATATTTAATTACTGCATGCAAAATGGAAATTCTTGAGAGAAAATTCTGTCCCAGATTAGTCAAAAGCCATGGGACTGCAACATCTTCCTGAAATGTAGAAATTGTGTACCGTAGTCACCTCACCAGAGGTGGGATTTTTAACTTATTTCTCTAGAATATCAGGGAATTGCTCCAGTGATTTATAAAATAGAAACACCACTTTCATGCCCTAGTTTTATATTCTGAAATATCTTGTTAAACATGATTTAATAACATCATCTAATAACCTCTCTCTGGTATTGTAGACAGAGGAATGCTTATTTTGTGAACCTTATCTGATAATTCTCATGACCGAGGTGGCAAACTTTTTGACACTGTTACTAACTGTCCACTTCTGAAGATGTGCATAATATCTGTGTTGACCCTTCAGGAATTTCATTAATTTGCATTGGAAAAAAAAGAAATTAAATTGAAACTTAGCTGCTATTGACTATTTGCTCCGTCAGCAGATTAAAAGTCATTTATTTGTGTTGTTTTTTTTTTAATTTCAAGGTATTTTAATGATAGCTCTTGGTCATTTTTTTGCTGGGTTTTCTGTAATTAATATGAATTGTAAAAAACAATAAAAGGAATCACTGATAACATGCTAGTTACTTCTCACCTACAAAAGTTTACATTGAGGCTTTAGTTTCATTTAGGAGACAGCTAACATTGTATGATATTACTACAATTTTTGAACATTTTCTTTGACTGTTAATTTCAGCTCAGATTACCAAAATAGTTTGATACTTGATATTTGCTACTAGCAAAACTCATTGATTGGTATCACATTACCAAATTACTTTGACAACAATGACATTGAACTACAATGTAACACAGATTTATGAAAACAAATTCTTTAATATAAGTAATTGGGTTCAGCTGTATGTGAGGTTCTCCAAATCCACAGCTGAATAGTCATTAAAAATTAAGTCAATGTAGATATTATACAGACTAGAACATCTGCCTCCCAAGTCTGAGTGACAAAACAGTCTAGTAGAATCTTATTTTTGGTTCATAGGGGTCCCATCTTACATTACATAATTACCTGGGTCTTTGGATAATGAAATGAATGGGAGGAGACATTATTAGAAACCTAGTATGCTAGAACTCTCATTTTGGAAACTAGTATGACTTTAGCAATGAAGGTTAAGAAACAGGTATTTGTATCTATAAATACACCAGATGGCAAATAAAGGCTATGAATAAATTACAGGAGAATCTTTAATGCTTAATGTGGTGAAGGTATAATAGTAACCACAAGGGGAGGAAGCTTGGAAATTTTTAAGGCTATGATCCATACATTTCTGAGAGTCAACTTCTGAGTTTATGTAGTAGGAACGTAGATTGAGTAATTGGGAAAATACTTCACCTTCTTTGCTCCTAAAAATATAAAGTTTCATTTGAGGGACAATGAAGTCATAATGTTTAAGTAGTCCTTTTCCTTAATTATGGTAGTTCCTAGTTTGATAAATTATACTCTCTCATATAAGAACTACCAGATTATGGGCTCAGAAGAGATATTTCTTCCAGGATTTGGAGGTATATACCTTTATTTAATTAAATATTTGATGCTTATGTATTACTATTAAACTGTAGTATTTAACCCAGCAACAGGGGTTAAATATTCAAATTTTAGAAACAGAGTATGCATAGGAGACTGAAATTATGTTCTGCAGTATCTTATGTAACTTGAAAATTATGTATTTTAAAAAGAGCTATATGATTTGATGGGTCAAGGAAAAAGTGTATTTAGGTAGAGTAGAACTGCATCCTATCTTTTTTATTTATTCTTTGAATTCTGATCAATGCAGAATTTACATTAACTCTTAACTGAACCTGAAACAACACCTAAAACTAAATGCAAATTTGTATCTTAACTTCTGAAATATGGAACAGACGTTACCTATTATATTATAGCTAGAATGTAAAAGACAAGACTGCAAGTCACAGGATAAGCAGTATCACTCTGCACTCATGACACCTACACAGCCTGGGAAGTTCCAAAGTAATAACAGATTCCTGATTCTCCAGCTAAGATCTATGAAGGAAAATTAATAAGAAAATGCCTTTGTTTCATCATTATGGCATCTGGGAGTTTTAGAACCCTCTAGTCCATTAGTCAGTTTTGTTAATGATTGTGCTCATCTTTTTAATCATGTGAAACACATTGACTGGGCTTCATTTAGCTCAAAGTGCCTTTCAGAAGCCTGAATGGAAACTAAGTGGTGTGAAACTTTCCCTTTTCTCAATGCAACATATATTTAGCTAACTACCTTACATTGATAGTTTGTAAGAAAAAAACTGCCTATATTCCAGTATTAAAATTCAAATTTGGGTGCCTCGTGTGTTGCCAAATTTTTTTTTGCTCAATAATATTTCTAAACTATCTTCCTAGTAAGAAGTATAGAAAACTTATTGATGTCTGCACATTTTTGAATTATTCTTCCACAAATACTGTATTTATAAAATTATTTCAACTCCATGAGCAACCCTTCTGCCTTCAAATTAAGACTTTCTGATATCAGATCTCAGCAACGGTCTTAGAGGGCTGTTTTTTGATATCAGGATGACTGATTTTTGAACATTTGCTAGCATGAATTTGAATAGCTAAAAACACAGAAGCATTTCTACTGAACATATAATATTCTAATATATGTCCATTTGTTGATTATGTCAACATACTGTGATATATTATGATGCTTAAACATGGTATATGGAAAAAAGAATTTTATAATCATTCCTAGTACAAGAAGAATGATGGCATCTAACTTTAAAAGTATGATCCTGAAAAGCATTGTTTCTCACTAAGAGTGGAAATGTTTAAGCTGTGTACTTTCAGGAACTCCTTCATTGCCTGAGATTTTTGCATTTGCAAATGGGGATGATTTTTAAGAGTTTAGCCAAAATTCAATACTGTCTTGTTTTGAGAAATAATACACTGTTCTACTTTGGTTTTGGACATTTTACACTCATAATGCATTCAAAACATGTCTGACACATGCTAATGGTACTGAACACCCTCATTAAACCATAATTAGCAATATTTTCTTTTTTTTTTTTTTTAACAAGAAAAAAGCTATCATTGTTCCCACAAAATGCCTATAGAACTTATCCCCAAACCAGAAGACCAGGAATCAATTCTTATTTTATTCTGAGAATATTCAAAACCAACATCTCTCAGAAGTGCCCTACCTGCCAAGTAAAGTGATTTTTTGGAGGGTAAAATAAACTAACAGGAAAGAATTTAAGAGATTTTGGGGAGAGAAACAAGTCACAAGTGGCAGCACAATTTAAGTGGCAGCACAATTTACGTGGCAGCCCAAATTTTTTAATTTTTTTTTTTTTCCCCCTCACATGTATGCTCTTTTTTCAAGGTTATTCTGAATACACGTATTTTCAATATACTAACATCATAGGTAAATTCAGTTGGTGAGTTTTGGTTCAAAAGATTCTAAGAATAGTTTTATATCTGTAGTAGTTTTGGTATCTTTTGAGCATTCTTAGTATACAAGTTAAATGCAGTAAAACTTGAGTGACTGTTTTAAGTGTTTTGTATTTGAGATATGGACATAGTTTCAATAGTCTCTGAAGCACAGAAGTACAAAATCCATCTGCTCCTCTTTATTATAATTCTCTGAATTCTTGAAAATCAACCCACGCTGATAACAGAGAATTTTTTTTATTTTTTTTTTTCTCATCAGGTAGAAGAAGATCAGAATTATTTTAATGTATTTTCAGTAAGAATATTTGGGTTCACTTGGTATAATTCCTGAAGGGGAAAAATAGATAGTTGTTTATAACCTTATGACAATAATTAACAATAATGAGTTAGCTCTTTGTGCTAAAACTTCACAAAGTTTTCATTTGAACAGGCTCTTATGTAGCTACTAGATGAATTTTAGGTTTTTCAAAACTGCACACTCAAAAATTCCCATGTATTTTACCCTGGTGAGGATTTTCTTTTTTTAAAGGGCTTCTTCAATCATTAACTACTTGGAAATGACCTACTTTGTGTTCATTGACTAATTAGTCCCGTTCCAATTCAGTCCACATTTAGGTAAATTACTTCAGAGAGAGCTGGGTCAAACTGTTCTGTTATTTTTTTTTCTGTTTGATGTGATTTTTCTGGTGCATTCACAGAAATACATAAAAAACTGTATGTCTTTCACCCCTACTAGAAAATTTACAATAGTAATTGTAATATTATTTTTCATATGAATTGTTCATAAGCTTCTCATACAAATCAGCCCATCTCTGAGTTTGAGACCATTATATGGTGATCACTTCAGCTCATGTTAATCTTCTAAATCATGATTCTATCATCTTGTCTCAATTTTTGCATATCAGAACATTATCCATCTTTTTGAAGAGCACATCAATTCACACATCTGCGCACTAATGCACACATCTTTGGTGTTTGTTCATACCTTCTACAGACATGCACATTTTTAACATCTTAGTAAATTTAAAATCTACTGCTCCTTCTGGTAGGAAGGAGAATTTCCTTTTGCTAACCTAAGACATGAGAAATGTAGATATTTACATTTTAGCTGAAACAAAAATTATGTTGTGATTCAGTTTCATTATCATAGATATATGAAGCCTTCTTCAAAGCCGTAGGGTATCTGTAGCAGGATGCTCTCTCTCTCAATATGCCTGCCTCAGTTTCTCTCTATGATCCAGTTGCTTTTGTCTCTGTTTTGTAGGCCCAGCCTGGAGTGCAAAGATTCCCATGAGATAGGAAAGGGCCTTACAAACTCTGAGCTGATAAAAACCTTGACAGGTACAAACAGAGGGACAAGTTGATGTTCAAAACACCAGCTGCTCTCTGGTGGTAAAGAACCCGGAGCTCAGCCCAGCCACAACTAGGCCTGAAATGGAGATAAAGTAAGAATGAACAGATAAACAGAAGAGTTTGCTTGGTGAGGACAGGGCCTTCTTGTGTTTTTCTACTGCTTTCCTTTAATTCTTCAATGAGAGATTTTGGAGGTATGGCTAAATAGTTATATGACAGCAGTCAATCCATTTTATTCCATAAAAGCCTGATTGGAGAGATTTTCAGTACACTTTCCCAGGAGGTATGCTGGACCTTCTCCTCTCCAGCAGGGATGCCTACCATGGAGAGATTGATTCTTGAAAATCAAGAGCCACCCAGGGACGTACAGCTGCGGCCAGTCAAGGGCGAGAGAGATTCACTCCTTTATTGTCTTTTTTAGTTAATTTAATGTTAAGCAGTTTTTCATTGTTAAGTTTTAAGATTATAGGATCCTTCTAAGTCAATAGTTATGGTCTAGACCTAGTATAAAACTTAGTAATAAGTAAGTGGTCAACATTTTAATGCTTAAGCTTTATTGTTTAACTGCTAGTAGTACATTTTATTGTTAAGATATCTTTTGCTTTCTAACCTTAGCTTCTATTACAATCTCCCATTTTCCCTACAATTTCATTGTGCTTGTGACTTCTGAAGGGTTAAGACTCTGGCGCCATATGCAATAGGTCTCGATCAGTGCACATATGTCTCGTCTGCCATTCCACCCAGAACAATATCACAGATAAACTGATGTTTTAAAAGCAGATGGCTCTCCCACTGATTTCATTTCATGTCACCCGGCCACATATAGATATTTCAGAAATGTTATATAAGGCACTGTAAACCTACAGTTATGCAACTGAATACCAGACATGTAGTATCTTTTTCGTCAGTGAGAACAATAGCATGAGATTCAAGTACACTATTTTTCATCCTAGGTTTACCCTAGAACGAGTAGATTTGTATCACAGAAACATCTATTTGTCCACTAGACACAGCTAACCTGTTCTAGAGGCAGTTAGTCTTAAATAGTGTAAATGTGAGTATGACCCTTGCCTTCAGGACAAAATTCAAGGACCTTACGACTCTCAGTTACTGGCTTACTTTCATTTAGATATTTTTTCCCATTCTACAAGAAAAACAACTTAGAATCACACAATTATATCTTGTTGACTATGTACAGAAGATACTCAGGAACAGGATGTTACAAGGCTTAGCACTAGCTAATCGCTTTGAGTCCCTGTTGGGCATCTGTTCATCAACCATGAGAAGCTTTACCTTCCCTTTTTCCTGGGATATGCTGATCTTCAGTGTTCTTGAGGTGCCATTTTCTGATTCTCTACTTTTTTCTAAGGGTTCTTTACCTTTTCTTGTCTATATTTTTCTCTTGAATTCTTGACTTGTGAACTGTTACCATCTCAACAATATATTTAAACTTGTCATATACTGCATGGCCTGAACTTTCTCAAAGTTCACCACCAATTTCCTAAGCAAAACTGAGTCAAAGTCACACAGTGGTGCTACATTGAAACATTCCAGAGGGGGATTGTGAGAGACGGACTCTATAATGGCCTTTAATCCAGCGACCATTCCTGGCGATGCGCCCCCCTGGAACTCGTGGGGAGAGGACAGAGGTACCAGGCACATGCGCACAGACTACAGACTACAGCTCCCAGGAGGCACGGCGGGGCCGGAACCGGGAAAGAAAGGGAGGAGCAAGAAGGCGCGCGCTCTGTGAACACACACGGATCCAGCCGGCGCGGTGAGGGTACCGCTGCGGAGGCTGCCGTGCCGTTGCGGCGCTGCTCCCTGTGGTTGTTGGCGTGTGGACGTACCGAACGGACCGTTTGCCTGGAGTCTCAGGGGACAGGACGTGGATCCCGACCAGGGATTGGCTTCGGCCGTACCCCGGTGGTGAGAATTGCGAACTACATCCCGAGGCTTCTTACTAACATTCTTACATAATATTCACACATACCAGACACTCACTTCTCTTTACCAATATTCTTCTATTTCCCAAAGGCTCTCTCCAGGCTTTCCCTCTTATCCCTGTCCGGGAACGGGAGTAGGGGGGGAAGGGGAGGGTTTCTCTCTTGTTTTCTGTGTGTGTTGTTATTGGCATGTAGATGTAGTGTTGTATAGCTGTTGGTATTTGGATGTGGATATATAGGTGTGAATATAGATATAGAGGTAGACCTTGTGTGTGTTAGGTGATACTTAATAAATCTATTGATTCCTAAGCGTTGTTTGTGAGTGTGACAGGGAGTGGTCTTCAGCCCTCGGTTTCCCCGAGGTGGGGGTGTGGGTCGCGGCTTTACCTATCTCGGTCCGCGACAGGGATCCTATTTAGTTTAGTTTCAAATAGTTTTAGATACATCCTACTATGCATACAGATGTCCACAGCATGACTGAAGTTCCAAAATATGGAGTCAACCTCCTCGTGCATAACTTAAAACCAGTCCCACAGTTTGATTACTTAAATGCATATGAATAATTTCTTTCTATCACCTGTCAGATGGTTCAGTAACCAGAAGCAATAGATTCTCCTTTCATTATATACTAAGCCCACATATTTATTAGATACTTGATATATAAATCCTGGTGACATGTTATTTGTGTCACAAACTTCTGAAATTTGTTTCATAGAATGTATTGTGGCAAATTTAGCTAATTGAATCAACGGATTATGTATTAGTAGTATTTCTAAAGATCTTTTCTCAATTTGGTCTGTTTACTGAAAAATTTTGAATTAATAAAAGTGTTAGGAAACACCAAAAAAAATGTAGTTTATGTATTGGACCTAGGAAGCAGAAAGGTACTATATATAATCTTGAGAAAAAAACCTGTATGGCATTACACATATTATCATACTATTATTTTATATTACTCCTGTAGTTGGTAAGTGAAATTTAGAAGACAAAATATTATTTTTTGAATGAGATGGAAGTCTTATTGTCATTCCAAAACATAGTTGTTTATAATTTCTAATTCTGAATATATTTTAATATTTTAGCTCTTCTGCCTTGACCAACAGAAATCTTTCTCTGGAAAAGTTACTGGGTCAATTTTCCAATAAGTTGCTTTTATTGCAAGGAAGGGCAGCAATCTCTAACCTTCACTGATTACATGCCCTCCAAAAAGAATTCAGAGTGTTTTAAAGGAAATTATAGTAATGAACTTTGATAAATTTTGAAGATAATGGCTCTCCTTGAAAACTAAGTAAAAGCATTTTCCATTCTAATTCTGGAGTAAGGAAAGGATGACAAGCTCAATCCATCTCTTATTTGTCTAACAGAGATTAAGTCTAAGGCACTAATGAATCAGATTTTAGTTCACAGTGATAAAATTTGAGAGATTTGGGTCCAAATGGTCTCTGTTACTCTTATTGGACTTGATTAATAATTAATTTTTGTATAGCTAGAAGTTAACCTATAAAATACAGAAAATATTAAATAAGTTCTTTCAGGCACCCTATTGCCTTCACTGGGTTGATTTAGGTTTCTATATTTAGACTTGTGATGTAGGTGGGGATGTTTCAGTCTTCAAAGTTATCTCCAAGTATATTATGATGTGTGGCTTGTACTATCATCATAAGCAGATTGCTGTAGATCAAAAGAAGTAATAGGCCTAGAACACCTATCACGGAAGCTGCTGGACTGCCACAGCAGTGATAAATACAGAGGAATTTTATGATTTGAGAAAACTCAAAGTCTAGATTAATAAAGTCATATAGGGACAGATGAGACAAGAGGTTTTCAAGTTCCAAGTCAAAAGTTACAGATGTGAGCAACTGCAACTCTAAGTTCTGTGGCTAAACCTAGCAGTGTCCATAAATACTCCGTTATGCCATCTTTTTTTAATGCAGTACTATTTAGCAGTCTGGTTCCTGTGAACCACTGTCTTAAATATGCAACCACTCTCTAAGTGTGCAAATGTTCACACTTCAGCATTTAGAGAACTAAGTCAGCATGTGCAGCAATCAGAACTACTCTACTGAAGCTGAGATTTAGCTTTTTTTGTCAGTGTATTGCTAAACTGATCAGTCTGTTCATTGGATTTGTCTCTAACTCATCTGCTTTAGTGAAAAGATCAGGCTGCTCCCATTTGTCTTTCTATGGTCTCTTGAATACAGCAAATTAAATTCTTTGTAAAGCAACAGAGACAACCTTATCTTTATGCAACCTTTATGTCTTTATAATTCTCATGGCTACTGTAGACAGTGTATCTTTTGAAAGGAGTTAGAACTTTCTAAGGGATATCACGCCTGTCCTGTTGAGATTACTGGCTGTTTTCTAACACTATTGATATCAATGTTACTCAAATTAAATTTAAAATTGGCAAAAGAAAAATGCTAGAAAGGAGAGGAATTGAAAGGAGGGAAGGAACTGTTATCTGAAAGGAGTGAACATGTCACGGTTTGACTCAGGGTCGCCAATTAAACCAGAGACAACAACGCTCTCGATCCCCTCCCCCTCCCACCCAGGTAGGGAAGAGAGAGAGAATTAGGAGAGAGCCTTAGCTGGATTGAGAACTAAACTAGACAGCTTTAATTATATGTACAATTATATACAAGTATGTTCAGGAATGTGCAAAAGCTTCTTGCCTCCCCCCACCCCCAGCACCTCCCCGAGCACTCTCCTTATCTGTGAGCAGTCCCGAAATGTCTCAGGACGCAGGCAGGAGATAAGGCAGAGCAGACAGGGGCTGGGTTATGAAGGTTATGAGATGACTGAGATTAGGGGTCGACGGTGATGGATGGATGGATGGAGTCCTCCCTGGACACCGGCCATGGATGGGAGAGAAGGGAAGAAAAAGCAGGAAGGAAGTTGTCTTCTGTGATCTCTGACCTTCCTCGGAGCTTACGTAGATATATGGAATGGAATAGCTTTGGTCAGTTCTGCTGTCTGTCTAGTCCAGCCACCCTACGGGGTGGTCACAGTTACAACTCTCCTGCTTTCAGTAGCATCTATAGTGGAAGATTCACTGGGTAGAACAAACTGACCTTCGCGTCTCAGCAGTAACATAAACATTCCAGTGTTATCAGTCCACTAGCTGGAACACTTGTTGCTAGTTAAAAGAGAGCTTACTGAAGGAAAAAAATCAGTAAAAGGAAAATTAGGTTCATCATGGCTCAGACCAGGACAACACTCAAGAAAACTTTCACAAAGATTTAGGAATCATTGTGTTTATTTTCTACAGTAGTAATTTAAGTTTTTTGTTTCTAGAGGAATACTTTGCTAGCCAGAATTACTTCTTGACATCACTAGGTGTTTTATTAAGTAACAGATGGTTCTTCCAGTTTATCATGTCTGTCCTTCATCAGCTATAACAGCAGGCACTCACAGATTTTACCCTAAATTAAAAAACCCCAAACACCTAAAGGGTTTTAGATAACAAATATTTTATTTATCCTACTTTACAGGTATTTGACTGAGGCAAAGATTATGATGCTAGATTTAACCCTAAAGGAAGGACATTCTTCAACATGAGCAGTCTTCTATTTCTTTTTAAGTCTGTTGTGGTGTTATATATTCACCTATAAAAAAAGGCTTTCTTCCCATACATAAGACAAACTAACTTTGAAACTTGCATTCAAATTCTGTGTGTAACACTAAGTAGGAAACAATAGTAAAGACATTATGAATATTTATAATATACAAGGGTAGTGTTTAGCTGATGAAGACTCCCCTCATTCAGTCTAGTATTATACAATCCAACTAAGCTGCAGCCAAAATTTTTCAAAGAAATTGGAGTCATTATTACCTAATTGCTAATTGTACTGTACCTGTTTTTAAAAGTCTCAGGGTTTTTTGGCAGCGTTCCCAGGAATCCTGCACATTATTATTCCATTTATGGAATTTATTGCAAAAGATGAACGACAAAGAATTTTCATTTTCCAAACTCAACAATATGCTAGTTGGTAGACCTTAATTAATAAATACTTTTGATCATCTGAAAGGTATGTCAGATAGATATTTGTACAACAATGTGGAACCTATTTTTTTTTCTTATTTCTGATAAAAGCACTTTATCTATATGGATATTTCTCCATATTTCTCTACATGGAGAAACTTGAAAATATTTTTTAAACCTCCAGAATAAAAGAGATGTAGCTACATTTATCTTTAGCACCCAGAAAAAAAATTCAAAATATAGTTTATACCATCAGTAATAAAAAAAGTGCAAAACAGATGGTGTTAACATATATCTAATAAGAAAAATAAGTTGTTGGCAATAAATTCAGCCATGAAGTATTCAATTATCAAGTGTCCATCATATTTTATTTATAGATATGAACGAGATAGATCAACAAGCTGCTGAAGTATGATTTTAATCTCTACTGCCATTTATATCTAAATCTTTATAATACTGAATTTCTGAAATGCAATCACATCTTGTGACAAATCTGCCTACAAGATTCAAGCTAGTGTTCATAGAAGAATGTTTTATTTTATCTGAATAAGTGTTTTGTCAATCTAGCTAATCAAATGGGTTTTACTACACATACTTCCATAGCAAGGACACAAATCATAATTTTATACATTTTTTTGAGAATACATTTCTACAGGCATCTCTGCATATGGAGCATGGCTAATGGGGCATTTATTACAGTTTTACATGAACTTTCTCTAGTTAACAAATACTGAATGGGTAATTTGGTGGTGACTCAGTTGCCAGCCTATATAATATGTACCTAGTGGCATTCAGAGTATCTCAACAAATCTGGGGCAGTCACTCTGGCACACATGACACAGGATCTAAGAGAGACACCTGCACTTTTGGAGAAGCAACTGGAGGTCAAGAAGGATACTGTAGGGCAACGCAGCTTGTGCTAGACACCTACATTTAAGTGAATGAATCTCCCCTTAATTTCTTTTTCTTCCTGAAAAATATTTGTAATACATTCCACAATTACACAATATAGAAAGTCTCTTCTTGACTTAGCATTACTGCCTCAGTAAGAGGTACAGGAATTGTTCGGTAACAGCTTCACAGTTATTTTAGATTGCCATAGTTACTTTATAATCTCATTATTTATGTAAAATGAGCAAGTGAAGAAAAAGAGATGAACTACTCAAGTAGAATTCCAGTGGAATTTTGAAAGTGTCCACTTATTTTTGTAATTAATTTAATATAATTCCATATGCAGAGTAATGTTCTAAGTTACTTTTTAGTTCAAAACTATGGCAACAAAGAAGATAGTACATTGGCTACTTTTATTTTTTGTTATTCTACTTCAGATTCCTATTCTCTCAGTTGTTTGTGTTGTCTGATGTCTTTGCTGCTTGACAACGAAATAAATAATTATCTGCTTAACACATCAATTATCTGATTAACACATCAAAAACAGAAAAAGAAACAACAAAATACTTCCTTTAATCTTGTCTCTTGAGTGGAAATAGCCTTTACCTCTAAAGGATACTGGTTAATCAACTTTTTTTACACTGTTGTAGCAGATGCTCTGTAATTGGCTACCTCAGTCTGAGAGGCCTAACACTTTCTCTTCAAATGTTACAGTGAGACTAACTTGTGATGCTGACAACCAAAAATCAGGAAAGACTAGGAAAGCTGTCACTGGCTGCCTGCTTTTGTCACTATTTTTGCCTGCTTTTCAAGACTTTCTAACTCTGAACGAACAAATAAATGAATGGGTGTAGGTACTCTTCTTCACCTAAAAATTTCAGGTGTTTAACTTCCATTTCTCAAAGATATGGCCTGTATTGTCTGAAATAATCGCTTATAACAAAAGCCAAAATACAACATTTAGACTTAGAATCTGTAGACATTAAGATATCTCATTTTTTTTCCACTGGCTGGAAAGCTTTGCTGCTAATTTCAGCAAGTGTGCTGCTTAAAAGAGAGTTCACTGAAGGAAAAAAAATCTCGTTCCTATCTATAAAAAAAAATCAGAAAAAAAAATTGGCTTCATCCTGGCTCAAACCAGGACAAGCTTTTAAATGTTTACTATGTCCTTAGAGTTATTTTGGATGTTTCTAATTACCAGCAGGTTTCAGGATTTTTTCTGAATCACCATTATAAATTCTCTGAGTCTTTTATACAGATTACTTGTTTTTTCCTTCTATCCCAACAATGGTGATTGCTATTTTTTCTGTAACTCCATAATAGTTTGAGAACTACAACCATAACTTTTAAAGGGTCCGAATTTGAGCAGGAGATTTAGGGGCATAGATTTACACTTTAAAATAGGGTATCCTAAATTTTTTATACAATTCTAGGAATTAAAAAATTCCACTAACTTTTCCCTGATAGACTGTTAGAGAAACATCACAGATGGGAAAGTTTTGGAAAATTTCTTATATAAATATCATAAAAAACAGAATATTACAGTGACTTTGATAGATATGGCACACAGCTGATCACACTACAGCTGAAGCTGTACTTATTATTAATTAACCACAATTTCAAAATATAAAGCAGACTCCAAACTTTCTTAAAATTGTTTGTCTGAAAGAATAATATTGCCATATTTTGCTGTCTTTCAGGTTAGTCACAAAATTCTCAGTAATTTAATTTCAGTATTTTTATGATTTGTTATGCAAGACACATCCTTCAAAGTATGAGCAATGAGTATGCTAGATAATTTAGTGTTTTTTCATGTATAGCCTTATGAATTGCTCTCATTAGATATGAGTGATTACTGTGTGTTTTAGGCAAATATGGTAACTAAAAATTTACAGGATGTGTTACAACACTGATGAGTAAATATGTTTTGCACACTGCATTAATTAGTTTAATAATGAGATCACTGGACTAAATGTATGTATTTTCAGTATCCCATGAAGATGTTTGGACAAGACATAGACATTCAAGCTACGAAGCAAATATTAACAATCAGTATTTGTAAAACTGAAATAAAACAAAGCCTTTTTTATCCCTTAGGTTTCTGGAACACATCTTTACATTTAAATATTTTTTTTTTCATTACTTTCCTATGTTTAGTGCCCTCTCACTACAAATTGAATTGCATTTGATAAACCATGCATATCTCAAAAATGATTCTAGGTGAGACAAAATGTTTTAATGAAAATCTATGTTGGTATGCTTTTAAAAGAAGCACTGTAAAATCATGTTAGGCTGGTGGCTAGCTGTAACAAGTGGCATGGGAGCAAACATACTACTTTTTCGTGTTAAAGGAACAAAAGGCTGCCAGTTTTTATTTAGCCTTTTCACACCTTCCATTTCACTTATTCCAATCCTTTATTAAGCTACTATTTATACAATTCCTGCTACAATGTTTCCTAGTACTTCATAAGGTGGCAGGGGTATAGAAGAGGGACAATTCTGGATACAGGTATTCAAGTTTTACTGAAAAGTAAAATTCCTTTAGATGTCCATAATTGAGGGTCATTTCTTCCAGCCAGCATAAGAACCATGAGATGACAGAAAGTAATGAGTATATCATCATTTAAGTTGTGGTTATTCTGTATGTCAAATCATTTTTCACTGCCCTGAAGACTTGTCTGGTTTCCTTGCATACAAGTTCACTCTTTTGATGCTGAACTTGTAGGAGAGGAAAAGAAAATAAACACATAAATAAAAGGCAAATAGGATTTTGTCTCCAAACACCAATACAAGGAAATGGAATGAGATAATGAAGAGCAAATTGCATTTGCTAAAATATTGCTACGGAGATGAGTTCAGAGCCAATTGTTTAACTCCCTTCCCAGGATACTTTGATTGAATTATTTGATCAGACAGTTACAAATGCCTAAAAACAATGTTACTGTGTATGCATGTATGCAGACTATGAGGGTTTTCACATCCTTGGGGTGCACTTTCAAATTAAAAAGGTGGAAAATATTGTGTTTGTTTGAATGTATTGCTCTTTTGATATTGTTATTTGGAGACAGGAAAAAGTAGATTAGTTCTTATAATATATTTTGAGACATATCAGTAGCTTCCCTCTCTCCCCAGACTTCTACTCCAGTAGGGCAGCATGAGAACTGAGGCATAAACAATCACCTTTTCCCCTGTTTGAGCAAACAGCTTTGGCCCTCCATCTCCATGCATACCTTCTGTGAGAGACGGACTCTATAGTAATAGTAATATAATAGTAATCTGATGGTTAGGAAATTCTAAAAAAAAAAAAAAAAAAAAAGGTAATTTCAATAAACTTTAATCTTTCACTGAGCTCACATTTACTTTCTTTGTTTTCATGGGTGAGATATTGTATAGTAGAAAATCAGTCCTTCCTAGTTAGTTCCTTTCATTCCAAATTTTGAAATATAACAACTACCTCTGCCCTCTTTTTTTCTGATTAAATATAAAATTTTCTCAATTGAGTTCCAGTTAGCTTTTCCAAACAAAAATCTCTGAATACCTCAACACAAGCATTTTTGTCAGCATTTTCTTGCTCAAATTGTAACTCAGTTTAGTGGCTTTGTGCAACGCTCACCTAAATTACTGAATTATTCCCAGAGAGATTGTGGAGTCTCCTTCTCTGGAGACTTTCAAGACCTGTCTGGATGCCTTTCTGAGTGATCTGCCCTAGTTTTTGGTCCTGCTCTGGCAGGGGGTTGAACTCGATGACCTTCGGAGCTCCCTTCTAACCCCTAACATTTGGAGATTGTGCGACACTCTAACATTGGAATAGTCTCCCAAGGGAAGTGGTAGATTCCCCCACATTGGACAGTTTTAAGTCTCTGCTTGACAGGGTGCTGAGCCATCTCATATAATCTATAGTATTACCTAGAAAGGTTGGACCAGATGATCCAACTTGGTGTTCTTTGATTCTATGATTCATATGAAATAAAAGAAAATGTTATTGCAAGGCCAGAATATAGCATTAATATTGCATATTTCTAACATTTTTTTCCTGAAACAGTATTTTCAAAAAGATACAAAAGAGAATTTAAGGGGGTGGGTTGGTTATTTGTGGCTTTTTTGAGTGTGTTTGTTTAGTTGTTTGTTGTTTTGTTTTTTTTTCAAATATGTAATGAGAGTAGTACTGAGCAATGATAAACCACAACTTCTATTTGTCAAGTAAGTGAAACATCTTACTAATAAAGTCCTTTATTTTGGTCAAGTTATTAACCTATTCAATTCTATGAACAAGGAGAAATCTGCTTTACTTAAAATATCAGAATTTGAATTTGTATATAAGCTATGCAATATTTCACAAAAATAATATCAAATATTTTCTTCTAATACTGTCTCATAGATTAATGTTTATATATATATTTTTTATACCTTTTTCCTTGCTTCTTGGATTTTATGGAGCTTGTTTAAATGACAAAAGTATGAAAAGGAAAAGCTACTTTTAGTTCAAAAGCTACAGAGCTAATTGTTTCTCTACTGTTTAAATTACACTGAACTGACTAGTTTGAAGTGAATACTTTTATTAGATATATTTTAGCTCTTTACTTGAATTCCACATGAAAACAATAGAATTATCATTGAATGATTTTGAATGTATCTGATGCATTATGTTATTGACTGATTCCTGATCTGAGAATAAGCTTGAACACTTACTCTGTGTAGCTATGGTCATATTATATGCATATATAAAGCTTCTTTTTCCCCAATAAAAAAGAATTTATAATTAGACTACAGGTCAAAATGAAAAAAAAAAAAAAGTAATGAAGTAATAATTAGCTTAATTTTCTTCATTCTGTAAGATGAAATGCATTGATACCAGCTGGGATTCTGGATTGCTCTTTTAATTTATTTTTTTTAAGAAAAACCTAGATTTTAGAACAAATTTCGGAATATGAATTAGCAGCAATTATAAATATTTGCTATTTATTTAATAACTTTTTTTTTTTTTTTTTTTTAGTTTTTTTATCTTCTATACTTTTCAGAATAAATAGAGATATGGCACAGGCTAACCACAAGCATGACTTTGCATAACCCTGATGAAAAATATTTGTCAGATCTCATGCAGTCTTTCTCTTCACTTTGTAGCAGAATTGCTCCCGTGTTTTCAGTGTGATATTCCAGTTGTCCCTCTGCCATTCACGGTTCTCACTTAGAATATACTTTTGCAGTTCTTAGTCCTCCTCTTCCCCTTGGAGAAATGACATATATAAAAAAGTTAACAAGCTGTCTCCATAAGGAAATTATTCATTTTTACAGAAAAAAAAGCTTCTATTTAAAGGAAAAATATACATTAAAAATATCAATCTAGTTTCTATCTGATTTCCACTGGAGATTTTCAACTTGCCTATAGCTGATCTGTAATGGTGTAATGTACTGTAGTTTCTTTCACTATCTCACCCTGTCCCACACAGAAAAGCACCATTAAATTCTCCCTTTTCTTTTGAAATTCAGGTTCTCAGTCCTTTCTGAATGCAGAATGTAGATCTTAGATTTCCTCCATTGCCTTCTATACTGGATCTCACCAGGACTGAAGTAACTTTCTTCTATAACTGACTGTATGGTGCTGTGCTTTGCATTTGTGGCTAAAGCAGTGTTGGTAGCAAACCACTATTTCAGATACTGCTAAACAGCAAACGCACAGTGTCAAGGCTTTTGTCCCCCTCACCTCCTAGTCAGCAAGTGGTCTGGGGAAGAAGTTGAGAGGGACATAGCTGAGACAACTGACCCCAACTGACCATTCCATACTGTATGACATCGTGATTAGCAATAAAACTCCAGGAAAGGAGGGGAGAGGAAGGATATTCATGGTTATGACATTTGTCTTCCCAAGCAACCATTACAAGTATTGAGGTTCTACTTTCTAGGCAGTGGCTAAACTTCTGCCAGACCATGGAACATAGTGACTGAATACCTTGTTTTAATTTGCTTGTACATGCAGCTTTTGATTTTCCAATTGAATAGTCATTATCTCAATCCACAAATCTTCTCTCCTTCCTTCTGTTTTCTCCTTGTCTATGGAGAGAGGGAAGTGAGAGAGAGGCTGGGAAGGTGTTTAGCTGTTTATCAGGTTCAGACATGATTTTCATCAGTGTTTCAGAGTATA
Organism: Hemiprocne comata; assembly: GCA_020745705.1. NCBI lineage: Eukaryota > Metazoa > Chordata > Aves > Apodiformes > Apodidae > Hemiprocne > Hemiprocne comata. The sequence goes on from CM036586.1 coordinate 177,854,562, forward strand.
TTGATATTAGTGGTGCTGGCATTTATTTTTTTTTTATTCCCCTCAGACTTTTATCGAGCTAAATTTTGTTAACTGTTTAATTTTTATATCAATTACAAAATAATCTTTAATCAACTGTCAAGATCACATATCTAGTTCATAAAATTGTATATATATGTTCTCAATTCATGACATAATATCTTTTCATCTATTAGAAGCTGCTTAAACAGATGGATATTTGAGAGATTTATCCTGAATTTTGAATTAACAAAGACTGGTATATGAAATTTAAAAAGAAAACTATTTTATAGAAGTAATAAGCATACAAGAAAATACAGTTCAATTGGTTTGCCATTATTTTTACAAGGTAATTTATCTGATGGTACCACAACATGGACAAGCATTCTGGCAAGAACTGAAAGTTTCACACACTTACAGGCTTTTCTGTCAGCGTGCTTAGGTTTCAAAGTATCTGACAGTATCAAGCACTATTTCATAAATACATAATAATTGAGAATGTTTAATATTGATTAGCTGAGTAAAGTGACATTCATCTAGCAAGATGCTGTCTAAAACTTAGGCATATACTGTAAGCTATTTGTCTAGATGTCCTCTACACTCAATGGAAAGGGGTATCTTGCAAATGGTAACATTTACTATAAACAAAAGTGACAAAGAGAGAAGGGTTGAATAATTTCCTGTAGGTGGTTCTGTAGGTAATTGAATGACTGGTGTGCACTACCAGTGTAAATTCTATACAGCTACATATAAGTAAGATTAATCCTGATTTTAATTACACATTATTTCCTCATAAGTTGTCTTCTGTGATCTCTGACCTTCCTTGGAGCTTACGTAGATATATGGAATGGAATACCTTTGGTCAGTTCTGCTGTCTGTCTAGTCCAGCTCCCCTGTGGGGGGGGGGTCATAGATACAACTCCCCTGCTCTCAGTAGCATCTGTAGCAGAAGAGCTAAGAAGCAATGTTGGAGTCTCAGCAGTAACATAAACATTCCAGTGTTATCAGTCCACTAGCTGGGACACTTGCTGCTAGTTAAAAGAAAGCTTACTGAAGGAAAAAAAAATCAGTATAAGGAAAATTAGCTTAATCCTGGCTCAACCCAGGACACAAGGAATGTCTGATCAGTTATCAACACTGTTTCTCATGAAATAGGCTTTAATCATCTAGGATGGATCATCTCACCAGTATGGCACATATGAAAGAAGCAAAATGTTGTGCTCTCAAGGTAGATTGCCAACTGATGTTTCTCTACAGGACAACAATAATTGAGCTTCCATCCTCGCTGGTGCTGTCATTTAGATTAGTTCTTCGTGTTTTTGTTGGTATTGTAATCAAAACAGTTGACTTTTTTTCATAGCATTCTCTCTATCAGACACTGTACATGGAGCCATACTCTAGCTTTACCAGGAAAATGCTGGAGGCCACTTACTCTCAAGATGGAAACAGATTGTTTTCTGAGGCTTGTAGGAATTTCCAAAATCTTATTTTGAAGGAATGATCACTTTAAAATTTGGAAAATACTAAACAAATAACCTTAACCTTTTTTTAATCCTTATGTCCTGGTTTGAGCCAGGATAGAAGCAATTTTCTTCCTAGTGATTTTACTTTTCAGTTAAGTCTCTTCTAAGTAGCTGCACTTGCTGAAATTGACGGCATGTTTTTTAGTCAGTGTCTGCTTCTAGGACTGATAATGCTCAGTGTTTATAGTTGCTGCTAGAGAGTGTTATGCAGAACCAAGGCCACTGCTTGGTAATAAAAAAACATCTTATGCTCCAGAAACAAAAGGGAGCAAAGGGGTCACACCTGTGACCTTCCTGTGGGGAGGAGTGGACCAGACACGTGACTGAAATTGATCAAATGAAGTATTCCATCCCATACACATCATACTTGGTATAAATTTGAGGGATCACAAGGATCAAGCTCTCTTTGTCCATGGCCAGCATCCTGGGAGGATTCCATCTGTTTGTCTGCCTTTGATCCCAATTTGTGTGTTCCTGAATCCTTGTGTTCCTGCATCCAGCTCCTGTCTGCCACTGACTCCAGGAGTTGAGTCCAGGACTTTTCCAGGGCCTGCCCTGCAGCCTTGGAGGTGATTTGTTATTGGGGGTGGGGTAAACACGATAGTGGCTTTGTATATATTTGTACATATTTCATTATTTGCCTTTTCATCACTACTCTTTCATTAAAGCTGTGTAGATTAGTTTCCAACTGGTAAGTCTCACTCCCTTATGCTGTTCTTTCCTTATAGGGGAAGGGAGAGGGGTTAACAGAGTATATCTGTCATTCCTTTAGTTGCCAGCTCAGCGTCAAACTAACATCGTATCAGTAAAGATCCCACAAAAAGCCAAAGGGTATGCAACCAGGATGGATTCCAATGTCTTTCTCAAGCTATAGAGAACACAGTCCCTCTTCTGAGTCTCTATCAAGGAAGATTAATTTGAAGATAAATGACTATTGATGATACTAATGGACTTGAGAATGAAGGAAAGGCAATTCAGCCTCAGGTGTGCAATGTAAATTAGGCAGTATGCAGATAATGGCCTGATTAGGAACTGCAGAAGCTGTCCTTAAACCAATGGTACCTGAAGCTAGTGGACCAAAGAGGTGGCATACTCAATTTCTAGCAATGAAGTCACTTCACATTGTATTCTGCCTTTCCTTGGCTAACATACTACTAACACGATAAACATAATCTCACTTCTTTCCTCTCCCCTCACAGCCTGCACATCTTTTCTACCCTTTCTTAACTACATTTTCTCCCAGATACCATTATCTTGGTTGAGGGTCTGTTGAATGATGTTAGGTCCATCCATGATGATAATGAGCTTCTTGCATAAAAGACTGTGTGCGATTTAAAAAAAATAGAGTTTTCTATTTTAAGTGAAGTTCCATTGTACTAATTGGAAAACTATTTGTTGGGGTCTGTTGTTCTATAAGTTTATTTCACCTGGACTGGTTTCAGAATTCTCAAAAAATATTACATTCCCTTTGTTGCCCTTTATACGCTGTAGTAAGCCATACTTTTTAGTTTATAAATAATTATATTAATGCATAGACTTTGAAAAGCAATATTGTAATAACTGTCATTTGACATTTTTACATCATCTCCAAACATGAATAAAACATTCAAATATGTTTTAAAAATATACAAACCAATTAACAGACATTCTGATTGGGAAGACAGCAGATAAAAAAACAACCTGGTTATACTGTACAATTACGATTGAAGCTGCTTAATGTTGAAAATTAATTTGAAATGTTACATTTTTGGACATTTATACTAAAAATGGTGAAGTTCAGTTTAGGTAGGCATATATAAAAATCAAACACATTTGAAGATGTCATTTACTGTGCACTTAAATTTCTGAAACCAGCAGACATTCAATTTAGACTTGTGCATGTATCCTCACGGAATTTAGTGACTTTAAGCACCGAGAAGGAAGTGTATAAGTATTATTGTATAGTTATTTTAGATTATATTTTTGAATGTATAAAGCCATAACATGGACAGCCAAAAATCATAATAAAACATATTTTTTAATCTAAAAACAACAACAAAACTATGTATGTAGAAAATCACTTATAAAATTTATCTAGCAGAGAAATCACAAAATATTTAGGATAGAAGAATTCAGGAAAATGAAAGAAGGATAAAAAATAAAATACTGTATTTTGTTAAAGTTATTAGAGTTCATTTACATTAATAAAAAAGATGAGTAGAGACGATAAATGCATATATACTTTATAACTTACACCCTTGTAACCAGTTTCTGATTTTTCTGTTTTTTTAACAGGGGAATATAGAAATCTTCTCACTGGAGACTGTGGAAAACCTCTAAAATGTAGGTAATTAATCCTTTTATACATGATAATGTGTTTTTAATATCACATCAATCAACAAAACCATACTAATATAATCCCAAGTAAGATTAATTCTCTTTTGGCATAAGAAAAAAAAAATTAAAGGATTAGTTCATATACTTTAAAACACCTTTTTTTACAGTATATTTTAATTTCCATGATGAAGGGCAGACAAACATTAATAACCACTATTCTTGTTTCATACATTTTAAGTACAAAAAAATAAGATACCGTAGAGAAGAAAGATTACTTTCTCCTTTTTACTGACACACAGAACAATGTTCTAAATACATCTCAAATTAGGCAAAAGAGGTTTGTTTTTGGGTTTTTTTTGTATCAATAGGCATCGATAGGAAAGAAACTGAAAAAAAGGCAAAGAAAAAGTAACAGCTTTAGATCTGGGAAAGACAAAAGTGGACCTTAAAAAAATTAAAATTCTCTTGTATTATGAGGTATAGCTCATACTTGTAGACTTTGCATTTCTTAGGTGTTAATCTTGAAAACTGAAAAAGTAATTTACAGTTTGTCCAGGGAATATGCTAAACAATATTATCCATCTACATTTTTATAAAAAGAAAAATGGTATCACACAAACTTTTCAGTTATCCAAAAACTACAAACTGGTGCTAGGAAATTACTAATGTTCTAATGCATAAATCAATTTGAAATGCAATACTGGTATTTTGATAAGATCTTTAGTAGTCTAGACTTAAAACTAAAATGTTTAACAAACGGATATGAACAATTTATTCAGAAATTAAACTGATAAAACAAATACATATATCTGAAAAGTGTAGTTTTTAATGTAGGAAACTTTATTTAATTGTACTCACTTTTTCATTGCACAGAATAAACGTTCCAAGTTGCGAATCTAAAATTTGCCAGTTAAATATTTTTGTTTAAGCCTTAACACTTTGCACAATAACTACTCACAGTCTAGTTGCACTTTTAAATAGGTTACTCTAGGCTACTTAGCCACTGGGATGGAATGGAATTTAATCTGTGTGTTTGCCAAAGATCTTAATAAATACATATGTAGAATTTCTTAGAACATGAACATAAACTTTTATTTAGTTGGCTGAAAAAAAAAAAAAAGTTTTTTCTTCTTGCTTACCTGAAAATATTTTTTTGAAATGAATGAGAGAATGTCTAGAAAAACACTTTTGATTGAAACACAGCACATTAGAATCTGTAGATATCCATGGACACACAGTGTCACTGTCATACATACACCAAACCTTGTTTGTAGTAGGACAGGGAAAAGTCTAGTATTAAGAATGAATGAAAAATAAAAAACAGAAGAAAACATTATTTGTATGAGTGCAAAGAAGCAAATACTTTAAATTATAAGGAAACAGTTGCTCTATTAAGTGAATGTTGATGCAGAATCTCTGTTACATTCATGTATTGGAGGATTTTGACTAGGCCTGGTTCATCATTGAAGCTCAGGCAGCAAGCAACAAATTCTGCATTTCCCCTCAGTACATAAAGTGTCACCCAAATAAAATGCTATATCTCTATAACTGTAAAACATGTATTTCTGTTGATGTCACATCATGAACTTTTTTCTGATTAATCATTTTATCCTTTCTACTAATTAGCTCTGAATTTTCTCTTTCTTTTGCAAGTGTCTTTTCTAATCTCTAACTTCTACTACACTCAAAATAATGTTATGAAAAAACAAGAAAAAGAGCTTATACATGAAACTAAGAATTTACACTTAGCCTAATTTTAAAAAATTAACTGTGCAATCAAAATGCAGTTAATAATGCATACTCTTCATCCAGGTATAATAAATTAAGACTGGCAGCCCAAAATTAAATAATTTTTATACAAACAAACAAAACTAGTATTACTAACAATGCTACAGATAAAATTCTTATATACAAAAAGTCTTCTCTGATGTAATGCTTGCCCTCTCACTATTCATCTAAATCCCAGTATTGGTAGGTTTAGCTATGGTGGGGGGAATAATAAGTTGCCATCAATCTGATCTCTTCTTCAAGGATAATGTGATGTTAATGATGGGGTTTTCTACATTCTTTTTGCCAAAAGTATCTCAATGTCAATGTTGTCAGTCTTTTTGCTTGGTTGATTTAAAGTTTTTTAATATTCAGACTGAGTTTCTTTGAGTGACTTCCATGTCTTTTCTAAATTTCTTTACTCTTTCTTCACCACTCTGCAACTTTGTTTTACATCATACTTCACTATATATGGTACATGCTAGAAATGTAGTTCCTTTAGATTTGTCCTTTTCATAACCCCTGAAATGAGTTTTCACCCAATTCCTCAGTTCGTGTTACTGCCACTAACTGAGCAATGTTCAGTTTTTGACAGCCCTGGCACTACCCATACCATTCTATGCCCAGATGTTTGAAAGCTCTACTATCATCACATGCCTGTGCTCCTTTACCTAGCATCATTATTCTAGGGCTATAGATAGGTCATTCTACACAGTCTAACTACTTGTTTTGGTGTTTGGTTTTTTTAAAGTTACATAAAAATTATGAACAAGAGATGTTAGGATACCCAATTATAGAAACCTAGGCAAAAATTAAACAAATTATTTTTTAGCTACCTGGTCATTAGACAGTTGTTACAACTAAGCAAGCTAAAACAAACTACAAACAAGGCAACACAAGTTCAGACAGACCTTGCCAAATCCAGAACTCTAGCTTATGTTGATAAAAAAATTGTCATTTGTTACTAGTAGTGACAGCATTATACTTACCAGACTATAGGACTAAAATATGTACTCCTTCCTGGTGCTCTCTGACAACCTCTTCCATCATATATCTGATGTAGTCTCTTATGAATTAAAGCTGCATCTAGCATACAGGATAAACTTCCTGTTTTTATACCAATTATTTTAGAGATGTGGATTTCACATTTTTGCATGTCAACATTTAGAGCAATAATGTAATTCCTTTTAAAAAATGATTTGCTATATTGGGCAGGATGTTAATTTTCATTGCTGGAGAACATACAGATCCATGACACAGTCATGTGTAACTTAAGTCATGGTAACTTAAGATGTAATTGGAGTTCTTTGAAACATGGCAGGTACTTATGCTAAACAGTCTGCCTTGGGAGACTTAATCTGCCTCAATCCTTTAACATAACTGACCACAGTGCTTCCAAGAATAAGTCCACATCCTTCTCTAACCCTAAAAAAGACTACCAGCAACTAAAAAACAGTGATGAGAAACAAAGAATAATGGATGTGCACCTGTGGTTTTCATTGTTAAAAAAAAAAAAAACACAAAAAACCCAAAAAACCCTAAAAAAAACCAAAAACTGATTACTTGTAAAATTTAAGGATTGTTACATGTTTTGTGAATTTTTTTGTATCTGACACCAGTAGATCGTTTTACATGAAAGATGTTGGTGCTAGTTTTGAACAATAATAGAAGGACTTCAAGAGATATGGAAAACAATTGGTGCATCTGCAATTTCAACTATTACGTATTAGAAACTGGCTAATATATAAATTTGTTTTGCAAGTGGAAAGATAAATCAGCACGTGGATGAAGTGGTTTTGATCTATGCTGCTGTGAGAAGCTAACCTTGTGGTGACAAGACATCTCAGCATTGTTGAAATGCAAGCTTGTGGAGTTAGACATGGAAATGAACCTTGGCAACAAACAATGGCTTATCTCTTCGACATGGAAATTAGCCAGAAGGTGCTGAAATCACAAAGGAAGGACACAGCTTGGTACCTACTCCCCTCCCTTCTATGCTAAGGCCTGCAGCATGAGGTCTGAAGAAGACTTGTGGGAGGAAGTCACCATATGACACTGCCCCTGAAGACCACCTCGGAGACACATAGTGCATGTGCATGGAGGAGGGGTTGATGTCAGGAACTGTAACTATAAAAAGCTGTGACACTATCAACACAGTGTGGGGAACTGACTATTTTTCCTTCTCCCCCCCCACGGCTCGCATGACACAGTGAAGTGCTTCTCCACCTGATGATGTCGCTGGACTGTGGTGGTAACTATCCTATCACTTATTATTCTCTGCATATCTGCTTTCTCCTCACTTTCCTTCCTTTTATTTTCTGCCCTATCTACTCCATGGATTTTGAATTTTTGTTGTGCAAATCCAATAAAGTTTGGTGCGTCCCTGACATCTGACCTCTCTTGCATCTTAATTTCACCATTTGCGATCACCTTGGGATCTTCTTGACAGCGTCCCTCAGGACAAAGGGGTGTACCTGCTGTACGACATACTAGGGGAAGGAAGGCCAAGCTGAGCTGCACCTTGGCTCCACACGAGAGTGAGGGAGCTTAGAAAGCAAGGGGGTTCTGCTCAATCTTCCATAAGCTGTACACCAGCTCTGGTGATTGTTTGTCTTTTAGCACCTGATACTGTACTTTGTGAGATCCCACGAGAATCTCCACATCTCCAATTTTCAGAAAGTGACAGCTGCTTTAAAAAAGTACATGCATAAGAAATTGTGCAAACTAGCGATTTGATAGGATACAGTCAGGAAGCCATTCCTAGTATACAGAGTGTCTGGATTCCTCACACCTAAAAAAATCCTGAGCACTGATTGAGATATGTCAAAAGGAAAATAGAAGTCTTGACATATCACTTCAACTTAATCTGAAAGTTATATGGGCATTGCCCTTGTGTTGTCATTACTAACCTGGCCTCAAACGTCTGAGCATTTCTAGTGTCCAGTCACTTCATCCAATATGCAGATATTGAGATATATAGTGGCAAAAGTAAAGACCTCTTTTAGAGCTGCAAAACCTGCTCAGAAAAATGAGTAATTACTTGGATTAGCCCATGCCAGCTCCATTCTGCCATAGCTATATTTACCAATATGCTGTCTAGTAATTTCTATAGTATTTGCTTCTCTGCCAGCTCTCATCCTTTCTAGATTTAACTGTGTAAAAAGAGATGTTGGCGAGGGAGAGCTGTTCTCACACTTCTTTGACATTTAGATTATTCATTAAGTACCCAAAGTGATACATATATATATAAATATATGCTGCCTAAATATACCGATATTTACAAAAGTTACTCAGAATAAACAAAAAAGAAAGAGAATGGAAGAAGTGGAGGGGAAGAAAAAAAAAATTATGAAATCATGATAGCAGTATAGTCGGTGTATTGTCCTCTAGTGAGTCCAGCCGTGATTTACTTACCTAGTAGATATATTTTAATTGTAGTTACTGAATCTATTCTTTCTGACCCAAGATGTCACATCACTATGTGGCTGAAGCTATGCTTGCTAAGTTATTTTGGCATTAATCACATTTATTGTTTGCAGGACCACAATTTTCTTATTTATGGGCACTGCCCTTGGGAATGCAGGTCACTGTTATCTAACAGCAGAATCTACAGCTACTCTTGCTGACTTCAATTTGAGTCTTACTTCCTTGACAGAGGTCATATAGAAGCAATTGAAGTTAATTTTATGAGACATCTGTTATATTTGTGGTTATATTCATTCTTCAAGATTGCCCTCTAAAGTAGCACTTGCTAAAAGAAAATCAGGCACTTTAAGATAGAAGGAAAACCAACAAAAGGAAGAAAGCCTCAGAAGTTATCTGATGACTACTAGTTAACATGACAAATTAGGATTTTTGTTTAAATTAGGAAACCCACTTTACACTTGTAAATTTGGAAGAATTTGCTGTTTATGTCTTGCAATACTGAAATACAGATTCTGTCAAATACCTAAATTATATATCTATAGCCACCTTTTTTCTCCAAAGTCTTATATGGTTTTAGTTTCTATTAAAGGATTGTAAATGGATACCTTAAAATGAAATTAAATTCTGAATATTTAGAAGGGATTCTTTTTTCCATGGCTTTTTAAATAATATAATTTTTCCATCATGGTAACTGCTACAAGTAAATAAATTAGAAAAAAAACAGTATATATTCATGATAGAGAAAACTGTCCTTCTAAACATAAGTATCTAGATACACAGTGTGAAGGTTTTTTTCACCTAAAATGTAGATGTTTGCTTTGAGTTAGTGAGCCTAGATTGTTTGCATAGTCCATAGACATTCATCAATGCAAATTTACCTCACTCTAAAGTACAATCTTTATTTATTGAAATAACTCATAAACCAGAATTGACTACTTCTGTTCAGTAAATAATGACTAAGATGAGGATCTCAGTCAAATTTTTGTCAATTCCATCAATGTACAAAATAGGAATCTGATGTTTTGATCATGGGGTTCTACAGCTGAGGAATAATACTGTCCCAGAACAGACACACAGAAAGACAATCAGGTGTAGTGCAGTATGGTCTCATGATAAGGATTTCAAGAACTAGTTACTTTGATTTTAAAGATTTTTTTTCCTTAGGAGCTATTTACTCAGTACTGCTTAAGCTGTGTAAATGTTACTGTGTCTGTGTTTTCTCTTAAGAATATTACTCCCATTAAATTTTTCTGCTTTGACAGAGCCACATTTGACATTTCTTAATGTTTCTAGAAACTTCTTCCTTTCCCCCTCCCAATAACATTTTATTCCTGTATTCTATGTATACTACTGTCTACATGCTGAAACATTTTTTATTTTCTTATGGAATGCTTCAGAGGCTAAACAAAACCTATATGACTGTCTGAAGAAAGTCTCCTAAGGTGTAAGTAGAGTGGTTGCTTCCAATACCCATGTGTCATAAATAACAGAAACAATTGAGATTGCTTTGTAGGTACCCATTGTTTTGAGCCAGAAACCAAAGTACCACTTGGTATAGATCTAACTTTCCTATTCTAGTTATCCTTCATATTTCTTTTAACTTTAAACATTAGCTGAGCTTCAAGTGTCTCATTGTTCCTACAATAAATTTCCTAGATAATATTAGTTCTGTTTTTATATTTTGTTCAGTCATCATTCTAAATTGCATATTTGCAAAGCCATATTGATAACAAGGAACGTTTTGAGCAAACATTTATCCTAGAGAGCCACATATTTTGATTTTTGTTTGGGTTTTCACTGGTTAGGTATTTTTTGTTTGTTGTTTGGTTTTTTTTGTTTGTTTGTTTGGTGTTTTCTTTTTGTTGTGGTTTTTTTGTTTGTTTTGTTTTTTTGTTTTGTTTTGTTGTGGGTTTTTTTGTTTTTGTTTTTTGTTTGTTTATTTAGATTCGGACTTCTGAAATTCTATATGGAGTTGCTCCAGATTGAAATTATGAGCTATCATGCACTGTTTAATAATTCAGTTGCCTGATCACCACTTATATTTCAGACAACTCTAAGTTTTAGATACTAGCTACACTAAAACCATATTATTTCAATATACAGTAACTGTATTTCATATCTCAGTTGTATATTTGTCCAACACCACATATAGAACAGATCTTGTTGTAGTGTTTCCACATCCTAAGGATGCATCAGCATGTCCCACTTGCATTCATATCTCCCATTTGCCAAGAAAGTACTTTAACTTCCAGGAGATTCAGTGTTCCTAATTAAATGTTTTTGCACTATTCATACATGTAAGATTATGTTGACCTTCTTGTTGCAACAAAAAATAAATTTAGAAATATGTGTATTGTACGAACAGACTGTGATCATGTATGAAGTGTGATTATGAATATAACTATCTTGCTAGGACTTCCTGAATGAAGGAAAAGTTATTTTAGGTCATCTGGAGTTTAAGATTACACAATGATATGTTTCTTGGCTACTGTGAAAAAGAACAGAAGATTGAGTCAACTGAAGGTTCATCTAGCCCAGTATGCTACAGGGTATTTTGGGAAGGATGTAAGAAAGGGACAAGCAGGAAAGATACTTCCTCTAAACATCTATGGAGATTGTGTTAAAGTGAAGTTACATAATTACTGTATAATTACTGCATAATTACTCAACTAACTGCTTATTATGAGCAACACTCCTCTTTTCATAGAAAGAGTAATTGATAGGTAGATGGCATATTCAAATCTGGCAAGTGGGAGATAGGTGCCTTAAATACAGAATGCTCTAAATTTCAGAGGGGAAATTATAGCTGAAGTGTTTTCCATTCAAATTTCATTCAGTCTTCAGAACACAAGTTCTCCTCATGTACTGCATCCAGTTATGAGCATGTCTAAGAACTGTACAGTCTTTATTTCTATTTTCCTTTTCTATTTTATACTGTAGGTAAATCCCTGGACCATCATAGACACATCATTTTCTCTCCTCTTTATTATAATCTCATCTTCCTATGACTTTCCAAATTAGTCAAACTTCTAACATAAAGAAATGAAGAAAACCATTATCTCCTTTCTCACAGATATAAGGAATGGAAATCACAGTCATCGGCGTGAAAGATAATTTTTTTCCTTCATTCAGTCCAGTTTATCTCTATTTTGTCACACTTATAATCTGCTGCCAGTGTTTTAAATTTCTCTACCAGGCTTCTCCAATGTGTGCTTTTCAACTTAGTCTTTTTTCCTTCATTAGCAATCTACTCTGCTTATAATATTCCATCTGCACTTAACCATTACAAGCATTAGAAGCTTTGAGGTTACTGCCATTTGGAACAACATTTGCTAGCTTCTCTGCTTCATCAGTTTGCCATCTCATTTTAGATTTCAAACATATCTTTTCTGCCTTGACTGGTCTTAGTTGATATCTCTCTCCCAGCATTAATCTTCTCTTCAAATTTATTAACCAACTCTGAAAAACTGCATATAGTGTGTATGAAAAGAGTCACAATATTATAACATGGTAAATGATCACAATAATTTGTAACACTATCACAGGTTTTGTTTGCTTTTTTTAATGACATAGAGAGTTTCAATGTGCTAAAATAAAAGGCAACTGAAGAAATGCAATACAGACATTTGGTCTCAGTTCAATTGTCCATGTATTTCCTACCAAATGTAGTTTGAGACATCCTAAAACACCCCACCTGTCTTCTAGCTGCCACTTCAGAAAGGTTCCTGTCTCACACAATCATGTCAACCATGATAACCTAAGTTGTCTCAGAAATGCTGTGTTGAGGCAGTTGAACTGATTTCTAACTGCCTGATAAGACTGAACTGAATTGCTCCATAGATATACTTGACTGTACCAAATAGATCCACAATGGTTAAAATGAGAGTGAAGAGCCCTACTTCATGTGAAGACCTCCAGATGTAACCCTCTAACTAAATCTGGAACTGAGTTAGACCCATAGCATGATTTATTAAGAATAGCTTAAGATTTTTGTGAAAGGAAATTCAGAAAATCTAAGGAAATTCATTAATTAGTTCTATAGTTATAAGACAACCTTGACTCACTTTCACATATCTAGTTATCTGATTACTTTTCCAGTATAATTTTTATGCCCTGACGTCCAGCTGGTGCTCTCCTATGTTGTCATCTCTCTGACATACAGATGTCTCAGGCTAGGGAGCTTCAAATTGCTTCCAGATGCCTATCTCAGTTTACAAACCAATTGCGACTACCTTTAAGCATCTAATTTAGATGTCAAAAACTGGCCCACTTTGGCTCACTCTCACATAGTAGAGAGATGTACCTCAGTACTAGGGAAAATCATGGAGAGGCTCGTATTGAGTGTGCTCATGTGGCAAGTGCAGGACAGCCATGGTATCAGGCCCAGTCAGCATGGGTTCAGGAAAGGCAGGTCCTGCTTGACTAACCTGATCTCCTATGATCAGGTGACCTGCCTGGTGGACAAGGGAAGAGCTGTGGACTTTGTGGAAGAGCTAACTAGACTTTGGTAAAGCCTTTGACACCATCTCCCACAGCATTCTCCTGGAGAAGCTGGTGGCACATGGAGTAGAGAGGTGCACTCTCTGCTGGGTAAAAAACTGGCTGGCTGGCCAAGCCCAGGGAGTTGTAGTGAAAGGGGTTGGATCCCATTGGTGGCTTGTCACCAGTAGCATCCTCCAGGGCTCAGTTTTGGGTCCAGTCTTGTTCAATATCTTTATTAATGATCTGGATGAGGGAATTGAGTCCTTCCTAAGTAAGTTTGCAGATGACACTAAGCTGGGTGGAAGTGTCAATTTGCTTGAGGGTAGGAAGGCTCTGCAAAGAGACCTGGACAGGCTAGATCGATGGGCCAAGGCCAATTGTATGAGGTTTAACAAAACCAAGTGCCGGGTCCTGCATTTCGGTCACAACAACCCCATGCAAAGCTACAGCCTTGGGGATGAGTAGTTGGAAAGCTGCATGGTGGAGAAGGACCTGGGGATACTGGTTGATAGCCAACTTAACATGAGCCAGCAGTGTGCCCAGGCGGCCAAGAAGGCCAACGGCATCCTGGCCTGCAACAGGAATAGTGTGGTCAGCTGGAATAGAGAGATGATTGTTCCCCTGTACTTGGCATTGGTGAGGCCACACCTTGAGTACTGTGTCCAGTTCTGGGCCCCTCACTACAAGAAGGATGTAGAATTGCTGGAGCATGTCCAGAGAAGAGCTACCAAGCTGGTGAAAGGTCTGGAGAATAAGTCCTATGAGGAGAGGCTGAGGGAATTGGGATTGTTTAGTTTGAAGAAGAGGAGGCTGAGGGGTGACCTCCTTGTTCTTATAACTACCTGAAAGGAGTTTGTAGGGAAGTGGGAGTTGGCCTCTTGTCTCAAGTGGATAATGACAGGACAAGAGGAAATGGCCTGAAGTTGCACCAGGGGAGGTTTAGACTGGATATTAGAAAGAATTTCTTTACCAAAAGAGGGGTTAGATAGTGGAACAGGCTGCCCAGGGAGGTTGTGGAGTCACCATCCCTGGAAGCATTTAAAAGAAATATAGATATAGTGCTTAGGGACATGATTTAAGCACTGAAGGGGTAGATTAGGTTATGGTGGTAGGTGGATTTAGGTTATGGTTGGACTTGATGATCTTCGAGGTCCTTTCCAACCAGGATGATTCTATTCTATTCTAATGGTAACAGAGCACTGGGACAAGCTGCCTAGGGTGGGCATGGACTCCACCTCTGGAGACATTCAAAACCCTCCTGGATGTGCTCCTGTGCAATCTGCTCTAGGGGATCCTGCTCTAGCCGGGGGGGTGGACTAGATGATCTCCAGAGGTCCCTTCCAACCCTAACCATTCTGTGATTCTGTGATTCTGTGTTTTCATACTAGTCTAGTTTCTGACTGAGCCATGAACCACAGGAGAGTAATGGGACAGAAGTGTCACTGAAAATATGTCCTGTTCAGTAGTTTTGAAAAAAGAAATTTCATGTGGGTAGCAAGAAAGGTAACCTTTGCATTTTCAAATTTAGGCATTAATGGTAGATGAAAATACTGGCTGGCAGAGTAGTAGACCATAGTAAGCTCAAAACACCTGTGAATTATTAGGCTATGGGAATTTCTACTGTTAGGTCTTTCCATAAAATGCAAAATAGACATAAATTGAAGGATTATAGTGCCTTCATTTTCCCTTTAGTGGAATAAATAAATATTTTATTGTTTCTCTTTTAAATATATAGCTATACAATGTTTCAGGCTTAGAACTGTGTATTTTCTGCAGAAAACTTAAAATAAAAAGGAGATATTTCCTACCAACAGCTCACATTTTAATACATGGACAACTTATTAAGAGCAAATACTGCACTTAAATTACATTAGAAATAGTATTTTTATTGATTTATAGATGGATATTTGTAGATATATTTATGTGTTCAATTGTTTCACCTTTTATCTTTCATCTTTCATTTGTTTTTTTGTTTTTGTTTTACCTTTTGATCTCACATTGGTACTAATTTTTATTTACAGTCTCTCTCAGTTCCACTATTGTGATGCTTGTTCCTTTTATATCTTCTGTTTTCCTAAGATTGCTGTCCTCACTAGATCACACTCTAGAACTGGGTTTCTTTTTGTTAAAGCCTTTTTTTTTCCAATTTGACTACTTTTGATGTCTCTTTTTTCATGAGTTCATCCTGCCCTTCTGCTCTTCACAGGTGTATCTCAGATGTTGACATTGCATCCAAAAAGAACATCTTAAGCTTCCTTTATAACTAGTTGAGAAAAACAGGGCATGTGTATGGCTAATATTAGGCAATTATACATGCTTATATAGGTGAGATGAACAGAATCCCTGAAGCATTAGTTTTTCTCCAACTAATACTGTTTCTTTAGTATTTTTAATTGCTACAGGTCTCCTCTTTGTATTTGGACTCTGCGATAAACAGAAAAAATAATATTGTGCCCAAATTCAAGTTTTCTTTCATGTCTGTCTATTCATCAAGAAAATATGATATTAAGATCTGACTACAGAAGGAGGGCTTTGCAGCCCTAGGACTCTGAAAGATTTCTTTGATGTATTAGGCATGCACTGAGCTGAGAGGTATTTTCAAGGAAAAGACACAAAGCCCTCTTCACTCCTTATTTGTAAATTCAGATATTTTTGTGTGTGTGTGGGCCTCGACTGTCTCATAAAATAGTAATTTCTTTCTTAGGAGAAGTGTCAGGTATGTATATATAAAGCATTAATCTGCATTAAGCTATTAAAAATAGTTTACATACAAGGACAAAACCTCACTTCTGAAATAATATGTTCACATGCTACATATTATGCTACTGCAAAATAATATTCTAAACTTTTTACATGTTCACTCTTTATTCCTTTTCAGTATTTCTTCTCTTACTCCCTCTTTAGGTGATCTGTACATTTAGCATTAAACTGAGTGGAAAATACCATACTGATGCAAAAGCTGTTGTTAATGACATGATTTGCTCTCAGTCTCATTATTTTCTGAATAATAATGACAGCTAATTTAGACTTAATGCACAGGCAATTTCTTAGAATATCCATGCCAACAGCTTCAGAAAGACAATAATTCCAAGGCTGAGTTAAGAAAGTCAAGCAGAATTTAGCAGATATTCAGTCCACTGAGCAAAGATAAAAACTCGTAAGATGCTGCAGTGCTGCAAATGAAAATTCATTCATTATTCACCGAACATAGAAAAACTTAAAGGACTCACTGTAATTCCAGAATCTTGTTCTATTAAAATGTGCTTATGCATGGATATCTCCAACATTGGTAAAACAGTGGCTTCTTTGTATAGCTGAAGTGGCAAGCATTGTCTAAAATCTGTACTTGGATAAAACCATGATTTGTCACCTAATTAAAAAAAAATAATTTTAAATCAGGAAGCATGCAGACTATATTGAAAACAGAAATCAATTATTGAATGATCATGCACTATTCTAAATTGAGCTATTTATAGAAAATATATTAGTATTTTAAAATTTTGCTTTGGGATATTCTTGTTTCTCATTTTTTCACTACTAAGATTTTAGGATTAACTGTTGGACATTCTGACTCTTATTCCTTGGCATAATATAAATAAAGAGCAGTGTTGTTGAACTCAATAAAACTAGAATTTCAGAAAAAGGATAATTGAAATAAACACAGGAAACTTTTTTATTCCACATCAAGTTTTTCTTATGTTTATCTAGAAAAAAAATCACTAAGAAAACTAGGTCTAAATATTCCGTTCAGTTTTGTTTGCAGTTGTCCATGGCTGCAAAAGAAATAGATGATACTAAAATTAGCCTGTATTTTACTGATGGGGAGGATGGTGAAGAGGGCCAGCAAGCAGGGACTTAGCAGCTAGGATGAAGGAAAAAATTATTTACTACGGGGGTGCTGAGGCACTTTTAAAAACTGACCAGAGAAAATGTGGATGCATGGTCCCTGGAAACATTCAATATCAGGTTGGACCAGGCTTTGAGAACCTTATTTACTGGATGTTGGAACTAGATGATCTGTAAAAGCCCCTTCCAACCTGAACCATTTTATGATTATTCTATGATTCTATGAAAGGTATTTGTTATTTGAAAACAAAGCCAGGTTTCTGCTTCTGCTGTTTCCTGACAAAGATGTGCCTACATCTTTAGCTTTACCTGTTGAACTAATCAGGCAAAGCCAAGCTCTGATTCGACTGTAAGGGAGCACCAATGTAGCTGTTGCTGTGGCCTAAAAATGATTGTGGCAACTAGGATGAGAAAATACAGCTTTGACACTAAATGCAAGAGAAGGCATGGAACAGATCCTAGAGCAAGCTACTCAGGCAGGATGAGACTCCTAGAGACAGTGCAACTAGGAAATGACTTGCAGCAGAGTACAGTTCCTAGCACCAGCTGGACAGTATGTCTCTGCAAATTAGACCTCAACCCCAATGAAGGACCTGAGGGAATATCTGTTCAGGTGTCTGACTGCAGGAAATATGTCATGCTTCTCTCTGTGTCTGTGAACAGTAGCTCTGGACAGTAGCTCCCAAACAGAAACAACCATATTTCAAAGGTGAACAGACACAGGGTAAGGAATAAAGGACAAATGATGATGAAGGACATTCTGATTATATAGTAGGAAAATAAATTTAAAAGAGAATATCACTGAGGCTCATCAAACATTGGAAAAAGTTGACTAGAGAGACTATAGAATCTCCATCCTTGGAAATATTAAAAACTCAGCTGGGCAAATTCAGAAACAATCTTATCTATCTTCAGAACTAGCAGCATCAATGCAGGAGTTGGGCCTTTGGAAGTCCCCTCAAAACTAAGTGATGTTAAAATTCTGTGATAGCAGATGAGTATAATGTTACAGGACTGTTCTCCTACGACACCATATGAAGACCTCATCAACACTTTTTTTTCTATTTCAGAGAGATTTCTGCTAATAGTCTGTGCCATAGGTTAATCAGCCAGTTAATTATTAATTGATTATTAATTAATTACATTTTATATCATAGGATAGTATGGCTAGGGTTGGAAAAGACCATTAAAATCATCTATATCCAACCCCTCTGCATAGGCAGGGACACCTTCCACCAGACCAGATTGTTCAGAGTCCCATCCACCCAGGGATAGAACTTCCATAACTTCTCCGGGAAACCTGATAGAGTGTCTCACCCCTTTCATAGTAATGAATTTCCTCCTAATGTTGAATCTAAATCTCCCCTTTTCAAGCTTTAACCCATTAACCCTTTTCCTCTCACTACATGCTCCCTCCCAGCTTTCTTGTAGTACCCCTTCAGATACTGAAAGGCTCTCTGAAGTCTCCCCAGAGCTTTCTCTTCTCCAGGCTGAACAACCCCAATTCTCTCATCCTGTCTTCATAGGAGAGGTAGAACTATGTCTTGGAAGGATCTTTCCTGGGAGTAAAGAAAGGAGAATGCAGGTTGTCTTGATCTCTAATTTCCTTTCATGACCAAAACTTTGGTTTGAAAGAGGTAGTACAGTTATATATTTGGTCTAAAATCAGCACCTGAATGTTAAGGTGAAAGCCAGTAAAAAAATTAACCGTATGAAACTTATTTTCAGTTCTTGATTTTTTTCTTTAAAAAATTTCCACAAGCTATCATTTCCACTATTTCATTAAGTAAAACCATTCCAAAATAAAGTGTATAACAATAGCATAACAGCAAATGAAAATATGTTGATGGCTGTCTCTGCAGGATATCTGTATTGTTTTCATTCTAGCCAAGGGTGACTGGAAGTATTTTTGGTCAATTCACCCTTCAAGAAATCTTTTGGTTGGGGGATAAGGACAGGGCATAATAAACATCATCTCTCTCCCACATTGCACTGTGTTCAGGGGAATATTACAGATTCTCCTGAAAGCACTCCTTGATACAGGAAATATTAAGAACTTATGGCAATATTTTGCAATATTTTATTCTCTCAGTAGCCAATTGTTAGATAATTTATGCTTATAGAAAACAGTCTTACCCTAGCTTTTTCTCAGAAACTAGGTTTATGGGGAAATCACATTGTTAAGGTTTAATAAACTGAAATCTAAAGCTGTATACTAATAGAGGGCTGTTATAAAAATCAATGATTGTGGCAGAAATTGAGCTGATAGTACGAACCAGGGTTTTGCATATGCTGCAACTGAGTGCATGAGCTGAAAAGCCTAAATTCAGCAGGCCACCTGTTTTGTAAGAGCATATTGTCCATAATTTCCTACAAGCTCTCTGTAAGTGGTATCCTGAGCAGAACGTGGGAACATACAACTATTCTTCTAAATCACCTAAAAATCTGTAAAGGGAGATACCTGCTTTGTTTCACTGTTCTACCATGCTTTGGATAACTTAGGGACTCTGCATAGGCGCATGAATCACTGTATAAGAAAATAAAATGAAGAAAGCTAAGACAGAGAAAACAACATTAAAGAGAACACTGGCTATGTAGTGTAGTATGCATTATGATATACAAACAATATATATATGACTTGATTCTGACACGTAAAATAGCTCTACAGCTGATGCTGTCACAGGATATGATGGTAGGACAGCTTTAAAAAGACTCTGACACCATCTCTACAGGGACTTCAGTGTAGTATTCCAGGCAGATGCCTGTTGCCTTTGTTGTAATTAATGGCAGGAATATACCTTTTAGTGTCTCTATACAGGTTTTAAAATCTGTCTCTATACACCTTTATTCTGTGAATGATATTGATGGCATGCAGCTGCTGGCCTAAGTGTTTACACGAACAATACTAACACTGTCAACAAAATCATTGGTAGGAAAAAATGCCATCTACAGCATTGCAGAAAAAGGGTCATGTTCCATAAATCTGTTTTTTTCCCCAAAAGTCACTGGTTTTCAACAGGACAGAGTTAGAAACTATTATATAAACCCCTTCATAACTGACAAATAATATCATAATCAGACAATTTTATTTAATAATTCTGCAGAGTGAGTGTAGTAATTGATAATGATTCCATGAAAATTTTGGACACAATATTTATGAAAAAACTCCTGTTTGTCCTTAATTCCTATATTCAGAGTACTTGACACTATAAATTATCAAGTGTTTTTATGTCAGCTATTTTGAAATCTGAGTGGTTTGTTAGAACTGAACTTGTTTTTCAGTTATTCATTGCACTTACTTTTTCATCATATAGAGAAGTCTTTGAAACCTCATTGCAATCTGTAACGATGTGAAAAGTTCTGAAAAGGAATCTAACTTGGATATATCAATACAATATTTTTCACAATGCTAACTGATGTAACAATATTGTCAAAACATAAAGAGCAAATTAAAAAATAAGTTTTAAAGGGACAGTGTCATCCTTAGGAAGGAATTTATGACTTTCAAATTAAGCAGAATTTTTAGTGTACACTAAGTTAAAATGAGCTGGTTTTGTTAAATATGCAAAAGTTATTATTTTTGAGAAACTATATAATTTGTTAGGCTTGGCACATGACCAGAATAACAGCAGTAGACTTCTGGAATTCATATATAGAATTATATATTAAAGGTTAAACTATTTGTTCCATCTGTATGAGTGTAGGATTAATGCCATCATAGTTAAGGACTACAAAAAGGACTAAAAAACAAATTTATTGATTCTTACATACTTGTCTTTACAAGTGAGCTCTAAAAAGTTGTTTTAATGTAGTGGTGTGAATGTATGTATCTGAGAAAACATCTTCCCTCTACTGGTTTAATAAACAACACAGTGGAGGCACTGTCCCTGGATGTATTCAAGGAAGGGCTGGATGTGGCACTTAATGCCATGGTCTAGTTTATGTGGTAGTGTAAGGCTGAACTTGATGATTTTAAAGGTCTTTTCCAGCCTTGGTGATTCTGTGATTCTGTCTTCCCAATAAACCATTACACATGATGTAGCCCTGCTTTCCTGGATATGGCTGAACGCCTGCCTGCCGATGGAAGATAGTGATTTTCTATTTTTTTTTTCTTTGCTTGTGTGTGTGGCTTTTGCCTTACCTCTTAAACAGTCTTTATCTCCACCCATGAGCTTTCTCACTTTTACCCTTTCAGTTCTCTTTCCCAGCCCACCAGAGGGCAGTGAGTGAGTAAGTGAATAGTGCTGATGTGCCTGAGAGGGTTAAACCACAACAGGTCCTCAACTTCTGTGATGTCTGCAGTACAGCAATGTCTGTCAAATACAGCAGTGAACCGATAATCTGTTCCATGCAGGTATCAAACTTGAAATATTGTCTTCAGCTAGTACAGAACATCTGCATGTTCCAAAATATCTATTCCTTGCAGACAAAACTACAGCTTTTGCTCAAAATAGTTGGAAATAGAAAATACTATTTATTAATTGATTTTAAAATAAATAATATATAAAAAGAAAGTTTCAAATTGTTTGACACATGATATTTAATCTATGAAAATAATGTCATATTCTAGAAAATTGGTCAAAGGTCTTGAATGGAAAACATTTTATGGATTGTTAAGTAGAAGAAGAAAAAATAAAATAATCATATAAGTTTTTAGTGTAACTGAAGCAGAATCCTGCAGACTCTGTAAATTAGATCACATACATTTCATGGATATATTCACCACCAGCACTGTGTACTGCTTAACATCATTTGGGCCACTTTTGCGTGGTACAGCCAGTATATAAAAGGAAGTGGTTATTCTAGTTGTGCTGGTACTTAGGAGGCTGGAATACTGCAACATGGTTGGAAAACTGTGTCCCATTTTTTATGCCGACAAACTAGATGTTTAATGTTGACAAACTAGAGACAGCACAATGAAAGGCCTAAGGGAACTGTATCTGATTGAACTGAAAAACAAAAGGATAAAGGAGAGGATTAATCTACAGTCTCTAGTTGCATATATCAGGTCTATAAGATAAAATAGTTTCTCCTGTGAGGTACGTAACAGAAGGCCAATAAGTAACACAATGCCATAAGAGAAATTGTGGCTGACCTTGAGGAGAAAATTCTTCACAGCCAAAGAGGCTGAGCATGGGAGGAGGCTGCCCATAAGGGCAGTGAAATCTCCACCATCAGATATTTCCATAACTCAGCTAGACAAGACAATGGACAATGTGATCTAACTTTGAAATGAGCCCTGCTTTGAGCAAGAAGTAGGATTAGATAACCTTCAGCCATACCTTCAAATTTTAATTTGTCAGTAATTCTCTGATTCTAAACAAAGTTTATTCCACTACTTGATGGGGATCTTCCATTTATAGACAATATATATAGTTAAGCTTCCTAAATGCTGTCTGTAGGAAAATCATGCTTTCTTCTTGCAATTTTGCCAATTTTTAGCCTTTTAGACTTGAAATTCCCACACTAGATATTTGTCTTACCATATATCAGTGAGCGTGACTTCTTCATAGAATGGAATTCGAGGAAAAGATCTTGTTCTGCATATTTAAAATACGTTAATGCTTATTGCTTTTTAAGAGCTAGTTTAAGCTTTAAGACAGAAACTAAAAATCTGTCCTAAATATTTGCCATTAATTTGTGTGCAGTGGAAATTTGTTGAAGTTTGTTTGATAGCTGAAAAATAGATTGATTAAAAAAAAGTTTATCCCTAAGTAATATAGATTTCTGAACAAGAGTCGGAAAGCAATTGTAATAGGAGAAGACGTGTGGTCCCATGTGGTAGGGAACATCAGGAAAAAAGACCAAAGAAGGATAGAGAAGAAAGGGGGAATGGCAAAGTTTAGTAGAGAAAGGAGTTGATTATGGAAGAGGATGCTCAATACAGCAATGAAGGAGACATGCAAGCACAAATTAGAAATAGGCAGGAAATGATGACAGATATGTAATAGAACCCAGGAAGTGGTTGGACAAAGCATGAGATTGTGGGAATAGGAATAGAAAAAGAAGAATGAGCACTGAGAATAAAAAGGTAGTGTCAGAAGAAAGACAGATGACACTAACAAGAAGAGTGGCAAACTATCACATCAAACTTCTCTCCAGACCTTCAGTCAGAAAACAGTATTCCTGCATTCAATGTACCTTTTCAATTCTAAAAAATATCTGTGACACCAACTTAAAACTGAGTGTCTCCATTCTTCTGCAATGCTAAGCTAATGGAGAAGTTAACAGCCAAAATACTGCTGTATTTTACTTAATTAGTTAATATGATAAGGAAGATTAAATTCTTGCAAAGATCTCAAGGCTGTTGATAACTTCAGGGGGGGACTATGGTTTTTCTATGCTATGACTTTATCCTCTATTTTTATGCACTAAAGTGATACATTAATGAATATTAAAGTTACAGAGCAATCAAAAAGTAAGGAAAAACAGACTAAAAGGCTGCCTGTCATACAGGAAAAAATAGCTTCTAATGGTATTTTTATGCCACATTCCATGATGTTTATCTGCCTGGGGGCTGAATTATATTTGCAGGTGTAACCTTTATTATCACATTTCCTAGACATCTTAATGATTCATTTTTCAACTTCTGTATTCTTTTAACTACATACCTACATGGACATACCCTTAACATGCACATAAAACCCATCATTATTTCAGCTTTAGGCTATTTCTCATTTCCCATTGCAATTACTCATCAGTACACTGAATTGTGAAGATTTAGAATATTATTATCATCAGGAAAAGTAGTACTAGTACATCTTGAGTATAGGTTGATAGTTATGTAGTCACAGCTTATCAGAACTTTTCAGAAGGAAACTCTCTACTTATTTCTAAACATCTAAGTTTCTTCAATTTATTGTTTTGTTTTGTTTTTATTTATTAGTGATTTATTAATTTATTATAGATAATGTTAATTCCCATAGTTCAAGAATGGCATATATAAAGGTTTTCTGTGGAAGGAAAATGTCTTTAAATATTGTTGGAATTTTTCATCACAAAACCGGTAAACTCAGTCTGCACGTAATCTAATGAACCACAAAACAATGCAATTAAATACAACAATCATATGTGACTATACTTTTTTTAATTGAGAAGTCTATATTAATTTATAGATTTTTACCCCATTCTTGTGAAGATTGTATAGCTTAGTAGGAAAATACTTTAAATACATTTAGTTCTCTACACAGGTGATAAAGCTGAGAAAGTTTATATCATTTCCGCTTGACAATCTTAAAACTGAATCAGCTAATTTCTGCATAAAATGTTTCTTATTTAAAATATATAATTCTAGTTTCATCAGGAAATTAAAAACTTTTAATTTATAGTAACCATAAAGATCTGAGAGTTTACCTCAGAGAGAAATAGATGTCTTTTCTAACATAAAGGAGAATGTTGCAAATATAAAACACAAAGCAACATAATACTGTCAGCTGCTGAAACATACATAGTTGTAAATTATCATAGAATCATAGAATCATCAAAGTTGGAAAAGACATTCAAGATCATCCAGTCCAACCGTCTGCCCTACAACCCCTAACCACTAAGCCATCTCCCAAAACACCACATCCACTCATTTTTTGAACACCTCCAGGAGTGGTGCCTCCATCACCTCCCTGGGCAGCCTGCTCCAATGCCTCACCACTCTTTCTGTGAAGACATCTTTCCTAATGTCCAATCTGAACCTCCCCTGGTGCAACTTGACCCCATTTCCTCTTGTCCCATTGCTAGTCACTAGGGAGAAGAGGCCAACACTCACTTCACTACCACCTCCTTTCAGGTAGCTGTAAAGCGCAATGAGGTCTCCCCTCAGCCTCCTCTTCTCCTGGCTGAACAACCCCAGCTCCCTTGCTTGAAGACTTATTTTGGTCTTCATCAACAATGAGTAATGATCTGAAAAAGTTCTCACATCGAATGAACACATTTTATAAAATAAAAGGAACAACTGTCCATCGAAAGTTATTTTAATACAGTTTACTATTATTCAGTTAGATGCAAAGGAAGGAAATTATTCTTTCCCTGGCATTTCCTCTCCCCACAAGATGGCAGAGCTTATGTTGCTCTGTTACTATTTAACAAGGAGAGAAATCTAATTGTGAATGTATTTATGCTGTTTACACTTTTGTTCTTCATGAAACCATACAGAATTTAATCCGCATTTCTTGAGCTCAGTATCTTTTTTTTTCATTCACTAGCTTATTTGTTTCTCAAATAGCAAGAAAGTAGGTATTACAAGAGGGAATTTTCCTCTTTCAAATGGTTGGTCTTTGTCCCATCCCACTCAGAGTGTTTTGAGGGAGGTGAATCTTTTTTATACCCCAAAAGTGTGTGAGCGAAAAAAGCCAGAGCAAATGGCCTAGAGGAACCACAACAAATGCTTTATTAAGAGCTCACTACTTAGATGTTAATAGTGGGCAATTGAGAAGTTGTTGACTTAAAATTACTGCTCCTGTAACTGGTAAATGGATTGAACTAGGGGAAATGGCTAGAAGTTTGTAACCCTTTAATCTTAGAAGGAAAGAAGAAAGAAAGGAAAGATGGAAAGATAGATGAGGATATAGAACAGATATATCACCACCCTTGGTTCTGGCGAGGTCTTTTTCGGCCTGCTGTCTGGCTCTGCAGGCCTCCAGCCTCAGGTCCTGGTCCACAGGTGGTGGTTCAGCAAGTGTGTGAAGTGCTTTCACCTCTTCTAATACGTCCTGTCCCACAGAGGCCACCCTTGGGGTGGCAATATACACTTGAGCTTCTGCACTTGTGCAGTTTGTTGCACTGGAATGTTCTGGGGTTCACAGCTGCACAGTCAGACATTCCAGAGAGTTCTGGAACTGGGCTGGGGAGGGCTTCTTCCAAAGCGAGCCTTGGTGGTCAGCACATGCACAGAGCAGTTGCTGGAAATGTACCAGTGGAGGCAAGTTGGAGAGGAGCTGGGGAGGGAGCAGAATAGCCTGGTATCTTGCCTTCACTGTTCATGCTTGCCTACCACAAGACTCTGTCCTGAGTTGTTTGAGACAGAACAAGGGATGTTGTGGTTCCAGAAACCCTTGCAGGTCACCAGTCTCTGACAGTCTTTCAGAGCTTTGGAACAGTGGAACACGTATGTAGGTTTTCATTCTGGAAGTCTGCTATATATTGAATTTGCCAGGAAACTGTAAAACTCTGATAACAGTAATGCAGGATTTGAAACTTTTTTACTTAACCTGTGCTCAGATAGTTTATTCCTAATCATAATGTAATCTTTTAGTCATACAAGCTCAAAACAAGTACACCATTAAAGTTATATGTATTTCACTTGTCATGGCTTTGTTAGTAAAATGAGGCTTAGGAGATCCTAATCTGAGAACATTGTTCAGATTCTGTTTAGAAGGACTGTATAAAATTTTTTTAAATTGTGTAATAACCAAACAAACTGGAATAAAGGGATAGGGAAGACTGATGGGAGAGGAATAATTTCTATTTAATTTGCAGAAAGTGGGATAGTACCACGATGCTGGTTATGTTAAAAGATTTTCAAAAATCCACAGATTACTGATTTCCATTCACCATTACAAACTCTTACTAGACATTTGCCTACTTTTTTTTTTTTTTTGCCCCTACTTTGGGGCAAAGTTTTCAAATTATGTAGGCAAAAAAATATTGTATGTTTATGCAAACCAGACTTACTTTTCATAGAATCATAGAATGGTGAAGATTGGAAGGGAACTTAATGATCATCAGGTTCCAACCTCCCTGCTATGAGCAGGGACACCTCACACCAGACCAGGTTGCACAAAGCCTCGTCCAACCTGGCCTTGAACATCTCCAGGGAGGGGGCTTCCACGGCCTCCCTGGGAAACATATTCCAGTGCCTTACTACGTTCATGGTGAAGAATTTCCTCCTAATTTCTGACCTAAATTTCCCATCTTTCAGTTTAAAATCACTACCCATTGTCCTATCACTACACTCTTTGGTAAACAGCTCCTATCAACTTTCTTTTAGGCCCCCTTCAGGTACTGGAAGGCCACTATAAGGTCTTCCCAAAGCTTTTTCTTCTCCTGGCTGAATAGTCCCAATTCTCTCAGGCTGTTTTCATAGTAGAAGTGCTCCAGCCCTCTGACCATCTTTGTGGCCCTTCTTTGGACCCTCTCCAACAAGTCCATGTCTTTCCTGTGATGAGGGCTCCAGAGCTGTACGCAGTACTCCAGGTGGGGTCTTACCAGAGCAGAGGGGCAGAATCACCTTCCTCGCCCTGCTGGCCAGACTTCTTTTGATGCAGCCCAGGATGCAGTTGGTCCTTTGGGCTGTGAGCGCACACTGGCAGCTCATGTCAGGCTTCTCATCTACTACCACCCCCAAGTCCTTCTTTTCAGGGTTGCTCTTCAGAGGTTGACCCATTCTTCCCTCAGCCTGCATTTGTACCTGGGATTGTCAAATACTTTGTACAAATCCAGGTAGATGACGACTGTTGTTCTTCCACTATCCACCATCTCTGTAGCCCTATCGTAGAAAGCCACCAAATTGGTTAGGTATGATTTGCCCTTAGTGAAGCCATGTTGACTTTCACCAATCACCTCCTTATTTTCCATGTGCCTTAGCTGAGTTTCCAGGAGGATCTGCTCCATGATCTTGCTGGGCACAGAGGTGAGACTGTGTCAAGGTTCGGGCCTAACATGACAAAAAAGAACCCTATGGCCACTCACTCAACTCCCCCCCTGCCCCCAACACAGACACACTGGGACGGGGAGGACAAAGGCCAACTAGAGGCTCATGGGTCGAGAAAAAGGGTAAGGAGGGTTCTTCACCAATTAAGGTCACATGCAAAACAGACTCAACTTGGGGAAACAATAATTATTTAATTTCACACTAATCAAATGCACACAGGACACAGAAAAAACAAAGAGCAGTGCTTAGATATGTTATTTCCCCCTTCCCTTCTTCCCAGGACCAAATTACTTTGTTCCTGGTTTCTCTGCCTCCTTCCCCACAGTGGCACAGGGGATGGGGTTTAGAGTGAGTACACAGTCTGCCGTTTCCTGCTGCTCCTTCCTTCTCAGGAAGAAGTATTCCTTACAGTCCTCCCCTGCTTCACATAGGGTCCCTCCCATGGAAGAGAGTCCTCCACGAACCTCTCCTTCATGAGTCCTTCCCATGAGGTCAGGAGCAAGCTGCTCCAGAGTGGGCTTCCCACTGAGTCATGGGTTGTTTTGGGAACAGTCATGTCCCCTGGTGCCAGGGTCTTCCACAGCTGCATAATCCAAGTCCGATGGCAACGAATCCAAGTTCACTGGGAGCAAATCCAAGTTCACCCTTTCTGGTGCCTTCAGGGAATGTTCCACCACATTCCTCCATGAATGCAGGGAGACAGCCTGCCCTGTCACCATAGGTTGCAGGGAAACTTCTGCTTGGGCACCTTCTTCCCCCTCCTTCCTCACCAACCTCAGGATCTTCGTCCCCGCACTGCCTTTCACCTCTCCAGCACAGCTCTTCTCCCACCGCTTGCCCTGCTCAGGTCTTACATCAGTTCTTTCATACATTAATCGCAGAGGCGCATCTATTGTCTCTCTTTAATGGCTCCTTGGCTTGCTGGCTTTGGAGCTGGGGGAGCTCTTCAGCTTCTTACAGGAGCCACCCATGGGGACCCTTCCCCACTACTGAAAAACCTGCCAAACCAAACCAGCACAGACTGACTGGCTTATAGTTCCCTGGGTCTTCCTTTTTCCCTTTTGTAAAAATAGGGACTATGTTACCTATTTTCTAATCAGAAGGAACCTCACCAGACCGCCATGGCCTCCCAAATATGATGGACAGAGGCTTAGCAACTCATCTGCCAGCTCATTCAGGACCTGTGGATGGAAGTCATTAACTGTGCAACAGTTTTCTCATCTCTTTTGCAACTGTTTTCCATAGACTTCTCCATCACTGGAGAAAGGAGGAGTCTCATCCAAGGCCTATTCAAGAGTTTAATTTTAGATGTTCTGGATCCATCTCTGGAACAACTGACTTCTCTACACTAACTTTAGTGGAATTTTAAGACACCAAGGCTCTCTTAGTCAATTTTTGTGAATACCTCTCTTGTCTCCATATAGCAGCCTTCCACCTCCAATATTCTCCCACAATGCGGCAGGACCCATCACCCATCAACAAACAGGGCAGATTGCCTCTGATTTTGTGGCAGTTCATTATACAGTGGAGCCCTTTCGGCTCATACCACATCCTCTTCTGGTGATATTCCAAAATGTTTGCCTTCTGGCCAGTCTACAATCACTTCCAAAATTCCTGGGCAGCTGGGGGCTCCTATTCAATTTTGCTGTGTGAAAACATCAGATGTGGAAAGTTACTGTATGGAGTTCTGTAAGACAAGTCACAGAAACCGCTGAAGGAGAAGGTGAATTGAGCCAGTTTGCAGAGGTGAAAGCAATCCAGCTGGTTTTAGATATTGCTGATCAAGGAAAATGGCTAATGCTCTATCTAGTGACCATGGACACTACTGCACAAGTTATCCATAAATGTGAAATGTGCCACAGTAAAGCAAACCAAGCAGTTAAAATCTGTCTGGTACTGAGGATGATGGTTGAAATATAAATATGGGGCAGCCTGGCATATTGATTATATCACTCCAACAAACCCACCAAGGTAAGTGCCACGTGCTTGCAGTGGTGGAAGCAACCACCAGATGGTTGGAAACATTCCCCATGTCCCATTCTCGCCCCAGTTTATTTACTGGGCATGACATCATATTGTATGGAATACCCCTTTGGCTCATCTAGGTCAGCTGTCCTTGCTATGTCCCCTCTCAGCTTCTTGTGCGCTCCCAGCCTCCACTGGCAGGGCTATATGAGAAGCTGAAAAGTCCTTGATTTACGGTAAGAAGTAGTTAGCAACTAAATCCAAAACACAATATTATACCAGCTACTAGGAAGAAAATAAACTTTATTCCAGCTGAAACCAGGACAGATTCTCAGAGCTGTTTCAAGCAAGCTGAAACAAAGAACTTGGACAAAAACAAGCAAAATCATAGAAGAAAGTGACAAAGAAAGAATTACTAGAGATAACTGTGATGGAAGTGTTTAGAAGACTGACAAGTCGGGCTAATTTTAAATTTTTAAACAAAATGTCACTGAATTAATTCCTTAACACTCCATGTCTATAGTTGTTTTTTCCTTATCCTTACATATCCCCTTCACACACACAGCTTCTACAGTGATACAGAATGTATTCAGTAGGATGGATGATCTGTGTATTTGCAATCAATTGTGATCTTTTTTGTAATTAATATTATATTTTTTTTACCTTTTTCTGTGTTCACATGTTTTTCCATGACTTCTGTATACAGCTACACATATCTTTCTTAGTCTCCTCCAGTGGGAACATTTCTCACATATTTATGTAAAACGCTGATATTTTGAATCTAGCTATATTGCTACAGTGTTTCAATATACTTTTTACTGTTTCCAATTATATTCTTTTAGTATGCTTATAGCAGGACTCTTAATTAGCATCTTATTAGTTTATGGTTCACTACTTTGGCTACAAGCCTTTGTAAAACTCTTTGCCAATGCTTTGGTCTCTGTGATAGCTTATCAAGTGTAAGCATGATATCACAGTCAGGTTAGTTTTCAGTATGTCATGCTTTATCCAACACAAGCTTATCAAACCTTTTGTGTAAAGTAGAATAAAACCATGTAGGAGTCCTCGTGCAGGAAGCTTGGTTGGAGTTTAGTGTTGCCTTCATGTATCCAGAACAGGTTATGTACACAGCCACCAGAATGCATCAAATCCTTCTGATCCACAAAGGTGGTTTAACAACATCTGAAACACCTTCACAGTTACATCTTGGTTTAGACTCAACATCCCAAGATAGCAAAGATACTATTTCCCATAAATAATTCTTTTTCTTCTCTTTATTTCCTCATTCTTCTTTTATGTGTTTCTACTTTTTAGTTCCAACAACTGGGTCCATTTCTGTTTAGAGGAAGGGAATGTTTCTTTTGAGGTGGGGTTTTTCTGTTTTGTTTCAGTTGGTTGTTTTCCCATGCTGCATGGGATTTATAATCTCCTTTAATTACAGACATGATATGCAAATCAGACCATCCAGGCACTATTTCTTGGAAAATGACTGTAATATTTTTTCTTCTAAGAATACTCAAACACACACAATATAAGGCCCTTCAAATAAAGAAAGAACTAAGAAAGAATTTTTGGTGAGGAGCCTACACAGTTTCCAAATCAAGCTGGGACAGGCAGCAAGTAGTCCCTCAAATATCTAGGCAGCCAGATTATTTTTTTCTATAGTGTGACAACATCTTTCCACTCATTGCTGAATTTTATTCCCTCCTTTGCAGTCTTTTATCAGAACATTAATGCGACAAACTTGATTTACAATATTTTTCCCCTTTAATTTCCTTACTCCCTTGAGTTTTCTTTCAGCTGAGCTCATCTTGGTTAATCTCCAATATTCACATATGTAATTTCCTTTGTGGGAGTTACATGTTCATAATACCTTTCTTCCCAGTTCTTCTGTCTAGAAGAGCATACACACAATCAGTTGCTCAGTTGTAAGGCTCTCAGTCCAATTACTTCACCTTCGGAAACTCTCTGACAGTTCTAATCCAAGTCATCCATAGAGATTCCCCTCTCTCTCCTAAACAACTAGCTTTGCTTCAGGGATTCCTTTCATGGACAGATCTAGAACATGTACAATTTTTGCTTCAGCCTTCCTGGAAGCATTCTGATAAACTGCAAAGAGTTCAGACAGGAGGAATAAAATGATTAAAGAATTGCAAGGGGTGATTTACAAGGAAAGATTAAAAAAGATAAATATCTACAGATCGACTAACTGATCACTAAGTCAGGTTATGACAGATCTATAAATATTTGAAGGCCAGGATAGAGAGAAATTATTGTACCTGTAACACATCTATGTATGTGCACATTACCAAGTAACCTTTTAAATTGTCTTCAAAACCTATGAAATCTCTCACACTGATCTTCAGTTCACTGTTTAACCCTCTTTTCTCTATATATGATTTTTTTACTGTTTAAAATGTCAGCCACCAGTCTTCTTTCACACACTTGTAGTTCTTACTTCTCCCTAGTTGACCTTTTGTCTTTTCTGGACTTTTAAAAGTGTCTTATAAAATCTCTCATATTTATAAGATCATTAATGTATCTTACTCTCCAAACAACATGCAGTTACTTTTGTTGAACAGTAGCTCTTATGGAGATACTTGTTCAGACTTTTCTTAGAACAGGATATAATTATTTTTTATGTCTTCCCTAATAATCTAGGGGCATTTCTGCACTTAACTGTGGGTAGTAATATACTCATTGGAGCTGTAACTAAAGCTCGGGTCTCACCTTAACAGGTAAGTACCATGGAAAATAGACTGCAGAATCAGACTCATATTCTCACCCCATTAATTGCTTCCTCCAAGTTGCAACACTTTCAGAGGATGGAGAGTGCAGTCATATGTGAAATAAATCTCTCAGACAGACTAGAGAATTTAATCTGCAATACTGAAATCCTAGGCTGAGGCCTCTAGCCACTGAATTAAACCACTAAAGGGGTAGGAAAGTGAGTACTTATATATATTATATAAGTGAATATTTATATATATAGTTAAGGATTGTTAAGGGGTCTTGAGGCTTTACTGGTGAAGTCTTGAGACCCTAAATATGTTTAAAATTCTGTGACTGTTGAATAG
Source organism: Hemiprocne comata (assembly GCA_020745705.1). Lineage (NCBI taxonomy): Eukaryota > Metazoa > Chordata > Aves > Apodiformes > Apodidae > Hemiprocne > Hemiprocne comata. Next base: position 177,887,603 of record CM036586.1, read on the forward strand.
ATATTTAAGGATCTGGATTCTGGTGAACTGGGATATTTAGTATCAGTTTATTTCAGATAAAATCACATAAAACCTACCTGCATACATTATTTTATTGTTACATAGTATTCTTTTGGGCAAAAAGCATGTACCTTCCCTATTCACAAACAATCCATGCTACTCTTCTTTGTGAGAGATTATTCCAAAACTAAAAAATCTTTTCCAAATATAGAACAATAGAAAATTGCTTATTAGAATGATCAAAATTGTTTTTACCTGGTCAGAAGAGGGAAAAAAAAAAAAAAAAAAAAAAGAGCACAGATTTACCAGTGAAGAAAATGCAGAATACTGAAATGAAATATCCTATTGCTAAAATTCATGGAGTACACAAGCTCAGTAGATGGTCTCAGATGTCTCTACCACAAAACCACACAATTTACTTTGGCAGAATGAAAAAAAAGAATGGAGAGTAATCTACTCCCTTGCTCTATAAATAGATCACACATTCAGAGAGCAGATAAAGATTGCTTAGGTCTCTTCTAAGTATACAAAGATCCCAAGTAATGTTTTTTCCTCTAGGAACTGCCTGAAATATGAATGAGAATCTCTCTTATTGTCCATTGAAATTCTGAGGTTTTTTCTTTAGGAAGTTCAAAATAAATGATGTCACATATGAAGGTACTGTAGAGATTAGGGCTCTGTTTGCAAATGGAGAATCATGGGTATTGGGCTTTTTCATATCATAGTTAACTAGGTGAAAGAACTATTGCTCAAAATTTTTATGTATATATTCTTGGTTAATCATTTTGGTTTTATCCAGAAGCAAGAAATATAGATATAGTTAGGGTGATTCAGACAATCCTAAAATAAAGGTATAAAACAAAAAAAAAGGAATGAAATTCTGGGTGAAGACTCACGCAACAGAGAATTTAGAAGATTAATTTATACCAGATATTTCACTTCAAAATGGTTGAAGCCAGATTAGATTAATTCTAAATGCAGCTAGTTTTTTACAATAAATACAGAAAAATAAGCATTTTTGTGGCAAAATTTGTATCATCCAGAAATAAAATATTATACTATGGGAGATGAACAACATCATAACAGTACCTATTTGCATAGCCTAAGAGAACTGAGAAGAGAGTCAAGGTTAATTAACCAAACACAGATGGTTAGCCAATAGCTATTGCCAGTGTTTTTGTGTGACTTAGCAAGAGTTTGAGTTTTAATCTGGGATAGCTGAGAATGGTAATGATATTATTAATGTAAAAGCTTCGGAATATTGCATAGTTTTGGAAAGTTTACCACACCTGTTGAGTAGCATGAAAGTAATTGAATCTCTTTAATTTCTATCTATGAAGTTGATTATTTTGTGAAATTATATGCAGACCTGACATTTATGCTGATCATCTCCTCTAAAGACATTATTTATGTCGATATTTTTAATGAATAGTGATCTCCTCTACAGCATGATGGGTCTAGAGGCTTATTTGTACTTCTCAGTAATGACAGAATGAAGCATAATGAGTTCATTAATTTCAGATTTATTCAACCTGTTGCTACTGACAAAAATATATTAAACCCTGAATTATAATGCTTCCATTTTCTCATCTCATAGATACTGCCTTCTATATTGTGACCATCTAATTTACTTGTACTGGTACTTTTTGCTGGTATTTTTTGATGCTTCTGTCTGCTATTGTTTGTTTGTTTCTAAAAATAAAGGTAAATATATCACAATATTTAAATATTCGACTGAGCAGCACCAAAGCAGATGAAGAAAAGATTTAGAGGACTTTCACAGAGACCTTCCAGATCAAGCATCAGACAGAAATTCCTGAGATGGAGGAAACCTAGAAGATTATGACTTTTGTCAACAGGACAAAAGCCACCTTCTTCTCCTCCAGATATTCACCTTCATAGGTTCTGTGACTTGGTAGCAAAGGAGGAGGAAGAATCTATGTTTAAGTATAAGAGTCAGATGAGAACAGGTAATTTAAATTAGTTGGAGAAAACCCCATTGGCCAACCTGACTTCTGTCTCTAGAGGTTTGCTAAGGCTCATCTTGCCTTCATGTTATCAGCCAGTGCAGCTTACCTATGTAGGCACCAATAATAATGCTGGGAAAGACTTATGGTGTAACCAAGGCAACTATTTATCTCTGAAATAAAAGTGAGGGCATGGTGGTCCAAGTGGTTTTTTCTCTCTCCTGCTGATGAAAGGGAAAAACCTGGGGAGAAGCAGATGCATCCTACAGGTCAATGCTTGGCTGTACAGTTCATACTGTCAGAAGATAAGTAGTGTTTGTGTCCCTGAGACCCTCTTTGAAGATGAAGGACTGCTGGGGAGAGACAGGATCCATCTCATACATATCTCTGAACCAGCCGTTCAAATTACAGAGCTCTTCTGTGACACTGACCACCAGCTGATTGACAATTTGTGGCCCTCAGAATTAGAGGGCACACATGCCCACCTACCTGGGTGGGCATTTTTAAACAATAACTTGATTAGAGCATGGAAGTGTATTAAGTCTTTAAAGAGCCTAATGAAATCTTGCCCAAGAATGTAGGGATAATGCTAGAGAAAACGAAACTCACAGCTACAACAGGCAAGATTTGAAAGAGGAGCTTATATTGCTCCATTATTTAGTAAATAGCAAAACAAGGAAAATGTCTACAATCTACTGAGTGGGAGGCTGATCTAGTAGCCACAGACTCTGGTAAGGCTAAGCTCATTCTTTTCTTTTTTTTTTCAACAACAAGTTCTCACAGGCCTCTGTGAGATCAAAGTGGAAAACCCTACTGGCAGTGTATGAAGATCAAGTCAGGGATTATTACAGAGAACCTGACTCATACAAGTACATCAGACCCTTTCCACTGAATTTTAAAATGCTGAGAGAGCTGGCTGATATAATAGCAGGGCTGCTCTTAAATATCTTCAAAGATCATGGCCATCAAGACAAAGGTAAATGATGCACCTGTCTTTGAGAAAGGTTAAAAGATCTGGTGAGCTACAGGCTGGTGAGGCTCACTTTTGTCCTTGGGAGAACTGTGGAATGAGTCCTCTTGGAGCACACTATCTGCATTTGGGGAGGAGTAATTCCTTGTTTTGCTTTAAGGAGCAAAGTAATTTGGCAGAAAAGAAACTACTTGGCATTCCAGTTTATCCTCAGATGTTAGAGGAGCTGGGGGCATCTGGGCTTAGATTCTGATCTATGCCCAACTTGGTGTTAATAGTCCAGCCACACCCAATACCTATATTGGACTCTCACAATTATGAATGCACTACTAATGCTACACTGTCTGTCCGGCAGTGTTCTGTGAACTCTCACAGCCACACTCAGGAATTTGTATGTGTTCAAGAACACTCACAGCCAGATGAATGAACAGTATAATTTACTAAAGCAACAGATGCACAAATTCTTTGAGATTGCTGTTGATAAATTAACTGTCTGCAAAGCATGTGCAAATTGATTAATATAGCCAGGTTACACATCCATGGGGCAACAAAGTGACTCTATAGAGATTCCTGAGTTTCCTAGGGATGCACTCGGGATAGCTGGGTGTTCAAATCTTGCCCAAAGGCATCCCTATGGAGGGAAGAGAGTCTCAGCCTGTCAACTGGTACCAGAGGTCAGGGGAATGAGGTTGTCAAAGCGATGGTCTCTTCCCTGACATCTGTCCACTCTTGGACTATTTTATAGCATTTTACCTTACAGGTGTAGCTTGAGTGACTCTAGTCATATAGAACTTTATTGTGATTGGTGCAAAATTCTCTCCCTTCATGTTTAAAGGTATAGACTAGAGAAAATGTAGTGCGCAAGCTCAGCGAGTGATGATCACACCTTGGGAAGTGGGTAGCTTTTGTGATGGAGGTGTGTTTTGGTATTATAATGAGATTATAATGAGGAAGGTTCACTCTCAGGACAGCATTTTGTCAGAAGGTGACACGTTGTTGGCCCTGGGTATCAGACATGCAACCAATTTGTTCCACAGTACCATTGAATCCCATTGTTGCCACAGAGCGTGGCCACGGTGTCTCCACTCTGCTCCACCGTGCAATTGCTCTTAGATTTAGCACACCAAGTTCCCTTGATGTTGCCAACATCTGGTGTTGACTAGGGAATTGCCACAGTTCAAACTCATTGCACATTAGCTACATTCCATCCTGCTTCAATGCTTTACCTCTCCTTAAAATGTGAATATTAATTTAATTTCTAAGTCATCTCCAGCAATTATTCCACACCTTGCAAAGCTACAGGTTGGGACTGACTGGCTGGCCAGCTTCAGGACCTGGAAAGGTCCTGAAGGTCTTGGTAAACAGCAAGCTGAACACAGGTCTGCAGTGTGCCCTTACTGCAGCAACAACCACAAGCAACCTGGGCTGTATGAACAGGAGCATGACTATTAGATCCAGAACCCTCTAGTCAACACTCATTATACTGCATTAAGTTTCAGTTCTTGGTCCTTCAATATAAGGCACAGTTCAACTGTACTGAGTTCATCAGTGGGCCACCAGGTAGGTAGTCAGTGCCAGAGCATTTGCTCCAGAATTATTCAGAATTTGTTTTCTCTGTGCTTGCTTGTAGTTTTACATACAGTTTATTTCATTGCACTGATGTAGCAGACATCTATTGCAACAGTAAATTTCAGAGGGGATGACAGTCTGGAAACTACTTTTTGGGTAATTTGTATTTTGTGACCATACTGAAGAACATTTAAGGAAAAAATACTATACTATTAAAACTAAAACCTCAGTTACAAATCCTATCATTAGTAGACACAAATCTCCTTGAAATAACTGCTAAGCAACTTTCAACAAATGTTCTCTTTAGAGTTTCTTTTAAAATCACTTTGTAAACTAATCTCAGGTTACGCAAGAATTAATTAAGCAAGATCTGCTTTGTAGAAACACTATGTAAAAGGCAGTATGTTGTTTCCAACAGTGTTGATTAAGACCAAGGCTATTTTCCCTATCACAGTTATTGCAAGAAAATAAAAGTAGTAATATGTTGGGGTCTCTTCTGGGAATTCAAGTGTGAATGTTACCCCACTGAAGCTTATTGACAGCATGGAGTATGTTCATCCTGAAGTCACTGTAATTCATCATTCTTCTCTCTGTTCCTCAACTCCCCCTTCCCCTTCTCAACTTTTCCTCTAACCTCTCCCGCTGTGTAATAGCTGTCTTTCTGTCTTGTGGGGAGGGGAGGGAGGGGGGGAAGAGTAAATTTCAGAATTTCACAGAATCACAGAATCACATAGAAACACAAAATTACCAAGGCTGGAAACGACCTTTAAGATCATCAAGTCCAGCCTATGACCAACACCACCACACTGTCTAGACTATGGCACAAAATGCCACATCCAGCCTTTCCTTGAACACATCCAGGGACGGCGTCTCCACCACTTCCCTGGGAAGTCTATTCCAATGTCTAATCACCCTCTTTGTGAGGAAGTACTTCCTAATATCCAACCTAAATCTCCCTTGGAGCAGCTTCAGGCTGTGCCCTCTTGTCATGTCACTGGTTGCCTGGAAAAAGAGCCCAGCCCCCACATGACTACAACCTCCCTTCAGGTAATTGAAGAGAGTGATAAGGTCCCCCCCTGAGGCTCCTCTTCTCCAGGCTAAACAACCCCAACTCCCTCAACCTCTCCCTACAAGACTTTCCCTCTAGTCCTTTCACCAGCCTTGTTGCTCTCCTCTGGACCCACTCCAGCACCTCAATGTCCTTCTTGAAGTGAGGGTCCCAGAACTGGACACAGTACTCAAGGTGAGGCCTCACCAGTGCTGAGTACAAGGGGAGAATTACACCCTACTCCTGCTGGCCACACTATTCCTGATACAAGCCAGGATGCCATTGGCCTTCCAGGCCACCTGGGCACACTGCTGGCTCATGTTCAACCAGCTGTCCACCAGTACTCCCAGGTCCCTCTCTGAGGAGCCACTCTCCAGCCACTCTTCCCCCAGCCTGTAGCGCTGCCTGGGGTTATTGTGGCCAAAGTGCAGGACCCTGCATTTGGTCTTGCTGAATTTCATGCCGTTGGCCTCGGCCCATCGATCCAGCCTGTCCAGGTCCTCCTGCAGCTTCTTCCAACCCTCTGGCAGATCAACACTCCCCCCCAGCTTGGTGTCATCTGTGAATTTACTGAGGGTGGACTCAATCCCCACATCCAGGTCATCAATAAAGATGTTGAAGAGAGTACTGATCCCTGGGGGACACCGCTGGTCACTGGATGCCAGCTGGATGCAGCTCCATTCACCATCACTCTCTGGGCCCGGTCATCCAACCAGTTTTTGACCCAGCGAAGGGTGCACCTGTCAAAGCCATGGATTGCTAGCTTCTCCAGGAGGATGCTGTGGGAGACTGTGTCAAAGGCCTTGCTGAAGTCGAGGTAGACCACATCCACAGCCTTCCCCTCATCCACTAGGCAGGTCACCCAGTCATAGAAGGAGATGAGATTAGTCAGGCAGGACCTTCCTTTCCTAAACCCATGTTGGCTGAACCTGATCCCCTGGTTGTCTTTCACATGCCGCTTGATGGCACTTAGGATGATCTGTTCCATAATTTTGCCAGGCACCAAGGTCAGGCTGACAGGCCTATAGTTCCCCGGATCCTCCTTCCGGCCCTTCTTGTGGATGGGCGTCACATTGGCCAACCTCCAGTCATCTGGGACCTCCCCAGTGAGCCAGGACTGGTGATAAATGATTGAGAGTGGCTTAGCCAGTTCTTCTGCCAGCTCCCTCAGCACCCTAGCATGAATCCCATCCAGACCCATGGACTTGTTGGGATCTAAGTGGCACAACAGGTCCCTAACTACTTCCTCCTGGATTACAGGAGGGGCATTCTGCTCCCCATCCCTGTCTACCAACTCAGGAGCCCAGTTGTCCTGAGGGTAGCTAGCCTTTTTGTTAAAGACGGAGGCAAAGAAGGTGTTAAGCACCTCAGCCTTTCCCTTGTCCTCCATTACTAAGTTCCCCTCCTCATCCAATAAGGAATGAAGATTTTCCCTGACCCTCCTTTTGTTATTAATGTACTTATAAAAGCATTTTTTATTATCCTTTACAGAGATGGCTAGTTTAAGTTCTAGCTGGGCTTTTGCATCTCTGATTCTCTTCCTACATGACCTTACAATATCCCTAAATACTTCCTGATTCACCTGCCCTTTTATCCAAAGTTGATACACTATTTTTTTATTTCTGAGTTTTTGCAATAGTTCCCTGCTCAACCAGGCTGGTCTTCTTCCCTGCTGGATCCTTTTTCGGCACACAGGGACAGCCTGCTCCTGCGCCTTCATAAATTCGTTCTTAAAGTAAGCCCAGCCTTCCTGGGCTCCTTTGTTTTTGAGGGCTTCTTCCCAAGGGACTCTCCCAACCAGCATCCTGAAGAGGCCAAAGTCAAAGTCCAAGGTAGAGGTTTTGCTGACGACCCTCCTAACTTCACCACAAATTGAAAATTCTATCATATTATGGTCGCTGTGCCCAAAATGACCTGCAACCACTACATCTTCCACCAGCCCTTCTCTGTTTGTGAACAGTAGGTCCAGCATGGTGTTACCCCTGGTAGGTTCACCTACCAGCTGTAGCAGGAAGTTATCTTCTATACGTTCCAGAAACCTCCTGGATTGGCCCCTTTCTGCTGTGTTGTACTTCCAGCAGACATCCAGCAAGTTGAAGTCCCTCACAAGAACAAGGGCAAGCGGATGCGAGATATCCCCAAGTTGTTGAAAGAACATCTCATCAGTCTCTTTATCCTGGTCAGGTGGTCTGTAGCAGACTCCCACTAGGATATCAGCCTCATTGGCCTTCCCTTTTATCCTCACCCATATACATTCTGCCTTGGGGTGTCTAGTATTGAATTCTAGGCAATCAAAGCACTCCTGAACATTTAACGCCACCCCACCACCTCTGTTGCCTTGCCTGTCCCTTCTAAAGAGCCTATAGCCGACCATTGCAGCACTTCAACCATGCAAATCATCCCACCACATTTCCATGATGGCAATTATATCATGGTCTCCCTGGTGCACAATAGCTTCTAACTCCTCTTGTTTATTTCCCATGCTTCGGGCATTGGCATATATGCACTTGAGCTGTGGTACAGATATCCTGACCACTTGTGTGGTTACCAACCTACAAGAGAGCCTTATGTTCTTGTTGCCATATTTATCCCTGTTTCCCGTCTTGAGTGGGACAGCAGACTGGCAGCAGTCCTTAGGCTCATCTCTGGTTTTGTCCCCATCCCCCTTCAAACCTAGTTTAAAGCCTTGTCTATGAGCCCTGCTAACTTGTGTACCATGACCCTTCTCCTCCTCCAGGTTAAGCTTCCTCCACCTGTTGTCATGCCCGGTGTCCTGTAGGTCCATCCATGATCAAAAAAGCCAAAGTCCTGTCGGTTGCACCAGTCCCGAAGCTAGGAGTTAATCTTTTGGCTCTTCCCATTTATCCCCTCATCAATCCCTGCTACTGGTGGGATAGAGGAGAACACCACCTGTGCTCCTGATCCCCTAACCAGCCATCCTAGGGCCCTGAAATCTCTCTTCATTGCCCCTACACTTCTGGTAGCTACCTCATCACTGCCTACTTGGAACAACAGTAATGGGTAGTAGTCTGAGGGCCGAACTAGGGCAGGGAGCTTCCTCCTTATGTCCTTAACCCTGGCCCCAGGGAAGCAGTTGACCTCCCTAAGAAGTGGGTCCAGCCTGCATGTAGGGCCTTCCACTCCCTTCAGAAGTGAGTCGCCTATGATAAGTACCCGCCTTTTTTTCTTAACTGAGGTGGTTTTGATGAAAGGTACAGACTGACCTGGCCTCGGTGACACCAAGTTTGGCAAACCATCATCCACAATATCATTTGGTTCTACTTGTAGAGCCTCCTATCTGTTCTGTAAAGGCACCTGGAGAGGGGGAACACTAGGGCCCCCCTTGCCATGCCGCTTCCGCTGTGCAGAAACTCTCTGCCATTCCTCCTCATCCTGTAGGCTGTCACACTCAGCCAGGCAGACAGGAGATAGGCAGTGGTCTGCATCATGAGCGCCACCTGTCTTTTGAGAGTTGTTCAGGGATGTTAAGTCATGGCACCAACGATCTATCTCCCTCTGACGCTCCCTGATACTCCTAAGCCTCTCTACTTCCTCCTTCAGCTGTGCAACCATATCGAGCAGGTCATTTATCTGCTCACACCTCACACAGCTGGCGTCTCTACCATTCTCCAGGGGGAACGACAGGCTTTGGCACTCCCTACAGCCAGAGACCTGAAGACCTCACATGTCTGTGAGGAACAGGATTATATCAAACAAACCTGACGGCAAATATTCCTGCCACGGTCAACTGAATACTTTATTTTCATTGATTAACAGCCTTAGTTGCTTCCTATCCCACCGTTAGAAACAGCTTTGAAGTCCCAAAGAGAGAATCATAACCAGATGGAGCGTCAAATAAAACCATGCTGTTAAGTAATTACTTTGTATTTCTCTAAGCACAAAATACAGCACTTAAAAACCAGCAGTGATAATAACAAATGGATAACAAATGATGGAATCACAACCTTTAAATCAAATATTATTACTCTCCTTTATTTCCAAACACTGAAAACCTGAATTCTTCAGAACTACTGATACAATTCTCTGCTTTGAGCCCTTTTTAAAACCTGCCAGTTACTGAAAGCTTAGCAACCTAGTTTTCTTATCTATCCATGTGGAAACCCTTACAGTAAGGGTTTTTTTTTCTTGCATTTCAATCTTCCTCCAAGAACAATTTGCCTAACACAGCAATACAATTTCATCTAAGGTGTCTGGTGACATGTGAGATATCTACATGGGGCCAGCAGAAATTATGCAGAATACACCTGTGTTCTCCTAGAAAAGCAACTGATGGTTATGTGGGAATCTAAAATATTACTAATGGACTATATTTAGCCAACTCTCTCCCACTCCCTATTTCATTAATTCTATTTGTAGATTTTGATTATGTTGGTTCCTTTTTTCACAATATCATTACATCGTGACTAATGACCTCGATCTTATGTACCCCCTACTTATTCTTATTTCTTTTGTTTGGCTGGGTTTTTTTTTTTATTTGCATCAAGTGTGTTTCTATCCTCCTAGTAGCTTTATCTGGCATTACAAAATATGAAACAATGCATTAACAGGTGCAAGCAATAATTTTGCAATGCAAAACACATGTTTGAACACAACAACACTGTGAAGGTGTATAGAGAATCATAGAATCATTTTGGTTGGAAAAGACCTTTAAGATAATTGAGTTCAACCATTAATCTAACATAGCTAAGTTCACCACTAAACCATGTCCTTAAGCACCACAGCTACGTGTCTTTTAAATGCCCCCAGGGATGACAACTCAACCATTTCCCTGGGCAGTCTGTTCCAGTGCCTGACAACCCTTTCAGTGAATACATTTTTCCTGATAGCCAATCCGAACCTCTCCTGGCACAACTTGAGTCCATTTCTTCTCTATTTGCTACTTACATGGGAGAAGAGACAGACACCCATCTCACTGCAACCTCCTTCGATGTAGTTGTAGACAATGATAAGGTCTCCTCTCAGCTTCCTTTCCTCCAAACAGAAAAAAAACCAAACAGTTCCCCCAACTTCTCTTCTTAAGATTTGTGCTCTAGACCTTCTTCATCATCTTCATTGCCCTTCTTTGGGCACAGTCCAAGCACCTCAATTTCTTTCTTATAGTGGCCCAAAACTGAACACCGTACTTAAGGTGCAGCCTCACCAGTGCTGAGTAAAGGAGGACAAACACTTCTCTACTCCTGCTGACCATGCGATTTCTGATACAAGCAAGGATGTTGTTGGCTTTCTTGGCCACCTGAGCACACTGCTGGCTCATATGCAGGTGACAGTTGACCAACACCCCCTGGTCCCTTACTGCCCAGCAGCTTTCCAGCTGCTCTTCCTCAATCCTGTAGCATTGCATAGGATTGTTGTGACCCAAGTGCAGGACCTGGCACTTGTTAAACCTCATACAATTAGCCTCAGCCCATCAAACCAGTCCGTCCAGATCCTTCTGCAAAGCCTTTCTTATCCTCAAACAGATCAACACTCCTGCCCAACTTGGTGTCATTTGCAAACATACTAAGGGTGCACTCAATCTCCTAGTCCAGATAATTGATGAAGATATTAAAAAGAATTGGATTGGGGAACACCACTTGTGACTTTTCTGCCAATTGGATTTAACTCCATTCACCACAACTCTATAAACAAAGAAGGATATTGGGAAGGTGAACATAATATTAGAAAAACGGTAGATGCTAGGTGTCAAGGTTTGACTCAGAATCGAAAAATAAACCAGAGACAACAATGCTCTTGATCCTCTCCCCCTCCCACCCAGGTAGGGAAGGAGAGAGAGAATTAGGAGAGAAACTTAGCTGGATTGAAAACTAAACTAGACAGCTTTAATTATATGTACAATTATATACAAGTATGTTCAGGAATGTGCCAAAGCCTCTTGCCTCCCCCCACCCCCAGCAGCTCCCCGGCACTCTCCTTAGCTGTGAGCAGTCCCAAAAACTCTTGGACGTCTGTCTGAGATAACAGCAGAGCAGACAGGGCTGTGGGGAGAGTTCTGAGGGTCAGGGCTGAGCCTGGGATCGACGGTGGTGGATGGAGTCCTCCCTGGACGCTGGCCACAGATGGAAGAGAAGGGAAGAAGAAGCAGGAAAGAAGTTGTCTTCTGTGATCTCTGACCTTCCTCAGAGCTTTCGTAAATATATGGAATGGAATACCTTTGATCAATTCTGCTGTCTGTCTAGTCCAGCTCCCCTACAGGGGGGTCATAGATACAATTCTCCTGCCCCGGTAGCCTCTGTAGCAGCAGAGCTAAGAAGCAACCTTGGAGTCTCAGCAGAAACATAAACATTCCAGTGTTATCAGTCCACTAGCTGGAACACTTGTTACTAGTTAAAAGAGAGCTTACTGAAGGAAAAAAAATCCGTACAAGGAAAATTAGCTTAATCCTGGCTCAACCCAGGACACTAGGAAAGTATTTTGTACATATTTTTAAATTATTATTAATGGTGCTTTTCTGAATTATTTAGATTATTTAGATGATTAGACTGTTAAAACATTAATAGGACTAGCAGTAACACAAAGTATGATCCCTCTTGCCCACAAGATTTTGAGTGCAAAAACTTTTTATTATGAAAATTTATCATACAAAAATTTATATTTAGAACTGTATAAATTAAAATGTAAAATAGTTTCCCATGACTTTCCAAAAAATATTTATCCATTTTTATTTCTGTATTTTGTAAAAATTCGTCTTTATTAATTGTTTTAAAGCCATATTTGTTTCATTTTTATAACAAATATTTTCCTATTGAAAAATGTTCGGCTGTTAACTCATTACTAACTCATTGATACAGGAACAAAGAGCAGTTTATCCACCATTACTTTTTAATTACTAGATACTTCTGCTAACAGTTGCCTTCAGATTTTCAGGTCAAATACGAACATGGAAATAAATGTGGAAATTAATTTTTAATATGTATTTATTAATATTTTGCCTGTTCACCTTCATTTTACCAAACACAGACTTTAAAAATTGATACAAAATTAGGCTACATTTAAGAGATGGGGTATAAAAAAAAAAAATGAATTAAATATTTCATGAGTAATGTAGCTTTCAAAAAAATTGTGCTAGATGACTGTAGTGAAGGAAGAGTTAGATCCTATATCAGATTCTGTAACCATGAAAATACACAATACTCTGATTGGGGTTGTTCAGAGCTGACTGTATGCAATATAACAGAGAGATCTGATCTTTAAATGCTCTTTAAAGAGCTGTGTGTGCTGGTTTTGGTGGAGATAGAGTTAATTTACTTCATAGTAGCTAGTACGGAGCTATGTTTTGGATTTGTGCTGAAAACAGTGCTTATAATACGGTTACACAGTGTCAAGGCCTTTTTGCTTCTAACACCACCCCACCTTTAAGTAGGTTGGGGATACACAAGAAGTTACACTGACCAAAATGATATTCCACATCTTATGTTGTCATGCTCAGCAGTAAAAAAAAACAACAAAAACTCAAACCAAACCAAAACATAACAAAAAAACAAAACAACCTCCCCCCCCCCCAATAAAAAAAACAACCAAAATACTCAAACAACCCCAAAACTGGGGAAAAAGAAGGAATTGGATATTCAGTGTGATGGCATTTGTCTTCCCAAGTAACCATTACTCATTATGGAGTGCTGCTTTCCTGGAGGCATCTGAACACCTGCCTGCTGATGGGAAGTAGTGAATTCCTTGGTTTGCTTTGCTTGTGTGAGTGGCTTTTGCTTTACTTATTAAACTGTCTCTATCTCAACCCATGAGTTGTCTCATTTTTACTCTTCTGACTGTCTCCTCCATCCTGCCACAGGGGAAGTGAGCAATTGGCTGTGTGGGGTTTAGTTGCTGGCTGGGGTTAAAAGACAACTGTGTCACAGAGATTCACATGAACCTTAAGAGTAAAATGAGGCAATTTTATAATGGCCCTACATATACAGCAGTTGTAATATATGATCACAGGACTTTAAAATTACTGCCTTTACTCAGTGGTATATTTCAACACATTTGCATCAATTGAAATTCATGCAATGACATTCTAAATTTAGAAAAATGTGGAGAATTATGAGAATAAAGGTTTTAAATATGAACTTGCTCTAGTCAAAAGTGTTTGCTCAAAATTTTTTTAGCCTGTGTGGCACAAAATAAGATAGATGACAACTGAATTCAAACTTGACCATATTTTACCATTAGTAGTTAACTCAGATATTATGTTTGTGAGTGACTGGTTTTATTGAACCATGTGACTGCCAAAATTAATAAAACCAAAAAAGTTCTTAGGTAGGACCACTGCACATTCTTATGAAATGAAAAAAAAAAAAAGAAAGAAGAAAGAAGAAACTAACTACAAACCCAAAAACCTAGACACAAACACAACAGAAAATTAATTTCCCGACATTTTTCAGAAGATAATATCCTTTTTAATTAAACTGTTTGGGTGATTAAGACTTGATCATTACTGATGGAAATCCCTGAAGATTACAAAAAATAGTTCTCCAAGGCCAGAAATGTCTCCAGGGCCATCTTTGAAGTAAACCCAGTCCCCAGTCATTTCTAAACATCGAGATCCCACACCTACTAAACCTAGTATATCTGATCAAAACCATGTAGACTCCTGCATGTGGGGATTTATGGAAAATTAGCATGGGATTTATGGAAAATTAGTATGGGATTTATGGAAAATTAGCATGGGATTTATGGAAAATTAGTATGGGATTTATGGAAAATTAATATGCCTGAATTAAAACAGCAGTGTTGCAGGCACTGCTGACCAAATTGTCAGGCACCCTGAAGCAAACCATGGGATCAATAAACAAGCTGGTGTCTCACAGGCTGGTACCCCACAGGCCGCTGCCCCATGGGACCAGTAAACAGCAGGTGTCCCACAAGTAGGTATCTCACGGTTGTTATCTCATGAAGTAGTGAGGAAAGAATGTTGTAGCAAGAATTGAGAGGCACCGGCTGGGAAGCAAAAAACCCTGGGTCATCATGACACGGACAGCAAGTGACAAGACATGTAGCCAATCATATATGAACTGTGTATGTATGTAACCAACGGGGTTTGTACTGGGGTGGACCATCTGGAGTCAGAGGGGTATAAATTGCTGCCATTTTTAATAATAAAGGTCTTCAGTTATAACTTATAGAGTTGTGTGAAGTCCATACGCCGCCTTGACACCTGCATACATCTTTCAGATATATGATCTCACCATTTTTGTGCTACCCTGATATAACACTCAGAACTGTTCTCATTCACTGAGAACTGATAGGGAATTTGATATTTAATCTGTTGCCAAGTGTCAAAAAGTGTATAACTTGAGAATAAAGATGTGGCTGAACATTGGTTCAAAACCCCTTTCATTCAAGTAGGGCAAGCAATTTTAATTATAATATTAAAAAGAGGTTGAAAGTATGACTATACATAAAAAGGTTTTTATGTTCTTTGAGAGTCCTCTGACCTTCAGCAACTGGCGTCACCTACCTGAACGTGTGCAAAGCATTGTGACACTGTCCCACACAACATCCTTGTCTCTAAATTGAAGAGATATGGACTTGGCTGATGAACCACTTGGTAGATAAGCAATTGCCTGGAATGTTGCACTCAAAGAGTTGCAGTTGACAGCTCAAGGTCCAAGCAGAAATCAGTGACAAATGGTGTTCCTCAAGAGTCAGAACTGGGACTGGTGCTCTTTAAAATCTTTGTTGGCAACATGGAGGGTGGGATTGAGTGCATCCTCAGCAAGTTACTTATGACACCAAGCTTTGTGGTGCAGTCAACATTCTTGAGGGAAGGGAGGCCATCCAGAGGGTCCTTGACAGGCTTGAGAGATGGACCCATGCAAACCACATGATTCAAGACCAAATGCAAGGTCCTGCAACTAGGTTTGTGCAATTTCAGGCACAAATACAGGCTGGGGGGAGAAGGGATTGGAGGAGGGTCTTTGCGGGTATTGGTTGATGAGAAACTCAACATGAGCCAGCAATGTGCCCTTGCAGCCCAGAAAGCCAACTGTATCCTGGTCAGCATCAAAAGAAGCGTGGCCAGCAGGTCAAGAGAGGTGATTCTTTCCTTTACTCCAGTCTCGTGAGACACCGCCTTGAGTACTGTGTCCAGTTCTGGAGTCCCCAACATAAGAAGATCATGGAGCTCCTGGAGAGACACCAGAGGAAGGTGATGAAGATGATCACAGGGCTGGAACATCTCTCCTATGAAGACATGCTGAGAGAGTTGGGGTTGTTTCTACCTGGAGAACAGAAAGCTCCAGGGAGACCTCATAGCAGCCTTCCAGTATCTGAAGGGGGCCTACAGGAAAGTTAGAGAGGGCCTTTTTACATGGGCATGGAGTGATAGGATGAAAGGCAACGTTTTCATACTGATAGAGGTTAGATTTAGATTAGATATTAGGAGAAAATTCTTTTCTGTGAGGGTGGTGAGACACTGGAACAGGTTGCAGAGGAAAGTTATGGGTGTCCTCTCCCTGGAAGTGTTCAAGGACAGATTGCATGAGCCTTTGACCAACCTGGTGTAGTGGGAAATGTCCCTTCTCATGGCAAGGGGATTGAAATTAGGTGATCTTTAAGGTCCCTTCCAACCTAAACCATTCTATAATTTTATGATGGTTCATAAATGTAGTTGATTTCATCAGCTGTAACATCTGTATTTCCCTATCCTCCTTCTGTTATTTTCCTTTGCTGGCAGAAGAGCAACTGCTTATACCATGGATGAAGACTATTTATCCCAAGCAATGTCCCAAAGATCTCCATGACCATAAACCATTGCTAGTTTAAAATTATACTCAATAAATTTGATGTAATTTTACATCTGACTTACAGATATATATATTCACTATCACTTACCACTGAAATATTTAGATTATCATAGCTTTATCAAAATTAAAATATGATGTAGAAAAATAGACTGTTACAGAGAGAGCTTAGCTTTATTTCACAAGATATTCACTACTCTCAGTTTCCTTTGTTTTCTGTTGAGTTTATGGTGTGCATCTTTACTTTGCAGAAAGTAATCTTTCATGAATTTCCTGCTATTTTTTTTTTTATTATTATTTTTTTTCCTCTTATGCCAAAGTGCCAGTCATTGTATTACTTCACTTTGAATTCCTTCCACTGTGTTGTCTGAGAAGTAGATACATAGTTGCTGTGACTCTCACAAATTGTTCAATGTATATAAATTGCACAGTACTCGCTATGTGTTGGTTTTTTGAACATATTGCATTTGAAAAGATTTTTCCTACAAATCTTCCAAAAAGAGCAACTAATTTTGATTAATTATAGAAATCATTGTCAATAATAGATATCTAACCATATGTTAACCTTGCTGATTAAATTTTCAGTATCAATTTATATATGGACAGCAAATTACGCAGATAAGCCTAATACAGTTCTTCCAAAATTAAGTTTAGAATAATTAAAAATACTAGATAACTTTACATTCAGAAAGGTGATATAATTATATTTTACATTTTTCTCAATCTCATTTGCACTAAGATTGTACCCTCATTTCTTGGATGAAGTATTTATTATTATCCTTTTATACCTGCTGTTATTTATACAGCAGAAATAGAAGTAACTTCCTTATCCTAATCAATTTGCATGAACAATCCATTTTGCATGAACAATCAGATTTACTGATTCAGTAGATAGCTCATTAGTGTTCCTTTAGAGCAACGGTGCTCACTAGGGATGTCAGAGACCCACAGATCTGTACTCATATATGCACAGGAAATAAATGCTATTGAAGGAATATGTATCATAAGAACTGTGCATAGTTGAGCACACACAAAGGAATGATAAATCTGTAATCTTACCTCACAGCAGTTTCTTCAGACTCCCATTTATTATAGAAATAACAAAATACATTACCAATCTGTAATTACCAACACCTTGTCCCAAAATTTAAAAATCTTTAAAATTATTTAAAATTAATTAACATCAATCTCTTACAATGGATGTTCTCTTTGAAATTTTATTAGGAAAGTTCCTTTTTTCTTCTTTGCCTTGTAGAAGCTTATGTTTCCATTGATCTCTGTTGTTTTTGACTGAATAATAGATGTTCATATTAGAAGTTTCCAGCTAGAAATTCTGTTTCTGTGTAGGATCCACTGAAATTAGCTGCAAAAACTCCCACTCTTTTTCACTAAGAGAAGCAATATCCTCTTTAGGGTTGCAGGTAGCAGTAACATGGTGGATAAAATATCATGGAAGTCTCTTTTGCTAGAGTTCAGAAAATAACAGCAAAAACAATTTTATCTGCCTAGGGGTCAGTCTTTCCCCTACCACCTCAAGAGGAAAATGCTACTAACATTTTCTTTAGCAAGAATATATGATGCTACCAGGCCAAGCAATAGTGTCCTCACAACACATGGTATAATCTTAGTTCAAATGCACATTGCAAGTTCTGAAGGAAAAACAGCATCTGAGAAGTCTAGGACATGAAGAAGAAATACATGCCTTAAAGGATACAGACCAGTTCGTCATCAGTGGACTAATGGCTTGGGAGAATCAGATTTTGCAAATCAAGTGCAAGCAGTACCCTCTAAATCATATATCCAAATCATCAAGTTGGAAGGTAGCTCTGGATTTGCTGAATAAATCTTAGATTGCATGGGGGTTTTTGCTGCTCATAGGTGATGGTGATGTAGCTGAAAGACGAACCTTTCTTTCTTACTATAACAGACAATGCCAGTCCATTGATCATTCAGCTGCAATACCTGCCCAACAGATTGATAGGGACCCTTTCCCCTTTCTCGAAGGGGACAAGAAGAAATCCCATTGATTCCCAGCTATCACTCTACATCAGCTTTACTATATCTGATTTTTCTAATATGCCTTTTTTTTGCCATTTTTGTTACTAGAAAAAAAAAAGCTTTTCTTCTCAAGTGCTTAGATTAATTTTCTGGCCAGCCTTACACATAGCCTACTGCTAAAAAACTCTGTGGAATAAACCCAGATTCAATGGTGTCCAGTGGTAGAAAAAGGGATAATGTTCACAAACTGATACACAGGAGATTAATCTGTACATGAGAAAACACTTCTTTACTCTGAGGGTAAAAGAGCACTGGAACAGGCTGCCCACAGATGTCATGGAGTCTCCATCTTTGGAGACATTCAAAATGCATCTGGCCATGTTCCTGTGTAATCTGCTGTAGGGGATCTTGCTCTAGCAGGGTGGGTTGGACTAGATGATCTCCAGAGGTCCCTTCCAACCTCTACCATTCTGTGATTCCACGATTGTGGGAAATGGTTCTCCCCTAGATATTCCACACATTTCAAGAGATTGCACGGGCCAGAAACTACTTTTTCTTGCACTCTTTGAGGATTAACATAGTTTAGCTCTTTGAATACAGCCTATGCCATGCCACCTGACCTCCAGACGAGAGTGTGTTCCCTGGACTGTGTTGATTATCAACATTAATGTGACCAATGAATCTAAATCTCTCCATTCACATTTTATCTTTAACACCGAGCTATCTTTAGTATAATGTCCAAAGGGTAACATGTTGTTTGGCTCCTTCCTCATCTGCTCTTACAATTTCTTCAGTTAGTAGAGAGACAAATTAGAAAAAACCCTTTAAATACTTTAATCACACCTAGATGCCTCAGCAAGGACAGATGACCGCACCTTAAATGTTTAAGACTCAAATTCGAAAATTCAAAATGGTTTTGTTATAATACCAAGACCTAAAGAATCATCATTATCAGTTTTCTTTTATCTTCATTAATATATGAGATCTAAAAGGCAAAGACCTAATGTTATTTTTTTCTCCATTATTCAAAATGTATTAATAATGCTTTACTTCCTGTTTTGCTGTACAAGCACTTAGGCATTTTCAGCTTTAGAGTTTTATTTATTCTTCTCTATGTGTAATCTTTTCTAACTTTCCATTTAAACTTTCAGTTCTAAGTATTCATGGACAAAATCATCAGCACTTTACTGTGTTCTCCCCTCCATTGCTTTTGATACATAAAAACATTGTCTCCAGCAGTATGACTCTAAAATCTGCTGCCTCAGAGGTGTAGTTCCTTCATACAGTCAAGCAACACCCTTGGGGAATGGTTAGTTGCCATGAGCAAATCATGTCCTTTAAGATACTCCTGATTGAGTGTAGTACTCACTGATCTTTCCTACTGGGATATTTCTAGATTTTTTATTATTGCTTAGCAGTCTAGTGTTGTAATGTACAGGCAGTAAAAGGAGACAGAAAATAAAAGTCCCTGTGAAAGGAATAAAAACATTCGTAGTCCTGCTGTGGTGAGAGGATAAAAGATCTTCAAGTACAAAAAGACAAGTGGTGAACCCCTGTCACTCATCCAGCTACTGTCTCATTTTACTCTCCCCCAGGCACTTTTAAAAATATTTCTTGGGGATTCAGTTGTAAACCAGAATTCATCTTGTGGAACAATGTGTCCATATGTTTTATTAAACAGAAAAAGCAAGACAACTCAGACTGTGAAGGTTCAGTCAACCAGAATTTCAAAGGGTGCTGAAAGCCATCCTTCAGTGTTTGCACACATAATTCTGTGAAGAGAAGTCACATCCTTAATTTGATGTACTTACTTTAAAGCTTAATGAATTTAAACTTGGTTAGAAGAACAGCTACATTGTGATATTTCAGCCAATTTATCGATTAAATATTTTTGTCGTATTTCTTTCACCATATAATTACTATGAAATAGTAATGCTATGAAAGGGAAATCAGGGAGTAAGCCTAAGATGCAAACTTATCTAAAAGAGTGAGATTCAAAGGAGGAATATGAACATCATAGGGAATCAAACTAGGCTCCAGACTGTAGACATGTCAAATTAAACATACAGATTAAAAGGCAAGCCAAGTGTCTAAGGCCCTACTATACATAGTATATATTTAAAGTGTGATTCAATTAACTGAAATAAAAATAACAATTGCTATTTCAGCTTTCTAAGTGCAGATATCCACATAAATCTGGCAGATATGATAGGGTATTAACAGCAGACATGCACTCTTCTGATCAAGCACCTGAGGGACAGATGGGATACACTAAGTCATATAATGTTGCATCAATGCCTACGGTTAAGCAATTGAATCCACACCTAGACCTTCTTTGAATATAATGGAAATTTAGAAACCTCTCTCATGTACTAAATTTTAAATGTAGATGCCAAAACATAGATGTCTACAGCCTGGATCTGAATCCAGATTAGATATTGGTTGCACAAACATGAATGTCTAGAGAAATTTGAAGTGATCAATGGTATTTCACTCAGTTTTCAGTCAATACTACAGAAGGGACAGGTTCTCCTTTAAATCTTTGGTCATATCTGTCATTTCTGAGTGCCTGACTTGAACACCTAGAATCTCAAACAAGGAGGCTATGAGCTGACAACTGCATTTTATGGTGAACCCAAGCAGTCAATACCGGATCCAATCTTGTTTCACATCTTCATGTAATCTGGATGATGGGGCAGAGTTCACCCTCAGCAAGACCGATGATGACACAAAACTAGGGGGAGTCACTGATATTGCCATCTAGAGGGACCTTGACAGGCTGGAGAAATAGACTGACAAGAACCTCAAGAAATTAAACAACGGGAAGTGCAAAGTCCTGCACCCAGTGAGAAACAATTCCAGCATCAGTATATGCTGGAAATCATCCAGCTGCAGAGTGGCTTGTGAGGAAAGGACCTGGCAGTACTGCTGAACAAGATGAACATGTGACCTTTCCACAACTAAGGTTAATGGGCTGCACTATGAGCAGTGTTGCCAGCAGGTGATCCCTCCCCTATGCTCAGCTGTGGAGATGCCACACCTGGACTGCTGTGTCCAGTTCTGGGCTCGTCAGTACAATAGAGACATGGACATATTGGAGAGAGTCCAGCTAAGGTCCAAGAAGTTAATGAAGAGACTGGAACATGTCACATAAGAGGAATGGCTGAGAGAACTGTGGAAGTTCAGCCTAGAGAGGAGAAGGCTCACAGGTAATATTGTCAAAGTATACACATACTGGAAGAAAGGGTTTATAGAGGACAGAGCAAGACTCTTTTCAATGGTGACCAGTGACCAAACAAGATGCAAAGGGCACAATCTGAAACATGGGAAGTTCCATCTGAACATCAGGAAACACTTTCACTGCAAGATTCACTGAGCACAGGTTGCCTAGGGATGTTGTGGACACTCATTCTATGGAGATATTTAAAAGTTGTCTGGATGTGACAACTGGCTGTAGGTGGGCCTGCGTAAGCACGGGGAGTTGGACCAGCTGACATCCAGAAGTCCCTTCCAAACTCAGCCATTCCATGATTTTGAGAATTGAGTCCAAAATATATTTCCAGCTTTGTATTTTCTATCCTAGCTAACTGTATTTTTCCATGTCCAGGTTTGATTTGCCAGTGATTGAAAATTAACAGAAGAGTGACTACATTCCTCATTTTAGACTTGCAACACTTCAAACAAGAGAGAATATAATATTTCGATCAAGGAGTAGAAGTCTCATTCCCTTATTTCTCCTTCCCCATTGACCTCAGAAATGTAACATAGAGAATGTTCTCCAAATCCAGTAAGGATGTCAGCATGTAGAATCTAGGAATTACAAATTAAAAACTAAAATAAAAATAATACCAAAGTTTTGAGGATATAAACTGATTCCTAAAAGTATATTTGATATTTCATGTTGATTTTCTAACTTTTTTTTTTTCCTTTGGGAACACTGTTGTTCTTGACTTTAAAGCAAATATTGATTAAACTTTACAAAAATGCAATATACAGTTAGAATTTATTTTTGTTTTAGAATGAGACTCATTAATTCATAGGTAATGTTGATCAAAATAAACATTTTTTCTTAAAGGAGGAAGGAAAACAGCATATTATATTATCAGTATCAAAATTTTACAGTGAATGTTTTTCTGACCTTGAGAAATAACATAATTTGTTACTATTATGCTACTGGCAGAAATATTTACATGGCAGCTTGCATTTTGCAGTTCCAGAGGAATTATTTGGAGCTCAGTATGTATGTTCTTTTTGTACTTCACTGACAATTAATAGATTAAAGAAGCTCTGACCTTATTTGGAAACCTAATTTATTATATGCTATCACAGTAATCTTGCAGCCATAAGCAGGGTAAAAAAGTATTTCAAGTTCTGCTTAGATTTTCCTGTAAAACAACATACTCAGTTTCCTTTTTCTTGTATCACGAACTCATTCATCTAATAACAACACTCATTCATGCATATTATTGATATAATAAGAGAAATATTGTGCTACTGATAGTAATATAACCTCTTTGATGCACATTTTCTTTATTTTTCTTAGATATTCTACGAATTCTTAAATACTTCTTTTATTATTTCAAAAGTAACCTACTAATTACTTCTACTTCCAGTGAAAGTCCTTACGAATGACTGTATTTTGTGAAAACCCAAGTTTTTCTCTTTTTGTTTTGAATTTCACTATAGATATGGGTTTGTCTGATAGAATTAAGGAGTACAGTTAAGACTTTCCTGGGAGGAAAAACCATCACAATTAAAAAATAAAAATAATTTAATGTTAATGCATCTTGAAATTTATTTTCTTCTAATAGTTTGAGGGTGGGAGTTAACATTTAATTAGTTGATAACATCTCTTTACATATTGCTCTTATGTTTGCTGAAAATAAAAGTTTTATTAACATAAGACTCCTGCTACTTTGTGAGCAATTTCTTTACCTTTTTTTCTATGTAAATTTAAGTTGTGTGTGTTAATTATGCATATGTATGCTAATTACTACTGTAATTGTGTGTTAGTTTAAATATCAAGCCTAAACATGATCATATTATGAATTGAAATGTAAAGGCTACATTAATGAGCAGTTTTGCATTCTCATTTATAGTTTATCATAATCTTTTTTCTTCTCTTTTTTTGTTTCTTTCTGGTAAGTGATTCATTTTGAGGACCTAGAAATGTCAAGACAAATCTCATCTCATCTTTCATGTGAAGAAAAGCTGAAGATACAGACTAATGCCACTGTTCAAAGTGTCTTTTCTTTAAGGATCACATGTGAGTAACACTTGCCTCCTCATACTGTTTCTTCCACACTTGTCTTGACTTCTTCCTTAGGGTCTAAGAAAAAAATGACAAATATTGATAAAGTTTTTGGAGGTCCCCCAGATTGCTTCATAGATTTTGGAGGCCATGTTTCTAAGGCTGACACTGATAACCCTAGTGTTACAGCCAGGTCCAACTGAGCTCTGTGAATTTCTGATAGTATCTACTGGCATCTAAATAACATATGTACAGCATGATTTATTAGATCACACAAAACAAATTTCTGTATTCAAGCCACATCTCTGGTGCTCTGTCCTTTATTGCTATGCTATTATTTTTTCTCTCTTAGTTTCCTGTGAAGTACGAAGTATTTAACATCTGTGAAGTACAATATAATTAGCAGGCACAAAAATTACACATTGCCCTGCAATATAGCTCATAATCTAAGGATTTGATTCACTCCTCTTTCTGTCTCTTAGAAAGCTAGCTACTTCAATGTCCTGGAAATTTTAAGAAGTGTGAGCCAGGTACAGGTATGTGCCTCATTACCATGTTTGCAAGGAATCCAGCAGAACTGGAATTCTGTTCATGATGCTGTCTTTGTAAAAGAAACACAAAATTCAAGTAAGACTTGCCAGGTTTGAACAAATCAGTGAATCCCTTCTACAGTCAGGCTGGCACAACACACTGGTGTAAGAACAGTGGCAGCAAACAATTTTTATTTTGTTCTTCTACAGTGTTCTAACAAACTGGTATAATGGTCTGCTTAACTAATTGAACCCAATGTATATAACAGAATATCTTTTAGGGGATCTAATATATTTCAGCTTCAGCTTTTGCAAATACAGGACTTCGCTCTTGATGGAGTTTTGCCTGATCTTTACCTGTTTAAATCAGAAGAGGATAAGTGCCAAGATACATCAAACTTTTATGATAAAAAAATAGAATGCTACATATTCAATCTTTCCTATTCACAGAAAAGATAACTAATTCTTTTTTTTTTTCTTTTTTTTTTTTCCTCTCCAAAGAAAACAATTGTGTTCAGAAATAGATCGAAAAATTAAGAAGATTATGCTTTGGCTTTTAGCTATAACACTGTTAAGATTCAGATTTGACATATTACACCACCAAAAAGTAAAGTTATGACAACCTGTATTTGGATAATGTTTAAGAGAAAAGTCAGTTTAAAAATCTTGAGAATGCTTGTGCAATGCAGAGAAATTGGATTATTTGCCCTCTTACACTGAGCTTTTTACCATAAATAAAACATCACAATTTCTTCTACTGAAGGACCATTGTAGAGAGCTCAACATCACAGAATCACAGAATGTCAGGGGTTGGAAGGGACCTCTGAAGATCATTGAGTCCAATCCCCCTGATAGAGCAGGACCAAAACTAGGGCAGATCACTCAGAAAGACATCCAGACAGGTCTTGAAAGTCTCCAGAGAAAGAGACTCCACAGACTCTCTGGGGAGCCTGTTCCAGTGCTCTGTCACCCTCACAATAAAGAAGTTCTTCCTCATGTTGAGGTGGAACTTCCTGTGCACAAGTTTGAATCCATTGCCCCTTGTCCTATCACTGGGCACAAGTGAAAAGAGGTTGTCCCTGACTTCTTGATGCCCAGCCCTCATGTATTTATAGACATTAATTAGTCTATAAATAGACTCAGTCTTCTCCCCTCTAGACTGAAAAGCCCCAGGTCTCTTAGCCTTTTGTCATAAGGCAGGTGTTCCAGTCCCTTAATCATCCCTGTAGCCCTCTGTTGGACTCTCTCAAGTAAGTCCCTGTCCCTCTTGAACTGGGGAGCCCAGAACTGGACACAGTACTCCTGGTGAGGTCTCACCAGGGCTGAGTAGAGGGAGAGGAGAACCTCCTTCAATCTGCTGGACACACTCCTCCTAATGCACCCCAAGATACCATTGGCCTTCTTGGCCACAAGGGCACATTGTTGTCCCATGGATAACTTCTTGTCTACCAGGACTCCAAGGTCCTTCTCTGCGGAGCTGCTCTCTAGCGGATCACCTCCTAACCTGTATTTGTGCAATTGTTGCTCCTTCCCAGGTGCAGAACTCTGCATTTGCTCTTGTTGAACCTCATTATATTTCTCTTTGCCCAGCTCTCCAGCCTGTGCAAATCTTGCTGAATAGGCACACAACTTTGAGGTGAATCCGTCAATCCTCCCAGCTTCGTGTCATCAGCAAACTTGCTGAGAAGACACTCTGTTCCATCATCAAGGTCCTAGATAAAGATGTTGAACAGGACTGGACC
The DNA here is from genome assembly GCA_020745705.1 of Hemiprocne comata. Classification (NCBI taxonomy): domain Eukaryota; kingdom Metazoa; phylum Chordata; class Aves; order Apodiformes; family Apodidae; genus Hemiprocne; species Hemiprocne comata. The sequence continues at coordinate 177,913,438 of CM036586.1, forward strand.
CAGCACTGATCTCTGAGGGACTCCACTAGTTACAGGTCTCCAGCTGGACTCTGCACCATTGATCACCACTCTTTGGGCTCTATTGTGTAGCCAGTTCTTAATCCATCTCACTGTCCATTCTTTTATCCCATGTATCCTAAGCTTGATCACAAGGATATTATGGGAGAGAAAAATATAGTGAGTTTTCCTGAATACCCAATACCCCCTCTGCATCAGCTGAATTTGATGAGTTAAGTTGCTTGGTATAATTTGTTAAACGGCAAACGATAAATACCTAAATGGTTTAGTTTACAAATAATGTAATGGTATCTGACTGTTTTCAGGACTGCCCAAGTAGAATTTGCAGAATACATTTTCTTGTAATAATGGTATTATCAAAGCTCCTCAAATCCTATTTCTTCTTTTTAAAATTCTTGTTTTTATGCAATAATTTCATTACTTCTTCACAGCATATTAAAAAAAGGATAACTAGAAGTCACCCATTAATTAGCCTAGCCTACATCCTAGATGTACAGAATCTCAAACACAGTCTCTTAATGTTAAATAATTGAAACAAAGAAAATTATGACATGCTAAAATTCTTGATTTTCTATATACGTAATTCTTCTTTTATTAACGGAAACTAAGAACTTAAAAAAAAACACACAACTGTTTCTGCTCCTTTTATTCACGTACAGTATGCAGCGAAAATAAGAGATTTACCTGAGGTTCGAAGGATAGACCAGTTGAGGTTGGAAAGTATATTTGGAGATTGCCCCATATAAAAACCATACTCAGACGAGGATCAGTTAAAGCTGGTTGCCAGGGCAGTGTCTAGTCAGGCTTCCAATATGTCCAGGATTGTAGACTTCACAACCACTCCAGGTAACCTGGTCCAGTGTTAAACTACTGTCGCGGACCGAGATAGGTAAAGCCGCAACCCACACCCCCACCTCAGGGGATCGAGAGCTGAAGACCACTCCCCGTCACACTCACAAACAACGCTTAGGAATCAATAGATTTATTAAAGGCACTGAGGGTTTGGCAAGTCTGATATCAACTAACACACAAGGTCTATCTCTATATCTATATCCACACCTATATATCCATATACCAACAGCTGTACAAAACTACATCTACATACCAATAACAACACACACAGAAAACAAGAGAGAACCTCCCCCCTTCCCCCCTGTTCCCGTTCCCGGACAGGGATAAGAGGGAAAGCCTGGAGAGAGCCTTTGGGAAATAGAAGAATATGGGAAAAGAGAAGTGAGTGTCTGGTATGTGTGAATATTATGTAGGAATGTTTGTAGGAATGTTAGTAAGATGTTCGCAATCCTCACCACCGGGGGGTACGGCTGAAGCCAATCCCTGGTCGGGATCCACGTCCTGTCCCCTGAGACTCTGGGCAAACGGTCCGCTCGGTACGTCCACACGCCAACAACCACAGGGAGCAGCGCCGCAACGGCACGGCAGCCTCCGCAGCGGTACCCTCACCGCGGCGGCTGGATCCGTGTGTGTTCACAGAGCGCGCGCCTTCTTGCTCCTCCCTTTTTTTCCCGGTTCCGGCCCCGCCGTGCCTCCTGGGAGCTGTAGTCTGTAGTCTGTGCGCATGCGCCTGGTACCTCTGTCCTCTCCCCACGAGTGCCGGGGGGGCGCATCGCCAGGAATGGTCAGTGAATGTCGCTGGATTAAAGGCCATTATAGAGTCCGTCTCTCACAACTACCTTTTCTGTAAAAGAGATGTTCCATACACTTGAACAGAGTTGCTTGTGTTTCAGCTTGTGCCTATTACCTCTTATTCTGTCACTGGACACCACTGAGAAGAGTCTGGCTCCATCTTTTTTTTTTCTCTCATCGGGCATTTATACACTGTGTTAAGATCCTCCTGGCCCTTCTCTTCTCCAGGCTGAAGAATTCCAGCTTGCTCTCAGCCTCTCTTTTGTATGTTAGATGCTTCAGTTGTCTCCATGACTGTTAGCTAAACTTACACCAATGTATCCTTGTCTCTCCAATGCTGGTGAGCTCAGCACTTGACCGGTCACGAGAGGTGTGTTTCACAAGGGCTGAGTAGAGGGGAAGGATCGCCTACCTTGACCTGTTGGCTTTCTTTGTCATAAAGGGTATTTTGCTACATTATGATCAGCTTGTTGTTCACCAGGACTCCCAGGTCCTTTTCTGCAAAGCTGCTCTCCAGCTGGTAAGCCAGCAGCATTTACTGGTGCATGGGGTTATTCATTCCCAAAGGGCAGAAATTGACATTACTCATTGCTGACCTTCATAAAGTTCCTTCCTGCCCATTTCAATATCTTTATCAATTATCTGGATGAGGGGATTGAGTGCACCCTCACTAAGATTGCAGACTACAGCAAATTGGGAAGGAGTGTTGATCTGCTAGAAGGTTGGAAAACTCTGAAGAGGCATCTGGAGAGGTTGCATTGATGGGCCAAGGCCAATTGTATGAGGTTCAATGGAGCCAAGCACCGGGTTCTGTGTGACCCTTAGTGAGGGTGCACTCAATCAACTGAAGCATCTGACATACAAAGAGAGGCTAAGAGCAAGCTGGAATTTTTCAGCCTGGTAATTCTGTGATTCTTTGATTCTGTGATCATTAATTAAGCTTTTATACAGTGTTGGAGCCAGAACCAGCCCTGGGCTACAGCATTAGGGACTGGGCTTCAGCTGCTCTCCACATTGCTGATCTCAATATTTGAGCCCGGCAATTCAGCTAGTTTTCAGTCCACTGGACTGGAAACTTGCATAGCATATATTTTATTATCTTGTCTATGAGGATTTCATGGGAGAAAGTTCCAAAGGCTTTACTGAAATTAAGATAAACAACATTCACCATTGTCCCCACATCCACACCACTCACCTGATTGTAGAAGACTATTGGTTGTATTAAACATAATTTCCTCTTCATAAATCCATGCTGACTGTTTCCAACCACCTTGTCTTTTCCATGTTTGGAAATGGTCCCCAAGATTATTTACTGCATACCTTTCCTAGGGATTGAAGTGAAGCTGACTAATATTTAGTTCCCCTGATCTTTCTTCTTGACCTTCTTCAAGGTACCAGTGACAGTTTCTCTCTTCCACTACTGAGCAAGTTGCCCTGATCACCATGAACTTTCAAAAATTACAGAGGATAGGCTCAAAATTGCATTGGTCAGCTCCCTCAGTGCTTGTCGGTTCATCCTACTAGACCTTGTGGGTTTGTGTATTTCCAATTTGTTTAAATGTTCCGTAACCTCATCCTCTTCCACCAAGTCTTTAAATCAGATTCAAATCCAGATGGTCTTCGGCTTTCCTAAACTTATCCATGTATGTTCAGACTGAGTATTTTTATGCATCCTGGGTCCTGTGTCCTTGCTTTCACCTCTTGTGTGATTTTCTTCTATATCTGAATTTAGTCAGAAGTTCCCTGTTCATTCATGCAGGCCTCCTACTGCCTTTGCTTATCAGTTGTTAAGCAATTGCACTACTTATTATTGCCATCAATAAAAAGTTCACACTAACTTTATGTGAGTATAACTAATAAGATTTCAAAGTGGGTTTTTTTCATAATAATACAATTAAAAATAGTTATTTTTTAACAACATTTTTGTACAAGTATCCATTTTATTCCTTATTTTACTGTAGTAGAGTTTTATCAGGCGAAGGTGTACATTACATTACTAAATCTAAACAGCACTAAATATAGATAGTGTCTTGAATTCTGCCTGGAATTCTTCTAAATACTGTTCTGCCTAGTAAGCAAAGAAGCTGACCATACGATTTAAGTAAATAAATTAATGTACAAGTTGTACACAGCTACCAAATACTGCCACCTAAATATTTCTCAGTGTAGCAGTCAGTTCAGTTGCAAACAAAAAGGTGCCTACTACTGCATGCAAAACACTAAGGAGATCACAACATTCATGAAAGGCACTCAAACACACACAGAGGATAACATAATACCATTGGGAAATTTGTGTCTTTTTGGACTGACGGTCATAAGCCAGGTGATGTACTTCAGATCATAATCTCAAATGATGGCATCTATGTATAATGCCTGTATGTGAGCTTGTTTTCTTATCTCCTGTTATTGGGCAGTGGTGATGTAGTCATGGAGTCAATGGAGTCATGGCAGTCAGAAGGTGCATTTGTCCTAAAATGACATCTGCAGCAGGTATTCCCAATAGAATTCAGGTGTACACACACAGACTTCTAATGCCACTTAAAACAATGTATGATATCTCAGACATGTATACATAGATGGCAACTATGACATGGCTATGAAAGATCTGTGCTTTTGTGGAGTAAAGGCTGTAAGTCAGACAGTGTCCAGGATCTAAATCACTTGTCCAGGGAACACACAGCAGACTGAGGACCAGAGTGGCTGTGAAACCCCAGTGACAATGTTTCATTGCACCTAAAAGGATACAAAATATATTATGTAATTTTCTAATACAATCAGACCATAACATTTGTGCTGCTAACCTACTATGACATGCATAGTTCTCATAGGTCCTGCATCTTACCTGTCTGTTTCATGTAGATATCTCTGACAAGATAAAGGATCTCAAATGACAGTATATGTGTGTGTCTAAATTGAAACAAAATTTTGGTCTACCATCTGTAACTGGCCTATATTCCTAGAAGTGTTTTGTTGCCTGGGCAATCTGTAGAAGTATGAGAAAAATAATTAAGTGCCAACACTGTTGATCCTTCTATTAGCTAAACTGAATGCTGGTGTTACTCCTGGAGTTTGTGAAATTATTTCCCTTAATTAAAATGAGAAGCACTTTGAACAACAACATTGTTAGCATTAGCTGACAGTAAATCTTATTTCCTTTAAAATGAAAATATGGTGCTGCTATGTCTGGCCACCTAGTAGCTGGCCATTTAATTAGCTGTCTGGAGGTGGATTTAAATGCCTGTATTTAGGCTCCCAACGTAATAAATGTATGACTCACTGAACATTCATGAGGCATAAGCGACACAACTAGCAATGATATTAAAGATTCTGATATTCCTTTACCTGTGTTGGGAATTAAACTACAATAATCCCCTTAGGAAAAGGTGTAATAGTTGTTCTGCTTCATACTCGCATTCTTCTAAGCAGAATTATTCATGTATCATAAATGATTGGGACTGGTCATATAATTTTTTAGATAATAACTTTCAGTCAAAATTTAAAACAAGTAAAGGATTTTTTTGATATCTTCAGCCTTAAGGAAGTCTTGCTTTCATCCCTCCAGAAAAAGATCAAAGATGGAGGGGGTCAGAGGAAGCTTTTTTCACTAATGCTGTTAGAAGATATGCATATGATACCCTTCTTCGAGAAAAATATAAGTAAAAGTAGTTTTGTTTCATCCATAATTACTACCACAGACTCCCTTCATATTAGTATTTACATCAATGGAATTTTGGGTAAAATTATAAGATGTGTTATTAATTAAACTTTTTTTAAAAATTTCTCTGCTGCTCATAAAAGAAGTCTTAATAGATCATAATCTAAGTTTATTTATTGTATTTAAGGCCAGCTGTAATCAATTCCATCATCTTGATTAACATCCTGAATGTCAAAATTTTAGAATTGTATCCACTGTATTCTGTCATGAGCTTATGAACATACAGTATTCATTAATGAGAAACAGAATTAAGAAAAAAACCTGGAATTAAGAAAAAAACCTATGAACTATAAACCAGCTTTAAATTTCTATGTAAGTTAAACAAAATATCAATGCAACTTGTAACAGCACATTGTTTTTCAACATAATGTGAAATTGTCTCAGAGATCAAAAGGTCATTCTAATTAGGCAATGTGAGCATACTTGAGTTTTAGAAACTTGATCAGTGAGGACTTCTTGGTATTAAATTATTTCATGAAGTGCAATTATTTGCATAGTTTGCAATATTGTGAAGAATTTACTGAGCATATAACTTTACTAGATGAAATAAAAGATGATTTTTTGAACAACATAGAAAACAATAAGAGTGAGTTGCAGGGAAAGAACATCATTAACACATGGCTGTGCTGGATGCTAAATCAGGTTGTTAATTCTGGGAACAGGTTATCAAGAAAGACTTGATTTATGTTTGCTTTCTACAAGAACTTTACAAAGCAGATAAAAATAACCCCAAAAATGTTAGCTTTATTTGAGATTTCCATATTCCATTTAGGCAGTAGGTGGTGAATGTGCTATGTGAATGCCAAAAGAGAAAAAATGCTCGACAATGTAAAATTTATGACAAGCCTAAAGGTGAAATCTTGTGCTCTTGGAGGTCAGTGGAGTCTGGATTTTACCCCATAAAGCCATTCAGTTTTCTTTGACATTGCACTTTTATGGACCTTCTTAAAAGACCAGGTTTTGAAAATGAAAGTCTGGATTCTGCTTTCAAAAGTCTTGAAACAATTAAGCAGTTTTATTTGTGCAGAGAATTCTAACAAGGTACTCATTAAAAAACCAAACCAAACCAAAAAACGTTGAATAGCTGCTTTGATGATTGCCGAGATGCTTGTAAACTTTCAAGTGTAGAACATGCTTTAATATTATCCAGAAAAACAAACAAACAAAAATCCCTCCAAGTTTTGAAAAACATAATCTTTTGATAATATTAAAAATACATGTAACCCTTAAGTCATGCATGGAGCTTAAATATTTCACAGCCATAACACTTATACAAATTTTAGGCTTTTCTAATTTGACTTACTAAAATATGTATTTTTTTTTCCTAGAAAGTATTTGCTTCTTTATTATACTCATCTTTAGAATTTATGAGTAATGTTCAAAAATTTAATTTTTAAGCATTTCTTTGTGAAATTTGTAGTGCTGGTGTTTAACTGGCTTCCATCCCATAAAGAGCTTACTAAACCACGTAGTAAATATTAAAATATTATATATAATCTAATATCCTGGTGTGGGTTTAAAGCTTCTTGTTTATAACCTAGCTCATTGTTTTGAAATTTTGTTGTTTACAATGAAACATATTTTTCAGGAACTCCCCATGCTATTTCTTCTGAAATAGGCACATTTTTTACTTTATATTTTCAAAATGTCAGTAAAACCAGAGAAGATGTTATAATGTTATTTTTGAAAGAAAATTACCTTTCCACAATATTTTTTTTTTATTATTCTGAAAAGATAACCAAATACATTGATGTTAAGCAAAATTAAAATGTATTATTCATGCATGCTTTCTGATAAAAAGAAAACAAATCTTGTTTAACAAATTCTGGCAAACTTTCTATGAAAAAAGTTTGTTGGAGAAGGATATATTCCATGAGTTTAGTTTTCATTGCTTGCTTCTGCTGTATTCAGTAAAGACGTCAGAGTTTTGAATTTAAAGCAGGCCTAACTGCCCGTCTAACAGCATGCTTCACATGTTGCATGTGTCATAGGTTGACTGCAGGTAGAAACTAAGCCCTGCACAGCTGTTCACTTACACACACATCAGTGGCATGGGGGAGAGAACAGGAATAGCAAAAGTGAGAAAACTTTTGGGTCAAGATAGTTTAATAAGTGAAGGCAAGACACATTAGGTGAGGCAAAGGCAAGGCAAAGTTGAGTTGAAGCAAAGGGAGGTGAGGCAAGAGTAGGGCAAGGGCAGGGTGGGAAGGGAAGGGAAAGGAAGGGAAGACATACGAAGCATTCATCACCTCCTACAAGCAAATTAATGCTCAGTCTCCAAGATACAGCAATACCTCCCCTCCTAGCTTTCTGCACACCTACTCAATATGGGCAGTGGGGTGCAGGGAGCACAGTGAGAAACCAGGTGTCGCAAACCGAGATAGGAAAACTGCGACTCACTGCCCTACACAAAGGGAATCGAGGGCTGAGGACCACTCCCTGTCACACTCACAAACAGTGTTTAAGAATCAATAGGTTTATTAAAGGCACTACTATCTAGGCGGGGTTATTGCTACAGAACTACAGAGCGACAGCAATCGTAGGGAAGAATAATGCAATACAATATAGCAACAGTACAATACAATACAATACAAACAATCCTATCCCCCTCCCAATCCCCCCCCCAATCTCGGTCCCGGACAGAAAATGAGGGAGAGAACTTGGAGAGAGCCTTTGGGGAGATTAAAGGAAGCAAGTGTATAGTAGAGGTGTGTGTGAATGGGTAAATGTCTGTAAATGTTAGTAAGAAACGTCAGAGTGTAATCAAGTTCGCAAATCTCACCACCGGGGTGCGGCCGAAGCCGGTCCCTAGTCGGGACCCTTGTTCTCCAGCGAGTCCAGGCGGAGTCCGTCTCTCACACCAGGAAGGCTGTAAGGTTATTCAAACACTGCTCAGCAAAAACTAAAATGTTGGTGTGTTATCTACACTATTTTGGTAACAAACAAAAAACATGCCATCATACTTGTTGGTATGAAGAAAATTATTGTCATAGCAGCCAGACCCAGTACAGACCATAACTTCACAAATTTAGGATGAACTCCTTCCATTTTCAGAGATGTATTTTACCTTTACAAATGTTTTAGAGAAAAGCAAATAAATTCTTACACAACTCTAGAACATTATTTTGTCCAAGTTAAAGAAAAAGATTTGTTTTCCTCTTCATTGAAGTGTATGATATCTGTAACATTTTGCAGGAAAATATTTTCATGGTTTAAGACTAACATGTTTGTCTTTTTGTTGGGATGTGATTGTTGTTGTTCCAAATCACAAAATGAATTTGATTTTTAAACACTAGAGTTCATAATGGTCAGCTTCCAGATGTTTCCTGGAGAGTTTCCTAGTTAAAACGTAAGCTGATTGCCTAATGACTCCAGGATATCCCAGGATCTCCAGATAATTACTTCTTTTTCAGAAAATTGACTAGATTAATTATGATTTGCAAATTCTTTATTTTCAAAAAATAAGCAGTGACTTATTTAAAAAAGGTTATTTAAAAATAGTGGGCATTGTAGAAACGTTTAATATAAGCAATGTTTCCTTTGAGAGAATGATTTTCTAGGTTTTCCTAGGTAACTGTAAAAAATATAAAATACACCAATACATTCTTCCTTGCTCATTTCTGCAATTCTACTAAGTGTTCTTCATGACATTACAGATCTGTTGCTTGTCCAGTGCTTCCTGAGATTTAATATTGCATGCATCCACACTCGAGTAATCTTTTTCTTGTTTGTCAACCTGTGAGAGCTTCCTTCCTTGCTCATCTTTATAGCAAATTTATTTATTAAACAATAAATAGTGATTGCTCCTCTCTTTCAGCCTTATCAGCAAATAGCAGCTGAAAATTATTACATTTCATTGTGTACTTGAAACTGTCTCTTCCACTTGTTCAAGCAAACTTTCAAAGATGTAACCTACTGGAACTTTGGTGTGCATTCTGGACATTTTCATACTCATTATACCTTTGCATGCATGTAATAATAATTATTCTCAAGAAATATTGAGGGGGTTTAAAGTTAGTCCATAATCAGCAGGTATTTGTATTTATTCTTTTATTTGTTAATCATTTAACTGATGTGAAAGTTTTTCATAGTCCTCAGTTTGATCACAAAAAAAACTATGGGAGTTATTTTGTTGGGTGTGACACAAATGTATAATCTTTAAATTTGTCATAAATTACTAATTAATCACCAAGACAAGGTATCTGTCTTTCTCTGACTTTCACGGAGGTTATAAATAGATTAATTCTAACTGGCAATTTTTAACCATGTTTAGAGCGTCTTGTTAAAAAGAATAGGTAAAGTAATCATTCTGGATTATAATCATACCTTTCTTTTCAAATTGTCTTTTTTTCTTACCGCATCTTGGCAATTACAGAATACATAGCACAGACTGATAATTTTCTTCCTTGGTAAGTCAGAAATTTCAATCGCATTCTGTTTCCTTGAAATATGCCTTGGCCTTTTGAATAATGAAACACAGAATGGTTTGGGTTCCAAGGGACCTGAAAGATCACCTAGTTCAAACTCCACTGCATGGGCAGAGACACCTTCCACTAGACCAGGTTGCTCAAAGCCTCACCCAGTCTGGCCTCAAACACTTCCAGGGAGGCAGAATCCATGACTTCCCTAGGCAACTTCTTCCAGTGTCTCACCACCTTCACAGTTAAGAATTTCTTCTTAATGTCTAATCTAAATGTACTCTCTTCAGTTTAAAGCCATTACCCCTTTGTAAAAGCTTTCTCCCAAGCTTTCTTGTAGGCCCCCTTCAGGTACTGGAAGGCCACTGTAAGGTTTCCCCAGAGCCTTCTCTTCTCCAGGCAGAACAATCCAAACTCTCTCAGCCTTTCTTCAAAAGAAAGGTGTTCCAGCCCTCTGATCATCTTCATTGCCCTCTTCTGGACTTGCTCCAAAAGCTCCATATCCTTCTTGTGTTGGGGGCTCCAGAGCTGGACACAGTACTCAAAGTGGGGTCTCACGAGTGCAGAGAAGATGAGGGGAATTTCCTTCCTTGACCTGCTGGCCATATTTCTTTTGATGCACACCAGGATACAGTTGGCTTTCTGCCACTGCAAGTGCACATTGATGGGTCATGTTGAGCTTCTCATCAACAAAGACCTACAAGTCCTTCTCCTCTCATTCCTTTCTGTAGTGAGCATGAGATGGTTGAGTGCAGGATCACATACAGTAGGTACAGATCATCTAGCAAGGTCATAAACCTGGACTTCAGAAGAGCTAACTTGGATCTCTTCAAGGAACTGCTTGATGAAATCCAATGGAATAGGGTACTAGAAGGTAGGGGGGCCCAAGAGAGTTGGTTAATATTCAATCACCATTTCCTCCAAGTGCAAGATCAGAACATGCCAAATATTAAGAAATCAAGTAAGAGATCCAGGAGGCCTGCATGGTTGAGCTGGGAGCTACTGAACAAACTCAAGTGGAAGAAATAAATGTATAGATCATGTAGGGAGGACCTAGGTAGGATCAGACTGGTCAGCCTCGCCTCCATCCCTGGAAAGGTGATGGAACACCTTGTTCTCAGTGCCATCTCAAAGCATGTTGAGGAAAAGAGGGTCATCAGGAGTACTCAGCATGGATTCACCGAGGGAAACTCATACCTAACTAACCTGATGAACAGCTATGACAAAATCACTGGCCTGGTAGATGAGAGAACTGTAGTAGATATCGTCTACCTTGTCTTCAGCAAGGCTTTTCACATTGTCTCCCGTAACACCCTCATTAAGAAACTCAGGAAGTGTGGGTTAGATGAGTGGGAAATCATGCCTGACCAATCTGATAGCCTTCTATTATGGCATAACTAGGTGGATAAATGAGGGGAGGGCAGTGGTTGTGGTCTACCCTATAAGGAAAGGCTGAGAGAGCTGGGTCTATTGAGCCTGGAGGAGACTGAGGGGGGATCTCCTAAACATTTATAAACATCTAAAGGGTGGGTGTCAGGATGGGTCCACTCTCTTTTTAGCAGTGTCCAATGACAGGACAAGGGGCAATGGGCACAATCTGGAGCATATGAGTTTCAAGGTAAACATAAGGAAAAGCTTCTTGACTGTGAGGGTAACAGAGCACCGGAACAGACAGCTCAGAGAGGTTGTGGAGTCTTCTTCTCTGGAAACATTCAAAACCTGCCTGGATGTGTTCCTGTGTGATCTACTGTAGGTGATCCTGCTCTAGCAGCGGGGTTGGACTAGGTAATGTTCAGAAGTCCCTTCCAACTCCAACCACCCTCTGTTGCTCTGATTCCAATTTTTATCTGTTGTGTAATAGTTGGATAGTTTCACCCAAAGCTCATAAACAGTCTTCATGCATCCAAGTTGTAACTCTGGGTAAAGGCTGGAATATAACATGAAAAATATACGTAAACTGTGTATGTGTCTCATCTAAAACAAATGGTTATGTGTACAGTTTATTTACCAAGTAGAGTCCCATTCTGGTGTCATGCAATCAGTACACTAGCACATAGAACATCTGAGATGTATTGCTAGTTAATTGTTAATAACCTGCTGAGAACATAACCAAGACAGACACTAAATTGCAAAGTAATTTATTAGGAGAGGCAGAGAATTATTTACAGGTTTTAATCAGAATTCTGCATACAGCTTTCTTTCTCTCTATGTAACATAAACATGTATCACACAATATTGAGAAATTTGTGTCCATAATGTGAATTGTCTCCATCTTTAATAGTCAGACCATCTACCTCCAGGGTATTCAGCCTCCTGAGCTGGAAGATAAGGATAAAGAGCAGAACAACCCCCCTATAATCCCTGAAGAAGTAGTTAATGATCTACTTCTGCACCTAGACATACACAAGTCTATAGTGCCTAATGGGATCCACCCTAGAGTGCTGAGGCAGCTGGTGGGGGAGCTCACTAAGCCTTTCTCCATCATTCATCAACAATCCTGGTCAAAAGGGGACATCCCAGATGACTGGAGGGTGGGTAATGTGACTCCCATCTCCAAGAAGGGCTGGAAGGAGGATTTGGAGAACTACAGACCTGTTAGCCTGACCTCAGTACCAGGAAAGATCATGGAGAGGCTCATCTTCAGTGAGCTCACATGGCAAGTGCAGGGCAGCCAGGGCATCAGGGCCAGCAAGCATGGGTTTATGAAAGGGAGGTCTTGCTTGACTAATAGGACCTCTTTCTATGACCATGTGACCTGCCTATTGGATAGGGTGAAGGCTGTGGACATTGTCTACGTAGACTTTGGTAAGGACTTTGACATCGTCTCCCACAGCACTCTCCTAGATAAACTGCCAAATCATGGCATAGACAAGTGTACTCTTCACTGGGTAAAAAACTGGCTGGATGGCTGTGCCCAGAGAATTGTGGTAAATGGGATTAAACCTAGTTGGTGGCCAGTCACCAGTGGTGTCCCTCAGGGCTCAGCTTTGGGGCCAGTCTTGTTCAATATCATTATTAATATTCTGGATGAGGGGATTGAGTGCACCCTCAGTAAATTTGCATACTACACCAAATGGGGAAGGAGTGTTGATCTGCTAGAGGGTAGGAAATCTCTGAAGAGGGATCTGGACAGGCTGGATTGATAGGCCAAGGACAATTGTACGAGGTTCAATAGGGCCAAGCACCGGGTCCTGTGTTTCAGTCACAACAACCCTAGGCAACACTACAGGCTTGGGGAAGAATGGCTCCAAAGCTGTCCTGCTGAAAAGTACCTGGGGATACTGGCTGACAGCCAGCTTAATATGAGCCAGCAGTGTGCCCAGGTGACTAAGAAGACCAACAGCATCCTGGCCTTCATCAGCAGTAGAAAAGAGATTGTGCCTCTGTACTTGGCACTGGTGAGACTGCACCTTGGGTACTCTGTCCAGTTCTGGGCCCCTCACTACAAGAAGGACATTGAGTTTTTGGAATGAATCCAGAGAACAGCAACCAAGCTGGTGAAGGGTCTAGAGAACAAGTCCTATGAGGAGAGGCTGAGGGAACTGGAATTGTTTAGTTTGGAGAAAAGGAGGCTGAGGGAAGACCTCATTGCTCCCTACAACTACCTGAAAGGAGTCGTAGTGAGGTGGCCATTGGCCTCTTCTCCTAAGTGAATAATGATAGGACTAGAGGAAATGGCCTGAAGTTGCATCAGGGGAGGTTTAGATTGGATATTAGGAAGAATTTCCTTACCAAAAGAGTGGTCAGGCACTGGAACAAGCTGCCTAGGGAGGTGGTGGAGTCACCATAGCTGGAGGTATTAAAAAAAATTGTAGATGTGGCACTTCAAGCATATACTAGTGGCTGAGGTTGTGGGGGGTTTTATTGTTTCTTTTTGGTGGGGTCTATGTGGTTGTTGCTGTGGGTTTTTTTGTGTTTTTTTTTTTTTTTTTTTTTTCCTTTCTTTTTAATTTTATTTGTGGTTTGTTGTGTTTTTGTTGGTTTTGTTTTGGGTTTGTTTTTTTGGGGGGGGGGTGTTGATGGTTGGACTCAGTGATCTCAGAGTTCCTTTCCAACCATTATTATTCTGTTACTCTGTGAATTCCATTGGAAAAGTTTTATATTAAAAATTCTGTGAAGTTCAGCACACTTAGGACAATGTTTCTTAAAGAAAGAGACACAGTTATGTGTACATATAGATTATTAACAATACACTTTATGTAGAATTCAGTTAAATGTCAGAACTGACTTTCAAGGGACTCTCTTCACCAGTGATCTAAACAGGCCAAAGTCTGCCCTCTAGAAAGCCATAGTGGAGGTTTTGGTGACCCCTCTCCTTATTTCCCTAAGAATCAAGAATTTAACCTTTTCATGGCCGCTAAGCTCAAGACAGCCTCCAACCTCCACATCTCCCACCACTCCTTCCCTGTTAGTGAACAGCAGGTCCAGCAAGGCACCTCCCCTGGTAGGCTCACTTACTAGCTGTGTTAGGAAGTCATCTTCCATATACTCGAGGAACCTCCTAGCCTGCCTGCTTGCAGCAGAGTTGTTGTTCCAGCAGATGTCCAGTAGATTGAAGTCCCCCACCAGAACTAGAGCTGGTGATTTTGAGACTTCTACCAACCACCTGAAAAATGTTTCACCTTCTTCCTCGTCCTGGTTGGGTGGCCTGTAGCAGACTCCCAACAGGATATCTGCCTTATTTGCCTTCCCCTTCATCTTCACCCATAAACACTCCACATTCATCTCTGTCATTGAGCTCTATACAATCAAAGCACTCCTTAATGTACAGAGCCTCCCCACCTCCTCTCCTTCCTTGCCTATACTTCTAAAGAGCTTGTACCCATCTATTGAAGCATTCCAGTCCTGAGTCCCATCCCACCATGTTTCTGTGATGGCAACCAGGTTATAGTTACCTTGCCACATAAGAGCTTCCAGCTCCTCTTGTTTGTTTCCCATGCTGCATGCATTGGTGTAAATTGTGTTCAGTTCTGGGTCCCACAGTTCAAGGGCAGGGAACTGCTTGAAAGAGTCCAGCACAGAGCCACAAAGATGATTAAGGGAATGGAACATCTCCCTTATGAGGAAAGGCTGAGGGAACTGGGCCCCTTTAACTTGGAGAAGAGGAGACTGAGGGGTGGCCTCATGAAAGTTTACAAAGTTTACAAATATGTTAAGGGGAAGTGTCAGGATGATGGAGCGAGGCTTTTTTCAGTGACATCCAGTGATAGGACAAGGGCAACGGGTGCAAACTGGAGCATAGGAGGTTCCATGTAAATATCAGAAAAAACGTCTTTACTGTGAGAGTGACAGAGCACTGGAACAGACTGCCCAGAGAGGTTGTGGGGTCTTCTTGACTGGAGACATTCAAAACCCGCCTGGACAAGTTCCTATGTGATGTATTCTAGGTGACCCAGCCTGGCAGGGGGGTTGGACTGGATGATATTTCGAGGTTCCTTCCAGCCCCTAGGATTCTGTGAAATTGCACACCACCCTTAGGCTCATCTCTAGTGAGCCTGGTTTTATTGTCCTCCCCCCCCCTCCCCCTTCCAACCTAGTTTAAAGCCTTATTAATGAGCCCTGCCAACCCCCTTGCAAGAATCCTTCTCTCCTTTTGAGACAGCTGAACTCTGTATGTCCTGGCCTGGTGCCATGCTCCCATTCCTTCCAATGTCACTGCTTTCAACTGGAAGGAGGGAAGAAAAAATAACCTGCCCCCAGATTCCCTCACTAATCACCCCAGCACCCTGAAGTCTCTCTTGATTGTTCGTGGACTACAATTTGCTGCTTTGTCTCCACTCACTTGGCAAATCAGTAGTGGGTAGTAATCTGTGGACCTCACTAAGCTAGGAAGTTTTCTAGTGATGTCCTTAATCCCAGCTCCAGGGAGACAGCAGACCTCCCTGTAAGGAGGGTCTACACAGCATATTGGACCATCTGTTCCCCTCAGAACAGAGTCGCCTACAATTAGAACCCTTCTTTTTTTTTCCTTTTGTGTGTGGTGGTGATTGCTTCATTATTAGGGTTGAATTATTTTGAGGCAGAGAACTCCAGAAACAACTCTTGCAGAAGAAGCCTGAAACAACCTTTTGAGAAGTTCAGGACATTGGCTAACCAAGAAATGGCCTAAGCAAGCAAGTATAAATCCCATAAATCATAAACCTAACATATATCCAGGAAATTTGAAAAATATTTACTTGGTAAAATGGAGAGCAGTGGAAGCTGGGCTGTCTGGGAATGTCTTATTAAGAGATTAACACAGACTGCATGGGAAAAAGCTGGACATTCAACTGAACAGCATTTAAGATTACAGTAATTCAAGGGAGGTACTCACGATCTAGAGAGGCCAGACAAAAAAGGATGCTGGCCATCCAGCCATGATTATTCATGAAACAGGTTGATTCTCTCCAATCATTAGAAAAACATTCAATTACCATTATCTATTGAAAAACTGCTCTTTTGTAACTTTTATGCTCAACTCTAAATGTCCATGTTTGAACCCTCTGTTTTTCTGTGTCAATACTTTCTGATCCAGCAAATGCCACTTCATTGAAAAAAATAAAAAAATAAAAAATTGTATTCTTTGCTGTAGAAGAGGTGTTACATTTTAGACTCCATTACAACTTCCAGGTTCTTTCGCTTTTTATAACCACATCAATTTTAACCACAGAAGTTGTGATGAAGTTCTGTGAAAAATAAATACACATATACTCAGGCTACAAAAGTCAGGGAAAATAAGGGATCCTAATTCTAAGCAAGACCATTGAGATGGAAAAAGAAGGATGTGAGTCATCTTTCATGCTGTGTAGTTCATCTGTCCTATTTATACTGGACATCTATAAACATTGTTTTTAAAGAAACAACCAAGTCACAAACAAAGGAATTACTCTCCTAAAATTGGGGCAGTACTTCCCCTAACTTTGTGTCACATACAACGTGAAAGTCAAATTTCTTCTTGCTTCCTTGTCCTCTGAGAAGTATTTTTGGAATTCACTGGTCCAACTTCCACAGGAAAAGAAAACAATATTCTTCTTGGACAACTCCATGACCTGTAATTTATGGTATTTTGGAGAGATCTTAGTGTTCCAGTGCTCCACTTCGGCTTCAAACAAATACACTGGGTTTAGAGCTCTAATACATTAGAAATTACATAAAAGACATCTGTTAATACAGAAATATTTCTGCAAGGGTGAGGACTATTCATCTAACCACCTGTGAATGCATGGAATCAGGTAACACAGGGAATTTATGGTAACCACAAGAAAGATCCATACTTCTCAATGGCATATAATCTAAAATTTATTGAGTGAGATGGTATAGCAGGTAGAAATTTCAATTTCAAGACCACTATTCTATAACACTCATACCTTTCACATACCAATCACAGCCTCAGCCCCTCCAGTTCAGCTGTGACTGTCAACACAGATTCAGGGAGAGGACAGTCTCCAGTTATCATTCAACACATCAGGTGTTACAGAAGTTCCATCACTGGTTCAAACATCTACAGGGTGTTGGATGCCCATGTTGGATGTTCTAAATAACCAGGCTTTATTGTCTTCACTGCTTATTGCTTTTCTAACTTAGATGGTTAGATGCAGATGACCTCACTGATCACATAACTCCAGGCCAACTGACTTGATTTTCTCCACATGTAAAAAAAAACTTTCAAGGTGCTACTGGGGTTCCTGTTACCCACTGGTCTTACTCCACAGTTGTATCACAAGGAAATAAAGTTGTTAACAGGTCATTGATGCTTAATTGTTTGGGTTTTTTTCCCCTACACATCACTAAACTAGTGCAGTGCAGAAATAGTTCAGACATCACTGGCAGTGCTTTGAGGTAGGTCTCCTCATAATAAATATTTGTGTTTGGTTTGTTTTTCCAGTGCATACTAGAATCATCTAATGAATTCAAGCAATACAGAAGTCTACATGGCCTCACATTTGATCAGTGTTTCAGGCAGGCATTAACCTGTGACAATGTGGGATCTGAATTGCTCTCTGGCTGCGTATCTGCTTCCGTTTTCTATAGAAAGTGCATGATGCCAGTGGGTGGGTTCAGCTAAGTGTTTATGATTCAGCAGTATGAATGTAAATTCTTCTGTGTAGCCTTGCATCAAAGATTGAAAATTCAAGGAAATACTATACATACTATACTAGAAATATATAATACTATACTATAAACCTACAAGTTTTCTGAGTTGCTCTTGAAACACTTTAGTTTCCTCCTGCTTGGTCCCTATGTGACTGTCTCTTCCTTCCATAGGCCATTGAATGCTGGCCAGAATTCGCACATCTTATGATAAAGCAGTACTGCACTTCACTTTAGACTTTGTGTGTAGATTGCTATGTGGAATGTAATTTAGACATCCTGTGGGCTGCTTTTTTCTACCCCAGTTTTTGCAAGTCCTGTAATGGCATTTAAAATTGGTGGTGCGGCTCTTGTGTGTTCAGTTTTCAGAAATACTTATTATTTTTAAATATGTGGTGACAGTAACTCAAATCCAAACTGATGTAATGTCAGAATATAATGGTTCTGAGAAGACATTTTTCAACCCTTTACGCTATTTTCTGTTAAAAATAGCCCAAGGGGAGTGAAACAGGCCTAAATCATTTAGTTCTGAGTAATCCAGAGAGATTGGTAGCTAGAGTTACACTAACTGGACTTAAAACACTAAGGAGTAACAATCATGATAGAATCTTACCTAGCTGTCTTCTCAAAATAAGAATACTAAAAATCATGTTATGAATCTTTATTTAGATTTTTAAAAATAGACAAGAAAATGAAAAAGACACTTTCAGTCTCTTTGGTATAAAAGAGATTACTATTTGTAATAAGTAATATTAATCAGTATTCAGTACCTTGAGAAATAAAATCTCCATATACTTGAGATCTATAGTAGGCAGAAAAGGGAATTTAAATTACTATTTTTTGAGAAAATGCTGCACATTACAACAGACTAATGGGAGGCTTGTAGATAAAATAGCAACACTTTCTTCCCCTAAATCATAAAGACAAGGGAAAATTATCAATGCATAGTTCTCAGAAACAGGAAGCCTGAAACAAAATTTGTGGAATATACATGGAATAACCTTATAGACAGGAGATGAGATTCTGGCTCTGGGCATCTGATTATTTACAGAATGTGTGAACTGAATATCAATAGATTTGGAGGTTGTTTTTTTTTCCCTTTTCTTCTCTGCTCTTCCTTTGGACCTATCACATGCATTGGTTTCTTGGTTTAGTGGCCAAGTGAACCAAAATATGGAGAACAGAATTGCTCTCTGTTACTTCCCTCCACCCTCTCAGGGGAACATAAAGGGGGAATAAGGAAGAGAAACTTGAAAGTTGGAAGCTAGAACCAGAATAGTTTTACTGGAACAGGGAAGGATTTGTAACGCATCGGATAAGGAATAAATATACAAAAATATGCAAAACCAGATCTCAGTGATCACAGAGATAGGTGTCCAAAGGTCCCTTGCAGCAGATCTGGCTTGGGAAAAGGGTCCACGGCTCTTTCCAGCACCAGATGACTTTGGATCCTGCTGAGCATGTGGCACGTTGATGACAAAGGGTCAGAGCCTCTCTCCAAGAACTCCAAGCACAGTAAAGCAGCAAGGAAGAAGGGAGCAGCAATGGGGGAGATTTCCAATCCTCCTGGATTTTGTAGGGTGTGGCAGGAAATGGGAGGGAACCTCAAACTGATACCATAAAATTAGCCTGGAACACTCTAAACCATTAACGATTGGGATAAATTTTGTCTTTTCATTGTTTCCATCAATCAATGTAAATTTGAGATGACAAGACTGAAGACAATTAAATAAATTATGCTAAACAAGGTTCTCAAGGTGTGACAGACACTTGCAGACATGTAAGACACTTGTCTTACATGAATCCCAAAAGCAAGGAAGTCTGTAACAGAAAGAAATAGTTCTAGAAACTCAGACATATTTCTGAGTTAAAGTTAATTGTATTCAGTAATGAAACGTTAGCTTGTATTTGAGATAATTTTGATTTAGCAATTACCAAATGAGGCTACACTGGGTTGTTTTTTTTCTGAGTTGTTACATAACTAAAGAACATGAGCTGATGAAAGACAACATGCAGAATTAACCTACTGAATTCATTACAATACTGTATGTGTCACATTCTAAAGACAATATTTTAAAAATTGGATGAACTTACATGATACATAACAGAGTATTTCTATATTACTGGAAAAAAGATCAGAAGTAGATATGTAAAAGCATATCTCAAGTAAAACTTCAGCCTTTACAAAACTAAAATTCCATTATAAGCTGATGCTTCTCAGATACAATAGTTTCTTTTACCTTTTTCTCAAATTAATTAACAGTCTGTTTTATTTGAGACATAGTTTTGAACAAGATGGGCTGCTGATCTGATGAACTGAAGTAACTTTTGGATTATTGTGGGGTTTCTATCTTCAGAGATATTTTTAAGAAGCTTTTTTCCTCATCTCTATAAAAATATTTTTTGAGTTTTTTCCTAGAAAAGCCCACATACAAAAAAAAATTAAAAAAATTTTGCAAGCTAGAGGTATTTGTGCCAGGAATTCATTAAGTTTATGCTTAAAATGGGTTTAGCACTGACTCTATCACCTTTAAAAGTGTTAAGTTGATTTCTAAGGTTGAAGTGATTTAATTCCTCTATTGTATTTTAGCATGTGCAATACATTTGCCCTAAGATCTATCATATCCTGTGAAATACGTTTCTGACCTCAAAGAAGAAAAAAGGGAGCTCTTTCTGCCAACAAGAAAAAAGTTAAAAAAATGAAAACAAAGATTGGTCTGGTTGGTGAGATAATATTCATGTAATAGGACTTGGCAAGCTCTAAAAGGCTGTAAGAAAATTCCTGGTGTACCTGAAAGGAATAGCAAAGATACTATTGACATCAGTGGAGCCAAGATACTCCCTCCTACTAAGGAAATTACTCTAGACTTTGAGAGGTCTAAGTCTTTGATCACTGTAAGTAACATAATTTAAATACAGAGTATCTATTGCAAGCTATTTCATTATTTGTTTGTAAATCATTGTGTCATTATCTGACTGTTACAGAAAAAACAACAGAAAAAAACCAAACAAACAATACCAAATTATTTCAGTCCCCTAACATCTACTTCTTAGTACAGATGGAGACAGAAAACCGCATTATTAGAAGTGTAACAAACATACTTATAATAATACATAATTCTATATATAGTAAAAAATCGGGTAGAGGTGGTAAATGACCTGCATGGGTAAGCAAGGATCTTCTGAAGAAAATCTCATGGAAAAAAGAAATCTAGTTTGTGGAAGAAGGGACCTTTCGCTTGGGAGAACTACAGGGATGTTGTCAGGGTATGCAGGAAGGCAACAAGAAGTGCCATAGCCCTCTTAGAACTTAAACTGGGGGAAAAAAGAAAAAAAAAAAAAAGAAAAAAAACAGTTTTTCTGGAACTAAATATAGCAAATTTATTCTATCAATCAGCTACATTTCCTTTCTGAAGAGTAGCTGTATAAATATGATTCTCATAGTATTTTAATATTTTTAAAAGTGTTTAAAAAGTGTTTATTCTGTTTACTTCTCAGAGGCACAGTAGCATAAAGCAATGGGACAGTTATTCATGTTTCAGCTTGCTCCAGTTTTTTATTTTCCTGATTCTTATTCCTACAGGTGCTTATTCCTTTAGTAACTTCACCTTCCTGCTGCACTCTCTACTGTGCAATGACAAAGGGTAATTATATATTGAAACATTCAGCATTGGACTTCTTGTATGCTGTCCAAAAGGTTAATTAAATATTAAAACATTCAGTATTGGACTTCTGGTAGTGTGTCCAGAAGGTTAAATTGTTAGCTCTCAATAAAATGATTTCAAGTCCAAATAATACACTGACATTTTCAACCCAAAAATTACTGGTATTTTAACATCCTAAATATAATGGACATAATGGAATTTTGTTTGGGGGGGGTTGTGTTATTACTGTTACTGTTACTATTATTATTTTATTCTGGTATAGTCTGGTTTGATTTTATTATTACGACCACTACTGCTACTGCTACTATATACAAATTTACTTTAACTAAGTGTATGGAAATGACTGTCTCTTGTTTGCAACTGACATGATGTATTGCAGAGAATGACTGAAGCTCAGGGGACTTACTCTACAGGTTTCTTCTGGTTGCTACTCTACAGCTTGAAGATTTTGGCATGGTCGTCTGGCCCTTTGCTGACTACTATAATTGTCTTTTTTCACTGAGTTGCCTTTCCAACTGATTTTTTTAAGCACTAGTCTTTGCATTACCTATCTCAACTTAGATGCCACCAACTGGCTTCACATCTTCCTCAGGAAAATTTCAAAATTTTGGCCGTCTCTCATAGTACACTAGAAAACAACTGATTTTAAAATATGATATTGAAGATTACACTTCTAAATATGAGGTAGCTACCAGAAGTCCAAGGACAATGAAGAGAGACTTCAGCACCTTGAGAAGGCTGGTTAAAGGATCAGGAGCACAAGTGGTGTTCTCCTCTATCCCACCAGTTATAGGGATTGATGAGGGGATAAACAGGAAGAGCCAGCAGATGAACTTCTGGCTCTGAGACTGGTGTTACCAGCAGGACTTTGGTTTCTATGATAATGGGTTGATCTACAGGACACCAGGCATGCTGGCAACAGGTGGGGAAAGCCTAACTTGAAGGGGAAGAAGGATCCTGGGACAAGAGTTAGCAGGGCTCATTGAAAGAGATTTAAACTAGTTTTGAAGGGGGATGGAGAGGAAACCAGGCTTACTAGAGAGGAGCCTGGGAGCAGCATGCCAGTCCTTGTGGGTAAAAGTGCTAGCAAGGTCTTTCAGACTGTCATCTCAATGGAGGTTGACGATGGCGATCCATGTGGTAGCAAAGACATGAGGGTGAGTGATAGGTTGGTAACTACAGAAGTGTCTGAGCATGGTAAAGGTAGTAATCAGGGCTTGTCCCCAAAAAAAGGTGGCAGGACTACTAGCCCAGCTGAAGTGCATCTACACCAATGCACTCAGCATGGGCAACAAAAAGGAGGAGCTGGAGGCTATTGTACACCAAGAAAACTGTGATACAGTTGCCATCACAGAAACATGTTGGGAATACTCGCACAGCTGGAGTGCTGCAATTGATGGCTACCAACTTTTCAGAAGGGATAGGCAAAGCAGGAGAGGTGGTGGGGTGGCCCTCTATTTTAGGGGTAGTTTTGAATGCCTAGAACTTAACGATGTGAACGACAGCATTGAGTGTTTATGGGTAAGGATCAAGGGGAAACCCAATAAAGCAGACATCATGCTGGCAGTTTGTTATAGACCCCCCAGCCAGGATGTAGAGGCTGATGAAATATTCTATAAGCAGCTGGGAGAGGTCTCACATTCACTAGCCCTTGTTCTCACGGGGGACTTCAATTTCCTATATGTCTGCTGGAAATATATCACAGCAGAGAAGGCACAGTCCTGGAGGTTTCTGGAGTGTGTGGAAGACAACCTCCTGACACAACTGGTGAGGGAGGCAACTAGGGAAAGTGCCCTGCTGGACCTGCTGCTTGTTGTCAGAGAAGGTCTTGTGGGGAATGTAAAGGTTGGAGGTTGTCTTGGGCACAGTGATCACAAAATTAGAGAGTTCTCAATTATTGGAGAAGCAAGGAGGGGAGCCAGCAGAACTGGGACAGATTTCAACCTGTTTCAGAGTATGGTTGAGAGTGTCCCTGGGAGATAGTCCTGAAGAGCAAAGTAGCCCATGAAGGTTGGTCATACTTCAAGGAAGAACTCCTAAAGGCACAGGAGAAGGCCATCTCCAGGACCCAAATGATGAGCCAATGAGGAAGAAGACCAGCCTGGCTAAAAGAGAGCTTTGGCTGGGCATCATAAACAAAAGGAAAGTTGACGGCCTTTGAAAAAGGGGGTTGGCAACCTATGAGGAATACCAAGATGTAGTGAAGCTATGCAGGGGTAAAGTTAGAAGGGCCGAGGCTCAAGCAGAACTCAACACGACCACTGCAGTTAAAGACAACAATAGGAGGTTTTTTCAGTATTTCAATAGAAAAAGGAAGACTAGGGAAAATGTAGGCCCATTGATGAATGGTGGGTGGCCTAGTGGTGGAAGACACAGAGAAAGTGGAGTTACTGAATGACTTCTTTGCTTTGGTGTTCACTGCTCAAGCTGTCCCCATAAATCCCAGACCCTGGAGGCAAGGGGAGAGGTATGGAGAGACGAAGACTTTCCCTCAGTAGAGGAGGACCAGGTTAGAGACCACTTGGCCAAACTGGACAACCGTAAGTCCATGGGCCCTGATGGGATGCACATGTGAGTGCTGACAGAACTGGCAGATGTTATTGCTGGACCACTCTCCATCATCTTTGAGAACAGGAGAGGTGCCTGAGGACTGGTGGGAGGCCAATATCACTCCAGTCTTCAAAAAGGGCAAGAAGAAGGACCCAGGGAACTACAGGCCAGTTAGTCTCACCTCTGTCCCTGGGAAGGTGATGGAGTGAATTGTTCTGGATCTCATCTCCAAATGCGTTGAAGAACAGGAAGTTATTGATAGTGCTCAACATGGATTTACTAAGGCTAAATCATACTTGACCGATCTTCAAGCCTTCTGTGTTGACATAACTGGTTGGCTGGATGAGGAGAGGACAGCCAGATGTCATCTACCTTGAATTGAGCAAGGGTTTTGATACTATCTCCTATAACACCCTCATTAGGAAACTGAGGAATTGTGGGCTGGATGAGTAGACAGTGAGCTGGATGGAGAGCTAGCTGTGTGACAGAACTCAGAGAGTTGTGGTTAATGGAGCAGAGTCAAGTTGGAGGCTGGTAACCAGTGGTGTCCCCCAGGGGTCAAAACTTGCTCCAGTCTTGTTCAACATATTCATCAATGACCTGGACGAGGGGACAGAGTGTATCTCCAGAAATTTCACTGATACCAAACTGGGAGGGGTGGCTGACACTCCAGAGGGCTGTGCTGGCATCCAGCGTGACCTGGACAGGCTGGAGAGCTGGACAGAGAGGAACCTCATGAGGTTCAACAAGGACAAGGTCCTGCACCTGGGGAGGAAGGACCCCGTGCACCAATATAGGTTAGGGGTGGACCTTCTGGAAAGCAGTTCTGAGGAGAAGGATCTGGGAGTCCTGGTAGATAGTAAATTATCCATGACCCAGCAATGTGCCCTTGTTGCCAAGAAGGCCAATGGAATCCTCGGTTGCATAAGAAATAGTGTGGCCAGTAGGTGGAGAGAGGTCATTCTTCCCCTCTGCTTGGCCCTGGTGAGGCCACAGCTGTTCAATTCTGGACTCCCCAGTTCAAGAGAAACAGGGAACTACTAGAGAGAGTCCAGCAGAGGGCAACAAAGATGACAGGGGGGTTGGAGTATCTCTCTTGTGAGGAAAGGCTGAGAGAGCTGAAACTCTTCAGCCTGGAGAAGAGAAGGCTGAGGGGAGACCTTAGTAATGCCTGTAAGTATCTAAAAGGTGGGTGCAAGGAGGATGGAGCCAGACTCTTTTCAGTAGTTCCCAGTGACAGGATGAGGGACAACAGGCACAAGCAGGAACATAGGAAGTTCCATTTAAATATGAGGAACAACTTCTTTATGGTGAGGGTGACAGAGCACTGGAACAGGCTGCCCAGGGAGGTTGTGGAGTCTCCTTCTCTGGAGATATTCAAACCTGCCTGGATGCAGTCCTGCCTAATGTGCTCCAGCGGATCCTGCTTTAGTGGGGGAGTTGGACTAGATGATTTCTAGAGGTCCCTTCCAACTCTGACAATTCCATGATTCTGTGAATCTGTGATTTTGTTCAATATTGTGCTTAAGCATTCCTTATGGCTTAGGGCATGAAAATTAAATACACAAAGTATTTGAAAAACAGTCTTTCCTATATTATTCATCCATGCACAATGGATGGCACATGCTGAAGCAACTTTTTTTCTTCCTATATACCGTATGAAACACAACTTTCTTTACAAGCTTTAGTACAAGGGAAGTAGAAGAGGTAGCAGCAGTGTATTCAATTTGTCATTTGTTTCTCAAGGTTACCAGAACAAGAACAGCCATTTACATACTTCAGTTATAGGATAATCATAGCATACATTTCTCTGTATGTTTTGGGAGCAAGAGGTCCATGCCACTTCACTTTTTTAAGATGAAAAGCTGCAGATATTTCTAGAAATCATTCTCTGCCTGTGGCAGAAGCCATTGGTAAGTGCTTCCATTTTGGACTGACAAGTAATATGCTACTTTTAGCAAAAGAACAGTAAGGTCTTGTTTGTTTGTTTGAAGAAGCCATGGGAAGTTCAACAAAGCAACTTGTAACTTGATTCACTCATGAGAAAGGATGTCAACCAGCCACATACTATCTGAAGAGCTACAGAATTTCAACCCTGCTAAATTACTTTCACAGCCAAAGACACAGCTGATTGTAAAGCTATTCCCAATCCTATTCCTAAACTGGAGTTGCTCTTCCCTCATGTGCTTGCCCCAGATGCTATTCTTTTTAGTACTCAAATGGAAGAGTTCAGACTGGGTGTATTCAGACTGGTAGTGTGAAACCATCTGCTGTAATTAGTGAGTGTTGCAATACAATAAGTACACAGTTATTCTGAACAATTCAACAAAGCAATTCACTTTCAGCACTGGCAATCCAACCAACAGTGACATCTGTCAGAAAATGAATATAAGGCATTGATCTATTTTCATTACAATTTGTTACTCAAAGAAAAAAAGAAAAAGTGAATTAGTGGCAATACAAAGACAATCACTACAATTTGTATCTGCCTCCTAATTAAATACTAAAATTGTTTTTTCACAGGATTAAAGTATTCTTGTCACAAAGCTGAAAGACCTTCCAGTTCTGGAATAATATTACAAAATTGCACCACTGTCATCAAAATGTTTTGTCTTGAAGATTCCTTAGGGACAAACTTCTCAGTGAAGTGTAAAAGCAATATCTGAAAATATATAGATAAGGAGCTGTACACAGACTGTACATTAGCACCCAATAAAAGGTGTGCTAGTACTGTAAGAAGTGTACTATTGGAGAATAGTTAGCAAATTAACTTGGAGTTACACATCTGAAATGGAATAAAACACAAAAATGCCTTTCTCATGCAAGAAATAATACCTTTCTTCCCTTACTGATCAAATTCTTAAAAAGATTTTCCACTAATATTGATAAAACATGACATTGAAAGTAGAACACATTCAACTTTTTTAAAATTTGCAATAAAGTGTTTTTAAGTCTAAGAAAATAGAAACAGTTTCAGGAACTGATAGAACAACAACACGAAAGTATGCTTCCCCCCCCCCCCCCTTAATGAGAAATACTACAGTTTGTTTCTCTTTGTTAATGTTCAGAAGACAATTTTATTTACAAAAGAATAGTTAGTGTTCAAGGGCAAGTTGGATTGGGCTTTGAGCAACTTTGTCTAATGCCCATGCAGGAGGGTTGGAACTAGATGACCTTTACAGTCCCTTCCAACCCTAAACATTCTATAATTATATGAAAATTTCTGAAATGAGTGCATATTCCATAATACTTATGTTGTTACAAGTGCAGGGAAACCTCAAAGTTTTTCTTAATGAAGAATAGGACTTGATTTTTCCAAAGAATATCACATGATTTTGGGCTTTTTTGTCTTTTCATTAGTTGATTACAATGAAATGGCCCATATATTGCCACTTGGATGATAACACAAGGGTTATGAAATAAAAAGGAGAAGCAGCAGAATACTCTGGCATGGTATTCAAGGTTCTTGACTAAGATAGGCTAATTGCTGATTGTTTATATAATATTATTGTTTAATAAATATTGTTTTCTTAGAGGTAGAGGTAAAACTCAAGATACTCCCTAAAGCTTCCTTTTTTTCCAGAATAATGACTATATTGATATTTAGCAAGTGCATATGTTATAGAAAGGAAAAGAACTGAGTTTGACAATTTTTGAACAATTTCAAAGAAAGCCTAGAATGTGGAGAAAAGAGGAAAAAATAAAAACAAGCTGGCAATATGGCAATGCAGAAAGACAAGGGAGGGAGGGAGGAAGGATGGGAGAAAGGGAGAAGAAATGAACAGTAAAACTAGAAGAAAAAAGTATAATGAGCAAATTAAAAATTTATAGTAAATACAAGGCTGCTGTAAAGGAATACTTTTCTGTCTCTAAAATGTGCCTCTTTTCTCCTTAGATATTGAATCAATTAATAAATAAAATAGAAGTTAAGTAATTACTAAGTATTCATATCTTTCTACTGAAAATCAAACAGGGAGATAGACCTAGAGAAAAGCAAATGTCCTTATCTCCAATTTTAATTAAGCTAGTTAGTTTTGTTTCTTGAAAAAAAAAACAACAAAAAACCAGTATCCCTTTAAAATATTTTGATAAAAATTATTTTGCACAATATGTTTTTAAACATAAGGAGTGTTCTTAGATAACCCAATATTATCATTTCATTTAACTGTGCATATCTTCTTTAGCATGCCTTTTTGATGGTGTAGCTACAGTTCGACAGCTAGTGACTCTTTTTTGACTGAAAGAGATGTTAGTCTTGGTAGGGGAAAACGAGTGTATCCTGAGAACACATCTCCCTTCCTAAATCAACATTCAATTCATGTTCTAACTGTATCTTTAATTTTATTGAGCTTTCTGTACAATGCTTTTTCAAGTGAACAGTGTATGCTACTCAGAAGAAACATCTGCGCTTCTCAGTGAGGTGAAATTCTACATCACAACAAGTTTCCAAATTCTTTAGCCTGAACCTGTACTGAGTATATATCTTTAAGTGGAGTCATGGGAACTCTCTCCTCTTTTTTAGCTTTTAAACACAGTATTCTTGTGAGGTATGGCAGGAAAAAGAGGATGGTACTTGTAATAATGTTAATGCATTAGCATATCTTTCACATTCTTAACTTCTCTTGAAAAGAATAAAAGAAAAGTTGTTTGAGAAGAAATTTCTGTATAAGTTGCAAAACTTATAAAAACCTCCACAATTCTCCAGCATCTTCTTAGAATTTCTCAGCTAGTATGATGTATATTTACACTTAGATTAATTATTTTAACAATTCCCATCAAATGTTGCAAAATATCCCAAAGTGCATAACTGGCAGCAAGTACAGAAAAATAATATTAAAATTTTTTTAATAACTCCCATGTTGATTTTAATGCATTCAGTCCTGCATTGTTATTTTGCACACACACACACACACACACAGACTGCTGATAATGCAGGGGATGTCATGAAGGAGCCCGGTTGAACTGTTTCTGGTAAACAGTCTAATTTGAGCTATTTCATAGAATCACAGAATCACAGGGGTTGGAAGGGACCTCTGAAGTTCAACCCCCCTTCTGCAGCAGGAACACCTAGGCCAGATCACAAAGGAACAAAGATCCAGATGGATCTTGAATGTCTCCATAGAAGGAGACTCCACAACCTCTCTGAGCAGCCCGTCCAGTGCTTCATCACCCTCACAGTAAAGTTTTTCCTCATGTTAAGGTGGAACTTCATGTGTTGTAGCTGAGTGCCATTTCCCCTCGTCCTATCACAGGGAACCACTGAAAAGAGATTGGCCCATTCTTGACATCCACCCTTCACATATTTATAGACATTAATAAGGTCCTCTCTTCGTCTTCTCTTCTCAAGACCAAACAGCCCCAGGTCTCTTAGTCTTTCCTCATACGTTCCAGTCCCTTAATCATCCTTCTAGCCCTCCGTTGGACTCTTTCCAGCATATCTCTATCTGTCTTGAACTGGTAGCCCAGAATTGGACACAATACTCCAGATGTGGTCCTACTAGGGCAGAGTAGAGGGGGAGAAAAACCTCCCTTGACCTGCTGGCCACACTATTAATGCATCCCAAGATACTGTTGGCTTTCTTGGCCACAAAGGCACATTGCTGTCTCATGGATAACTTGCTGTCCACCAGGACTCCAAGGTCCTTCTTTATGGCGCTGCTTTCTAGCAGGTCAACCCCTAATCTATATCGGTGCATGGTATTTTTTCTCCCCAGGTGCAGGACTCTACACTTCGTGTTGAACCTCATTAGGTTCATCTTTCCCAGCTGTCCAGTCTGTCTAGATCTTGCTGAATGGCCGCACACCCTTCAGGTGTATCAGCCAATCCTCCCAGCTTTGTATCATTGGCAAACTTGCTGAGGATACACCCCATCCCCTCATCCAGGTCATTGATGAAGATGTTGAATAAGACTGGGCCCAGTATTGACCCCTGGGAACACGACTAGTCACAGATCTCCAACTGGATTCTGCACTATTGATCATCATCCTCTGGGCTTTATCATTTAGCCAGTTCTTGATCCGTCTCACTATCTGCTCTTCCAACTCACGCTTCCTGAGCTTATCCACAAGGATGTTATGGGAGACAGTGTCAAAAGCCTTGCTAAAGTCGAGGAAGACAACATCCACTGTTCTCCCTGCACCTATCCATTCTGTCACACCATCGCAGAAGGCTATCAGATTAGTCAGACATGATTTCCCCTTGGTGCATCCATACTGGCTACTCCTGATAACCTTCATTTCCATGTGCTTAGAGATGACCTCCAGAATGAGCTGCTCCACCATCTTTCCAGGGATGGAGGTGAGGCTGACTGGTCTGTAGTTTCCTGGATCATCCTTCTTGCCCTTCTTGAAGACTGGAGTGACATTAGCTTTCTTCCAGTCCTCAGGCACCTCTCCTGTTTGCCAGGACTTTTTGAAGCCGATGGAGAATGGTCTAGTAATGACTTCTGCCAGCTCCCTCAGCACACATGGGTGCATCCCATCGGGGCCCATGTCCAGTTTCCTTAACTGATCTTTAACCCAATCTTCTTCAATCAAGGTAAAGTCTTCATCACTCCTGACTTCTTCTGTGGTCTGGAAGGTTTGGGAATCCTTAGGGTCGGTCTTAGCAGTAAAGACCTATGCAAAGAAGGAATTAAGTAACTCCACCTTCTGCATATCCTCCATCACCAGGGCACCCACTTCATTCAGCAGTGGGCCCGCATTTCCGCTGGTCTTTCTTTTACCTCCAATGTACTTGGACTTTTCTTGGCAACCTCATCAGTGCCCAGCTGCATGAACACTAGTGGGTAGTAATCAGAGGGCTGCACCAGACCTCGGAATTTCTTGGTGACATTGCTAACCCAGGCCCTAGGGAGGCAGCAGACCTTCCTATGGGATGGGTCTGGCCCACATATGGGGTCTTCTGTTCCCTTCAAGAGAGAACCCCCCCCCCCAACAATTACCTTCCTTCTATTCTTAACAGATGCAGGCCTAATGCATGGGGCTGACTGCCTTGGCATCTCCCTGGACAGACCTTTGTCAGTAATCTGTTACCTGGTTTTCCAGTTCCAGGGCCACATAGCTGTTCTGTAAGTGCACCTGTGATGGTGAGGAAGGCCAGGAGGGGGTCCCCCTGCTGTCCCGAGCAGGGACTCACTTCCAGTTCCCCACTTCTCTTAGGTCCCCTACTTCTGCCTGGTGACAAAAGGGCAGAGAGAGGATCCTCTACTTCTCTTGCAGCCTCCATCTTGAGGCTTTGTCTAAAGGATGGCAGGGTCTTACTCCACAGATCTATCTCTCTTTCACATTCCCAGATACTCCTTAACCTTTCCACCTCCTCTTTCAGCTCAGCCACTAGTCTGAGTAAATCATTCACCTGGTCACAGTATACACAAGTGTTCTCTCTATCCCTGATATGAATGACAGGCTGAAGCATTCTCTGCAGCCAGAGACCTGGACAGCCACATTTTTGAGAGGGACCTCTGTCTGGGTCACCACTGTCCTCCTGGCAATGGTTTTCACCTGACTGGATACCATGGCTACGTCCTCTTCCGGGGGGCGATGACCACGAGCTGAGTTCTTACCTTGAGCGAAGAGGGGGCCTGCGCCCTGCTCCGCTCACCCTGCCTGCGCAAACTGCCACGCCACGCCCTGTTTGCCTGCTCCTGGTCGCCGTGCTCCTAGGGGCTGCTCTTGTGTTGAGGGGGTTAGGCCGCCACGCCCTTGTCCGCGTCCAGGGTGAGTCAGAGCTGCTGCTCGTCAGAAGCTCTCACTCCCCGCCCTTCTGGGGGCTGGGACTCCCTCTCTCTCGGCTTCTCTTTCTCGGTTTTGCCGAGGGTTTCTTTATAGTTTGGCCACCGGCATGATCCTTCGCCTTGGTGTCCTTCACCTCAGTGGCTTCACCGAAATGGCCATTTCTTGCATGTACACAAGTATCTGCACTCATGTAACTAGTCTTACCTTTGTGCTCAAGACCAATTTAGGATGAACACAAACATCTGAGCAGTATTAGCATTTATTAGAAAGGTTCATTTAGTATGAAGGCAATTGTTACTCCAGGTGATTGATAGTAAAATCCAATCCAACCATAATTTGATTGCTCTATTATACATCGATCCAACACATACATTTGCTTTTTTTTTTGCTTTTTTTTTTCTCTCTCCTGTTGCTGCTGTTGTTACTGTGGCTGAGAATATTGCTATTGCAATTGGGAGTTCCAAGGATTGGGATATGAGTAACCTGCTCTAGTTGAATATTCATTGCAGGGGGTTTGGACTAGATGACCTTTAAAGATCCTTCCCAACCCAAACTACCCCATGATTCTAAGATAAGTTTTGTTCTTATCACTTCAGGTTACAATGCAAAATTTTAGAACAGGCTATTTTAGCAAAAGGAACTGTATAAAAACTGCAGTAACTTACTTCCAGTAAATTAAACATTATTTTAGTGAAAATATGCTGCCCCCTGTACAAACAAACAAACAAACAAAAATTGTTTTCAGTTTGTCTTACTTTTTAACTTAAAATTTTTGGCTCTTAAATGTCAATAAAAATTAGCAAGAGATGTATGACAAACTCACTGCTTCCTTTGACCAATTATCTGTGTGTTATACCTGAAATTATGTAAAACCTGTAGCTTATTTTTTATACCAGAACCACACAAAAACCATATATCTGGTTTTTTTTTAAAAAAAAAAAGTATATTGGCACTGCATGGAATAAACAGACTGCTTATTCATCTTATGCATAGGAAGTAGTATAGGAAACAATGTTATTCGCAAGAGCAGGCTTCTCAGAAGAAGTCTAAGAATCATCAACCTTAATTGGAATTCAGATTATTGGGATATGTGCATTTAATGTAATAAATTAGTTCCACATGCACATCCAGGTGAGCATATTGTTTATTCAGACACTAACATTAGTGGTCTGGCATTTAGGGAGAGGAATATGATTGAACCATGCTTTGCCATGGTTTCTCATAGCCTGTTTAAATTTGTTGCATCAGTGCTTCTTACTTGCTACATTTCAGTTTATCAGATAAAATACATTCTCATTAATATCAAGCGAGTAGCATTGTTAAGGTTTGGATAAATTCAGAATTGCTGTCTCAGTGGAAAGACTATGCTACCATACATACATTGGTTTTTACTAATGCAGAACTAGCTAAGAATCACAGAATTACCAAGGCTGGAAAAGACTTTTAAGATCATCAAGTCCAGCCTATGACCAACATCACCACACTGTCTAGACTATGGCACTAAGTGCCACATCCAGCCTTTCCTTCAACACATCCAGAGATGGTGCCTCCACCACTTCCCTGGGAAGTCCATTCCAATGTTTAATCACCCTCTCTGTGAGGAAGTACTTCCTAATATCCAACCTAAATCTCCCCTGGAGCAGCTTCAGGCTATGCCCTCTTGTCTTGTTGCTAGTTGCCTGGAAAAAGAGCCCAGCCCCCACCTGACTACAACCTCCCTTCAGGTAATTGAAGAGAGTTATAAGGTCCCCCCTGAGTCTCCTCCAGGCTAAACAACCCCAGCTCCCTCAACCTCTCCCTATAAGACTTTCCCTCTAGTCCTTTCACCAGCCTTGTTGCTCTCCTCTGGACCCACTCCAGCATCTCAACGTCCTTCTTGAAGTGAGGGGTCCAGAGCTGGACACAGAACTCGAGGTGAGGCCTCACCAGTGCTGTGTACAGGGGGAGAATTACATCCCTACTCCTGCTGGCCACACTATTCCTGATACAAGCCAGGATGCCATTGGCCTTCCGGGCCACCTGGGCACACTGCTGGCTCATGTTCAACCAGCTGTCCACCAGCACTCCCAGGTCCCTGTCTGCTGGGCCGCTCTCCAGCCACTCTTCCCCCAGCCTGTAGCGCTGCCTGGGGTTATTGTGGCCAAAGTGCAGGACCCTGCACTTGGTCTTGTTGAGTTTCATGCCGTTGACCTCGGCCCATTGATCCAGCCTGTCCAGGTCCTCCTGCAGCTTCTTCCTAACCTCTGACAGATCAACACTCCCCCCTAGCTTGGTGTCATCTGCGAATTTACTGAGGGTGGACTCAATCCCCACATCTAGGTCACCAATAAAGATATTGAATAGGACTGGGCCCAGTACTGATCCCTGGGGGACACCGCTGGTCACTGGACACCAGCTGGATGCAGCTCCGTTCACCATCACTTTCTGGGCCCGGTCATCCAACCAGTTTTTGACCCAGCGAAGGGTGCACCTGTCAAAGCCATGGATTGCTAGCTTCTCCAGGAGGATGCTGTGGGAGACTGTGTCAAAGGCCTTGCTGAAGTTGAGGTAGATCACATCCACAGCCTTCCCCTCATCCACTAGGCAGGTCACCCAGTCATAGAAGGAGATGAGATTAGTCAAGCAGGTCTGTCTCCTCTAATTCCTTCAACAGTCATGGTTTCTAGCTTCTTATCTGACTTAAGTGTATTTCCAATATCTGCAAGAGAAGTTTTAAATTTTAAAACTTACCTAACCTGCAATTTTAAAACTTTCCTAACCTTAGACTGACAAATCAGAATAAAAGGAGGAAGGGGAAGGAAGTCTATATGTAGGAATAATAGTAATTTCGCAATGAGATAGAATGAAGATTTGGAATAGATGACTAAAATGATGTAAATTAATATATTACTCATTATTTAAGCCAAGAAGGGTGGACAGCTATGGGACAGACTTTAATGAGTAGTTGCAAAATAGCTGCTAAAAATCAATGATATATAGTTGGTCCACATTCTTTGTTAATAGTAAATGTCACTGATCCCTTATCTTAGAATTCTTACGATTTCTAGTGATGTTTTGAAAGAAATTTGATATATAGGATGAAGAAATGCCATAGCCCTGAAAGATACCAATTTAATTAATCCTCTTCTTGGGTTGGTGATCTTCCTTCTAAATGTGATTAAGGACAAGAATTCTACCACCTGCAACACTGTGAAGATATTGGCAAGGGACTTCCTTACTGAAAACATTTATAGAGGTGGAACTTTGGGCTCTTGAACTCCCAGATCCTGATCTTGATCAGTTAAGAAAATTCATTTGACTACATTTAATGCATTGAGTAATATATGTGTTCTCAATATGTGGGAGTATTCACAACTGGTCATCTTCCTAATAACACCCTGTAGTTAATTACAACTTACTGAGCATGAATTTCAGAGAGAAATGCTAAGACTGCACCATATAAGACTATAATTTCCCCTGCTAGACATAAAATAGATGAGAGAACTCTTATGAATAAACTGTTTCTTTAAAAACATATCTATAATATTACAACATGGACAGTAAAAAAACATATCAAACACCAACAGGATCAACCAAAGAATTATTATAACTTCGATGATGAAGAATTAAAAATTCTAAATCCTCCATCAAATATTTTCAGCTTTGTTTCAGATACCATTTTACTACTTCTTTTACTACGAAGAACTTACATATTTATGTTAAGAGAACGTTTTCCACTTATATAGTTTTCTGCAATCTCTAAGAATTACACAGCTTTAAGTAAACTTCTATGCATTGCAAAAAATATAGCTATTTTCTTATGATACAGCCTTTGGAAACTTAATAAGTACCCTCATGCAGTCTTGAAGCGTGTCTTGAAATTGTTCAGGTCATTTAGATTTAGAAAACTGATTGATTTCTGTTTTGTCCTTTACATGTCTCTACTTAGAAGAAAAATGTATGCTTGTTATAGGTTGGGAAGAGGACATAGTCTGCAAGGCAGGCATAGAATGAGACTGCCTTCTGCTGTTAGTGTAGAGAGAAAAAAAAAAAAAAAAAAAAGAGGGGGGAGCTAGATACATAACATGCACATTATTTTTATTTTCTCATCACTTTTCATGTTTTACCAAAAATTACAATTAAGTCTTTCAAACAAAAACAACTGAAAGCAAACTTGAGGAGACATTGACTTGGCTAAAATATCGTATCAGTGCTACATACGTCAAGAGTAAGTCACTTGCCAGCAAAGCATTTTTGAATGGCTAACCATCACCATTTCCATCACTGCTGATTTCTGTTAGTGTTGGAAGAATGAAAAAAAATATAGACATCTCTTTTACTTTTTAAAAGGTAAGTGATTTTCAGATGATGAACAGACATTCATAGTGTGTAAGTTACAGATCAGACATTAATTTAAATTTAGGACACGAGGAAATGCAATGAGACTGAGTCAGGAGAAGTTAGTTTTGGACATTAGGAAAAAGATTCATTGAGAGAGTGGTTGGTCACTGGAATAGGCTCCCCAACCTGTCAGAGTTCAAAGAGAGTGGACAACACTTTTATAAATATAGTTTAGTTTTAGGTAGTCCTGTGAGAAGCAGGGAGCTGGACTTATGATCCTTATGGGTCCCTTCCGACTTAGAGATATTCTATAATTCTATGAAGTATGATCAAGTATATATGCATTAATTTGAACACTTTAGTGAAGCTTAATACATAAACCATTAATTTCTTGTCTTGTTCAGGATATTTTCACATAGTTGAAATTAATATTATAAGACTTAAGTCTTAGGGTATTGTGTCACTGTAAAAGTTAAAGTGTCTTGCAATACAGTTTACAGAAATCAACACAGTGAAGAAAGCAACAGTGAAGTGATGACAGTAAAAAAGCCAAGGAGGGGGGCCTACAGGAAAGCCGGGGAGGGACTTTTTACAAGGCTATGTAGTGATAAGATGAGGGATAATTATTTTAAGCCAGAAGAGAGGTGATTTAGGTTAGAAAATGGGAAAAAAATTATTTAGTGTGAGGGTGGTGAGACACCAGAACAGGTTGCCCAGGGGCACTGTTGCTGCCCCCTCCCTAAATGTGTTCAAGGCCAGCTTGGATGGGGCTTTGAACAACCTGGTCTAGTGAGAGGTGTCCCTGCCCATGCAGGGGGTTTGGAATTAGGTGATCTTTAAGGTTCCTTCCAACCCAAACCCTTCTATGATTCTATGGTCTCTTGGCGGATGTTATTCAGAGGATATATAGCATGATTAATGGCCTGCAGATTGGATGGTAACTTAGCTTACCCAATATTTAGACATTTTTCTGCATTTTCACTGTTACAGAGATGTTAAACTGCTACATAGCTCAGTGAAAATGGGTAACAGTTTTTTTATGAATACTAGAAACTCTTAAATTTTGTATGTAGGTGATTAAATGTTTGTGTATAAACTTAGTTCTACCTTTTCAAGTAGTTATCAAGTTGCAATCTAACTGTGAGAATACTACCAACTGCATACTGTTCCTCATAACTTTTCCATTACCCTCTCTTTACCTCTCTCTTTCTCCCTTTTTTTCCCTTCTCTAATATCACTTATCTCGGCCCCTCAAAATGTAATTCCTTCCACATCTTAAATATTCATAAAAAGAGCTGATGAAATGTCAGTTCTTTATCTCACTTTTCAGCCAGATGGATTACCTTTTCCTTTTAGACAGTCCATAATGAAAATTAGATTTTTTTAAATGTCACTCCATTACTTAATTGGAAATACTTGTGCTGCATCTAAAGAAATACAGAAAAGTCAAGTAAAATTCATATTATATTCATTCAGAAAATGTTAATTTTGAAGTTACTTAATGAGTAATAAAAATTATTCAGTTACATGGAACACCATGTGTTAGGTAAGAAGTAGCTGCCATTAAGAACTTTGAAAAATTTCCATTTTCAAGTAAACTAAATTTTCTTTAATCTTTATGATACCTCTGTAATTACAATCCATTTAGATTATTGACAAAAGTACAGACCACTGAGTTTATGGTACTGTCAATACTCCAGTAAATGCTTATTTAACACACTGCTTCTTGTGAAAGAAATGTATTCATGTGTTCAGATACCATTTGTACTGTTGGTACAAATGATACATAGTAAGAATAATATAGTAAAA
Source organism: Hemiprocne comata (assembly GCA_020745705.1). NCBI lineage: Eukaryota > Metazoa > Chordata > Aves > Apodiformes > Apodidae > Hemiprocne > Hemiprocne comata. The sequence goes on from CM036586.1 coordinate 177,951,384, forward strand.
ACCAAAGAAGTGACATATTATGTATTTGCCAAATAATACTAATGTGTTACAGCAGATAAAAGCCTTAGAATATATGCTGAACTAGCAAGTGTCTGACCATAACTTTTAGACTAGCACTTCTCAGAAAGTTTTCACAAAATGTACTTGAGACTTGGGATCTGTAGCTTATTTTGGCCAGACTGCAGCTTCTTTTCAAACCAAATCAAAGATTCACATTTCTTAAAAATAAATTAAAAATCGTATTGGGACACAGGATTAAAATCTTCCTTTTCTTCCTTCTCTTTAATTTTTTTTGAGCTTTTCTAACTAAAAAGTCGTTTTTTTCCAATAATTAGTCAAATAGAAAATGTATATATGCATGTAATCAATCACACAGGGTGGATTTGTTTATTTCAAAGTTCTTTATAAAAAAATCCCCAACACCTCTAGATAAATAGGTTTGCTACCTTTCAAAAGTTGTAGTAGAGGAAAAATCTAATTACTTCCTTCCTCCTTCCCTGCCTGCTTCCTTCCAACAGCTCCAGATCTAACCTGCAGCAGACATTTCTGGGTGATGGCCTATTCCAGTCTGGGCAATACGTGAGGTGTGCACAATTGGTTCTTCTACCTTTTCACTCCATGGATCACTTTGGCAAATAATACTCTGTAATGAACACTGTTCTTCATAAGTTATGTGCATTTTATACTTTCTATTCACTATGTAATTAAAGTGCTATACAAATACGTATTTTAACAGCATGCACCCAGAGTGTGAAAAAATTCCTTCAAGAGTAAAAAAAACCCATACCAAAAAAACCCAACCAAAAAAACAGGTGGCAATATGCCTGTATTCTTCACTGTGTTTCTTCTTTTCATAACATAGCATACTTGGGCAGGAAGTGTGAATAAAATGCTTATGCTTGGATTCAAACCACTGCAGCAATTAATATTAATTATTGTTGACAAAATGGGAGTCAGAAAAGAACCAAACAAAACAAAACCTGACTGAACATCTTTTGTTCAAGTCCCAGCTTCATTAAATCTTCCAGACAGAACTTCCTTCGTGGAAAATTTATAATTCCCATTTTCCCCTTTAAAACAGTAGGTGTTCCTTACATGAGCTATAACTCTTGCATAATTGGGCAGCCTAGGACTCTTTCCAAATTTTCTGTGACAGGCATAATTTTTCATGAATACATCTGCCGTAAGTTTACAAAAATCTAGGAACAATTATCCAAAGGAAGTAAATAGTGATTTATGCAGTGCGTATAAAATGTGATAGAGAAAACCTTGTATTTTTCTTTTTATCCACATTTTTATTTGTTCTGACAGTTTGCACTTTAAACACCTCCTGATAATATATAACATAGGTGACTTTCTGTTATTTTTTATCTCGTGCACTACTGATTTATTGGTGAAAATATGTAGTTTCATATGGAAAACATATGGCCATTCAGAAAAGAGCACTCTATATTATTCCAAAGAAAAGTTTATCCCCAGAATAAACTACTTTTTCCCATAATTATTTGTCAAGACAAAAGGTAGAAAGAGATTTTAGTAGCTACTTTATTGTTCATAGGCTTAAATTAAACTCCAGTACAACCAACAGGAACATTTCTGTTGATTTGATCTGACATAGAAAGTGGATTTGTTTTCACCATGACATCATGGTTCAGATTTCAGAAAATAAGTAGGTATTGTAAGGCCTTATTCTTGTGTTACTTGTTCTAACTCAAAGAAACTTCGCTTACTGCTTTGGCTTTTGGATCTCCAGTAATCAACTAAGCAAGAAGGTAACTAGGTGTAACTGACATGTAAATGGAAATAGAAGAATTTTGGACAGTGAGGAAATTAGTAAAAAGCTAACTTACCTTTATTTGAGATTATTAACTTTTTCCTGGTGCTAAGTCTCTAGTTTTATGTAAGAAAATAAAAGTTAGTGGTTGTTTCTATACTGTGGAGAAAATACTTCCTGTGCCGCTCTGTTCATCCCTAACTGAAGCTTCACATACTGGTTATGGAGTAATTGGGAAGCTGTAATCTGCAATGCTCTTTAATTGATTCTGAGGTTTTTACAACCAAAATGTACTGCAAAACTGCTGTCTGTTCTTCAGGAGTCCTTGAACTAAAGCTAAATACTTCTGCTGGGGAAGGGTGCCTTATCCTGACAAGGAGGTGAAAGGTAGAAAAGCTGGATACTCTGGGCCAGAACTGAGTGGCTTCACTGAAGACTGCAGCTGACCATCTGGTTAGATTAAAACAGTGAGATCTTTTGAATACTTTTCTGATTAAGATCAGTCAATAACCTAGCATCTGGAACAATAACCTAAGATATGGAGAAAGACTCAGATGCTATTGAGACCAAATATATAAACCTAAGAAAGATTCCTTATCATCTGACAGTTAGATGAGTTAATGCTGTCAGTGCTCAATTTTTTTGCTTTAAAAGTGGTTAAATTTTATTTAATAAAATATGTTTTCTTCTAGCTCAGGAAAGAAAGAAAAAAAAAAAAACAAAAAAAACCCTGCAAACAACTATTAAGAGTCAGGATGCTTATTTTTGTTACATAAAGAGACTTGGGTAGAACCAGAGAACCCAATGACAAGAAAAGTAATCAGGAAGCCAACATTTCATCAGTCACCACCTTCAAGTCGCATGTATTTTAGCATTCCTGGCATTCTGATTCAGTACCTTCAGCATCTACATTTCTATGTTGAAACGTAAAGTAGTCTGAGGAGCTGCATGCCATCAGCAAGGACCAAATTTCATTATGATTTATTCAACAGTGTATATACTTTAGGAGGTGTAATTAAGTTTCTACTGATATACCCAGTATTTGTGATGCCACAGGAGCTCTCTCCAGCTGTAAATACTTCAGTTAACTTATATTGGTCTTGATTTGCCTGCCAGTTAAAAAGGGAGACATAAAATCTTAATAAAAGATACAATACTTTAAACACTATGTATCAATATTTTAAATCAATTATGTGATCCTGGAGTGAGGGAATTATAGCAATCCAAAACATAGCTGAAGGAATAAGGGATTGTTGAGGGGTTTTTTGCGGGCAATTTTTTGCTTAGCTTTGCAGACAAAACACTTCTTTCCTGGTTGGAGTTGACTTCAATTTTATAACAAATTGTCACGGTCCGAGGCCCGTGGGCGAGTGATGCGGTGCATGGATGCGTGTGCGCTGGTGTTTCACGAGGCAGTGTTAGTGTGATGTTTTATAGGGACTCACGAACACTTGAGCCACCTTCCACACGGGCTGCAGGCACGCACTGTGACACATTGTCCTTACACACCTTTCGCTTCATCCGTCACTGGCCGTTTCCCTCGCGGGAGGACGGAACCGCAGTTCGGGACTCCGCTCTCGCTTCGTGGTATTTACCACATCTCAGTCACCACTCACTCACTCTGATATTATGGATTTGGGGCAGCCCCTGGGCCATGCGTGGATACCCGAGTGGCAGGGTTCTGCGTTTTACTCCCTCAAGAGTCCCCCCCTACAGGTATTTGATTATACCGCCAAAGAAATAAGCACTGATATAAAGGGCAATTTGATTTATGTGCTTTTACTTTAACAATTCAAGGAGCACAGATAACATATATAACACACAAAAGGAACTAGCAACCAGCATATGACATAATAAAGGAGAGGAAGCCCCAAGGCAAGAGGGGGGGGGAGTTAGAAGGGAAAGTGATGGCAGGGATCCCAATAACCCTCCCCAGGGGATTAGGGAGTAGGGAAGATGCGGTGGATTATCGGGGAAAGGCAGAGTCTTAGGGGAATATTCCTTACACCTCCCCGAAGGTCGGAGTCAGGGACCAGCCCCGGCTCTTGTTGGCCAGCGTCTTCTGAGTGAGCTTCAGAGGGCGAGCACGTGGGTACTTCGTTCAGCTCTTAGCCTTTAGAAAGGCTGTTCCCCAGCTTGAGCCCTCGCTTCCTCTTCCAAAGGTGTGGTGGTAGCTGGCAGGGTGATCTCTGATGGCAGCATGACTCCAAAAAAAGGGACAAAATGGCGGCAGCTGGCTGGCTCGCTGGTGCTTCTTTATAGAGAAAGTCACTATGCACCAAAGCGCCCAATAGATTCATTCCTGAATCCTGCGTTTAATTGGTTAAAAATGACCAATCAGGTGGTTGACGTTTTTCCTCACTTGAAACAATGTTTGGAGTCCTTATTCTCCTTCCCGCTATCTTGGCAGTTCTCAGTTTTCATTTAGGTCTGCCTCGACCTCTGTTCGCAATGTCTTTGCCTCGTGATGGTTACTATGAGAACTATTATAGTCTGGGGTGGGGGCTTGTCTCTCACACAAATAAATTAAGTTTTTATATTTGTATATTTTACTGTTCAGAGAGTTCCTTGCAGACTGCAAGGTGTTCATCATTTAGTAGAGCTGATTTGACATCAGTACGAAGTTCCATAACAGCAAACATGTCATTTAAACCACTCTTGACCAGGGTGACTTAAAATATCTGGAATCTGAATGTATTCAGAGATCACATTTATTCTAAGACTGTTTTCAGTTACAGATAAAATTAATAAATAACTAACTGAATAAATAAATTAAAATGACTGAACTTTCTTAATTCACCAGGAAAAGCTCTAGGGTAAAACTTTTTTTAAAAAAGCACAACAAATAAAACGTTTTTCACAAGCCACTTTCAATACTCTTAGGTGTGTTTGAGTACACTTGTTTTGGTTTTTTTTGTTTGTTTTTTTTTTTTCTGGACCATTGCACCAAAAAAAGATCTTTCCAACTCATATATGCCAATTAATATACACATTTGTATATAGCATCATAAAGGAGAAAATTTTAGTTCAGAATAATTTCGCACTAGTTCTAACACAAAAGTGATGAAAGTCTGGTGTGAAAAGATGTTCAGCAGATCTTAAGCTGTCATATATAATCTATAAAACATTATATCAGTGGCAGGGCCCTTTTTGATAAAATGAACAGTGTCTGCTTGGGCTTTAGTTAACTGTCCCAGTTCTGCCAATTACAAGGTGACAAAGTTAATTCTGTTAAAGTCAGTGCTCAAAAATGCATTGCTGTAATACCATTAAAACCATTCAAGTCCATATTCCCTGGAAAGTGACAGAATTATGAGCTTTGAATTCTATGTCAAGGACTGGATTTTGGAGTGAATTTAAAATGCCTTATGGGAATTTTAAAACTTGGAGACAGAATGTGACATGTCTCATTATTAGGAATTTCTACCCCTTCTTGATTTGTTTAAAGGCAAATGATAAAACAGCACATGTTGATTCACAAGCTGAAGTGTTAGTATGGAAGACTAAGATTCTTAAATATATATAGATCTTAATTAAATCAGTAGGGAAAAGAAAAATCAATTAAAACACTTAAATATTCATTTTCTGTATAAGTTCATGTAAACCTACTGTTTCATCTTTCTGCAAATCAGTGAATAAAATTTCTGCCATCAGCATTAGTTGTCTTAGATGCCTTAGTTGCCATCATGCTGATACATGGTGCTTTGAACTCCAAACAAAAGAGAGATTATGAAGGATTTCATGGAGTAGACAGAATATCTTACTTAAAGATTCACTTCTCCATATAGTTGTTTTTTTTTCCTTAGGTGAGAAGTGGGTGTTAAGAAGCAAGGGGGAATGACGACAAAAAAATTGAAACATGAGACATGATCCAGGTGAATATGAGCAAAACTGGGGCTTTACCACAAGATAAAGCTTTTTTCTATAGATGTTAAAGAATGGGGGAAACTACTGTAATTACTTGCAAAATATTAATTTTGGTAAGGACAAGGTCCCTGATGACTTCAGTGTAATACAGATGATAATGGTTTGAACTGGGGGGGGGGAAGTTCCTCCTGTAACTGTTTAGCTATTTTGTCATGTGTACAGATAGTCACATAAGTATGAATGCAGGTTATCAACAGACATATTGTAGAGAACTAAGAATACTTTGTAGAAGTAGTACAACTTATTTACCATATATGTGCTTGTACATACATTCTACAAAATGTAAAAAGTCTAAAAAAGTCTATTTTATTCTGAGAATTTAGGAACTAAAATTAGCATTCAAATGTGACCAACCGTACAACAGACCTAGAGGCACTGAGAAACTACAGACTACATGTGCCAAAAAGCCAGATGCTGCCTTAGGAATAATATTTTTCAGGCCTGGGCATCAGAAATATGTGATGCCATTCAGATGATTCCTGATATGTGAAAGTTAAAAGACAGGCATTTTTCTTTGTCCTCCATAAATCATGTTTTCTCTTTCTAGTACAGTGCCATGAATGTCACCCTGTGTAATGTTATTAATAGATTTGAAGACAGCAATCACAAATAACACTTATGAAGCCAAGGTAATTACAAATTGGTTTGTATTATTTCCATGAAAAAAGACCTGTTTTTTTTACTACAGGAATTAGAGGTCTACTGATCAGCTAGATGCAGGAAATGGGAGTTTTGCTCTTACTACAAGAGGCTTGAGATTAGTCTATAAACCTCTCCATGCAAGATTTCTCTAGAGTTGATTTTTTATATACCTTCATGTTATGTATTAATATCTTGCACACATCTCAAAGCATATAAAATACCATTGGAAATTCTATATAGAACAAGTAGGCAGAATGTCAGAGAAGGTAAAATTGGTCCAGTTGCAACTCTGGGAATGCAAGCAGCTTGTTCTTCTCCTCCCCTCCCCTATCTGCTCATCTATGGTCCCCAGGAATGCTTATCACCCTTCTGATTTGTTAGCTTTGTGTTCACTCCCTAAACCACTTCAGTTCAGTTGGCAAATACCTGCTATTTAAACTGCTTAAATTAGCCTTAGGGTTTTGGTGGGGTTTTTTTGGTGAAAAAGGTCACAAAGAGCTTAAACAAGGAGCTTAATGGGCAGATCTGAAAGGCGGAAATGATGAACAACTGGAGCAGAACGAATGCTGGGGGTAGCAATTGCTTTTCCTGAAAGTAGTGCAGCTGGAAGAGCTATAGGCTGAGACTATGTCCTGAACTGTATGAGCTGGATAGCAAGAGTTGGATGCTGAAAAAAAGGTAAAAAATCAGTTTCCAAAGAACTGGTAAAATTCAGTACAACAAGATTTTAGCGGAACTGATTAATCCAATTATCTCTCTTTTGTGTTAATTACTTAAATTTCAGTTAGTTTTTTCTTTGTTGTCAGGAAATACACCAAAAGACTCTATCTGCCTATACCTGTATCCATACCTATACTTATACATTTAATTTGTAAATCAAGTATACGTGTATTAAGAAATACTTGAGCTAATATTACTCAAGCAAGAGTATATTTACTCCCTGTAAGTATACGCCACAACAACATTGGTCATTAAAACCAGTATTTAGTGATACTAAGTAGGACTCTGCCTTTCTCACTATAAAATAGAGGCTTGACCTAGCCATGAATATTAATTCTGTCATCTGCACAGTCCAACATCCATTTGCACAGTTCTCCACAGGAGTTTTGGAGGTTTACTTTTGGAAATAATTAATAACAGAATCGTAATTCTTGGTTAAATAAGTTGAAATTCTCATGGCATATAAGTGCAAACGAGACAACTATATCATGTTATCATAACTCTACATTTTCTGTTGAGTTCTCACACTCTTTTGAAGTATTCTGACAAAAGGTGGTCTGGCTCCATCTCCTCTATACCTTTTCTGTTGATAGTTGAAAACAGCAATAAGACCTCCTCTTGGATTTATTTTCTAAGACTGTTCTCACCCATATTCTACTTGTGCTCAAGTGTATCAATACCTGACTTGCACCAAAGAGTCCAAACATGGATTCAGAAGTTCAGGTGTGGCTTCAAAAGTGCTGCATATAGGGTAAGGTGCTCCCTTGACCTCCTTGGATCTGCGGGCTACTCTTGCTAATACAGTCCAGTATATGGTTGGCTTTTTCACTGAAGGTCACATATGGCCCATAAATATATCTTGCTTAGTTTCTTATTGTCTGACTTGAGAGGTCAGGGGTGTGATTTGCAGAAGGGGTGAGCCTAAAGCTCAAAACCAAATAGCTCAAAGGCATTTCACACAGAAAGATAAAATAAATTGATAACTTTTACTTCAATTTCTCTATGTCTGTAACCTGTCATCACCTGTAAAATAACACCAGTCTATCTTTCAGGGATGCTGCAAAAATAAATAAACTAATGTTTACGATACACATTCCCCAGAGGAAATCTCACAAGAAGACAAATAATTCTGTCTTTGGAGAAACATTGATTAGTGTACAGAAAAAAAAAGATGTTGAATAGATATGAAATATATTCCAAAAGCTGCTTGGTAACCAAACTCCATACATCTTGGATATTTTAAAAAGAACACTGTTGGGGAAAATAAAAGTATGTGTTCATATTACATAGGCTATGTCATAATCCATATGAAGGACTCTCTCTATTTATTGAGAAAAAACATTTCTAATTGTTTAACTTTGGATTGTAAATTTTAAAAAAATATACACAAGGATGAAGGTTCTCTTAATAGCAGAAACTGTAAGTATTAATTTCAATATAAGAATTTGTTAATATGGCACTGAAGTAATTGAATTTTTCGATTGCAATAAACTTCGTACACAGGCCTTTATGCATAAACATGCACAACTGTGACAATTAACTTTTTGTGCTTCCACTAACTTAGAAAGTATTATTTAAAGCATCATCTGCTGTTGCAGATAGCTGTACTGATATGCTGACACATTAGTTTGTTTGAATATAATAAAAGTTTTCATTAACTTAGGCTTTAAATATTATCATAAGTAGAAACTCAGTTGCCCAATAAGTGAATTAGAAAAAAGAAAAATATGAAGATACCTGTCCTAAATGTCTTGCAGTCTGAGACCCTTAATATAAAGTCTCCAAATTACATTACTCAGTACAATAGGAAAAAGTCTCATTAACTTTGTACAAAACTTGAATATCTTATACAAAATGAGAGTTTCAGTTCTATATCTTTTTTTTTAATGAGGTTAAAAGTATGCATACTGCATAATATGGCATCAACACCTTTCAGTCCTTTTGTTTGTATTTGTTTGGGGTTTTTTATTTGTCATGCTTTTGTTACTGAGAACTTGCCTATGAACAAAGGCCAGTAAATGGGCTAGATCCCAGTCTGTCCCTGAAGTCAATTCTACCTAAAGCGACTACTGGTTGCAGCCTCTCTGTAGCTTGCCATCATACTGCCCAAACAGTTATAAAGGCAAATATGACTTCAGTTGCTCTCTGTTGTCTGCATGAGCATGCTATGGAGCTAGGCAAGATGCTAACAATATGCACTGCTGAGCAGATTGTGCCAAAACATTTGGACAAAACCTTTCACTTTGTGCCACAGTTCACCTAAAATAGAGTAACTTTCTATAGCTTGCAACCCTGTCATGACAATATTAGGTGAATCTGGGCTTGAAGAATTGACGTTCACATTTAATGTACAGTAAACTAATATCCATGATTATTCTTCTTATATATTTTTGTTTAAATATTCATACGCCAATTATTAGTGAGAGTTTGGATTTTATCATTTGATTCCTGTGTCTTAATAGTATTTGTCCTCAGTTCTCACAATGGGAACGTGGGAAGTGGATCTCAAAATCTCCATTCTGAAGGATGCATCACAAAGCTCTTTTAGTCAGTGAGATACACCAACAGATAACACAACAATAAACATGGAGCCAAGAAATAAGAACAGTTACCTCTTTCTTTTAAACACCAAATCTTCTACTGACATGATGCCACATGACCTTAGTCATGGTAAGTCTAGCTCTAACTGCTTGAATGTTTGTCAGGTGGAGATAGTGCATGGTTAACAGAGTCCCTTGGGAGGCAATTCTGAGGGCAAGGGAATCCAGGAAGGTTGGAAATTATTCAAAAAGGAAATTTTAAAAGTCCAGGAGCTGGCTGTCCCCATATGCTGAAAGACAAGCTGGAGGGGAAGAAGGCCAACTTGGCTGAGCATAATGCTTTGTCTGGAACTCAGGAAAAAAAGAGAGTTTATGACCTTTGAAAGAAGGTGCAGGCAACTCAGGGGGCCTACAGAAATGTCGTTAGGCTATGCAGGGAGAAAATTAAAAAGGCCAATGCCCAACTATAACTTAATCTGGCTAGTGCTATAAAAGACAATAAAAATGTTTCTTTAAGTATTTTAACAAGAAAAGAGACCTAAGGAGAATCTACTCAAGGATCCCCCCAAGGGTACTGAGGGAGCTGGAGGAAGTGCTCACCAAGACACTTTCCATCATCTGTCATCGGTCTTGGCTAACTGGGGAGGTCCCAGTTGACTGGACGTTATGCAAATGTGATGCCCATCTACTAGAAGGGCCCGAAGAAGGATTTGGGGAACTGAAGACCTATCAACCTGACCTCACTGCCAGAAAAGGTCATGGAGCAGATCATCTTGAGTGCCTTCATGTGACACATACAGGACAACCAGGTGATCAGGCTCAGTCAGCATGGGTCCTCCTTGACTAACTTGATCTCCTTCTTTGACAAGACGACTTGTGAAAGTGGAAGAGGGAGAGTCTACCTAGACTGTAGTAGTAAAACCTTTGATACTGTTTCCCACAATGTTCTCCTAGAGAAACTGGCTGCTCACAACTTGAATGTTTGTAAAGGTTCTCCAAATGAAAAACTGGATGCCTGGGCTGAAAGAGTTGTGGTGAATGGAGTTAAATTCAGTTGGTGGTCAGTCACAAGTGCTGCTCCCCAGGGCTCTATACAGCAGACAGTTCTCTTTAATATCTTTATCAATGATCTGAACTAGGGGATTGAGGGCACCCTCAGTAAGTTTGCAGACAGCACCAAGTTGGGAGGGAATGTAGATCTGCCTGAGGATAGTAAGGCTCTACAGAGGAAAATGGACATGTTTAATCAATGGGCCAAGGACAATTCTACAAGGTTCGCCAAGGACAATTCTACAAGGTTCACCAAGGCCAAATGTCAGGTACTGCACTTGGATCCCAACAACCCTTGCAATGCTACAGGCTTTGGGAAGACTGGCCAGAAATCTGACCAGCAGAAAAGGACCTGGGTGTGTTGGTCAACAGCTGGCTGAATATGAGCCAGCAGTGTGCCCAGGTGTCCAAGAAGGCCAACAGCATCCTGGGTTGTATTAGGAATAGTGTGGCCAGCAGGACTAGAGAAGTGATCATACCACTCTACTCAGCACTGGTCAGGCCTCACCTCGAATACTGTGTTTAGTTTTAGGCACCTCACAACAACTAAGGCACTGAGGTGTTCGAGTGTGTCCAAAAAAGAGCAGCAAAACTGGTGAAGAGTCATAGAACCATCTTACTGTCAAGGACAGTCATCTTACTGAGGGAAATGGGGTTCTTCAGCATAGATAAAAGGAGGCTAAGAATAGACCTTATTGCTCCCTACAACTACCAGAAAAGAGGTTGTAGTGAGGTGGGGGTTGGTCTCTTCTTCCAAGTAGCAACTGATAGGAAAAGATAAAATGGCTTCAAGTTGTGTTGGGGGGGTTAGATTGGTTATTAGGAAAAATTTATTCACTGAAAGGGTTTTCAGGCACTGGAACAGGCTGCTCAGGCAACTGATTGAGTACAGTTTCTAAAATATTTTCTCCTTTTTGTTTTTAAAGTAAGCATATTTTAATTCATGTTAATATTTTTTTGGAGTTTTTTTACCTTGATATTTGGTTTTACAGATATTAATCATCAATGAATTTGTATTATTTTATACTGGTATTCAAAAGTTCATACCGTTGGTATTAGAACCTTGCCACAGTACAGTAATGTGCCCTTCTAAGAAAACTATTGTATCAGCTGTTTCAAATGTCAACTGTTTTCTAAATGGCAGTAGTAGAAATAAAATGTTAAACAAGAGAATAATGCAAATTACAAGGCTGGGGAGAAATTACTAATGTCTCTTCTCTAAACCTACAAATCTAAAATCTAAAAACCTAAATCTAATTTATTAATGTGCGATAGTTGCTCAAAGTATATTTTCTAGCACTTTATGTGACCTATTTTTATACATCCCAGGAGATACTCCTCACATTTGTCCTTTTGTTTGAAACTTCTGCTGTTTTAAGCAAAAGAAAAATAAATAATCTTCTGATCTGTAACAATGTTGAGAATAAACTCTCCTGAATGGATAGTCAGTATATTCTTACCAGTCAATATAGCTGTTTAGGCATGAAATTACTGGGACTATTATTTAAAGAAGATAAATTAGAAGCCAAATAAGGAATAGTATAATCGATAATTCATCACACTTCTTGCTTGGCTTAGATCACATATTCAGATTTCTTAGTTCTCATAAGAACATCATAACCAACGAATATACAATATATTGAAATTATTTTCTATCTTATGCAGTGACAGTATTTGAATTAGTGTACAATATTTAAATAAATAAAAGTCTGTATCCAGAAGTATCAGACAGATCATCTGGAAGATCCTTTGTCGATGCTGCTTCATGACATAGTGAATGCATTTCTTTTCTTCCCAAGAGGAAAAATTTTACTTGTGATAAGCAGTTAGGTCTGAAATATGATGGTCATTCTAAGCAAAACATTATTTCTCTCTAATTCTGTTTGAAAAACTGAACTCTCTGGAAAAAGTCCAACATAGGCACTCCTCATCTACACAGGGTTTATAACTGGTAACAATATAGCAGCTACCTAGGCATCTGTCACTGATATCTATGAATCTTATTCTAAGGTGCATCAATCTTCCCTTGCATTTAACAGAAAACATTATCCTATATCTCATGTATCTAACATACAGGAGAGAACATCTAAGAGGTAGATGCCTCAATCTTGAGCCAGTCTAATTTTTGTGTCTGGCATTAGTGTATTAGACATCTAACATTAGATAATTTTAATTTATTTTTTTTTTCTAGTTTAAAACATCAAAATGAAGTTACTGAGTTTAATATTCTGGTTTTATTATTACTTCTTGTCTGTGGAAGAAATTGTACTCTGAGGCAAGCCAAAACCCTGCTTGCCCAAGCTTGGAGGAAAATAGAGCTGTGCAAACACTATTGTTTCATTCTATTTCCAATAGCTTGAGGCTTTCAGCCACACACCCTTTTCTCAGCCATTCCATTGACCTGCTCCATATGCCCTAATATTCCCTGTTGGCAATGTTTACTGTATTTGCAGGCATTTTGTATCACCAGCATGCGTAAAGAAACCCAAGGGAACTAAACAATCAGACTCTGAGGGGTTACTGAATTTCTGTGGATAAAGTGAGCAGAATCTCTCCTAGGCAAAGAGCCTCACCCTGTCTTTAAGATTCATCTTCAAGAATGCATCTGAAAAGTAAGTCTGCAGAAAATGAATGTTAGTATTTTGGCTAAAATACAGTTAAACAGTCATTACAAGCCCATGGCAAAGCCGGAGAGTCTGAGTAACTACAGGCAGTGAAAGAAAGAGTGTTCACAGGACACTTATGTTTAAATACATGCAAAAGTCCTTTGGGGCTTAGGTTCTATCTAAGGCATTCTTGTATTAAAAACAAAAGCATAAGCTTGTACTTTCGTGAATAGTTACCGGCCATCTGATGAGCCAACCACCACCATTAGAAAATAGCTCTCCTTGTGACAAACCTAGTCATGTTCTGTAAGATAATGAACCCTCTATTTCAAAATTTGGAACACACTAAAGTGAATTATGACTCCACAGTCTGTTTTCTAGAATTTTTTGCTTTCTGACATTTCCAGTGGCTTGAGGAGATGTTGTATCTAAAAAGAATGTGACTTTACGGCAGACTGCAAAATATTCCTTTATAAGCATCAATTGGCCTTGTATACCCTGAACTTGTGAGCATTTGTTCAGGGGCCTTCCTCTCAAATAAGGAACAAAACCCTCCAGCTGCAAGTCACTCAAAGCTAAAAAAAGATCCCAGGGACAAGGCAAGCCAGCAAGCTTATCATCAGTTTAATTCCCCAAGAGGGCACCAGGGGCCATTGCATGGCCATTAGCATAGCCAGCACTGGAGTCACAGACAGCGCAGTGGCAGCAAAGCAGCCAGCCAAGAAATCAGCCAAGGGCTTTGCGACAGACACAGATGTTACTGCTAAAAAATTTATTCTAGATCTTGGCATCTGAGTCCGTTATCTGTCAATTGGATGTCCTGTATGAGGCCCCAGCTGTTAAGTTTGCTGATGAAAGGAGAACAAGTGAAAAAGCTGAGCTGCATTTAGGAGACCAGAGATATGATTGCTTTTAAGTAACTGTTTGTTACTATCTTAAAGAGTTGACGTCTCTTTTAATAGAAGTCTTTGAACCTTTTCTGGTAAAGTTTTCTAAAATTTTCTGTAAAGTAGTTGTAATGGCCTAGCACTTCTTACTGGAAACCCTGTGTCCAGTAGTAGTCAATGGCAAACTGTGTTCTCTTACACAGGGGATTAGTCCAATAAGGAGGAGAACTCACAGTAGAATGGACAAGACGGTTGCCTGAGAATACTTTAGCCTGCAAGGAAGAGAGTAGCTGAATAGCTTTCACTGCCTATTTCTTTCCCTTCAAAGATTCTGCTTTTGGAAAATAGCCCAGTTTCTTCAAGAAGTTTGCAAGTTCTTTGGCCTTTCTTTGCTTTTCTTCCCATTTATATAGACAACAGTATTTTAGCTACTATCCTAGGTATGTTTATGATTGAAAGCTCTGTTATGCATTCATGCCTACTTCCTAGTAAAAACTTATTTGTTTTTATCTAAAGACATATGAATACATGTTTTGCTCTAGAATTTTACTTAATCAAGAGTCAATGGCAATACATTTTTTTCCCTTTATTCTGCCTACTTCTTCTTTGCAAAAGATAACAAGACTTTCCAGTTTGAACTCTTTCTACGTTGACTATCATTTTCACTTAAGCTCCGTATTTTTCCTTTTCCTAGCTGTGCTGTTAATGTAGCTAGAAGATTTTTCCCCTTTCCATAACAAATAACTTACTCTACTCTGACTCTTTTAAAGCTATATCCAGCTGCTCTTTTTTATCTTTTAGAGATAATCCCTGAGGGCTTGAGAACAACTGCTCCATTCTGCTCTGGTTAATGCTGTTGTGTTAAATTCCCACACTACTTTGTCATCTAGCCTGCTCTTAAGCTACTTCAGAGTATACTGGGCATCAAGAAAGCGTGTTACAGAGTATAACAGAACAAGCCTTTAGACAGTTATAATTACTTGAAAGAGTGAATTAAAAAACCAGAAGTTTCTCTTTGGTCATCACAGAAAACTTCAGATTTGGGTGATAAATTAAGAGTAAATTACTATGATCCTCTTCCTTTTAAATCAAGCAAGAGGCTAGTTATCAATTTTCAACAAAAACCATAGAATTTTTTTCAGATGAAAGCCCTTGTCATCAGCCTAAATTATCAGAATCTCTATTTCCTCCTTCCTTCTCTCTCCCTCTCCCATGGCCCAATTATTCTTGAACTACGTTTTGCACTATAACACAGTACCAAAGAGAAGAGGAAGAAAAAAATTCAAAGAAATAATCAAGGAATTAAAACAGTCTCCTGGAAAAGGCAAATTTGATCATCTCAACTCAAAATAAAAAAATAATTTAATCAATGCAATCCACTTGCCAAACAGTTGTTCTGACTGGTAGGCTACCATACAAAAAATGAGAAACCATAATTAATGGTTCTTTCCTGGCTCTGCTTTCTGAAGATAAAAAATTTACCAGTTCTTTTCAAAACCAATTATACATAGCTACTCTGGGAAGTGACCTAAAGTCAGTGACTGGATCTCTATTCCGAAACCTTGAGTAAATCGCCAAACCCAGAGAAGTACTGTTTTCATTTAGATTTTTTTTTCCCCCACATATTTTTTCTTGTTTTTCTCAAAGTAGCTGCCAATGATGAATGTACTGTCACGAATTCTGATATTCATAGAAGCACTGGATGCTCTTCATCCAGTCAAAAAATCGTAACTCCCTATTCACTTTTTACAGAGGTGGGACTCTAAAACAACTTTTCTGGATTTCACTCAAAACCAACAAGAACAACAAAACCAAACCCCCAGTCTTTTAAGGCAACTGCATACTTTATATCATTGTGCTATGTTTTATGAATTTATGTTAGGTGACAGTTCTGATATTTAGTCATTGACTACCTGTGCTTAAATTACAGAATGTTTGCTCTGCTGGGTGCTCAGTCATCCTGTTGTCTGAGTACACATCTTAGCTGTGTATCAAGAATGGGGAAAATATATGCCACATTTTTTTCAATTTCTCACCTAAACTAGACTGAATATGCTGTAATTAAACCTCAAGCTATAATCTTCAGCAAACAGTGGAGGGACAAACCTAATTAGCAATTGAATAAAGTATTTAAAAAGAAAAGAGAGAGAGAGAGAGAGAGAAAAAACTCTGAATACGAATACTTCAGTAAGTGCTGCTGATGAGTCAGCAAATTCTACTGTCCCCTTTTCAGACTTGATTCAATGCATTTAAAAATGTTCTTAATTTTAAGAATATGTATAATCCTACTCCTACTTAGAAAATAGCTTAATTGTCAATATTCCATTTTTTAACTGAATTACATGCTTGAGTGCTTCACATAGTTGAGCTTCATATGAATATATGTATGGCTATGAATTAATGAATCTGTATATTACTACTATGCTGATGGAAATAACTTTTCAATTAAAAATAAAGTGCCATCACAAAAGCCTTACTGTGTTTTATGTAAGTGTAGGCATATAGCCCCTTATAATCCAGAACCTAGTTACTAATAACTGCATACTAAATTTTAATTTGAAAGTTATACAAATTCTGTGATAGACACTTTCCTGTATAGCTGATTTCAGATTTTTTGCATACTGTATTTCTGCCATGCCTTGTGTTTGCACAATTTTTTAAGTAGAGTTTATTCAGTAATATCACTTGCAATGTGGAAATGCAATATATGAATAAAATAATTCTGAAATGAAATTTCCTCAGTATTTCCATTTCACAGATGATTTGGACAAATAATTTATGTTAATTTATTTTTTTTTCTTTGAAACAACATCATCTAAGAAATAGATTTTTTTTCCTCACCTTTATTCTTATGTAAACAGACTTTAATCTAGAAGCAATTTGTTCATATCTTGATCTACTCATTGAGCTGTAGCTATGTTAAAAGTTGTAAAATTCTTCACATTTCCAGAAGTGGTGGAGTCAAGTTGATGGGAGGGAGTTTCAATTTCCATATATTTGAGTAATTCTGTGGTGTTTAACTTACATGTACTCATCAAAAATGAGGTTTAATACTTCTATTCAAGCCTCTTCAGATTAAAACATGTGATAAATAACTTAATTGACATATCCAATATAATTAAATCTATGCATAAATCAGAGTTGTTTGCTGGATCAAGATCAAACAAGTAAGTAAATGTAGTCCACAAAAATAACTGTATCTTTGCCTTACCCACTGTGTCTTGGTTCACCATGACTGAAATATAGTCAGTATAAATATACTTTGCTACCATGCAAAGCAGCTAATTACATAGATGACTGAGAAGTGTTCATTTGTTTTGATGGAACGATATTTAAGTATGCAATGAAGGAAATATGTAAACTTATAGGTAGACAAAATGTTTAAATTAAATCTGTATTACTACTTCCCAGTCACTACAAATCAGTTCTCTATAATGTTCAGTTTTAAGAGCACTCCCTGGCATACTTTTGCCTGAACCATGTAACACTTTGCCCAGTTATTCCCAAGTATGTTCTGGGAGATACCACAGAAGAAGGATATTCTTAATTAGGATGTGGCCATACTGTTTGGAGAGTAAGAGAATTTAATAATGATTGCAAGGAGTTCTGTGCCAGCTGGCCTCAACACCAAAAAACAGTCCCTAGACATGTTTAATTCACTAGCCTAAATGTAGCCTAAAGGTAGCCTTTGTGCTATTCCACAATGCTCATGCAGTAGTAGAGTTCTAAACAAGGGGTAGATTCCTTAGCAAAGGAGAAAAAGCAACATTTGTAATAGGTAAAAACCTCCAATGTTTATTAACAATTGTATATATGGTAGACAAAAGGAATGACAATGTGTCTTTTTCCTCAAGAAAGCTCCAGCAACCATGAAAAAGAATACCAAGTCCAGATGAACTAATCAGAGATTGAGGGGTTTTTTGAGATTTAGACAGCGTAATATCATATTTACTGATTCAGTTATGCTTTATTTTTTTTCTATGGGAAAAGGGGAGCATAACTGATATGTGTTCCACAATTTATTGCTAGATTAAGTAAAAGCTTAACAATCTAATTAAAACACAACAAACAGTTATTATTGGTCTAATTACAATGATTGTAACATTCACAAATCATTGACACAGTGAAGGTATGGGCTTCCTAGTATCAACCCCTTTTCCTTGGGAATAGGCTCACTCCTGGTGTACCTCTGAGTCATAACACCTGCAGGTTGACTCCTCCCAAATGATGGGGGTTAGAAAGGTAAAGAGCAGGTATCAGTTTGGTTAGGCCTTTGCCAGGAAGAGTAGGTTGCTCAAGGTGGAAATTCACCTCAAATAAAGTTTACTTGCTCTTTTTTTCCCCTTGGTTTCCATCAAACATTTGGCTGCACTGCTTAGCTATTAGTTATAGCAGCATCATAATTTTCCAAACCACTAAGCAGGGACAATGTTTTTTTCTTAATGACTGCCTAGGCCTGTCAGACCTTTACCATAGAGGGTAATCACAGAGCTAAGCCAAACCAAGTTAGGCAATAGTCACCTTCTCCCAGATAATTACTATGACTGTTACAGTTATCAGCTCAGACTCAGGCAGGCCAGACAAGTCCCGAAGGCCTTCTTTGTCAGGCCAGTAAAATGATTGCACTGGGAATATCAACATCAAATTTTCTAGCTCCTCAGATAAACAAATTATTCTTTTTACTTTGGGGACAGAAGTTTAAACCACAGAGCAGAAGAGGAAAGAAAGTATCCTATGGGCTCCAGAGGAAAAAAAAAAAAAAAGAAAAATAGTATTTCTTATTATTGCAGTTTGGTCTTTCATCAATACCTATAATTTACACAGAAAAATAAACTTTTATGTAAAAATACAGCTCAAAGTGTCTGATCTTAAACCCAGTTCTATCAATAGCTAAATTTCCATTTAATTTCATGTTTTGAATTAAGACCTACACTAAAAAAAATAGAGGTAGTGCAACATTGTTTAATTGTGTGATTAAGTCCAAAATTAATATTGCATTTTGAAACCTCAGAATGATGAGCTTTCTGTGACTCAATAAGCCATTTGTGAGTATATACTTTCTGCCTGTTCATAATTTATTTTTAATATTCTTGAGTCTAAACTTTTTTTTCCCTTTCCAGGACATCTGGTGCTGAAAAGCACAGCAGAACATCTCCAGACTTTCTCATTTTGTAATTAAAGAAGGCCTGGATTTTTAGGTCTTGCTGTGAAGATCACAGTATGGGTATTTATGAGTCTGGCATATCTCTCTCACTGACTAACTTGGTTTCAATTTTTTATTTTCTCATAAGCTCAGAGCTGATAATTCACAGTTCTTGTGATGCTGTGAAGGGACCTAGTTCCTTAAAAAGCTGACCTTGTGTAGAGTCCTGAAAAGAATAATTGTCTCAAAACAGCCACCCTGACAAACTGGACATTGTGCTCAGATGGGGGCCTCATTCGATAACCACCTGGATCCTCTTCTTGCAAGGAGAGCCTCTTGTTTGGTAACTACCCTGATAAAGTGGACACTGTCCTTGAAAGGGGAGCCCCTCCTTTGGCAGCCACCCTGATAAATGGGACACTGTCCTTACTTGATAAGGAGCTGTGGCCAGCAAGAGGAGCCCCGTGGAGGCACAGTGCCATCTTGCGAAAGACCACTATCCTATTTAAGGACAGAGCGCACGCGTGACAATAAAGGTCATTGCTTGGTCAACCCAGATGGGAGGGGCCAAGTGATCACCTGGACCCCTGTGCCCCACCAACTCATTTCCAGAACAATCCCAAATCCAACACTGAGTCTGCACAAAGCAGGCTGGACTTCACTGGGAGAGGCAGGGCCAGGTGCCATAAAAGAGGCAGACTCAAAATGCTCGGGGCACGCTCCCACCATCCAAGAACCACAATGTCATGCTGAGATTGTCGCTGGATCCAAGGGTGGTGATATCTTTCCTATCCACTCTTTCTTTATCTCTATCTCTCTGTCTCTGTCTCTCTCTGCCTCTCTCTTCATCTCTCCCTCTCTCTCTCTCTCTTTCTAACCTTATTCTCGGCACATAGGGGTACCATCATTTCTAATTTTGCTAAGTTTTTCCTGTTGTAACCTGTTGTTTTGAGAGGACCATTTTGCTAAGTTCTGCTAGTTGTAATCTGTTGCTTTGAGAGTGATATTGTTGTATGCTTCCTTTGACAAGCTTTGTAATCTTACTCAATCTTAAGTAAAGGTGTGTTTTGTGAAAGCCTCCTGGGTAATTGTCTTACTCCTAGAGTACCGCGCAGAGTATTCCCGAGCTTAATCTCGCCGAATGGTTGTTAAAAGAAATATTTATATTTAGTTTGGACCCCCAGCTCTGGGGAGCTGTGACCACTTTGTGGCGTTTGACACTTATATTTAGTTTGGGCCCCACCTCTGGGGAGCCATACCCACCTTGTGGGTCGTGAAAGTGCCGTGCCCACCTTGTGGGACATGATAATGCCATACCCACCTTGTGGAACCTGACAGTGCCATGCCCACTTTGTGGGTAGTGACATCTTTTAATTAATTTTCAGGGACAGGATCCAAGACAGAGGGAAGAGAGGCTGTGGATCTCAGCAAGCTATGGCACATGGATTAATCTAAACAATCATCATCAGATCTGAAGTATAGACATCTGTGACATCTTAGCTGGACAATAGAGAGAATTAAATTTCCTATGCCAACTTAAAATACCATCCTTACCAACTTGTATGTTCCATACTAACTTACATATCTAAAACAGGTTGCAATTATAATGACTGAAAACTTTATTTCTCTTCTTTGAATATTAAGGTCACATAAAGTAATTAGCCAGATATAGATGTTCCTTCTATAGACCTCTAGATTCCTGCTAAAATCTGGTACAGCCAAGGATCCCTGCAGGTCTATTTTCATAGAATCATAGAATGCTAAGGGCTGGAAGGGACCTCTGGAGATCAAGTCCAACTGCCTGCCAGAGCAGAATCACCTAAGGCAGGTCACACAGAACTGTGTCCAGATGGGTCTTGAAAGTCTCCAGAGAAGAAGATTCTACAACCTCTCTGGAGAGCCTGTTCCAGTGCTCCATAACCCCTACAATAAAGACAGGTGCTCCACTCCCTTAGTCATCCTCATAGCCCTCTGTTTAACTCTCTCAAGTAAATCCCTGTCCCTCTTGAACTGGGGAGCCCAGAACTGGACACAATACTCCAGATGTGGTCTCACTAGGGCAGAGTAGAGGAGGAGGATGACCTCCCTCAGCCTGCTGGACACACTCTTCTTAATGTCCCCCAGGACCCCACTGGCCTTCTTGGCCACAAGGGCACATTGCTGTCCAATAGATAAATTGTTGTCCACCAGGAATCCAAGATCTTTTTCTATGGAGCTGCTCTCTAAAAAAAAAAAAAAAAAAAAAAAAAAAAAGAATTTTAGTTCTACCTTTTTACTTTTTCTATCTTTATATAATAATAATTATCTAAAGATAATTATTTGGCTTTAAAGCCAATTGGCTTTAAAAAGCCAATTTAATTTTATTGACTATGGTACCATTTTAAGAATTAGAAGTCTTGCTGTTTACATTCAAATAAATATTTTATTTGGGTTGTCAAAACAATGACAGAAATGAGAGAAGCTTAGCTTTCACAGAAGTTTCTAAGTACCCTCTGGAGATTTAGGAATAAATTTGGAAACACAAAAGAAGATGAGAATTAGCAAGAACCATTCATGTTAATTTTGTAAGTGAAACCTCTCAGCTACTGTCAGTTACAGCACCTGTAGATCAGTTTACCGGCTTTATAGATGGTGATCAGGCTCACCCTGTAGATACGAGTAATAAGGTAATAATATCTTTATGTGGTCTGCTGTGCTCAAGTAAAGATCTCCAGGAAACTCTTAGGAAACCTTTCCAGCAAAGCACCATTTGTTGCTGTAAATTACCACATTAAAATGTACAAAAAACCTCTGAGATTTATTCAACCCAAATAAAGTTTCAACAGCATAACTATTAATAAGTCACTACACAATAGCAGGAAAGGGTGTTCTCCTCTCTCCTAAGATTGTCAAGAAAATAGATGTATTGTAGAAAATTAATTTCTTAACAATGAATTTATTTTAAAAGGTATGGGAGCTTGACGTCTTAAGGTTGCTTTTTTCTTTTTTTTTTTCCCCCCTACATGAAGCCCAAATAACTACAAATTGAGCTTTTTTTCCAGTCAAGTTAAAATCCCCACCAGTTCCTTAATTTCCATATGGAAATTGTTTCCCTCTGGTTACTTTTTTTAATTTATTTATTTTTAAACTCAGTTTTATTAGGGCAGCTCATGAATGACAGTATGTTATACCTGGTGTTTTCCATGATGATACTGAAAAAAAAAAGATTCTTCCCAACAAATTATCAGTAGACTGGATATATTTTCAGTCTAGTTCTGGCTCAAATAAATTATTCTATTTTTAACATTTTGTAGAAGACTAAAATGATGGCAGCATTTAAATTGAAATCTATGAATAAAGAGTTCACAGTGGTAGTTAATCTCAGGATTTTTATTTGATGGTCAAATATAATTCTTTTACAGTTAAGTTTAATTCAGAGAGAACTTACATAAAAAATC
This sequence comes from Hemiprocne comata, assembly GCA_020745705.1. Classification (NCBI taxonomy): domain Eukaryota; kingdom Metazoa; phylum Chordata; class Aves; order Apodiformes; family Apodidae; genus Hemiprocne; species Hemiprocne comata. The sequence continues at coordinate 177,974,110 of CM036586.1, forward strand.
CTTGATGAAATTTTCATAAATTCATAGTAAATGAAAGAATAAAACCTTGTCATTTTCTAAAAGTAGACAAAGTTCTGCTGTTACCCAAGGGTATTGAAGATGTTTGTTTTAATAATAACTGGCTACTGCCACCTGTGTTTTGATATATGGTGTATAACTGCAGAAAGCCTTTATCATATTAAATGCATTGTAGTTTTATGAAACTAACAAACACAGTTATTTCAGGGTTAATAATTATTGCAGTAACTTTGAAGAAACTTAGGACTGCTTCAAAGTGCCAGGAAAAAAAAAAAAGTAGATATTAGCTTTTTTTTTTTTTTTTTTTTTTCTTCTACACATTGACTGAAAGTTGCTTCTCTGTTGTGGAAGGTGAAGGAGTAAATAAAAATACAACATGTCCAGGCTTTAATTCACAATATTAAAATGAACATCTGAGAGTTTTGTGCCATATAGTGTCCCCCTCTATTGTGTTGCTAAGTAGTAAGAGAAATAACATTTATTTCTATCTGCTTTAGTTATGTTAAACATTTATTTCTCTCAGCATGACTAGTCTGTCTTCTGTCAGCAACACTTTTCTGTCTATCTAAATATTTTTTTCATACTGTATATTAAGTTATAAGAAATAAATATAGCTAAGGGATTTGCAGAAAGGCAGTGTTCTGTAATCCCTAGAAGTTACCAAGAATTCAGCTGATGTCAAGTCTCAGTGTGTTTTTGTGGGGTTTTAAAAGTAATTCTGTTACAGAAAGTGGTACTTTATAATTTTATTAAAGATAAATATGTGGGACAGGGAATCCAGAGACATCATTAGAACCAGAGTTGTGTAAACTATTTCCTGTGAGTCTTGAGAAAAAAATTCTATTCAGGATTAGGTCTTAAAACTGATGGGCTTTATAGAATTTTAAGGTATTTCATACACAGAGCAATATAAGAAATCTTTTTTTTAACTGAAATAAAATTTATTATCATACATTGTAATTAGAGTTGTTGCCCAAATTCTTTCCACATATCTTCAACTTCTGTTAGGATTTAATCTCTTCCCTGAAAGAAACAAATTGTCCTCTGAGTATAGAAAAAGAGTAGAATGCTGAATTAAACAAGACATCTAACTTCAGGCATTTGAAGCTAGGTGAGATAAATGGTTTTCAAAATTACTTAAGAATATAGTGTACATTTTAAGGTAAATTTAGAGATCCTGAGAATAATTAATCATCAATCTGACACTTTATAGTTCAGATTACTGAATGTCCTGGTTTGAGCCAGGATAGAACCAATATTATTTCTAGTGATTTTACTTTTTGGTTAAGTCTCTTCTAAGTAGCTGCACTTGCTGAAATTAACAGCATATTTTTCAGTCAATGTATGTTTCTAGGACCAATGACATTCAATGTTTATAGTTATGGCTAGAAAATGGTCTGCAGAGCAAAGGCCACTGCTTGGTTCCAGAACCAGAAGGGAGTAAAGGGGTCACACCTATGACCCACCTCTGGGGACCAGACAGGTGACCAAAAATTGACCAAACTAAGTATACCATTCCATGCACATCCTACTTGGTATGAATTTGAGAGATCATGAGGGTCAAGTTATCTTTATTCATGGCCATTGTCCTGGGAGTAGTCTATCTGTTCACTGGCCTCTGATCCTGATTGGTGTATTTCTGAATCCATGTGTTCCTGCATCCGGCTCCCGTTTGCCTCAGACTCTAGGAGTCAAGTCCAGGACTTTTCCAGGGCCTGTCCTGCAGCCCCAGTGGTTATGTGAGTGTTATTAGGGAGGAGCGTGATAGTGGCTTTGTATATATTTGTACATATTCAATTATTTTCATTTTCATCACTACTGTTTCATTAAGGTTGTGTAGTTTCCAATTGGTAAGTCTCTCTCCCTTATTCTCTCCTTTCTCTATAGAAGAAAGGTGGAGGGGTTAATAGAGAGAATGTGTCATTCGTTTAATTGCCAGCCCAGTGTTAAACCATTACACTGATCAAATAATAACACAGGTAAGATGAAGAAAGGCATACATTAGTTTATATGTAGGGAGGAAGTTGGCAAAAATAGTATGTTTTTAAGGGAAACAATGAAATATGTAGTTGATGTTTTCAGTGATTCTCCTAGAGTATTTTAGAGGCTTATCAACCTGTAGATGTAGCACTTAGGAACATGGTTTAGTAGTGGACTTGGCAGTGTCAGGTTTACAATTGGACTTGATGATCATCAGGGTTTTTTTCCAACCTGAATGATCCTGTGATTCTAAACCCAAACTATTTTACTTCTGTCATTCATCATCTATCATACTCATTCTTCAGGATAAACGTTCTTCAGCTTGGGAAAATTATAGCAACTTTGAGGAAGTGAAGGAATACAGATATTTTCAAATCATAAGATGCTGCCTTTCTGCCTGATCTTTTCTTTCATGTGGAATGTGAGTGGACTATACCATAAACACACAGTAGGAAACAGAAGAATAAACTGGAGACATTCTATTTGCATAGCTACCAGGAAACAGCAAGTTTGAGGTCAGTGCACTGATGAATATTGAACCACTGAGCTCAATTACCATAACTGGACATGTATCAACATTAAATCTTCCTCAATAGCAAAGTTTAATGCAATAATTGGAATATTGGTAAAGGTTGCTAAGCCGTTATAGATACCCTTGACTCTCACTGGTGAGTGGAAATGGGGGAGAAGGGTGAAATGACCTTCAACCCATTTGTTTGTCATATGCTAAAAAAATCATTGTATCAGGTAAATAATGGGGCCTTGGGAAGAGTTCCTTTTAAAGGAGAGAGAAAATAAAAGAAGCAGAAAATAGACAGAAGTATCTTCACAGATGAGGATGCCAAGATGACAGTATTACCTTGTCTTTTGCTTTTATATTCTACTTCTGTGTTCTATTGTGAAGCTCCTAGAGACAGTAAGCATATATGGGTTATTTTAGTGCTATGGTTTCCTTATAGAATCCATCAGTGTTCCTGGGCATTGGAAAAACAGTACTAACGAAAATGCATGAGTCCGTGGGAACAAAGCTCCATGGGACATGTTCCTGAAATTACTTTAAAGAAACTATAATTTTGGACTTTATTTCTCCTTGACTGACCTGACTGTTGTAATTTTAAAACAAAATGCAACAGTAACCTCAAATTCTAAATAGAGTGGGTATGTCTGTTATCAATCAAGAAAATGATGAAAAAGAACACAGAACATCTAGCAAATAAGTGCATGAATACTTCAGACATCATCATTTTATGTAATAAAATGCAGGAAGGTATCTTACAGCATATAGTAGACAGACCTAATGTATGGTGCACCGAAAGCCATGGTAAGTCAACATAGAAGATATAATTTTCATCTTTATATATATAACAAAGAGACAAAAATATCTTGTCATCTATCTACTGATCAGTACACATTGGTGCAATTTTAAGTTTTTTGTTTTATTTTATTTTTCTTCCTTGTATATATCTTTTCTATTTTCATTTTTTTAATGATGTGCATCTTGGATCCTCAAAGATCACAAAATACAACAGAAGCTTTTTATTACTGACTTCTGGTTTATTTTTATGGGAACATTCATGTTAGCATGAAAAAAGCAAATGAAGTGTTGCATCTCCATTCCGTCAACTTTTCCCTTCTAAGCCTTCCTTTAAAATCAGGGAATCACAGAATTGTTAGTGTTGGAAGTGACCTCTAGAAATCATCTAGACCAACTCCTCTCTAAAGCAGGATCCCCTGGAGCACATTAGGCAGGACTGCATCCAGGCAGGTTTGAATATCTCCAGAGGAGACTCCACAACCTCCCTGGGCAGCCTGTTCCAGTGCTCTGTCACCCTCACCATAAAGAAGTTTTTCCTCATATTTAAATGGAACTTCCTATGTTCCAGCTTGTGCCCATTGCCCCTCGTCCTGTCACTGGGAACTACTGAAAAGAGTCTGGCTCCATCCTCCTTGCACTTGCCCTTTAGATACTTATAGGCATTAATAAGGTCTCCTCTCAACCTTCTGTATATTGGTGCGTGGAGAATGCATTTCGTCTTAACATCCCTTAACTATCTTCCATCTTTATTTCTGATTTTTTTAAGTGAAAGCTCTAGCAAAAGAGGGAAGCTGTTTGTTGTACTGTAAAGTCAAATAGAATTAGGGATATTTAAAGTAATAAAGGAGAAGATTCCTTCCAGAATAAGAACTGATATGCTTCACTTCAACATCTAGCTTAAGCTTGAACCTCAGCTCTAGTAGGGTGGTTCAAGAAAGTGCCGAGATTTAACACATTTAATTTCAGCTGCTGAAAAATACAGTCCTGAAGTCTCACCATCAACATTCCCTCTACAGTTTTGCAAGAAGCATTAGATTTTTAAAACAGAAATAAGTCTAATCCTTGTTTCAGTTGTCTGCACACAAGTAATCAACTGCTATTCTTTCTACAGTCACTACATCACCAGTGAACAATTTGCACTATATTAAGGTAGGTGTCTAATTTATGCAGAATGAGGTGCCTGCCCTCTGAGGAGACTATTTCTCACAGGACAATAGAGGGAGTTAGTAAAAGACAGCAAAAGATAGGTATCCATAAAGCCATATAAGCAATGGTATAAGGTAGTTGAGTAAGAAAGGCAGACTGGCTCCTACCTTCAAGTTCTATTCCTTTTAGATGACTGTAAGTTGCAGAGACCCAAAGAATATTCATATATCCTAAAAGCCTCATGCAGTTGCAACATCTTTTATTAGTTTCTAACCTAGCATTTAATTTTCTCCTAGTTCTAGCAGAGCTGTGAGGCTAGGAGACTATCACAGCCTGAAAAGGAAATTGCTATACATTTTAAAGACATTGATTACCTCTTAAACTACCACCTACTTTGGTCTCCTTTTTGCTACTTTTGCTCTTTAACTTTCTAACAGTGATTAATTCCAGTTTAATTACACAAACAAACAAACAAGCAAACAAATAAATCATCTTGGCATGGAAAAGAAAAAAACCCCACACATATGAGTCAGGGATATATGTTAAAAAATTAAAATACGGTTTAAATTCTCATTTAAAGAATAAAACAACATATTATGATGAGGAAATCTTGTCAATAGAATGAAATATTGTCATAGGTTTGTTGTTTCCCATTCTCCAAATGCTGTGTAATATATTCTGTTCCAAAGCAGGAAACATGGATTGTATGGCAATGTTCTATTAAACTGCTTTTTTTTCTTCATTAGACAAAATGACTTATAGTTGTACTCATTTGTTCTAAGTCCCAGTATTCATGTCAAAATTACTCATCACCGTAGCTGAATATGAGATTTACAGTTTTGTTATGAAAATAAAACAGTTTTATGCCCAACTATTTTATTGTGAAAACTGAAGATTTATTATGACTGAATTAATTAATATACTTGCTTTTGCTACAGTTTTCTCATTTAAGGACTATTGGTTCTGGTAGCAAATCTAGAGTTACTATCAAATATTTAAATTTGTATATTTTTCTTTCATGTTCCGGTGCTCACACATTAATGAATCCTGCAGTGTCCTAGGTAAGAGAGTAGAATGTAAGCTTTTTAAGTTTTATCTTTTTAAGATTTTTTTTTTTAGATCAGACATATTCTTTTGAGACAGTTGAAAATACCTTTTCTGTTATAAGAAAGTTAAATTAAATAAATAATATCATAGTGTTAATGGTAACTGAACAGCTTCTGCTCAGTGGTATTGTGCAATAACAGCTTATTTAACATAAGTTTTTTTTTCTTTATGCATAGTGATAGTGGCTGGTAATGCTTAAGGACTTATCATGTGAAATATGAATTAATGAAAGATCTTTTGGAAAGAGGACCCAAAATGTCCACACACTCATTCCACCCTCCCACTCAAAGGTACCTAGAAAAATGGAATCACTCACCCAAAAGGGGGTGAGGGCTTACTCAAAGATGTATCCGGTTGGAGGCCTAGTTGTGTACCCCAGGAGTTAAAACTGGGTCCAAATCTGATCAACATCCGCATTAATGATCCAGGTGATGAGGCAGAGTACATTCTCAACAATTTTGCTGATGTTACAAAACTGGGAGGAGTGGCTGATAGTCCAGATGGACTATACTTGACAGGATGAAGTAATGGGCTGACAGGACGGTCAACAAGTACAAAGCCCTGCACATGAAAGGTGGGAAAATCCAGGCAATAGTATATGCCACAGGCTGTCCAACTGGAAAAGGGCTTGGCAGAGAAGGACCTGGTGATCCTGATGGACAGCAAGTTGAACAAGGGCCAGACATATGCTCTTGCTGCAAAAAGAGTTAATGGGCTGTATTAGGCAAAGCATTGCCAGCAGGTAAGGTAGGTGATCCTTCCCCTCTACTCAGCCCTTGTATTACCACATCTAGACTAATACGTCCCATTCTGGGCTCCTCCAGTAGCTGAAAATAATATATATAGCAATCATATACAGTTAACAGAAAAAAACAGTCCAACATACACTGGTATTGGAATGAAGGAAAAACTAAACAGAAATGCAGACTTCAGTATAATATCACCTTAATGTAAAATAATGCCACAGGATTTTATGGACTCTAAGGATGATTACTGCAATTCCTCATTGCTCAGGTTGGAGTTATTAATATGTAATAGTTTTCAATTTGTAGTAATGGTGAATTCCATATGATTGGAATATGATGGGCAGGATCAAAATGTGAGAAAGCTAATAGCAATCATACAGAAGAAAGAGGTGAAGACCAAGGTATCCCATAAATGGAATAGTCAGTAACTGAAGATATATATATTAAGCCTTGGTGAAAATAAATAAAAATTGGTGATTTTATATATTTAATAACATACTGATAATGTTAACAAGAGGCACGATTCATAGATACTTCACAGATAATTAATGGGATGGAGATGAAGATCTTAATATAAAATTATATTGTATAATGGCATTTGTGGAAAAGATGGTGATAGCAGAAAGTAGAACTAATAAAAATAGACTTTATTTTACAGTAATATTGAGGGGGTTTTTAGTGAAAGCAAATGATGTATCTTTATTACTGTATATGTTAGTGAATGAGCCGAGGGATTCCAGACATTAAATGAGTGAATTTACAAGGAAACCTGAAACATTGCAACAGATTGCTAAATGGTCAACATATAATTGATAAACCACTGGTTGGTGTGTTTAAAGTGGAGAAAAACATATATTAGAATACACAGATATAATCCAAACCTGTCAAAGTGCATCTGGATGATGCTCTAAGTCATATGATTTATCTGTGAGGAGCAGAGTGTTTGACTCAGTTATTCTTATGAATCCACTTCAACTTGAGATATGCTAAGATTATATGATTCTCTGTTTCTAATTTAATTAAAATATCTTTTGTCTCACCATCATTAATGTTTTATTTCTATTGTCATATTTTTTGAAGTAGGTAAGAAAATTCTCCACACAGTGGATTAAAAACACTGTATAATAACTATTACCTCTATCTAGAAAGTGGAAGGAACTGAAAATATAGTATTATAAATAAAATAAATTGATATATAAATACATATTTTATATTTTTATATATAAAAATGGCCTAAATGGGTGAGTGATTAATTTCAGACCTTTATAGGACACTTATGCTTTATCAGTTCAGTCTGGGTTTGTCAACCTAACTTTTTAAGAACCTGAACATTTATTATTTAACAGTCTAATGGTTTTCAATACAGTAAGTATCCTAGCATATAATATATAGAATTTTTAATTACCTTAAAACTAGCCTTGGGAAAAACTGTATTTTCTCTTGCAGTCTAAAAACCTAGTAGCTCAATAAATGGAAGGTTGTTTTGAGTCTGCTTCCCCAGATGTCACCAGAAAAAAAGCTGATCATTTATTCCTTAATAAATGTATACGTACTCATAGATATAATACACATATACATCTAGCCACACATAGACAGAAATTATTGTCTTACATGCACCCACATAAATACAAACAGTGCTCACATGAATGTGAATAGAACTGATGGTTCAGTCCTGTTCCTTCTCTGTAGCTGATCAGAAGTGGTCTGCTAGTGGAATATATGTATGTATATGCAAAATATGGTTTGCACTGATATCAGGATATCCAGTTGCTGGCCTCAGATCCCTAGCTGCTGGCACCTACTTTTCATTTTATGGTACTCTGACTTCTTCTTATTTCATAAAAAATCACAAAATGGCATCTCTAGCAGCTGGTCCAGATAGTGCTTCCAGTAGCCAATTCTTACATCTGAGCCTCTTCTGTACTTGGCTTAGACCTATGATCCCTCCACTAGCTGACTCTCAGACTCCTGTTTCTTCTGTAACTGGACCCAAATTAATGTTACCATAATTGCTAGTTTCTAGACATCTTATGCTACTCACCAGTGACTCTGACTTGAGGTCTTCAAGTGCTGCACACACAGAATAGAATGCAGCTTTATTTGGGAAAATGTATTAGATGCTACCTGGTTTCTGGCTGTCTTTCCATAAGGCCACAACTGCTTGCAGCATCCTGTATCACATTTGCCAAATCTATCATTTTAATGTCTCAGGTACACTAAAATACCAGAATGGCACTAGATAGATATGTGTATGCTACTGAATCCCACCAAATCTCTCAGTGAAAGCTAGGGGTGTGGACTCCCACTTTAGTTACTGAAATCACAACGAGCGAAGTTGTCTAGTAAGATTAACTTCATCCTTAAATAGTTATCTGCATTTGGTCAGTTGATTAGTTATCCAACTCCATTTTCTTAGATTATTAGGAACTTTTTTTAATAACAGGTGAATCAGTAACTGTAGACTAGGAAGGGTGCCCTAAATTTATGCAACTTTGTGTGTTTACTTGAATTGGGCCCTATGTCTTTATTGTCAATATTAGGAGTTTAGATATGTAGTTTGCATATGGACACCTACATCTATACCTTTTTTTTTTCTTTTCTGTTTACATTTTGTAACAAAATGCTAGTCACAAGGTCAGTCATCATCTCATCTCCACCTCTCTCCAAAACCATTCAGCTTTGTGTGCATGGCATCACCTAGTATTATAGCTGCACTTACCAACTGGCACATCAGCAGATCACATACTTGATATGTCCTGTTACTAATGACCTCTAGAGTTAGAAGAAAACTGTCCACTGAAATAAAGCCTATATGTATATCTTACAGTATGTATGACAGATGAAAGCTCATACCCAGATCATGGGCAAAAATTATTATTTAGGCACCTCATAACTCACTCAGTGCTCTGCTATGTTGCTGCAACCAGTTCCCCTGGCACCTACTTAGAACCACATCTGACCCCTGGGGGACATGACTGTTTACAGGCCTCCAACTTGACCCTACTCCATTAACCACAACTCTCTGAGTTCTGTCACACAGCTAGCTCTCCATCCAGCTCACTGTCCACTCATCCAGCCCACAATCCCTCAGTTTCCTAATGAGGATGTTATAAGAGATAGTATCAAAACCCTTGCTGAATTCAAGGTAGATGACATCTGGCTGTCCTCTCCTCATCCAGCCAACCAGTTATGTCATCATAGAAGGCTAGAAGATTGGTCAAGCATGATTTAGCCTTGGTATGTTAGCCTTTAGCCATGATGAGCACTATCAATAACTTCCTGTTCTTCAACGCATTTAGAAATGACATCCAGAACAAGTCGCTCCATCACCTTCCCAGGGACAGAGGTGAGACTAACTGGCCTGTAGTTCCCTAGGCCATCCTTCTTGCCCTTTTTGAAAACTGGAGTGATATTGGCCTTCCTCCAGTCCTCAGGCACCTCTCCGGTTCTCCATGACCTTTCAAAGATGATGGAGAGTGGCCCAGCAATAACATCTGCCAGTTCTGTCAGCACTCACATGTGCATCCCATCAGGGCCCATGGACTTACGGTTGTCCAGTTTGGCCAATTGGTCTCTAACCTGGTCCTCCTCTACTTAGGGGAAGTCTTACTCTCTCCCGACCTTTCCCCTTGCCTCCAGAGTCTGGGATTCATGAAGGACAGCTTGTGCAGTGAACACCAAAGCAAATAAGTCATTCAGTAACTCCACCTTCTCTTTGTCTTCTACCACTAGGGCATCCACCTCATTCCTCAGTGGGCCTACATTTTCCCTAGTCTTCCTTTTTCTGTCATTATACTGAAAAAACTTCTTGTTGTCTGTTTAAATTCAGAAAGTAATAAAAAAATCCCTTCAGAAGTGAAACTGAAAAACCAAATTCCACGATTCATTTCTTTTACCCTTAAAAAAGAAGAGACACTAAAAATTACTTCCGAGACCCTTATTTGGACCACACATCCAGTATAGCTGTAAATGTGAATAAAGTATAAAGTTTTTGAGGCAAGTGGATGCAACTTAAACATGTATCATAGCTTTGACATTAATTCAAGATCTAAATAATAAGAAAAATATAATTATAGACCCTGCATGTTGGTGGACAGAGAAATTTCTGCCTATTTATTTGTACACAAATAGTAAAAAGTTTTTTTATATATTCATCTTTGTGCATATTTAGATTGTTTAATAAATTACTAAGATAACACAACAGGAGCTTCAATAATTTTTTTTGTTTCTCATGTATATAAATATGAGAAGATAGAATTAATTTTTGTAGTGTCTGTATTAAAAGAAATTGCTGAGTCCTGCAGAATCTCACTGTAGACTTCAATAAATAGTTTCAGTTGTAAATCACAGTATTCATACAACTTCAGAAAGAAATAAAACCAGGCAAAACCAGTGTTTTCTTCCTTGCATAGTGTGCTTTATTTCCATTTAAAGTTTACCTGGTTTATCCTAGATATCCAAATCTAGGAGAGTCACTGCATTCTGTAACTCCTTTGTAGTGTTTTTAAGTGAACAGAGAGAAAATTAAATCTTCTGAGTGAATTATTTATTTTTCAATTCTTTTACATTCAGATGAATTTCTTTCTGAACATATATGGTTTTTACCATTTACTGTACAGGTATGCAAGGGTGACTAATTCAGAGAAATAAACTAAACCTTGAATTTTTCTGGTCTTTTATACAAATGAAGAATAATCTATAATTTTTTTTTCCACACTTGGAATTTATGCTGCTCACTAGCTAAGGGAAAACAATCTGGCTAATAGACTGAATGCATATTCTTGCGTTGTTAACCACTTGGTCTGTTTAACAAGCAAAGGCTGCAAATAACAGAATTTCTGTACTATGCCAGGCTCATCAAAACACCTTGAACTACATATAGAGCAGCACTCCATAACGATTGTCATGCAGAGCATGACCTTACTGTCAGCACCCACAGGAAATTTTAAATAACTCAGTATTTACTACCACTGAAGAAAACTCATTTTGTTCAGACTTAAAAACAGAATGTTAATCGGACATCTTGTAGCTGTCTGGAACTAGTTTTTTGGGAGAAGGCTAGAAGAATAGTGAAGACTTAATATTCTTCTCAAAGATGCACCATGATAATAGCAGTGATAGAAAAAAAGGTTGTGAACACAAATTTCTGAGTGGAGGGTGTTTTTTTTTTTTCTTTTAGATCCTTTCCTTTCCTTTCCTTTCCTTTCCTTTCCTTTCCTTTCCTTTCCTTTCCTTTCCTTTCCTTTCCTTTCCTTTCCTTTCCTTTCCTTTCCTTTCCTTTCCTTTCCTTTCCTTTCCTTTCCTTTCCTTTCCTTTCCTTTCCTTTCCTTTCCTTTCCTTTCCTTTCCTTTCCTTTCCTTTCCTTTCCTTTCCTTTCCTTTCCTTTCCTTTCCTTTCCTTTCCTTTCCTTTCCTTTCCTTTCCTTTCCTTTCTCTGTAACGGGGGTGCTATAGTGGAACAGGTTGCTCAGAGTGTTTTGGAACCTTCATTCCTGGAGCTTTTCAGAATTCAGCTGGCCAAGTCCTTGAGCATCCTAATCTAACTGGATGTTTTCCCACCTAAGTATTCTATGATTATGTATACAAATATGCAAAGGTGTGTATGCATATATCTATATGTATACTGCCTTATGGCAGGTTGATCTGGCTGGAAACTGTACGCTCACCAAAGCCACTCTATCAGTCCCCTCCTCAGCTGGACAGAATAGAAAAATCATAACAAAAGACTCATGAGTAGAGATAAATACAGGGAGAAATCACTCACCAATTACTGTCATCAGCAAAACAGACTTAACTTTAGGAAATCAGTTTAATTTATTACCAAACAAATCAGAGCAGGGTAATGAGAAATAAAACTAAATCTTAAAAACACCTTCACCCCCACTCCTCCCTTCTTATCAGGCTCCAATTCATTCCTGATTTCCCTACCAGTGGTGCAGAGGGATGGGGAATGGGGGTTGTGGTCAGTTCATCACATGTTGTCTCCGCTGCTCCTTCCTCCTCAGGGGGAGGACCCCTCAAGTTCTTCCCCTGGTCCAATGTGGGATCCCTCCTGTGAGAAAAAGTCCTCCATGAACATTTCCAACATGGCTCCTTCCCATAGTCACAACTCTTCATGAACTGCTCCAGCAGGGGTCCCTTCCATAGGGTGCAATCCTTCAGGAGCAGACTGCTCCAGTGTGGACCCCTCATGGGGTCAAAAGTCCTGCCAGCAACCCTGTTCCAGGATGGGCTTCTCTTTCCATGGTTTCATGGGTCCTGCCAGGAACATGCTCCAGCTCTGGCTTTCCATGAGGTCAGAGCCTCCTTCAGGCACATCCACCTGCTCTGACATGGGGTCCTCCACAGGTTGCAGGTGGATATCTACTCCACCATTAACCTCCATGGACTGCAGGGAGGCTGCCTGTCTTACTGTGGTCTTCATCAGAGGCTGCAGGGGAATCTCTGCTCTGGCACCAGGAGCATCTCTTCCCCCTCCTTCTTCACTGACCTTAGTGTCTGCAGAGTTGTTTCTCTTACATATTCTCACTCCTCTCTCTCCTGCTGCAATTGCTGTTTCCACAGAATTTTTCGTTTTCTTAACTATGTTATCACAGAGGTGTTACTGCTGTCACAGGTCGACTTGGCCTTGGCCAGCAGTGGGTATGTCTTGGACATGGCTCTTCCAATACAATATCTCAAAATGTCTCTAAATCACATACCTCTGCCTCTTTGCTAGTCTCAGTCTCTAGGCACAATGGGAACAGAATTGTGGAATCATAGAATGGTTTGGGTCAGAAGTGACTTTAAAAGTTCATCTCATCCAACCCCATTGCTGTGGACAAGGACATCTTTCACTAGATCAGTTTTCTCAAAGCCCCTGTTCAACCTTAATTTGAATACTTCCAATGATGGGGCATCCACAACTCTGGGTAACCTGTTCCAGTGTCTCACCACCCTTTTAGCTGAATCTGACACCTCTCTCACAGCAATTGTCAATGTATGAGAAGTTGATGGGACAGGCAAGAGTTGCAATAATCAAAATCATTTTAGAGTGACAGATAAATGCTTGATTCCTCTTGCCCTTGGGGCATCTTGCTTGAGGCACCATGTAGTTCTAGTGGCACAGCTGGTCTAAATGAAGAGACCTTTTACAAGTTTACTCTGCCTTCACTACTGAATGTTAGAGGAAATCATTGCACAGGTGCTGAGGCATAGTATGGTGTCAAGTCTGAGGGCCAGCTTTTAATACTAAGTTGCTCAGTACTTAAGATCATACTTATACAGGCCCTGTACTACACATAGGTCACATGGGAAAGTGATTTTCAAAGCTGCTGCCAGCTGATAGAAGGTGAATCCTGGTCTTCACCATGGCAATCATCAGCAACCTACTTTTAACGCTGTGGGAGTTAATTGCATTGTTGTAGAGCAGTGTAGACATAACCACTATTTTGACATATTCCTATGAGTATTGGGCAGAATATACTGAAACTCTTTGTATTGGAAATTTATGGGGTCCTTTCTTAGTAAGTTAAAGTTTGAATGATTAAGTAACAGCTGGTTGTGGAGTACAATCTTGGCTCAGAAATGCTCAGAAGAAATGTAAGTTAAAGTCATGCTGGTGAGGCCAGAATAAGTAGTGATGTATTTAAGAAGTATGATTGCAAGCCAGCAAGGTGAGTAAAAAGTGGAAGAGTGAGACAAGTGCTTCAAAGAAAACAGACAGTGTTTTTGGGGTTGGGTTTTGTTGGTTTTTGAAAGCTTTTATAAGCAAGAGTAAGTTTTGGTTAATTTAATAGCTTCTGGGGATTTAGTCATATTAAAGCTAGCTAAGTGTGCTATGTTCTTTATATACCATCTTAAGACACTGTTTCAGAAGATAGACGTCTATTATGTATAAAAGAAGCCTATTTGACAAACTCAGCTAGTGTCTAACTTTTAAGCAGCTTAAACCTTGTAACATAACTCCAATAATTTATGTCAAGATACATGTTAAGTCTCTGAAATACCTTTCTCTTATTAAGACAGCTTTGCATTGTACTTCAAGCCTTTCAAGATATTCATTATTTTTTAAACTTTATATATAAATTAAACTATTTTATTTCCTTTTTCTAAGTTACCTTGAAACAGCTTTGTCTATACTAAAATTCTCTTCAAAGAGTGAAAAACTGAGATAGCAAAAGTCAGTATAGATTATATTAAATATCTGAGCACCCCTTTTTTTCAAGATTTATCTGGCCTGAAATGGGTTATGAACACAGGGTGGCTGGCAACATTAATAACTTAAGAAATATAAAATTTATGTGAAGGAAGAATCCTGGGGTGTAGTTTGATAAAATCAGCTAATAGGCTTCTTTCAATCTAGTGAACTTTAAAATTTGTTACTAAATTTTGAGAGTATCATGCTTATTTAGAAGTGTGCATGAACATGTTTTTTTACTATAGAAATAAGAGGACTGAAATTCACATTTTACTAATCTTAGTACTTGTCAGAGAATTATTTTCAACTAGTGATAACAAAGACTATCAGCTATCTATCAACTTGTCTTGTTTTCCTGCATTTTATGCTTGAGTTTGTCAATTTTTTCTGCATATCATGCTTGTTGTTAAATAGATTCTGCCTTATTTTATTGGGAGGTCGAATGTCTCATTTGTTTATTTCTTGAGTTATTAATGTTGCCAGAAAAGATAATCTGATTTATTCACAGAATCACACAGAATCAGAGTGGTTGGAGTTGGAAGGGACCTCTGAAGATCATCTAGACCAACACCTCTGCTAGACAGGGTCACCTACAGTAGATCAATCACACAGGAACATGTGCAGGCAGGTATTGAATGTTTTCAGAGAAGCAGACTCCACAACCTCTCCTGTCAGCCTGTTCCAGTGCTCTGTTACCCTCACAATAAAGAAGATTTCCTTATGTTTAGCTTGAACCTCATATGCCCCAGATTCTGCCCATTGCCCCTTGTCCTGTCATTGGACATTGCTGAAAAGGGAGTGGACCCACCCTCCTGACAACCTCCCTTTAGATATTTACAGGCATTTATGAGATCCCCCCTCAGTCTCCTCTTCTCCAGGCTAAACAGACCCAGGTCTTTTAGCCTTTCCTCATAGGGCAGATGCTCCATTCCTCTAATCATCTTTGTGGCCCTGCACTGGGCTTGTTCCAGTAGTTCCTTATCTTTCATGAACTGGGGAGCCCAGAATTGGATGCAGTATTCCAGATGGCCTCACCAGGGCAGAGTAGAGTGAGAGGATTGCCTCCTTTGACTTACTGACTACACTCTTCCTAATGAACCCCAGGATGCCATTGGGCTCCTTGGCCATAAGGGCACATTGTTGGCTTATGATCAGCTTGTTGTTCACCAGGACCCTGAGGTCCTTTTCCCCATAGTTTCTCTCCAGCAGGTCAGCCCCCAACCTGTACTGATACATGGGGTTGTTCCTCCCCACATGCAGTACCTTACACTTGCTCTTTTTGAATTTCGTTAAGTTTCTCCTTGTCATTTTATTAAGTTCAGCCTGTCCCGGTCATGCTGGATGGCAGCACAGCCTCCTCGTACATCAGCCACTCCTCCCAGTTTTGTATCATAAACGAACTTGCTTATGGTGCACTCTATCCCTTCATCCAGGTAATTGATGAATATATTGAATAGGGCTGGACCCAATACCAACCCCTGGGGAACTCCAGTAGAAACAGTCTCCAACTAGACTCTGCCCCTCTTACCACACTCTTTGAGCTCTGTCTTTCAACCAGTTCCCAATCACCTCATTACCTTATCATCCAATCCACACTTACTGAGTTTGGCTGTGAGGATGCCATAGGAGATGGTGTTGAAAGCCTTGCTGAAATCAAGGTAGACCCCTTCCCCATCTATCCATCCAGTTACACCATCACAGAAGGCTATCAGGCTGGTAAAACATGACTTCACCTTGGTGAATACATGCTGACCCCTCCTGATGACACTCTTTTCGTCAACATGCTTTGAGATGGCACCAAGAACAAGCTGTTTTCCCTAGTTTCAACATCATATCATTTAACTTCATCAAATTTTCAATTGTTTTTCAGGCAAGTCAGTTAATTCTCTTTAGTGTTGTCAGTTACAGTGGAATAGATATTTTCATGACTAGATCAACCAGTCCTTTCAAAATAATGGCCTATGTGTCCCGGTCCAAGCGGTGACTTGGACTCGGATGGGCTCGAGCGGTTAGCCCTTATATATTTAGGATTCGCCCCTGATTTTGGGGATGGCGATGACGCCAATATATGATATACCAGAAGCCCTAAATAGGAGAGCACACACGTCCACACGCAATGAAGACCAGACACAGAGTTATATTTTATATGTTTTAACTGTTTGAATGGAGTTACAAATGTGTAGGAGGTAAATTTAGAAGGTGGGACGCAAGGGGTGTGTATGTGTGTGGGAGTTTAGATTGAAGAAAGAAAACTTATGATAGAGGGGGCTGGTATAGCGCGACGCGGTTTCCCTCTCAATAGGGTCGACGTTGTGCGTGGAAGTGAGGGCCGTTTGTGGGTTTACCCCGGGGAAAGATTACGGTTAATGACAGAAAAAGAAATATTATTAAATCTTACAGTCTCGGCAAGCTGCACAAAGCGGTCTGTAACTTTAAGATGGCGGCTTCCACGTGGTGGTCTGCGGCTTCAAGATGGCGGCTTCCACGTGGCGGTCTGCGGCTTTACAGCAAAGGCAGCATCGGCTCTGGGTGCGGCGGCAGGCTGTAGGCTTCACGGCAGCTGTAGCGGCGGCTTTAAGACTGCGGGTTACGCTATAGCAAAGCGGCTCGCGGCAGACGGCAGGCTGCGGGCGTCTTCCCCGACGGGAGGAGGGAGAGAGAGAGAGCGCCTTTGGGGAGATTCGCTGTTCTTTTAGGTGCTCTCGAGGCAGTGGGGCTAGCAGATACTGAGCTTAGCGCTCCTGCTTTAAGCCCGGCTCTCGAGTAGTAGCTGTATAGTTCTTCAAGCTTCCCCTTTTTTTGGATTCTCGGGTGGAGACCTAGCCTCCGTAGCCGAGATCCGTGGCTCTTTAACCTCTCCTCCTCGGCACAGACGGGTGCAGGTAGGCGGGTGCAGCGGCAGGGCAGCAGCGAGGCGGCAGGGCAGTAGATGGCAGGGCAGCAGGGCAGTAGGCAGCAGGGAGGTCCAGCGGCGAAAAGCGAGTGAGCTCCCGCGAGCGGTCTCTTTATAGCCCCTAGGAGCCTTCTGATTTGGCGCATCTTTTGAATCTGTTCATTTACATATAGTTTCAGCCAATCAGATAGCTATCCAGCCAGCTGCAAGAGTTCCATCCAGGGCTTAGCAGCAGCCTTGGTCTAAGGCTTGCCCAGGCTTGTCCTGGACTTGCCCAGGCTTGTCCTGGTGCAGTCCTGTCTCCTTTACTAGGTGAATAGTTCTTTATGGGAGACAATTTTTCCCTTAGTGAGGGGTAAAACCCTCACACTTCACCCCGTGACTCACAAAAGAACTATGAAACATTATACAGAACCGTAATATTTATATAACATGTAAACAACATTGACTGTAGCTTATCCTGTAAGAAAGACATTGTAATCCACTTAATTTCAGTAACTTCAGAACGTATATCAACTCACAACTTTAATCACCTATAACAAACTTCAGTGATGTTCAAGAACACCACTTTTGAATAATTATGTTTATCTACTTGTTACAGTATGCAATGTCTCAAAGGTGGTATTTTCTACCTAGACCATATCTTAATGGTCTATAATTACTATGCCTTGTGTTTTTGCATAATTTGTTAGCCATATTGTCCAGATTAGGGATATCACCATTTTCCAATGTGTGTATCAGACTGTGACCTGGCAGCTTTACTAAATCAGATGTTAAAGGTTTTATACATTGTAACAGTGTTACTGATGTAAAAATCAAGTATGAGGGGTATTTAATTATGTTAGCAGGCTGCATTCTGCGCTTCCAAAGTGCTCAGTTTTGGTTGCACCAAATAACAGCTGCTCTCTTGTTTTCCTTTAGCAGAGGTGAGCAGTCTCTGCCAAGGCAAACAAGACAGTCTTCCCTTGAAACACTGTTACAATTACAAAACTGCAATGATACCGTTTTCCTGAAAGAATCAGTAAGAGTGGGCAGTGTACAGCTGTTTCCAGCAAAGTCCCTTAGTTGTCACTCTTGATTTCTCGATCTTCTGAGAGGATTAAAAGCATTATATTACAACATAAAAGGTTATTCAATGCACAGAATCCATTTAGTACTAATTTTATACTGCTTGTCATTGTAATCTTTAGCTTTCCATGTATTTTGATTCAGTGGCACGTCCAATATCAGTTTAACTCTCCCAACATTAGGTAAATTAACCAAAACAGTTTGTCCAGTTTCAAAACCATCCTTATGCTTTCCTTTGTCTCTCACCCCGTGATTCTTTGAATGTTGGCTGGTAGGTGGAGTTGGGTAAAAGGCATTGAGTCTGGGACATCCGTTCACTCCCCATCGGTTGTTCACAACTGTGAGGGCTTGACTTAATCTTTTGTCCCACTGTGTGGCTTGTGGCTTCAGAATACTTTTTATAAGACCATTAGTACGCTCTACTATTCCATTTGCCTGAGGATAGTAGGGTGTATGTAAGGTCCATTTAATGTTTTCCTGTTCAGCCCAGTGTTGTACCGAACGTGAAGTGAAATGAGATCCATTATCTGATTGTATGTTCTTAGGTTTTGGCATTATGCTGAACAAGTTCTTTAAGAAAGATACTGTATTTTCACCTGTGGCTCTAGGAAGCGCTTCTGCATAGGTCAAACCAGAGACTACTTCTACTGCTACAATGACATATTGTTTTGCATTTGACTTTCTGAAAGGTCCGATGTAATCTATCTGCCAGCAGTCCCATAAACTTTTATTATCTCTGATATGCAGTTGTTCTTGAGTTAGAGGATGTTGTCCCAACCTGATTTTACATTGATCACATGCTGAAATGATAGTCTTGCATGCCTCCTTGGTGACAGGCCATCCTCTAGCTTGTGCCTCTTTATAAAGGTCGTAGTTACCTGAGTGACCTCTCTTACAGTGTAGCCACTCGAGTAACCTTTTCCATTCCAAGTTTTCTCCTTCAATTGCAGCTTTCCTGATTTCAATTAAGTTTAGTCTTGCCAATTCGTCTACTTCATTGTTAAATTTAGCTGCTTCATTTGTTAGGTCTGATTGATGTGATGGAATCCATCCTACATACAGTTTGGAATGCAATTTAGCTGCTTCTAATATTAATTTCCATTTCTCTGATTGCCATACCTGGATTCCATTGATCTGCCAATCATTTTCTTGCCAATAGGAGATCCACTCCACACAACCTTTATAAACAGCATATGAATCTGTATATATATACACAGGTTCTTTATTAGTCTTTTCCTTTTGAATGACATTAAAGACTGCATCTAATTCGCCCACCTGGGCACTTCCTTCACTTTCATTGATTATTTGTTCACCAGTATTTACATTCAATGCAGCAGAGCGAAATTTCCATGTTTTCCCCTCTCTTTTTGAGGATGCATCAGTGAACCACACATTCTTTAGTTGGGCTGAGAATTCTGGAGCTTCTTTGATTGGGGAAGGTATTTTTTCTGCCAAATGTGTATCATCCCTTTCAGTGGACTTAATCTGATCTTGTATTTTTAAAGTTTTTTCAGGACCCTCAGAGACATTGAACAAATTACAGTAATATTCAATTTGAGAATACCACTTGCGTACTGTATTCTTTTGTGAGACCCCCTCGGGTGGTGGTTTTCCCGATGTGACCTGATTGACAATTTTGAATGGGCCTCTCAAGATGATTTTTTGTTTTTTAACCATTTTCTCCACCTCTTTCAATGCAGCGGTAACAGTCAATAGGCCTTTTTCCCAAATTGAGTATCTTCTTTCTGTTTCTTTAAAGGTTTGTGAAAAGAAACCAATTGGTCTTGTAGCTCCCTCGGGGCCCTTTTGCCACAAATGATATGAGAGTCCATTTATGGCAAATCCCCATTCTATAATTATAGGGTCATTTGGATGAATTGGACCTAATGTTTGGTATGTCTGTATTTCTAATAGCAGTAGTTGCAGGGCTTCATCGTGTACCTGAGACCATTCCCAATGTGTATTCTTTTTTAACAAATCATAGAGCGGTCTTGCTATTATGGCAAGGTCTGGTATGTGCTTCCGCCAAAATTGCAAAGTTCCCAGAATCTCTTGTAGCTCTTTTTTGTTATCAGGGATTTTGATCTCTCCCAATTTGGAAATTGTATCAGTAGGAATATTCCATGTACCTTTCCTCCACCAGATACCTAAGAACTTCACCTCCGGGGAAGGTGGCTGTTTTTTATCATCAGGGATTTCAATCCCTATGCCAGACAAATGGTCAATAATATTGTTACAGACCTCTTGTACTTTAGACACATCAGGCCCTCCAATTAGTATATCATCAATGTATTGGTAAATTTTTACATCTTTAGGTGCTTTGGAGATTATTTGTTCTAATTCAGTCGCCAATGCATGATGTGCTAAAGTAGGAGAATGTTTGTATCCTTGAGGGAGTCTGGTAAATGTGTATTGGTTTCCTTGCCAGGTGAAAGCAAACTTCTCCTGGTCTTTCTCTTCAATTGGAATCATGAAAAACATGTCTTTAATGTCCAGTACAGCCATTATAGGGTGAGCTGCCTCTTGTATCTCTAAAATCAGTTCTGATAAGTTGGGTACTGCAGCTGTGAGTGAGTTGGTATTAGCATTCAGTTTGCGAAAATCCATAGTGAGCCTCCATTTCCCATTGGACTTTTTGACAGGCCAGATTGGAGAGTTATATGGGGAATGAGTGTCAATTAAAATTCCTCGAGTTTTAAGATCTTCAATTACATCTTTTATTCCTTCTCTTGCCGCTTTAGAAAGAGGATATTGTTTTACATTTGTGACTGTGCTTTGTGGCAGGCATGGAGCTTTTTGTAATAGCCTCACATTTAGAGTGGGTGTACCAAAGTTCCAAAAGTTGCCTTTATCATCTCTCCATGCTCTTCCTTGCAATATATCCATCCCCATCAAATTGTAGGGGATGTCACCCACTATCATTTCAGTTCTAATTACACTATCTTCGCCTGGTAATTTCAAAGAGACTTTAGCAGTCTTTTGGAGAGTGGGCTGGCCAAATGCACCACTCACAAGCATAGGTTTTAGGGAGGGATTGATTCCACATTTTCGGGCATCATCTTTTCTGAGTGTGGATATTTGTGCTCCAGTATCTACCACAAATGTCACAGGGTACCTATTAGGACCAACACTACAAGTGATTTCCAAGTCATCTTTGGAATTTTGAGTTAGTCTTAAAATGTGCTGCCAATTGTGAGGAAGCTGATTGAGTTTAGAATCTGATTTATTTTCTTGTTCACAATCATCTTTGTTTTCGGGCATGTCTTCCCACGATTTTCCCGGATTGTTTGGCTCATCATTGCCAACAGTATTTTGTGTTTTGTTTTTCTCCTTCTGCTTTTTCTTTTTAGTTTGTTTTGGTGCAGAAGGAGAGCAATTTAGTTTCCCTGATTGTTATTGTTCACAGGCCACTTCTCAACCAAATCTTTGAGATGACTGTAACTGTAATTTCGTGTTAAAAGTTCAGGGGGTATGCCTTTGCGTCGGGCTTCCTCTTTAAGCCATGCAAAGGGCCCCTGGTGGACGCCATTTTGTGACCCAGAACTCGTGGAGGGTTGGGGATCACGTGCAGTGTGTGGCCTGTTCCTGGAAGGTGTCTGGTTTCTAGTGGGGGCTCGGTCACCGCGCCGTCCTCCCGAAGTTCGGGGGGGGGGGGTGCGTGGTGGCCTTGCAGCCACTGCGGCGTAAGTAGGCTCTGGACTTTCACAGGCTGAGTCCACTTTGCGTATGGTGTGCCTTTTAGAGGCATCATAATCTGGCACTCCATATTGTCGACCATACTCTGTTAGTTCTTTGGCCAGGTCTCCCCAAGTATATGGATTGTTGTCCTGATCATTATTTGCAATTTTGCCTTTCAGCTGGATTGCCAAATTTTTAAGCTCTCCCGGTAAGCCCCGGATAAGAATGTTCATTCTTTCTGGTCTTACCGGCTGCAGGAGGGGAGAATCTTGTCCCACAATTAAATCATTTTGATAAATCATTTGTATCACAGCGGCCTTATGAATGTTTTCCATTAGTTGTGTTATGTCACCTTTCAGGACTAAAGGCTCACCCCGTGACATAGGGTCTATTAAACCTACATTATAGGCAGCACGCTGTGTTATTGTCCACATAGCTTGGTAATTTCCAGTGGTAAGTGAAGCTCCTGGACCCCAATATCCAGAGGCTTCTTTTTCTGAAAGCAGAATATCGTCCCCGCCCTCAACAGAGACACGGATGACATATTCTGTGTCACTCTCTGTGGGTTTTTTACTGAACCGTTTTTTGAGGTCAGCCAACTCGATTGGTGAGTAAGGGGTTTGCTTTTGCCTAAGGATTGCCCTCCCAGTTTCAGTATCAATAGAATATTCTGACCGGATTACTGGCCTGAGGGTTTTATGTGGGGTTTCCTCATCATCTGAGCTTTGATGACGGGATGAATTGCAGGATGAATTGCGGGATGAATTTTTTGAATGACTTTCAATCAAAGTTGCCAATTTATTAATCTTTTTCCCCATTCTTTTCATTTCCTCATGCCCAGTATCCATCAGGGTCTGGATAGTGTTATTCACATCGTGTTTAAGGGATGCAAGATCCTTCTCCAATTTGCTGATATTAGAGGAGGTAGCCAACCTGCGTTTGGGTTTACTATATTGCTGGGTCCTCCTCTTGCTAAATGTCACGTGTTTTTTGGGAAGTGTGTGCGCTGTTTGCTCTTCATCACTGTCTGTATCGGATGTTATAAGATTAACAAGCTCCTCCTCTAGTGGAGGTGTGTCCCTCCGTGAGGTCATACCCCTCTTTTCACGGGATGAATCTGAGTCATATCCTCCCCCACATGGTACAGCCTTTTGATCCATATCTATGCCATTGTCCTTGAGAATTTGTTTTAGCTCTTCCTTCTCCTGCCAAATTAATGTTGCTAGAATAAAGAATGTTTTGGCATTATAAAGATCATAGCCAGCTTTTCTCACTCTTCGGTACTGATCTTTTGTCAAATATGAACAATTCTCCAGGTATTTTAAATTCTGCCAAATTTGTTCCAAATTACCTTCATTATAGTGTCTTTTTATTGTATCGAAATAAGCAGTTGAAGGGATGTACCCTCGGGCTTTGAGATGGCTGTAAAAAGGGATCACAAATGGATAATGCTTAAATTCGTCCTGGAATGGAGATGGGATGCGGATAGATGTTTCCTCAGATTTTGAACGCAGCTTATCTAGGAGTCCCATTACGCGTGGTGTGTGGCTCAGAGCTTCTAAGGTATATCCCACTCCTGACACCAGATTAAAATGTCCCGGTCCAAGCGGTGACTTGGACTCGGATGGGCTCGAGCGGTTAGCCCTTATATATTTAGGATTCGCCCCTGATTTTGGGGATGGCGATGACGCCAATATATGATATACCAGAAGCCCTAAATAGGAGAGCACACACGTCCACACGCAATGAAGACCAGACACAGAGTTATATTTTATATGTTTTAACTGTTTGAATGGAGTTACAAATGTGTAGGAGGTAAATTTAGAAGGTGGGACGCAAGGGGTGTGTATGTGTGTGGGAGTTTAGATTGAAGAAAGAAAACTTATGATAGAGGGGGCTGGTATAGCGCGACGCGGTTTCCCTCTCAATAGGGTCGACGTTGTGCGTGGAAGTGAGGGCCGTTTGTGGGTTTACCCCGGGGAAAGATTACGGTTAATGACAGAAAAAGAAATATTATTAAATCTTACAGTCTCGGCAAGCTGCACAAAGCGGTCTGTAACTTTAAGATGGCGGCTTCCACGTGGTGGTCTGCGGCTTCAAGATGGCGGCTTCCACGTGGCGGTCTGCGGCTTTACAGCAAAGGCAGCAGCGGCTCTGGGTGCGGCGGCAGGCTGTAGGCTTCACGGCAGCTGTAGCGGCGCCTTTAAGGCTGCGGGCTGCGCTATAGCAAAGCGGCTCGCAGCAGACGGCAGGCTGCGGGCGTCTTCCCCGACGGGAGGAGGGAGAGAGAGAGAGCGCCTTTGGGGAGATTCGCTGTTCTTTTAGGTGCTCTCGAGGCAGTGGGGCTAGCAGATACTGAGCTTAGCGCTCCTGCTTTAAGCCCGGCTCTCGAGTAGTAGCTGTATAGTTCTTCAAGCTTCCCCTTTTTTTGGATTCTCGGGTGGAGACCTAGCCTCCGTAGCCGAGATCCGTGGCTCTTTAACCTCTCCTCCTCGGCACAGACGGGTGCAGGTAGGTGGGTGCAGCGGCAGGGCAGCAGCGAGGCGGCAGGGCAGTAGGTGGCAGGGCAGCAGGGAGGTCCAGCGGCGAAAAGCGAGAGAGCTCCCGCGAGCGGTCTCTTTATAGCCCCTAGGAGACTTCTGATTTGGCGCATCTTTTGAATCTGTTCATTTACATATAGTTTCAGCCAATCAGATAGCTATCCAGCCAGCTGCAAGAGTTCCATCCAGGGCTTAGCAGCAGCCTTGGTCTAAGGCTTGCCCAGGCTTGTCCTGGACTTGCCCAGGCTTGTCCTGGTGCAGTCCTGTCTCCCTTACTAGGTGAATAGTTCTTTATGGGAGACAATTTTTCCCTTAGTGAGGGGTAAAACCCTCACATATGTGCTTACAATGTACAGTGACTGAAACTTGCTTAGTCTGACTTCACTATTTTTGGGGTAGTGGTGTCTAGAAGCCCTATAATTCCCTATTGTGGGAATTCAGAAATTATGTCAATGTTGAAAAAGACCTATTATAGATGCTCTTTCAGGGTTCTTTTTTGTGATTCACTAGCACAATGATTCATTTAACCAAGCTGGGAGCATTTTACAACTGAAGGCTTTGTTATATAGTTTAAGCAAATACTGAACTGAATGTGTATTTTATGCAGACAATGGAGAATGTTTTTTGAAAAACATTTTCATATTTAACCAACTTAAAATAAATAATTGCTAAAGTATTTTTTGAAACTATATAAAAAAGGGTAAATATTATTATGTGTTGCATTTTACAAAATAATGAATTAATTTAGTAATCAATATATTAAGATAGCATCAACAGTGCAAACTATCTGACTGCACAATATTATATTAAAAATCTGTATTTTGATTATTAATTTACATGAAGTAAATATATAAAAAATCTCTTTAGTCAAAAGTGATATTCTTTCTGAAGTTTCCTCTTTTTATTCTGCTTCTCTTGAGGTGGATATACATGCAGAACAAATATGCTTTATTTCCAGTTGACATTTAAAGCACACTTTTGCCTTTTGTATTTTTCTGCTTGAATAAAACAGTTACCCAATATAATAAGAGAATTTTTTCAATCTCAGTCTTGCTGTGTTTCTTTGTAACTATAACCGAAACTGTCAGAAAAATGAAAGTAAGAAAAATAGCACACTACAGATTGTAGAATAATTGGTGAGGAAAAAAAAGTATAGATTGAAATATTTTAAAATACCTCCCTTTTAAAAAAATACATAGCTTATGTATTAGCCTGTGTCTTTTCATAAAAAAAGTTATAGCAAAAATAATAAAAATATAAATCAAAACTTCTGAGAGCTTTGTTAGTTGTACCACAATGCTATTTTTAAAGATTGAAGGCCTCATCATGCTGTGAAGTTAATTGCAAAATCCTTTTGACATTCATGAGAGCAGATATAGTCCTTGGTACTCACTGAATGACACAGTATCCTGAAAAAATGAACTAATTTTGACCATCCCTTTTCTATACTTGCCAAGAAGACAAATTTAATTTTGAGATATACTTAGAATAAGCCAGGTCCCATTTGTCCCCTTCTTGGTTAATTTCAATATCTTTCCAAAATTTCATGCTTCAGGTGATTAATATTAAGATATTTACATCAACAGAGGACATTATCTCCATACACTGAAGTAAATCAAGTTATAGGGCCTAGACAGACTAATGAGCCTATTTCTGCAGTGTTGTCCCTTTCCAGAAACAGGGAATATTTTCAACAAGTAGGGAAGTTAGGTTTTTAGCATTCTTCCTCCCTGCTTCCATTATTACTCATTCCTTCTCTCTCTTTGCCTCTCCTTCTCCCTCTCCTCTCCTCCTTTGATACTATATTATTTCTCACATCTTCCAAAAACTTTCCAGTAGTATAGTAAGCCAAATGACTCCCATCTGTTTGTAGACTTATTTCTCACACTCTTTAGTTCTTTTAATACCCAGTGTGCTGTGAAAGTTAATGGATCGTACTGGTCATATGAATGTTTAAGTTTATGATACTCTCTTCTGCAGTCTGTTTTTTCACTGCTTCAAATTTAAACTTATTCTCAGCCTTAAGAAACTGAACATTGATTCCCCCATTATCTTGTCTTTTGATGCATCCTTAGCTGTCAATCTGGCAACTTCAGTCTTACCTTTACTTATACCATTTAAATGTTTATAGACTGTTAATTCAGAATTAGAAATGTGCAAGTGTTTTTCTGTGTTTTTTGAGGGTTTGCTTGTTTGTTTGATTTTCCAGAGTGGATTGGCTAAAATATATATTTATGACTTATACATACTAAAAACTAGAAATTATTTTATTGTTCTTTCAGTAATAACTATGTTTTGTATTAATGGTTTATCATTTCAATATAAAAATAAGGCATCATTACTGACTGCTGCTGTACTGAGTAGATGAAGAATCTATAACATGATTTCTAAAGAAGATATTTGTGTATGTCAGGAGCAAGCATCTGCAAACCAATGCACAACACTGAAGTATCAATTATGAATACATGGTTTCTCCATCAATATTGAAACTATTATATGGAGTTTTCATTTTCAATGAATTTCTGAAAGAAAATAATTAAAGAATGGGATTATCTGTGTGGCTAGAGCTCCCAGTACAGGGAAAAACTTTCTGTAGCTCAGACAAAAGTTGTCATTTTATTGACATTGAGCATAACAGCAGTTACAGATGCACCGCTTATTTTTCACACAGCCCAGCTTCTGTTTATTCTCCAATAACAAATGAAATAATAAAAACTATCTATTACATCCAAATACTGGAAAGTTTCAAGGTTTTCTTTTGCTTGGTTGTATTTTTGTTGGGTTTTTTTTAAAGTATCTACAAAATTATAATGACAGGATAAAATGTAGAATTATAATAACTCTTATTGCCTAATTTCCTTTAAAAATATTAAAAATAGTAATTAAAAAAACAAGATGATTGAAGCTAACCTTCACAATGAGCACATTAACGATTTACCTAGTGTTTTTTAATTGTCTTAACTTAATCAGTTGTCCTGGTCTGAGCCAGGATGAACCCAATTTTCCTTTTACTGATTTTTTTTTTTTCCTTCAGTAAGCTCTCTTTTAACTAGCAACAAGTGTTCCAAGTAGTGGACTGATAACATTGGAATTTTTATGTTTCTGCTGAGATGCGAAGGTCAGTTTGTTCTACCCTGTGAATCTGCCACTACAGATGCTACTGAGAGCAGGGGAGTTGTATCTATGACCCCCTTGTAGGGTGGCTGGACTAGACAGACAGCAGAATTGACCAAAGCTATTCCATTCCATATATCTATGTAAGCTCCGAGGAAGAACAGAGGTCACAGAAGACAACTTCCTTCCTGCTTCTTCTTCCCTTCTCTTCCATCCATGGCCAGCATCCGGGGAGGACTCCATCCATCCATCACTGTCAAGCCCTAGGCTGAGGCATGTCTGACCTCATAACTCTACCTTCAGCCCCTGTCTGCTCTGCCTTATCTTCTGCCTGTGGGCTGGGACTTTCTGGGACTGCTGACTGCTAAGGAGAGGGCTGGAGTAGTTGCTGGGGGTGGGGGGAGGCAAGAGGCTTTTGCACATTCCTGAAAATACTTGTATATAATTGTATATATCATGAAAGCTGTTTAATTTAGTTTTCAATCCAGAAAAGTCTCTCTCCTTGTTATCTCTCTCCTTTCCTTATCTAGGGGAGGGGGGAGGGGATCAAGAGCATTGTTGTCTGTGGTTTAATTGCCGATCCTGAGTCAAACCCTAACATCAGTAGAATAGAAGAAACATGAAATCACTTACATAAAATTAAGGATTTTAAAATAATCTGTCTTTTCATCTAAATTATTCCAATAAGTAAGCAATATATAAGAGGTAAGTATTTTAGTAGATAAGAAAACAAAGAAGAAACAGGGAAAAGAACTACTACTGTTTATCAATGGGAAAAGTAAAAAAACCAAAAACTATTCCACCATTAGGTTCTGTGTTTAACAGAGTTATCCATAGTCTCTGAAAAGGAAGTAAAGACTGAATGTGGGATTTTTACTTTCCGTTTATTTAAAGTCAGGGAAAAGAGAGGAGAAGTGAGACTAGACATAAAAAGAAGGCAATTTATTGTAAAAGGAATGTCTGTGCTGACGTGCTAGAGTAATTTGTGGCAGCAATTTAAAGTTTTTTAGCTATAGGATAATCTCCAGAAAAGGAGAAAGTACTTATACGGATGTGCACAAATAAATTAATGTTACAGATTTAAAAACATTAAGATATTTTTAATAAGCATTTTGGGAATATGATTATTAATACTAGGGAATAGGGAGTACACAAACAATATAAGCTATATGATATTTAAGATATGAAAGGTGAAGAGAAATGAAAAAGTGTCATACTTCAGAGCTAGTGACAATTGCTTTTTGCAGATGTAATGTGTTTTTTTTGAATGACTGAAGGGCAGGACGAAAGTATTTGGGAGCCAAGAACCTTGGAACCCATCCAATGACCAAGTTTGCTCAATCACAAGGTGAGAATCATGGAATACCAGTGTGAGAAGCTAACCTCGTGGTGTCAAGATGTCTCTACATTGTTGGAATGTAAGCTTGTGGTGTTAGAAAAGGAAATAACTTTGGTGCAAAACAATGGCTTGTCTCATTGACATGGAAATTAGCCCGATGGTTCTGAAATCGCAAAGTAAGGACACAGCTCGGTACCCACCCACCTCCCTTCTAAGCTGAATGCCTGCAGCCCGAGGTTTGAGGACTTGTGGGGAGGAAGTCACTGTGTTAGACCCCTCCTGAAGACCACCTCAGAGACACATTGCGCACATGCACAGAGGGGATGAGGTCAAGAACTGAAATTATAAAAACTGTGACACTGTCAATACAGTGAAGCCCTTCCCCACCAATGACATCACTGGCCCGTGGTGGTACCTATCCGATCACTTGTTATTCTCTGCATTTCTTCTTTCTCCTCCTCACTTTCCTGTCTTTTTCTTTCTGTTCTATCTGCTCTAGAGATTTTAATTTTTTGTTGTGCAACTCCAATAAAGTTTGGTATGTACATGACATCTGACCTCATTTGTGTCTTAACTTCACCATTTGGGATCACCTCTAGATCTTCTGGACAGGGTCGCTCAGGACAAAGGGGTGTACCTGCTGTATGACTTATACTAGAGGAAGGAAGGCTGAGCCGAGCCACACCTCGGTTCCACACGAGAGTGAGGGAGCTTAGAAAGCAAGGGGGTTCTGCCCAATCTTCCATAAGCTGTACACCAGCCCTGGTGATTGTTTTTAGCACCCAATACTGTACTTTGTCTCTGCAGGATCCCATGAGAATCTCCACGTCTTCGGCTTATCGGATTGTGACAATCAGGTTGGAAGGAACCTCAAGGATCATCTGGTACAACTTTGCTTGGCAAAAACACCTTCTAGACAAGATGGTCCAGCACTCTGTCCAGCAGAATCTTAAAAGTGTCCAGTGGTGGGGAATCCACCACTTCTTTGGGGAGACTATTCCAATGGTTGATTGTTCTAATTGTGAAAAAATTTCCTCTTGTGTCCAATCAGAATCTCCCCAGGAGTAACTAATACAAATTACCCCTCACCTTTTTATGTGAGTCCTTGTAAAAAGGGGTCTCCATCTTCTGTGTAGTCACCCTTGAAGTGCTGGAACATGGTGATGAGGTCTCCCCTAAACCTTCTTTTCTCAAGGTTGAACAGACTAAGTTCTCTCAGCCTTTCCTCATGTAGTCAGCTTCCCAGTCCTTTGATCATCTCTTTGGCCCTTTTCTGGACCCTCTACAACCTGTCCACAACTTTTTTGTATCATGGGCACCAAAATTGTACTCAGTATTCCACATGTGGCCTGACAAGTGCTAAGTAGAGTGGGACAATCATTTATCTTTGCTGGTGATGCCATTGTTGATGTGATCCATCATCCTTTGGCTTTCTTCGCTGCTGCAGCAACACTGTGCACACCTATTGAGCTTGTTGCCCATCAGAATCCCCAGGTCCTTTTCCACAGGGCTGCTCTCCAGCCAGGTGGATCCTAGTCTCAATTACACTGCTGAGTGATGTTTTATCAGGTGCAAGATCTTACACTCTGTCTTTGTTGAACTTTATAAGGTTCTTGTTAGCCCACTCTTCCAGCCTGTCCAGGTCTTCCTGCAGGGTCTCCTTCCCTTCTGAAGAGTCTGCTTCCCCACTCAGTTTGGTATCATCCACCAACTTCATTGGGGTGCACTTGATCCCATCATTCAGATCACTGATGAAGATATTAAACAGTGTTGGGCCCCAAATTGATCCCTGGGGGACCCCACTTGTGACCAGTTGTCAGTTTGAAAAAGTTATTTACCACCACCCTCTGAGTGCATATCCTTTTGTGCACAATCTCAATTTAATTTAAAACCTTAATTACACCCTTGAAGTTTGATATTAATAGAAATAACTATGATATTAGTCAGACATAATATAACTTTTTTATTGTTTTATTCAACTGCAAAAGTCAGGCATCAGTAGGTGAACTTGACAAACTACTGTAGCTCTGCAATGAAAATTCAGAATGTATTTTTCAAATAAACCTCTAAATATTGAAAGTGACATCCATCTATTTTAATCAAATCTCTTCCCTCCCTTAATGTGTTTTCCTTCACTTCAGTTCATGTCAGATTATATGCATTGGCATAATCATCTGTTTATCTATGGAAAGTCTGGACAGTGAAGCTGACCAAAGAAACAAATGCATATTCATCTCCTAATTCAGATGGTTAAGGAATGCTTTGTTTCCTATGCATTGAAGTGAAACATTAAATAAAGTACTAATCAGAATATTAAAGAACAAGTGATTTCTCAGCATATACACTTGACAATTTAAAGACTTGCACAATACAGTGTTGGACATAACTGATGTTTTTAAAATGAGAAATACACTAGAAGTTAACAATACAGAAAGACTGAAATATGGCATAATATATCATGACAGTAACGCTTCTGCTCTTCAATATGTGACCATTCTTTACCCAAGCAGTCAGACTGACTTCATTGTTTCTGCTCATGGTAATAAGGATCTGTCTCAGTAAAAATACTTATGCTTGTATCCCAGATCATAACCAGGCAAACAGAAATCATGAGTATTACGTAAAGCTTGATGTCTTACATTTTTTCTAGATTTATTTTTTACATTAAACATGTGAGTGCTGAGCTAAATACACTAAATACACCGTATTTTCCTTTTGTTGATGATGTAAGTCCTATAAATAATACTTAATAGATACTCTGCTGTTATAAACTGTTGAAAAAATGCTCATTGAAATCTGAAGACTGCAGTTAAACAAAGCTCTAAAACACCATCATAGAAACCGGTTATTAGTGTACAGATTTGTTCATAGTTTAGATTTAATTAATCCCAATCATAGAAGAATTTTATTAAAACTAATACTTTTTTTTTTCCATGCTACAGTACTCTACTTTTTAAATAATTTGAATGATACATGTATCTACAAACTCTTTCAGAATTTTATAGAAGAAAAGGATTAATGTCCCAAATAAATAAATAAATAAATAAATAAATAAATAGATAAATAAATAGATTTAAAAACTCTTGTTTCATTTATGAGATGGAATTAATCTCACCTGACTGTTCAAGGTTTTTCTTCACTTATTAATGGTAAAGGACATACTTCCACAAGTATTCCTCTGACCTATAAAGAGATAAGATAGTTGTCTGTATTAATTATTTCTCTCTGTTGACTAAAGGAGCTTAGATGACTACCCTAACCTGAATTTAAAAAAGCAACAGAAAAACAAAAAATCCCAAACCTAAACCAACTAATACAACAACAAAAAACCTTTTAGACAGCCAAAAGCTAAGAAGGGTAAATCCATCCTCTAACTTTAAGAAAGTTAAATTCAGAATAAAACCCCTTATATCCTCTAAGTAATGGCAAAGAGAAAATCTTGGTTGTTCTAAAATAAATTGCAATATTGTGACAGACTTTAAAAAGACAGGATTTTCCTCTAAATGTATATGAGAAAGTAAAAAAGTCAAGTTCAATTAATAAAAGAACCAATCATGTTCCTATCTCTGAAAATGAGGTGATCCTTCTGCTTTATATAATCACAGGTTCCTCTGCAGAGAAAAAACCTGATAATAATATTAATATGTGTAGCCTCCTCAAAAATCTAGTTGAGTCAGTATATCATGAACAATTACAGAGCTGTTACTATACAATGCAAACACACCTATCTGATACATCAGCCCCTCTTCCCAATTGTGTATCATCTGCAAATTTTATGTTACAAATTATTTCCTCTTCATAAATCCATGCTGTCTATCCCTGATCATGTTCATGTCTTCTTTGTGTCTGGATATGGTTTCCAGGATTAGCTGCTCCATCACCTTAATGGGAACTGAGGTGAGGTTGATCATCTTGTAGATTCCCAGATCTTCCGTCTTGCCCTTCTTGGAGACAGCAGTGATATTTCCCTTCTTCCAGTCATAAGGAACCTCACATGAGTCCCACATTTCAAATATGATAGGGATTGGTCTCACAATGACATCAAACTGTTGCCTCAGGATGCGTGGGCCCAACTCATGAATTTCTGTGTGTCTGCTTTTTTTAAGTGTTCCCCAACCATTTCTTGCTCCAGCAAGGGTAACTCTTCCTTGCTCTAGACTTCCCTTTTCATCTCAGGTGGCTGGGATTGCTGTAGGTTACTCTTACCAGCAAAGACCAAGGTGAAGAAGGCATTGAGAACCTAGGCCTTTTCCTTGGCCTTTCATTAGCATCTGGGATGATCTTCTCCATAACTTTTCCAGGTACTGAGGTTAGACTAAGAGGTTTATAATTTCCTCGGTCTCTCCTCATGGCCCTTTGTAACAGTTTGACTCAGGATCAGCAATTAAACCAGTGACAACAATGCTCTCGATCCCCTCCCCCTCCTACCCAGGTAGGGAATGAGAGAGAGAATTAAGGAGAGAGACTTAGCTGGATTGAAAACCAAATTAGACAGCTTTAATTATATGTGCAATTATATACAAGTATGTTCAGGAATGTGCAAAATCCTCTTGCCTCCCCCCCACTCCCAGCAACTCTCCCAGCACTCTCCTTAGCTGTGAGCAGTCCTGAAATCTCTCGGACCACTGTCTGAGATAACAGCAGAGCAGACAGGGGCTTAGGGAAGAATTATGAGGGTTATGATGCCTGAGCCTCGGGTCGACAGTGATGGATGGATGGAGTCCTCCCTGGACGCCAGCCATGGACGAAAGAGAAGGGAAGAAGAAGCAGGAAGTTGTCTTCTGTGATCTCTGACCTTCCTTGGAGCTTACATAGATATATGGAATGGAATACCTTTGGTCAATTCTTCTGTCTGTCTAGTCCAGCTCCCCTACAGGGGGGTCATAGATAGAACTCTCCTGCCTTGGTAGCCTCTGTAGCAGCAGAGCTAAGAAGCGACCTTGGAGTCTCAGCAGAAACATAAACATTGCAGTGTTATCAGTCCACTAGCTGGAACACTTGTTGCTAGTTAAAAGAAAGCTTACTGAAGGAAAAAAAAAATCAGTAAAAGGAAAATTAGCTTAATCCTGGCTCAAACCAGAACACCCTTCTGGTAAACTAGTATATCATAGCTAGCTCCCAGTCCATGGAGATTTTCCCATACTCCCAAGACCTTTGGAGAGCATGTAAAAGTTGCCTTAAAAAAAGGGACCCAAAGAAACAAGGTTAACAACAGACTGAATGGGAGAAAAATGTGTTCAGTCTTCCCCCTCTTCACTGTGCGTTTAGCAATTGGTCTGATTAGGTACACCATTTTATCACAATAGCTTTGGTTGGGGTGTGGACAATAAGTGAGATCAAATGAAACAGAGGCAGAATAATTGTATAATATGGATGAAATTTCCACACAAGCTAGATCTTCAGATTTTCTGGCTTATGTACAGAAGAACAATGCTTGAAGTGTTTGGTGAGAGGTTCAAGGTAAATATCAGAAAAATTTTTTTTACTGTGAGAGTGACAGAGCACTGGAACAGGCTGCCCAGAGAGGTTGTGGAGTCTCCTTTGCTGGAGACATTCAAAACCCACCAGGACAAGTTCCTGTGTGATGTGCTCTAGGTGACCTGCTCTGGCAGGGGGGGTTGGACTAGATGATCTTTCGAGGTCCCTTCCAATCCCTATGATTCTATGATTCTATTATTCTAAGGTATCTTTGATTTAGAACTTGCTAAAATCCCTGTTTCCTATTACTGAATTCATGTTAAGTTATGAAACAAACATATTCCAAGACTGATCAAAAGAATTAGAACTTATTTCAGTTGGTGTTTTGGGGACAGGACTTATGTCTTGCATAGGATTGTTAATACACTGTCATCAAGAAGGAAAGAACTTAAATGAGCCTGTCCAAACTACTATTATAGTACTGGAAATATAGTATGATAACATGAAACCATGGAAGTATAGAAAGCTAAGAAAATAACCATTGGCTTTCAGTACTGAAAGCCTCTTTTTCATTTTTCACATTATATGATAGTTATTCACATTATTTTAAGTTCTAGAAGAATCTTTAGAATGCTGAACTATTTTTTTCTGTGTTATTTGAGTTTTTGTGTGGGAAAGTATTACAATCTCTCCCAAAATGTACATAGTTGCATTCATGACCTTTGTCCATGTCTAGTTCTGAGAGCTGAAAGCATGCATAAAACATGACTGAATTTGGTGAAAATTCAGCAGCGATTTCTGGATAAAAGGAAACTTTTATATTAAACATAGAAAAGACAAAAAACTTTGTATGATAAACATTTTTTTTTCATATATCTAACATGATGTCACTATTGAGTAAGACCATGACATTAATGGAGTTCATTTTGTATGTGTTCTGCTACCTAAATATTAGGAGTTTATTTCAAGATTGCTATTGACTATTGAATAGCTCATGGGGTTTGGTGACCACATCAGTTTACACTTCTTACATTTTCTTCAGGGTATTATAATAATTTCATTTTTGAAGTTCATGAGATTTCTCTCTGCCCAGTTCTCCCGCCTGTCAGAGTCCAGACCACTTTCAAATATTAGATTGAGCAGTTTTTATATGCTTTACTTCCAGGAGCTGAAAGGGCTGCATATGGGCCTAATTTAAAGTTCAACCTGTGATCATTGCTAACCGGTATTTGATTGAAGATGTAAGAACATGCAGAGCACTGAATGGAAGAAATGTATGACTGATCAAGAAAGGTGTGTAAGATGTACTTGGAAGTGATCATGATATAGTTAACTCAGATAGGCTTGCAGTCATAAATAGGACTATTTTTCTGAGGTTTCTGCCAGCAAAACCATTTGCTTGACAACCTTTGAATTTCTTGTTTTCTGTGCATCGATTTCCAATGGAATCGTCGCTTTAACTGATTAATCTGTGTAGGTATATGGCACACAGACATTCTCTTTCTTTTTTTTTTTTTTTTAGGTTACATCTCATACAAACACTTGCTTCTTGCCTGAAATAACAGGGAAGCAAGCTGAAAATGTCTCTTAAAAGAGGGCACAGAATAACAGAGAAAAAAGAGTAAGCAAAGGATTAAGAAGCCTGAATGTGGAAAGACGGAGGAAAATAGGATTCACATTGCAACCCACATACTTGGTTACTAGGGTTCACAATTTTCTGTTGTTAGCACTTCATATAATTAATTTGTTAGAAGTTTGTATGTACTTGAAAGCATCATATTTCAATCATTTATTACTGTCTGTTGCTATGTCTGGCAAAGACAATTATGAACTTTTTATCAATGTCAATTAATTTAGAATGAGGTCCAGAGAATGTATAAAAGTGCAGCCATATCAATCTCATGGACTAATACTTTTTTTTTTTTTTTTCTTTCTTATAGAATCATAAAATGTCTCAAGTTGGAAGGACCCACCAAGTCCAATGCCTGCTCCTTACAGGACTACCTAAAACTCATTGTAATTTCAGCCTGGGATTGGAATAGGTGGAATTCAAACGAAGAATTCAGACACAGGTGCTTTCTCTCCTTAGCTGCTTTGTCCCATCAGTTGCAAAATAGAGCACACCTGCAAGGAAAGGATATCTGGGAAATTCTGCTAAGATAGCTGTAAGAACAGCAAACTGGAGGCTCCAACTCCCCAGTTCAAGACTGAAGGATAGACAATTCATATGTAATCAATCCCATCAGCATGTAGAATTCTGTTTTTTTATGTGATCAACAGGGGTATCTTCAAGTTGGCTTTTGGTCCATAGAACTGAAAATATTGGTTAAATCCTCACTGTGTTCACAAGTTAACTTACAGAGAGGGATTAAATGATAATAGAAGATTTGTGCTCAGGTTACACAAACATTTATTGTTTGGGATCCAGCTATAGCAAAAGCTTTGAAAGGGGAAAATGAATTTTAATTCTTAATACCTGTCAGACCACTATGTACCAGCATTTATCTAAGAAAAAAGATCCTTCTGTCTGGCAAACCTCATAATTCTAAGAGGCTCACTTACACTTGGAAAATCCTCTTATATAATAATCTGTCCATGGAGTGTTCTTCGTAACACAACCCCTCTTTATGCCAATAAATGAGTAAATATTCAAAAATATAATAGAGAATATTAATCACTCTTTGTACTTACCTTTATAAATATATTTACACACAAGTATATGTCTATACACATACATGCATATATTGAATTATCTTTGTGAAGCTCTGTTGTTTTCCTTTAGATGGTTTACAATTTTTCTACTTCTGTTTGGTTTATCCTTTAATGTTTTTCTAGTAATGAATAAAGTGTCACAAATTAGTAAATTAATTAATCAGAATTTTTTAAAGTGAGTTCTAACACATTCAACCCTTCAAACTAATATAATAATATATTTTTAATATTAATTCTATATTTTTTGCTTGAAACTTATTTTTGAAAATGTATAAGAAAAATTTCCTTTTCTTCGCTGTCTTTATTGCTTCAGCATTTTTCACATTGACACTTCTATGTCTCAGTATCTCCACATTTTTTTACCTAAATTAATTCTCTACTATATATCAGTGCAATATAATCTACAAAGAACATTAAAAGAAAATATAAGAAATGTTTTTAGGATACTTCCAGTTTCTATTTCTGACAATAGTTACTTGAACTCCATGTAAACTAGGAGATCTACAGATGCATTTATAGATTTTAAATTCAACTACATTTTAAGAACAAACATTGATTTATGCTACATGTATTGACTATGTTTTGTTTGGTTTGGATAGTTTTTGTATTTGAAAATAATATTTATGCCCAATTTTTACATGTTAACAGACATAAGATGTGTTTTCCTGTATACAAAGTCAGATATATGTCAGGAGATCAATCTACAAATATATTTACTAATTCAGATTAAAAAAATATTTTATTATTTTAGTAACTTTTTAATTGGACAGACAGCAAATGTCAACTACATCATTAAATACTTCAACTTCACAGAGTCACAGAATCATCAGAGTTGTAAGGAACCTCTAGAGATCATCTAGTTCAACCCCCCTGCTAGAGCAGGATTCCCTAGAGCACATTACACATGACTGCATCCAGGCAGGTCTTGAATGTTTCCAGAGCAGGAGACTCCACAATATCCCTGGGTAGCCTGTCCCATTGCTTTGTTAACCTCACTGTAACCAGATTTTTCTTCATGTTCAGATGGAACTCCCTGTGTTGCAGTTTGACCCCATTGCCCCTCGTCCTGTCTCCGGGCACTAGGGAAAAGAGTGTGGCTCCATCCTCCTTGAACCCACCTTTTAGATATTTGTAAACATTAATAAGGTCTCCTCTCAGTCTTCTCTTCAGGCTAAACTGTCCCAGCGCTTTCAACCTTTCCTCAGAAGAGAGATGCTCCAATCCACCAATCATCTTTGTTCCTCTCCGGTGGACTCTCTCCAGCTGTTCCAACTCTCTCTTGAAATGGGGAGCCCAGAATTGAACACAATATTCCAGATGTGGCCTCCCTAGGGCAGAATAAAGGGGGAAGATGACAGCCCTCAACTTACTGGCTACACTCTTCCTAATGCTATTCAAGATACCATTTGCCTTCTTGGCCACAAGAGCACAATGCTGGCTTATTGTCTACTAGGACTCCAAGATCCTTCTCTTCGGGGCTGCTTTCCAGCAGGTCAGCTCCTAACTTATACTGATGCATGGGGTTGTTCCTCCCCAGGTGCAGGACCTTACATTTGCTCTTGTTGAACCTCATTAGGTTCCTCTCTGGCCAAATTCCCAGCCTGCCCAGGTCACAGCGGATGGTAGCACAACCCTCTGGAGTGTCAGCCACCTCACCCATTTTGGTATAATCAGCAAACTTGCTGAGAATACACTCTGTCCCCTTGTCTAGGTCATTGATGTATATGTTGAACATGACTGGACCCAGTACTGATCCCTGGGGAACACTGCTAGCTACAGGCCTCCAACTCTACCCATCTCTGTTAATTACAACCCTCTGAGTTCTGTCACACAGCTAGCCCTCAACCCAGCTCACTGTCCACTTATCCAGCCCATACTCCCTCAGTTTCCTAAAGAGGATGTTATGGGAGACAGTGTCAAAAGCCTTGCTGAAGTCAAGGTAGATGACATCTGCTACTCTCCCCTCATCCACCCAACCAGTTATGTCATCATAGAAGGCTAGCAGACTGGTCAAGCATGATTTAGCCTTGGTAAATCCATGTTGACCACTACCAATAACTTTCTGTTCTTCGACATGTTTAGAGATGATATCCAGAATTATTTGCTCCATCACCTTTCCAGGGAAGGAGGTGAAACTAACTGGTCTGTAGTTTCCTGGGCCATCCTTCTTGCCCTTTTTTGAAGACTGGAATGGTATTTGCCTTCCACCAGTCCCCAGGCACTTTTCCTGTTCTCCATAACCTCTCTCCATGACAGGTACCTCTGTCTTCCACCACAAGGGTTCCCACCTCATGCATTTTCCCTTGTCTTCCTTATTCTATTGGTATACTGAAAAAATCTCTTCTTGTTATCTTTAACCACAGTGACAAGTTGGGTTCTACTTGAGCTTCAACTCTTCTAATTTTCCCCCTACACAGCTTCACTACATCCCAGTACTCCTCATATAAGTTGCCAACACCTTTTTCCAAAGGCTATAAACTTTTCTTTTGTTTCTGAGTTCCAGAAAATCCTCTCTGTTCAGCTAGGCTAGACTTCTTCCCTGTTAGCTCATCTTTCTGGACCAGGGATGGCCTTCTCCTGTGCCTTTAAGAGTTCCTCCTTGAAGTATGACCAACCTTCCTGGGCTCCTTTGCCCCTCAGGACTGTCACGCAAGGGACACTCTCAACCATGTTCTGAAACAGGCCAAAATCTGCCCTCCAAAAAACCCAGTGTGGCAGTTCTGCTGACTCCCCTGCCTTGCGTCTCCAAGAATTGAAAACTCCATCATTTCAAAGAACCATAGAATGGTTAAGGTTGGAAGGGACCTTAAAAATCATCAGGTTCCAATCTCCCTGCTAAGAGCAGGGACACCTCCCACTAGACCAGGCTTCACAAGGCCTCATCTGGCCTGGCCTTAAACGCCTCCAGGTAGGCAACCAATTCCAGCACCTTATTACGTTAATGGTGAAGAATTTCTTCCTGATGTCTAACCTAAATCTACTTTCTTTCAGTTTAAAACCATTAGCCCTTGTCCTATCACTACCTTCTCTGATGAAAAGCCTCTCCCCAGCTTTATTGTAGCCCCCCTTCAGGTACTAGAAGGCTGCCAGAAGAGCCTCAGAGCCTTCTCTTCTCCAGGATGAATACCCCCAACTCTCAGCCTGTCTTCATAGCAGAGGTGCTCCAGCCCTTTGATCATCTTCATGGCCCTTCTCTGGACCCTCTCCAATAGGTCTGTATCTTTCCTATGATGAGGGCTCCAGAGCTGTATGCAGTCCTCCAGGTGCAGTCTCTCTAGAGCAGAGGGGCAGAATTAGCTCCCTCGCCTTGCTGGCCACACTTTTTTGAGGCAGCCCAGGAAGTGATTGGCCCTCTGGGCTGTGAGTGCACATTGCCAGCTCATCTCGAGCTTCTCATCTACTACCATCCCCAAGTCCTTTTCCTCAGGGCTGCTCTCTATCCATTTTCCCCCCAGCCTGTATTTGTGCCTGGGATTGTGCTAACCCAGGTGCAGGACCTTGCACCTAGCCTCGTTGAACTTCATGAGGCTGGCATTGGCCCACCTCTCCAGCCTCTCAAGGTCCCTCTGGATGGCATCCCTTCCATCTAGGGTGTTGGCCTCCAAGCTTTACATCCCCCATCAGACCTCCTCTGTTAACAACCAGCAGGTCCAGTAGTGCACTTTCCCTATTTCGCTCCCTCACCACCTATGTCAGGAAGTTATCTCCCACAGACTCCAGGAATCTCCATGACTGTTCCCTCTCTGCAGTATTGTATTTCTCGCAGGCATCTAGGAAGTTGAAGTCCCAAAGAGGAACAAGGGCTGGATATTGTGAGACCTGGCTCTGCTGCTTATAAGATATTTCATCAGCCTCT
The DNA here is from genome assembly GCA_020745705.1 of Hemiprocne comata. Lineage (NCBI taxonomy): Eukaryota > Metazoa > Chordata > Aves > Apodiformes > Apodidae > Hemiprocne > Hemiprocne comata. Next base: position 178,015,218 of record CM036586.1, read on the forward strand.
ACATCCTGGCTGGGGGGTCTATAACAGACTCCCACCATGATGTCTGCTTTATTGGTTTTCCCCTTGATCCTTGCCCATAAACGCTCAATACTGTCATCAACATCATTAAATTCCAGGCATTCATATCTATCCCTAACATAGAGGGCCACCCTACCACCTCTCCTTCCTTACCTATCCCTTCTGAAATTTGGTAGCCATCAATAACAGCATTCCAGTTTTGGAACTCTGGATGAAGATCAGCACCCTTCCCATGTGCCCTGCCTGCACAAACTGCCATGCAAACTGGTCTGACACACCCTGTTTGCCTGCTCAGTTCCAGCATTCCCTGGGGCAGACTTTAATGGGGGTGGGGGTGATGCCACCTGTGTTGCTGGCTCCACCCAGTTTTGTTCAGCTGTGTTTCAAATAATCACTTTTAATCACAACTCACCTAATATTCCTATTCAGTGTCTTCTGCAGTTGTCTGGATTTGAGTTTGTATCTTTAGTAAGATAGGCTGGACCTGAAACTCAGTTCTCAATATCATGATAGAAGTTTAGCTGCTCTTTTGCTGCTTAACCACCAAATCCTTTCAGCCTGCTTGAGAGGGTCAGTAGGAAACATTGCCTCTTGCTGTCTTAGAGGGACAACACTGTTTGAGAACTAGTCCAGAGTAAAACTCTTCTCTATTTATTCTTCTGCTGTTTGAGACCAAGCCTACATTAGCTGTTTCTATATATATATAGACATTATACATAGACATTTCATGTGAAAATGTATTCTGCTGTTTTGCGACATAAGAATATTTCTAAAAAAACCCCAAACTTGTCACCCATTTTTTTTTCACATTATTGCTTTCTTACATTAATAACCTATTTTTTGTTAACATGACTGCTCATGTGGCTAGACCCCCACAATGGGAGTACAGAAAGCTCGATTATGCTCCAAAATCACAAGGGGTATACAGCTGTAGAAGCAGCAGAATTGGTTATAGATTTCACAAGGAAAGGCAATTTACCCACTGAGACATTATTGTCAAGAGGCTCTAGCCAACTGTATGGATCAACCAAGGGAGGGTGCATTGCATGGTTTCCTTTGTAATAGACACCTCCCCCTTAGATGGTTCTGATTAAGTTCTCAAACAGCTGCTGCTAGGAAATCAAGTTTCAACTAAATAGGAAAACTAAATAATCTGCAACTTCCCAGGGTCAGAGGGGAAGAGGGCTGAAAGGGGGTGGGGGGGTGGGTTGGGGCAGGAAGAGAAGCAGATAAGATTCCACACACAAGACATTTCTGTGACAAGTTGCACTAAAATTTTTGTTAAATAAATTAGTAAGCCTGACATGATATATATTACAGTGGGACCAGTAATCAAGAAAACTCCTAAAATACATGGAAATCTATATCCTTAATTAGTATGTTATCACAGGAAGGCAGAGCAACAAGGACAGTAGCAGCAGTAGAAATGTCTACCCAAGTTCCTGTACCTGTTATGACTAAGGTTGTTTCTTTTTACAGAGTAAAGGTCTTTCCATTGATAGTGCAGTACTCACTGAAGATAGAGTAACAGAGCAACTTATCTTCATGCTGGTGGTTTTTTTTTTGCTACTTCATATATATCATTCTGCAGGTGCTGCCAATCTGTAGCTGTATTCATTATTTTTTTCAGATGTAAGTATTTTGTCAAAATATGACCTTGTTAATATATTGACATTATATGTAAGAAGAAATATCTCTGGTGTTTTAAGAAATAGGAGGGGAACCATACATTCTTCTTCCAATCAAAGTCTTTACTGTTACTTGCAAAATCAAACACCAGATTTGTGGAATTAATTTAACATACTGAATTTTAGATGGTGGGAAAAACTGTCTTGTTACCAGTTCAATGGTATTGGTAACTGACATACACAAATATTATTTACAAAATATTACAACTGTTGGCATTTTCTTTGCTGATTTCAAGAAACTTAGTCTGAAGTATGTTATAAACCCTACTTAAAATTTTAAGATATCGATTTTATTAAAAACTGATTAAAATAATTACAGGTCTATTTTGTTTAAAGCAAGGAAGTAAAAGCCTTTAAAATATCAACACTCAGACCACGAGAATTGAGGCAGTGGCAACAGTAAGTGCTGTGCCTTTACAAAAGTGCACTAGATTGAGATGGACAGGGGAGTTCCCAGAGCCAGGGAAGCCTGAGAGAGAGCAAAGAGACACAAGAGGAGTCAGGAATCAGCAGCTCTCATGAGAGAGAATGAGAGGCTGATGTGGCTGAGGACACTGCTGTGGCAATCGTGGGAGATTTAGACGCAGCCATGGCAGAGGAGCAGAACCTGCCAGGTGAGTGGGTGAGTGTGAGGGGAGGAACAGCACCTCTGTCCACTCAACAGATGAGCCCTATTGGTGGTTGCCACCCTCTTGGAAAGACATCTACTATGGTCCCCACCTGGCAGAAGACCATGCACTCAGCACCAGTCAGGGTGGACATGGGAACCCAGACAGAGAACCTATGGAAATATAGATTTGCAGGTCACAGGCTGCAGAGAGTGTCAGAGCCTTTTGCTGGCAACAAGTGGCAGTTATGACAACTGCTGTGTGTGCTGTGAGCAGGTGGATGATCTCCTCTGACAAGTGGCCGAGTTGAAAGGGGAAGTTGAAAGGCTGAGGAGCATCAGGGAAGCTGAACAGGAAACAGACTGGTGGAGCCAGGCTCTGCCCTCTTTGAAACAAAAATGGGAGCAACCATTAGAAAATATACAGGATCAGGGGGACCCTGTATTCTGCTCTTGCCAGACCAGAGGCAGTAGCCTGGATGAGGGGAGTGAAAGGAAGAAAGTTTGTGGTCATGGCAACAGACAAACTCCTTGCTTGCCCACCTCACCCTCCCAGGTGCCACTTCACCCAAATGAAGATGTGGACACTGGGCAGCCTACACCAGAGCTATGTCCACAGTCAGAAAGACCTACCACTGGTATTACAACAACATCCACAAGGAAGGAAGAGTGTGTCCAGCAGGCTGAGGGAGGTCATCCTCCTCCTCTACTCTGCCCTAGTGAGACCACATCTAGAGTATTGTGTCCAGTTCTGGGCTCCCCAGTTCAAAAGGGTCAGGTATTTACTTGAGAGAGTCCAACAGCAGGCTATGAGGATGATTAAGAGACTGGAATATCTGTTGTATGAGGAAAGGCTGACAGACCTGGGCCTGTTTAGTCTAGAGAAGAAAAGACTGAGAGAGTATATTTTTAATGTATATAAATTTCTGAAGGATAGGTGTCCAGAAGGAGGAGCCAATCTCTTTTCAGTCATGCCCTGTGATAGGACAAGGGGCAATGGATGCAAACTACAACATGGGAAGTTCCACCTCAACATGAGGTAAAACCTTTTTACAGTAAGGGTTACAGAGCACTGGAACAGGCTGCCCAGAGAAGTTGTGGAATCTCCTTCTCTGGAGACTTTCAAGATCCATCTGAATGTGTTTCTTTGTGACCTGCCCTAGGTGGTCCTGCTCTGGCAGGGGGTTGGACTCGATGGTCTCCAGACGTCCCTTCCAACCCCTAATATTCTATGATTCTATGACATTTATGACCTTATGTATCATGTCATGTTGCATTACATCAGTGTGAACATTCATTTTTTAATATATGATGTGACATACTGTAACATGATTCACATTGCTTAGGATTTAAGTGGCACTGCTGTAATTGTGAAAGACACAAAGTAAGAAAAATATGCCCAAAATTTGTTAATGCTATTTAGAAAGAATTATAAATATCAAAGTGATTGCATATGTATGTTTGAAGAAAAAGTATTCTTAGTAAAGAGCATGGACTCCCTTAATCCTAAATGGACTTCCTGGGCTTGTTGCTGACCATTCATATACCAGTTACTCAGTTTTGTCATTAAGATAATACAGTAATTTTGTTTAATTCTTATAAATCACAGCTACAAGTTACAAAATATGAAGTCAAATTTTGCCATTTATGAATGTCAATTACTTTAGCAAAACTGCCTTGTAAGCAATATCTCATCTATTGTTCTCAGACTGGATATGTACCACTATTATATTTCTACTATTTCTAAGATATTTTCAGGTAGTTGAAGGTAGAAATAATTGTGAAATATGTTTACTTTTTATGGATCTTTTGGATACAGTACGTTTATTAAAATAAAGTGCCTGGATGTTATATTAGCTGCTTATTTTATTAAAAAAAAATATGTTCAACGACTAATAATAAGTTGAAGTCATATGAAATTATTAGATGTGCCAAATATTTTTAAACATGCACACATACTGAAACAAGAATCATATGATTAATTAAATCCTTTCAGGACTCCATTTTAATGAATCTTGAGAAACAAACGTTCTCAAACAACTATTAACATTTTGGGTTCAGTGTTTGCCACCTACTTTATTTTGTGATCTGCTGAAAAATACTTTTATCATGTGTGTCAACAGAAATAAAAGTAGAAAGTTTAAACATTTAATGTATCACTATTAATAAAAGATCTATGCTCAAATTAGATTTTCACTGATTGAACACTGGTTATTTCACTGAAGTGACTCTTTGTCTACTACACTAGTAAGAGTGAGGTAAGGATAAGACACAGTTGGGATCCATCAAGTTGAAATGTACCATCTAAATGCACTTACATGTATCATAGTATTCATTAGCAGAACTCAAAATCCTTTATGGAATGGGGAAGTTGGGATAGAGCTAAAAAAAACTCTATGTGCTTAAGTTTTGTCACATGGAAAGGCATAAGAAAAACTTACAGGAAGCTTTGGAGGAAATAATTCACAACAAATATAAACTTTATTCATCTGCTGTAAAATGATTTCATGGAAGGCTGGTAAATTCTACTCAACAATCAATTTCAATTGATAAAGTCAATACAGATATGAAATCTCACACATCAACCTTGTAAAGCCATCACACCTAAGAGCATATGAGACATAGGATCTCTTATTTCAGTTTATCCATTATTACAGAACACCTTAATAAATTCCTATTAATCACATCTGAGGAAGGCACTGGAAGGCATTGTGTCTGCCTGCTATCACTAAGATCATGTAGGATGATGGATTTCACTGGAGTATCTAAGATCCAATTTGGTCTTCAATATGTTTACTGCTGACAGGGGGGAGGGAGGGGAGCAGAATAATTAAAAAAAAAAAAAAAAATGCTCTCAAACTTTCCATGCCAGCAGTTTTAAAATAAAACTTTCCATTTGTAAATCCAGCACAGAAATCTGCCATGGTTACGAGAAACATGGTATCTGAACATTTTCTGGAAGATACCAGACAAATCCATTATATCACTGCCTTCTGGCAGCGTACCTTCAGTTAAAAATTTGGTCCCACAAATTTGGGAACCAAGTGGCACTGTTATGTGTAATATTTGAAAACATGTTTCAGAATATAACACACACCGAAGCAAAATACACTTCAAGAATTTCAAGATAGATGAGTCTGAAGATACTGTGAGAGAGAGCAAGCCTTGGCACCTTGCAAAAAATTAACAGCTATAGTGTGTTACCATGAAAATAGCAGGAAAACCTTGGTTTCTCACTGTTGCCTTTTATTGTAGGTATTACAGTGTAAATGAATAATAAAGATGTAATTTAAATAAAATTCTGACTCTTTTTCAGTGTCTGAGTGGACCATGTCTCATCATGTTACAACCAATAAGGAAAAGCCATTAGCACTTATGGGACAGGTCCTAAACTACCCCTAATATTTCAACCTGAGCTTTTCAAGAAATCTCACTCTGTGTGGGTTGTGTATTGTGGGGAAAGTTTCCTTTTCAGTTTCTTACAGAACAGAGCTAAAATTATGTCAAAACTTATTGCATGTATTTAGAAATCATAGTATCAACTTCATACTTTGAGTTTCCACTTCAAGTCTCTTCTGAGAACCCTATAGACAACCTTTTCTTAAGAAAATTAGACTTTGTGCTAAGGAATTTTGTAAAGCTGTTTAAAGTTATAGGCCAGGTTAGAGACCAACAAAAAGGACAAAAACATGAATAATCAAAACCAGCTTGTCCCATTCAAGTACAAAGAGGAACTGACTGTTTTCCAACAGAGCATAGAGAGCAGTAGTGATAGATGTTGCTATGCGAGGTGTTAGCAGTATCAAGACACTAACAAGCACTTCCAAATTATCGACCAAACTAACCAGGTGTATGACTGGATGCTGCAAGGAAATAAAAGAGTGTTGCACATGGCCAGAAACTTTGCAATTTTCTCTCCTCACACAACTTGAATCCTGCTTAAGCTCCACTTCAGAAATCGGCTGTGAGAAGATTTCCTCCAAACACTAGTGATATAGAGATGCAAGTGCTACTCTCTGATGTGTGAGATATGTTACTCTCTACTAGTGGTGCTTGAGCTGTTATTATATGATTTGACCTAAGGACAGCCATGAGACATTGAAAACAGAATCAGCAACATTTTAACCACTTGGAGAATTATAGATGAACCTAGTAGAATAGCTTATATTTTCACCTTGCTATTATTCATCGTATTATCATGAATGATATCATCATTTATTCACAGTATCCTGGACCTTCACTTCCTCTCTCAAATCAATACAAAGTATCCTTATGGCCAATATTGTTGAATAATTAGAGAGCAATCTGGACTATAAAGACATTATATCTATTTGTTACCAGAAGAAAGTGATTTATCAACACCCTCAAACTGGTTTCTGTTCAGAATCCTTAACTAAATCCAGATTGTGCTTAGTTATCTAGTTTTTTTACAAGACTAATTATATTTCATGCTATGCAGCATGTTTTTCTTACATGGATCTATGATTTCCCCTTCAAAAACTCCATTTTTTTTTTGCCAAACAATTTATAATAAGACTGGTATCTTACCCTTAATTGCATGCCATTATTTGATTGATTAAAACATACATAGAGTTTAAAATTTTTCATCACTTTTAAAAGAAAAGTTATTATAGAAAGACTGTATACTGTTTCAAGTTTACACTTGAGGTGAAATAGTAAAGATGCATCAAATTTTCAGTACAACATTCAAAAGTAAGGTATTTATAATTGGCTGTTTTGAGGCAACAATGTTATCTTTTTTTATGTTATCTTTTCTGTTTTATAGAGTATTTCACTTTTTGAATAGTCAATCAAAATTCTGTTTTTTGGGGGTTATTTTTTTCTTCTTTTTTTTTCAATGTATAAAGGCATTAAATCTATTATTTTTAAAGATTATCTTTTTTCTTCATTCAGAAATATGAAGCACCTTAATTATACATATTTTGATCTTATGCTGATATGAAAAATGTATTCAGAAACATGCTTCAAAGTAATTTTTAATTGGATTACAGCTGATTTTCCACAACTTAGATTATATACTGATGTGTGTCTATTTACTTGTTCAAGCAATTTACCTGTACACAAATTATTTCTACCTTTTTATGTAGGATCAGAATCTCAAGCATTAATATCTTTATTAACTTTGAAGTTAAATCCTCTTAATTTGCTAATTCTGAAGACTCTGATCATTCATTATCACATTTTTTATATTAATAAAGGACATCAGTCATCACAATTTAAAACTTTAATTAGAAACAGTAATAGCTTAAGTGTAACTTGCTGTCTTCTTTAAATTTCAAAAAAATGATTGTTGATGTTTACTTGAGATGTTACTTTTCTGAGAGACGGGGGATGTAAGAGGGAAAGGAAGGAAAGTGGAGGCAAAAATGACAGTGGTTAGTCATACAAGGAATAGAGGTAAGGCATTCACCTCAGGCTGGACTGAAGGTGACAGTTTTAAAGGCTGGGGCACAGGAGATGTAAGATGTTCTTTAAGGCCATAAAGATGATCAAATGACTGGGAAGTCTGACACAAGAGAAAAGGCTAAGAGAACTGGTTTTGTTCAATCTTGAGAAAAGAAGGCTTAGGGGAGACCTCATCGCCATGTTCCAGTATTTCAAGGGTGGCTATAAAGAAGATGGAGACTCCCCTTCTTACAAGGATTCACATAGAAAAGGTGAGGGGCAATTAGTACGAGTTACTCCGGGGGAGATTCTGATTGGACAGAAGAGGAAAATTTTTCACAATGAGAACAATTCCCCACTGTTGGATGCTTTTAAAATTCAGCTGGACAGGGTGCTGGACCATCCTGTCTAGATGGTGTTTTTGCCAAGCAAGGCTGTAACAGATGATCCTTGAGGTTCCTTCCAACCTGGTGTTCTATGATTCTATGATTCTTCTAATTCCCCCAAATAGATATTCTGATTTTAATAGTAATTTATTTTCAAGACTAATTTTTCCATCTAAAGCCAATGTCTCTGGCCTTCGGTGGATCCTTTACTCCTGCTCCAGATAGCAACATATCTCAGATCCCTTAGTCCCTAACCCACTGAAACTTCTATCATTCTCTCTACTGTTTCATCTAATTATAGAATCATAGAGTCATAGAATGGTTTGAGTTGGAAGTGACCACAAAGATCATCTAATTCCAACCCCCCAGCATGGACAGGGACACCTTCCACTAGACCAGGGTGCTCAAAGCCCTATCCAATGTAGTCTTGAACACTTCCAGGGAGGGGGCATCCACAACCTCCCTTGGCAACTTGTTCCAGTGTCTTACCGCATTCAAACTAAAGAATTTCTTCCTAATGTCTAATCCAAATCTACCCTCTTCCAGTTTTAATCCACTACCCCTCATCCTATCTCTACAGGCCCTACTAAAAAGTCACTCCCCAGCTTTCCTGTAGGCCCCCTTCAAATACTGAAAGGCTGCTATTAGGTCTCCTCAGAGCCTTCTCTCCAGGCTGAACAACCGCAACTCTCTCAGCTTGTCTTCAAGAAGGGAAAAGAAGGCTCTCTCAACACACTCTCTCAACAGTTCCTCAATTATTTCATGTGAACCTGTTTCCCCATTTAAATCACATCTGCTATCCTTTAGTCACTATCATACTTTTAGCTACAATTACAATTCTTTTAACTCTAATCTAGCTTTCACTTTGCTACCCTTTCCTTTTTTTCTTTCTACATCCACACAGTCTGGTCTTCCTAACATAGATGAATCTCCAGTGCTCATTCATGCTTTCTTCTTTCTTTTTTTCTCCATCTATACTTCAGATAATATTGTCTGTTTTTCCTTTGTGATCTTTCTTTCTAAATTAGAAATAATCAGAAAGTCAGCCCAAGAAACATACTTATAAAACTGAGTTGTGCCACCCCATTTAGCTCTTGGTAGAACAATTTATGGGTATTGTACTGGTATAATTTACTCCTGAGGCTAGTCCCAAAAAAGCAGTATACATGAAACTGCACCAGATTCGGTTTCCTCCATTTTACACTGTCTTCCAGCACTATCCCTGAGGACTCCTAACCTTCAAAAGACTTCCACATTTTCTCATACCATGCCCCAGGATATTCAACTCACACCTTTGGTTTCATGAAATAAAAAACACTACCCTTCTCCAAAACTGCTACTAAGACTATAAAAAGCTAATAACAAAAAACTAATACAACCTCCCAAAGATGTCAAACATAGCTCACAAGAAAACTAATGTATAGCCTTACATGTTTATAGTTTTCTTTTTAATATTTAAAAAATTAATATACTGATTATTTAAAAAAGAAGCAACCAGTTCTGCTGTTGAATGGGTATGAGAATTGCATATATTTCCATGCTAACCTGGCAGTCAGAATAATGAGCTGTTATGCACTCAAATCTGAGTAGCCAACCTTAATTTTCTTAACGTGGGGATTGTTGTAAATATCTACTGGGAAACACTGCCTGTTTTATCCCCTACCTTAGCAGATTTGAAAGAGTAATAGCAGAGTGCAAGGCTGTATACGATTCACTGTAACACTTCAGAGTTCCCCCTTTCCCACCTTAACTACAACCAATTAAGTATAATTATTAATCTCAAATAATTGAGGGTTTTTTTTTAACTACTTGCTTTCTTCTCATTATACTCCCAGCATGCATATATTCCCTACATTAATTTTGGCAGCCATTTATACAAAAAAAGATACTGGCCAAAACTAAAGCTATTATATTCCACATTTGTTGAGCTGCCTGTTGAATTTTACAACAGAACCTTAGAATATTTCACTATTTTAGGAATACTGATAAAGTTACATGTTTTGCACTGAAGTTCAGAAATTTAAAATCTTGAAAATTTTTCAGCCAGTTTTGAATACAACTATCTTTTGGGTGTCTGGATGAATTATTACAAGATGGTATGATTGAAAATGCCATTCTGTTCTACATCAGATTTTTATTATTGATTGATACCACATAAAAAATAAACATTTTAGATTTATTCAGTACATGATTTTAGTATATCACAGATAATTTTGTGTTTTGGAATTGTGAGGACTAAAGTCATTAGAAAAAAGAATCATTTCTCAAGTTAAGATAGCTGTCTGCAGCCACACTCATGCTGACATAGTGTGCAAAAATGACTAGAAAAAGACATAATTGGATCATGCTATACTCTAGGTAATTGTCTGGTGTCTGACATTTTAGAAATGATAAGAAGGTCATGAGAGGTAGAACAACTTCCAGCTGCTTTAACACACACTGGATACCAGTTCTGCCCTAAAATCAGGGACCCACTATTGACTTCACAATGGCCCCTCCTAATGCTTTATTGAAGGGAACCTGGGGACAATAGAAAGATGAACTTTTTGCTCTAAGTCAGTCCATAACAGATGAACCTCCAGCTCTTTCCTATCAGCTGCTTTTTTTTTTTTTTCATTTTATTATTTATATGTAGCTATTACAGTTGTGTTACTATCTGTTTATCTTTATATAGGGCCTTAATTAAACACCCTGACTACATGGGGCTCTGAAGGAGAATATATTTCTGATCTGTCGTCCCTGTACCCTATCTCCTGAAAACTGGAACAATGGTTAATCTGGCTTCTATTTTTAAATTCTAGTGATTGCTTCTCTAGTTTCCACATGTGTTCCAGCATGATAAATAAAAGGTGGAAATTAGATGTTTCCTGACCTGTAATGTGCTCTGCATGGTTTTTAGAGTTTCTAGGCATGGCATACAAAGGTGGTGTGTGTTGTAGAGGTAACCTGCTTCGCCTCTGAGCAGCAGGGCAGAAGAAATAGTTTTACATTATTCAAGCAGCAGTTCCTCATATTGATCAAAGAGTAGCTTTAGGAGGCTCTGAAATGTCTCACCCTTTAATTCCTGCCCACCAGAAGCATTGTGGCTGTGTCCTAGGTCTTAGAGCTTTATAGTTCAGTGTGGCAGAACCAAATAGTGGCCCATTAAGACTAGTGTGTTGCCCCTGTGGGAGGCTTAAAAAACAAATGATAGACCAGTCAAGTAACTGAGAATATTTACAGAGAACAAAATTATTTCCTGATTTCAGTGGCAATACTCTGACATCCTGAAGAGAATTATCACTCCTTTAGTGATGTCATTACATTGGTAAAATAAGACGCAAGTTAGAAACCTAACCAATCCCACAGAGCTACAGAACCTCAGAAATAACCCCTCACTCCTCAGAGACTGATACATATGAAATACTAGGGAGCAAAAGACAATTATCATCCAGAAATTCAAGCAATCTTCTTTGATAACTAAGCTTTTAATCAAGTGTTATTTATCATATTCATCCTCCTTCCACAAATTTAATAAATTACAATAGAGTACTTTTAGCAGCAGATTATACTACTGGCAATGTACCTATTACCTAGCATGTTAGCAATTTATAAAATACTGTCAAAGAGTTTATTCAAAAGGCAAGTGTAGTTCGCAATTTAAAAGACAACCTGTTTATTTGTTTGGTTTTTGTAGGTTTTTTTCATGTTGATATATACTTCCCTTTTTCCTTCTCAGTCCATGTATTTCTGGCAGTGTTGGTATTGTCACACTTTCTGTTCCAAATTATTTTCTACCAAGGAATAAAACTTCAATCTACCTGATAGACTTTCTACCTAATAAACATAAAATAAGATCTACATCTACTTACAGGTAACTCTGTTTTAAAAGAATTTCAGGTCTGCTGGATACCTCAAACATTGATATTGTGTTTTATTTGTCCCTCATCTGACACGACCATCTTTAGATCAGAGACTGATTCTTAATCCTGCATTCGAATGCCAGTTAATACAGATCTGAAGTATAATTTGATCTAGCCATATCCCTTTTACAAAAAGGTAAGAAAGTTAATAGGATATATACATTATCTAGAGAAATATTCTAGACACATTGGTCATCAAAACAGAAATGCTGTAAAAATGCATGTTTTCTTACTGACTCATCTGATTTAACGAAAGCACAATTAAAACCCTATTGGGATAGAGCAGTTATTGTCTTTCATTATATGCATGGTTGATAAAGCAAAGAGTGATGCCAAATATTTTCTTGGGAATAGTCCAATATAAAACCAAGGTAGTTATATACTGTGAAAAGTAATATTGATGTCAATAAGATAGAATGTTTTCTGATATAAAAGAAAATCACTAAATCAGAAAAAACACAGAAGTATTCCTCTATGTCAATCAAAGTACAAAGATATGAACAAAACATTCTGAAGATTTTAGTAGTAACTTTTAAATAAAACTCTGGAAGTTATAGATTCATGTCAGTATTTTACTGATACCTCAGACAGCAGAATTGACACTCAAATATTTTGTCATGTCAGAAAATAATTATTCTAAACATGTCTGCTTGTATATAGCCAATAGTAAATTCTGGGTTTTTTTCTGTCTTTGTGTCTATGAAACTTATTCTTAACATCACCATTTCATTCATCCAGAAGCCCACCAAAACCAACAGTTTATAGAAACTTGTATCTTATGGAGATGCAGTAAAAATGGTACATGTAAATTTGTCATATAAGAAGTTAAACAGACATACTCTTGTGTTTATGCTAAAAATATATCTGGGATATTTATTCAGTTCTCTTTTTAAGTGGGAATGAGAACTAGTCTGGTCCAATTGACAAAATGAGTATTTGAGGCTGAAAACTACTAAATGACCTTCTAGATAGTATCTTCTGAATGTCCACCTGAAGTGGACACCACAATTAATGTACCTTAAGACCATTTGACAACACAAAACAAAGCATGATGCAAACATAAGATGAACAATTGGAAGTTTGCTTCAAATGTTTACTCCTGATCTCTCCTGATAAACAGTAATTCAGACAAATTAGCTTCAATAGCACTATAATATATTGTTAGAGGTGTTTAGGAGCAGTGTACTCATTCCTAGATATCATGTCCAGGACAAACTGAATAACATGCTGCACTTTCTTTTGACTAGGTTCCACCCACAACAGTGGGAGTCTAGACACCCAGTTCACAAATAGACACCGATGCAATATTTTAATTTACATCCTAAGTGTCTTGACTTCTATGTGATTCCCATCCCTATATTACATGTAGATTAACTGCATGTCCTGTTAGAGGAAGTCCTGGGGATTAAAACAGTATCCCACCATTTCCTATTATCTATATTATCTCTTTGAATAAACCATGGTTTACACATATTCATGGCATGTTTTCTATGTGAATTTCAGGCAGTAAAGTGTTTTTGGATGCAACTAATGAAACACTTTTTTTTTTTTTTTTCCCCTGCTTGATGGCTAATTAGGAGTAATACTTACACATGAGGTTTTGGGGCAACAGCAGCTATTATGGAAAAAAAAATCCAACTTTGACCTGAAATAGGTGGCATTTCTACTATAGAAAATACAAAATTATGGAAATCCTGAGAAAATGCAAATCAATCTAAACTGACTAGAGGTAGTAAAGAATAGCAAGGACCATTTTCATCATTCTCTAAGGGTATTCAAATGAAATCAACATCCAGCTGGTTAAGAGCCCATAACTAACTGTTCCTCTGCTCATTTGACAGACATTTCACTCAGAGACAGAAACCAGCAGCAGAATATTAATACATCCAGGTAGCTGACCACAGACTGTGACATCTGTATGGGGGAGGGGAAAGCATTACTTACTGCTTCTTTTTTGTTGTTGTTTTGTTCTTTGCTGTTTATGGACCCACATTGTGGATGACACAGTAGATGGTTTCTAGTTTTGTCCTCTGTGCCAAAGCAAAATTAGAAACATAATACAAGATAAGCTTGTAACTGCCACTAATAACACACAGCAATGCCAAGAAGTTAGCCTAGTAATAGGCATTTATTGCTCTAAATTTTCATCATGTTTATTCATAAAGAAATTTCTATTAAAATAACATTTCAGTCTGAATGCATGCAAACTATTCTTCTAGGGATAGGGAAAACAATTGGCAATCCATCTGAAGCCTAATAATGCCAATTAAAAGAGTGAAGAGCCAAAATACTTGCAAGTAAATGCAAAGTAATCTCTTTTAACTAAATATATAGTAACAACATCTTAACATTAGTGTAACCAGTATAGTCTAAAAATTAGTTGAGAAAAATTTTTGTTTGTTTTTCCTAAGCAAACAACAGTAATGTTTTCACATACCCTAGAGACGCTTAATAAAATTCAGGACAGCTAACTGTAGTTGGCAGATTTCAACTATGCCCAGATGACCCAACAACACTAGATCTACGATTTGACTGTACTTAAAAATGCAAGACAAAAATTTTTTTGCTGTGCCTATTTTGGAAAATCTGAGGTCCTTCTTGCCAGAATTGCATCTTGGCATTTGATCTAAAAATGGTATATATGTTACTACTTTAATTTTATGTGACTATAATTTAAGGTACCTAAGAAAGAAATTAATCTAAAGAAAGAAGGCAAATTACAAATATTTTGAGTATAATTTCTTTCTGAGAATGAAGTTATGAAGAAATATAGAATATTGCTTTGCTAAGACTGTATACCAGGAATTTAGCAAGTGATATGTAATATAGGAAAATAAGGGAAAATGCCAGTGTGAAAAAGCCTGTGTTATTACATGTACACACTGTCTACTAAAGCACATGTTAATGTTTACTATACATATTTTTAAAAAATAAACACCTAGACAAGAATAAAAATAAAGATGATAGAAGTGGAAATTATTTAAACAGAAAGTAATAGATCAAAAACTTGTTAGCTCAAAGACTGGGAAGTATTGCAAGCTATTACATCACAGTATAATTGTTTTTTGGAATAGTGGTAATAATTAATCATTACAGAATCATCATGGCTGGAAATGACCTCCAAGATCACTGAGTCCAACAGCTAACACAAAAAATACCCCACAACCTTGGCCATTAAAGCATGTCCTGAAGTACCAAATCTACATGGTTTCCAAATACCTCCACGGAGTGACTCACCCTCCTCCCTGGGCAGGCTATTCCAGTGCCTGACCACTCTTTCAGTGTAGAAATTCTTCCTAATATCCAATCTAAACCTCCGCTGCTGCAACTTCAGGCCATTTCCTCTGGTCCCATAGTTATTTACTTGGGAGAAGAGGCCAACACCCACCTCCCTACAACCTCTTTTCAGGCAGTTGTAGAGGGCAATGAGGTCCCCCCTCAGCCTTCTCTTCTTCAGACTAAACAGCCCCAGTTCTCTCAGGTGCTTCTCATATGACTTGTTCTCTAGACCCTTCACCAGCTTGGTTGCTCTTCTCTTCTGTTCTCTTCTCTTGGTTGCTCCAGCACCTCAATGTCCTTCTTATAGTGAGGGGCCCAGAACTGAACACAGTACTGGAGGTGCAACCTCACCAGTGCCGAGTACAGGGGCATGATCACTTCCCTACTCCAGCTAGCCACACTATTCCTGATGCAGGCCAGGATGCTATTGATGTTTTAGCCACCTGGGTACACTGCTAGCTCATGTTAAGCCAGCTGCCCAACAGAACCCCCTGGTCACCACTGGTGAACGGCCAACAACTAGACTCAACCTCATTTACAACAGTCTGGGCCCGGACATTCAGCCAGTTTTTTACCCAGTGAAGAATACACTTGTCTATGTCATGATTCACCAGCTTCTCCAGGAGAGTGCTTTAGGAGATGGTGTCAAAGGCCTTACCAAAGTCCAGGTAGACAATGTCCACAGACTTGCTCTCATACCATAGGGAGGTCACATGGTCATAGAAAAAGATCAAGTTGGTCAAGTAAGACCTCCCTTTCTTAAACCCATGCTGGCTGTCCCTGATCCCCTGGCTGCCCTGCACTTGCTGTGTGAGGTCACTCAAGATGAGCCTCTCCATGATCTTTCCCAGTACTTAGGTCATACTGACAGGCCAGATCCTCCTTCTGGTCCTAACAATTAATTGTAACAGTTGAGCATTACAAGTTAAGAGCCAGTACTTAAATTTGCAATTACTCTACTGAGTGATACAGGTCTCATTTTTTAAATTCCTTGGGCCTTACTTTTCTTATTGGCATGACAGAGATCTTACTTTCTTTTTTTTTAGCACAAGTTTTTAATAAGCTTAAACATTTCACAGAATCACAGAATCACAGAATCACCAAAGGCTGGAAAAGACCTTTAAGATCATCAAGTCCAGCCTATGAACAACACCACCACACCATCTAGACCATGGCACTAAGTGCCACATCCAGCCTTGCCTTGAACACATCCAGGGACGGTGCCTCCACCACTTCCCCGGGAAGTCTATTCCAATGTCTAATCACCCTCTTTGTGAGGAAGTGCTTCCTAATATCCAACCTAAACCTCCCTTGGAGCAACTTCAGGCTATGCCCTCTTGTCCTGTCACTGCTTGCCTGGGAGAAGAGCCCAGCCCCCCACCTGACTACAACCTCCCTTCAGGTAGTTGAAGAGAGTGATAAGGTCCCCCCTGAGTCTCCTCTTCTCCAGGCTAAACAACATGAGCACCCTCAACCTCTCCCTATAAGACTTTCCCTCTAGTCCTTTCACCAGCCTTGTTGCTCTCCTCTGGACCTGCTCCAGCACCTAAATGTCCTTCTTGAAGTGAGGGGCCCAGAACTGGACACAGTACTCGAGGTGAGGCCTCACCAGTGCTCAGTACAGGGGGAGAATTACACCCTACTCCTGCTGGCCACACTATTCCTGATACAAGCCAGGATGCCATTGGCCTTCTGGGCCACCTGGGCACACTGCTGGCTCATGTTCAACCGGCTGTCCACGAGTACTCCCAGGTCCCTCTCTGCCAGGCCGCTCTCCAGCCACTCTTCCCCCAGCCTGTAGCGCTGCCTGGGGTTATTGTGGCCAAAGTGCAGGACCCTGCACTTGGTCTTGTTGAATTTCATGCCGTTGGCCTCAGCCCATTGATCCAACCTGTCCAGGTCCTCCTGCAGCCTCTTCCTACCCTCTGGCAGATCAACACTCCCCCCCAGCTTGGTGTCATCTGCGAATTTACTGAGGGTGGACTCAATCCCTACATCCAGGTCGTTCTTATCCAGTTCCTACTTACTGAAAATTAAAAAAAAAATCCAATTGTAGACACTTTAAAATTATAATGTATTATGTTTACTTTATCAAGTTGCAAAATGATCATCAAGCAGGTAGAGAAAACCCATTAAAAAAAAAAAGCAATTGTTACTCAGAATTTTTTTTCCACTTAGAAACATAGTGGGAAATAAAATTCGGTGTAACTATTATACACTGATAAATTCTCTTCTGGTTTTTATTTGTAGCTAAAGAGATTCCTGTGACAGTTATGAACTGTGAGTGGAATAGCCAGGATATATAAGACTAACTTGAACTCAAGTACTGAAATAATGTTACTTGAAACAGTATACTAGTATTTTGTAACACTGTGATGGTGTAGTCAGACACAAAGGGTTTTACACGAATGTTTGAGCAGTGTGATAATTGAAGGGCTAAAAAAAGACTGGAGCCATTGCACTGGGAGACATCCCATCCAAGTGATAGAAGAACAAAGAATAAGACAAGTAGGACATCAAACAGGCAGGGCATAACTGGCAACAATGAAAAATAAGTTGCATCAGCAGCAGAGGAGATACCCCAGTTTTGGGAGGGAGACATAAAAAACCTGTTAGGTCTAAGTGAAGAAAATCAGCAAAAGAAAGAAGACAAGCTCATTTCAGGTCAGCCTTTGTTCACCCAAAGGTTTCTTAAGTCTGATCACTCTTATCATGGTGACATAGAGCCACCAAGGACCACAGCCATCACTGATAAGCTATAAGATGTCAGCTCCCTATTATTATATAGTCACAACAAATTTAAATTTAAATTAAATTTAATTATAGGTATTAGAGATGAACAACATATATATATGGTGATAAGGAGCAATAATGTGTAATAACTAACCATTAGCACAAAATGTAGTGTTAATATATTAATTTAGTAAAGCATTTGTTTATTTGATTGATCTAGTTTTTAGTTTAAAACTGCCCTGATTGTAAATCTTCTAAATACTCCCACCACAGAAATTTTTAATTCCCTAAGTAATATATAAAATATATACGTACAAATATACATATACATCTTCAAGTGCAATGGCTTCATTGTTTCACTTTATTGAGCATTTCACGTTGATAAAAATGAATTAAATACCTGAGATAATCTTCAGTAGACTGTTGAGCAAACAGATGGAGAAACTCAAAAGACGACAACTGTGAATAAAAAAACCCCTTTATATTAAGAGCCATCTTAACCTCCTAGATGGCAAGACAGCAACCTTAAACTCTTAGAAAATATTGTAAACCATTAAAAAGAGTTTACACTTAACTGGAAAAGTTTATATCAATTGTATTTGTGAGTAGATTAATCAGAAGTTCTTAACTATACTGATATCCATAAAGGCATGTTTAAAGCTTTAAACTGTGTTGCTCAATTACTTCTCATGACCAAGTATCATTTACTAATCAGATATTGTATGCAAAGGAAAAGCACTTCTTCTTACCCTTTTTTTAGTGTCTAACTTTTTCAAGCTACAAAATGACTCCTTTTTCTTATGTTTTTCCACAAGGGAGAAAAAACATGAATTACTGTTTCTCTGAACCAGTTAATACTTTAGACACACTTAACATTAATTTATTTGTTTTAGTTCTAAGGAACACAATCCAATCTCTTCAAAGTCTGGGTTTTTTTAGATGACAGCTAATTATTCTCAATACAACAAATCTGCAGTCTTCTTTTGGCTTTGCAGTAATCAGCACTGTAGCAAAGTCTAGTTTTCACAAGTGGCTGTGGCTGTTCTGGCTGCTAAACAGGATGGTGTTACTCTAGCTGCATAGTCCTGTTGATTCCTTACTGTTGTCATTGATGATCCGCACAGTAAGTAAAATGAGCTTTGTTATCAGACTGGAAACTAATCTTTCAGGGGAAACAAAAATAAAGAAGACTTTCAGAAGATCAGCAAATTAATCTGATTTGTTGAGTAATTGCTACAGCCAGCATTACAGAAGCCATGGCAAAGTTGGTGCATGGTGAAGGGGAAGACATAGAGAGGGTGTGCTGGGACCCTCTCCTTCAAGTGAAGCACACAGATAAGCTTCAGAAAACTCTGAAACCCTGCTTTTGTTATTCCCTCAATGTACCTATTTATGTGAAGACAATCTAATGTTTTTATATTCTTCACCATTTAGTTCCTTTTCTTTCTTAATGTGTTCACCTCTTGCGTACATCTCCACATCAGAGAGAGAAATGAATCAGTTCTATAAAGATAAACTGCATGCTTTTTTATATATAATTTGTAATACTATCTGATGGTAGGATTGTTCAAAGATACAGAAAGTGTGAATAGAGTACAGGGAGCACAATATATACATTAAAAAATATTCATATATATCAATACTCAATTTTATTTGCAAACACGTTCTAGTTTTGCAATTCTCTGCTTCTCGAACTGTCAAGTCTACAGACCATGGTGGTAGGTTCCCACTTTTAATAGCAATTCACTCCTTTTTTCTGCTGAATAGGGAGTGGATTTCTAGAGGGTGAACTGTAAAGGGTGAGAGAAATCCAGATACCTTGAAAATTATTCATCAAGAGTGATTCTCTACCTTTGAACTTCTGGATATGCCAGTTGCACCTGCATTGTGTTTGAGTCTTATTCAAATGTCTCTTAGGTGTTTTTTTTCTAATTTTGATTAGCAGAAGTGGCATATAAACACCCTGGTGTCTCTGTACTTGTCTGGATATTTGTACTGAGACTGGCTAGGAATGTAGGTAGTAAGATATTATTTCAGGAGATATTTCCAAGAGCTTGTAATATTTTCTTCTGTTCAGAAATACAACTCTGGTTTAGATTTTTTCATGTATAATTTGGCTTGCAAAAACATTTATTTAAAGACTATTTGTTTTCTTCTTAGTAAGTATAGCATGTGAATAGCATAAGACAAAACAAAGTCCTTTGCTTATGCTTTCTTTTCTGTATACAAAACCAAAAACAGGGTAAATGGAATATTGTTTACCAGCGTTACTGCTTTAAAATTGCTTTGACTTTGAAGAAAGTTGACTTAATCTTTGAAGTCAAGAAGACAAAAAAGAAATTTTTCTTCCCTTCTGTTTTTATTGTTCTTAAACTGATATTTATGAAAGTGAGTTTAGCATTATCATTATTTTATGAGGCCAGAATCTGATTTTCAGGTGCCAGGGAGGCATCACTTTCCCTGCAGGAGAAAAATAAACAAAAGAACAGTTCTGTGTCATGACTTTAGATATGTTCTGTCTTTGAGAATTTCAGTAAATCATAACATAAGATTAGTTCCTAAAAATTAATGCTTATATTATTACTGCTAGACTGCCAGCATCCGAAGGCACTTAGAGATCATCTGGTTGATAATGTTCCAAAACCACCCTCCACCATCTTTAGAAGGCTGACACAGTCAAGGAAGGTTCCTGGTTGACTGAAAAAAAGCAAATACCACACTCATCTTGAAGATGGGTAAGAAAGAAGAATTCAGGGAGCTGCATACTAGTGTTTGTGACCTAATTCAGTTGAAGATTCACTTGAAAACACGTCAAGGTATGTGGAGGACAAGAGGAAGACTGAGAATAACCATTTACTGAGGCCAGATCATGCCTGACCAAACTGATTTCCTTCTATAGTGAGAAGACCAGCTTGGTGGGCAAGGAAAGGGCAATGGCCTTAATGTTGCAAATATTTTTTACTGTGACAATGGTGTCCCATAGTAACATCCTGGTTTAGTGGAAGCTATCCCTGCCTATGCAGGAGAGTTGGAACTAGATGATCTTTAACATCTGTTCCAACCCAGACCATTCTATGATTTCATGATTCTTGTAGCTGTATTGGGAAGAAATGGTCTGGATATATGGAATGACAAGCTGGGTGAAAAATTGACTAAATTACCATGCTGAAAGAGCCATTGTCAGCAATTCAAAACCCAGCTGTTAGACAGATACTATACATCAGCCTGAGTTATTCCTCAGGGTTGATACTAAGGTCAATACTGTTCAACATCCTCATTAATAGTCTGCATGATGAGGGAGAATGCACTTTCAGCATATCTGGACAGGAGAACAGCTGATACACTGAAGGACTGACTGTCATTGAAAAGGCTTTCAACAGACTGGAAAAACAGATGAACAAAAATATCTTCAATTTCAATGAAATAACAACATGCAACAATTCAGGCTGGAAGCTGACTGGCTAGAAAGTAGGTTTGTAGAAAAGAGACAAATGCTGTGTTTGAGACAACAAGGTGAACACAAGTGAGCACTGTGCTCCTGTAACAATGGAAGCTAAGTTCCTGCTGGGCTGCATTAGCAAGACCCTGAGAAAGTATGAGGGAGAAATGTATATATGCTTGCTCTGTTTCTACCATTCCCTAGGTATCTGTTTATGGCCATTTTAAGAGAAAAATATCTGATGTGGTGCACAGTGGCCACCTACACGTTCTAAAAATGAGGCCCTTTAATGATGAATGTGTTAATTCCCAGCATGAACTAAAGAAAATACAACCACCTGTGGAATAGTTTTTCAACAGTTAATTTCAAAGAATGTGATATGATGACTGTACTTAAATGTATCTTGAATAATAAGAGGAATAGTAAACCTCTAAGTGATTTTCCACTTGGGGAGATAAGGGCTACTCATCTCATTAGGCAGAGGGGTTCTTGGTAGATATGCTAAAATAACTCATTTTTCAGCAAGGAATAAAGTTAAATCACTAAGAGAATACTTGGGAAAGAGACACATTGCCAGATGGGAATTTCAGTGCTCTTTAGACTACTTAATAGGAAGTTTGTGTCTTGGAGCAGGAGAAGGCAATCCCTGGCCTATCAACATCAGCAGACAGCAGAACCTGAAACCAGTAACATAAAAGAATGTAATAATACTGGCATTACATTTAGATTTCTTTATTTTCCTAAGTCTGTTCTCACCCAAGATACAGTAGGTGCAGTTTTGACCCAAATTCATAGTGAAGATTACAGTCACAATTGTAGGTCTGTAGCAAGATGTCATTAAGTACTATGTATCCAGAACCCCTGCAATACTCGTCTTATGCTTTACAACTTGCTTTATTCAGATGTAATAAACATTTAATTTGTCATTATTGGAGATAATGGAGAACAAATAAGTGGCATTAATCAAGCAGAAATTAACTGATTTATTTTATTTTTACTGAAATAAGATGCCACTGCTTCAAGGTTTAACCTGGGGGTGAATTTCTAATATGAACTTTTGGAAAAAAAAAAGTTTTTACTAGAACTGCAAACAGCCTTAGCTACTATCTCAAATGCACTGCATCATCTCTTTATTTATCGACTGTACAACTATGGTTCTATTGCACTGGAAAAAAAATATAAACATTAAATTACTCATGCTTGGTGAATTGCACAGTGTAAAAAGTAAGCTGTGTTAAGTAGAGTCTTGTGCAGACATACACAATCTTCCTAACAATGCCCTTAGACTAGCTTTATGTTTGATTGTTTACGTTCCACAAAGCCTTCTCTCATTTCCCAGTTTTGCATCTCAGATACAGACTTCCTCACTGGACAGAATCCCTGTATAAAACAGTGATTAAGCCCTCAGGTACCTTTGTCATGCCATGCTTGCTACACAATCTAAAGTACAATTGCAGCACTGAGATTGGTAAACACTAATGACTTTATGGCTGCAAAAAATATACATGTGCTTGCAAA
Source organism: Hemiprocne comata (assembly GCA_020745705.1). NCBI lineage: Eukaryota > Metazoa > Chordata > Aves > Apodiformes > Apodidae > Hemiprocne > Hemiprocne comata. The sequence goes on from CM036586.1 coordinate 178,038,194, forward strand.
ATCTTCCCTCCTTGTCCATTCCCTTGAAAAAAAGTGCAATTTGGCTGCGCGTTATCTGCTTGATTTTCAGATGATGCTTCCAACATCTGAACATATTTTATTCTTAGAAGTTTTGTATTTAAACACCCTAACCTCTGTTAAATAAATCTATTAAAAAAATAAATTATACTCTATACATGTTTTTAAACCTGATACATGTGCTGCTTTTCTTTTGGACTAAAATTTTATCTAGACTTCTTGCACATTGGGGACACCATAGTTTTTATACCTTTAAAAAAGGAATAATGTCAGTGTACAACAACAGCTACTATTTCTGACTTGGGAATATAGCACATCTTTAATATATAAATATGTAGCAGTGAATTGGATCCTCTGATTTTTATTGTAACTATTCTCTAAAATGGTCATTTGTACCAAATATTACTTATATTTGAATAACAGATTCTGAGTTTCCATGGGTCTCTATGTTTATGGTATAAGATGCAGTACTTCTATCGTATGTATAATATTGTATTATAGAAGCAGATAATGTGACTGTCCCTCCTAACCTTGGAGACTGAAACTGTACAGGTCAAATTCAGTAGCAAATACAATCAGTGCTGATTGGACTCTGCTGAATTGGTTAGAAGCTGAAATGGCTTTGGTAAGGAGAATATTAATTATTATTTTCATGCCCATTTTGTAAGTGGTAAGAAAATGATTATTGTAATAATGAGTGAATATTCCTAGTTCTTATTTCGGGATCAAGGTTGCTTTAGTTCTTCAATGGCTTCTCAACACAAATAATTCTGATTTTTGCCAAATGTTTCGTGGCAAAAATTAATTTAAATATTTTTAATAATGTAATTTTTTTCAGAGAAAGGAGAGGCAGGCAAACAGCACCTTTTTGTTTGTGCATAGTGGAATACGACTGATGTATTGACTTTAAAATGTTTTCTTCTCTGTACACATAGTAACGTGTGATTAGGGTAAGAAAATACAGTAGTATAAACTTCCATTTCATCCTTTCCTTACAGTAACTGAATGCACTTATTCTCAGTCCAGAGGACATTTTTGTATATAGAACTGGCTAAATATGTCTGACCCAGCCAATGCAATTTGCATGCACAAATATGAACAACTCTCTGTGGATTCCTACTATAGGACTAAAGGAAGCCTGAACAGCTTAAAAAAAAAAAGGAAAAAGTAAAAAAGTAGGGTTTTAGCAGTGGTTCACTGAGTTAGCTGCCTGGTTTATGCTTGCAAAATTGTCTGCATTCTGCAGCTGGAAGTTATCAATATTTAACTGACACTGATAAGACAAAGGCAGATTTTACGAACAAAGAATTGTTGCTGCAAAGATGTACATCTTTACCTGAAATGTCTTTTTTATTAATAATTGATTTTTGCTATGCAATTATAAAGAGTTTGGGTCCCATTAACAAATTAGCAGATAAATAAAATCATAATCTTTGCTAGGATAACTGGCCTAACAGAAGACATTGAAACAATTAAATACTTATGTTTTGCTTTTAAAAAAGCTTTGGTAGTGTCTAAGATGAAATTCTTAAAATCAAAACAAAGAAATATGACTAGATTAAATCCTCTTAGGTAAAAAACTGATTGAAAATCACACTGAACGAATAGATATCAATTTTTTGGTTGGCTAGTATGTAAAGTTTCTGGTCTGGACCCAGTTTTGTTCAATACTTTTATCATGTTAGCTGGTAGAATAGAGTGTATTCTAAAAATTGTTGACATAACAAATCTGATTAAATCAAATTAGACGGGTTGTAAACACATTAGATTATTGGATTTTAAGGTAGGCAAACTGAAGATGTTCTGAAATAATCAAGAAAAGCAGCTCTTAACAGTAGTACAGTGTTACAGTTCAATTATGTAAATCCACTAACAAAATGCAGAATAAACAGTTAAACAACATTACTGTTCATAAGATGGAGGCCCACAGTGATCAACAAATTAGCCATTGTTGGAGGGGTAGAAGTGATTCCCTTTATGAAAAAGGAAAACATCCTTTAGGAAGCCATATGCTTTATATGCAGATTATAATTTTTCTCTCCTATGATTCTGCCTCATCTGGACACACTTTGAAAGAAAGTTATAGTCAAAATAGATGACAGCAAGAAGAATGGCAAGAATAAATGAAAACATAGCTAAGGAGGAAAGGTCAAAGACTCTGGATTTGTTTTATTTAGCAAATTAAAAAGACTACCAGAAAAAAATATAATAATCAAGTGTTCTCGTTTGGTTAGCAAAATAAAAGTTTTATGTTAAATAATAAGAAAAAATTCTTTATATGAAAAGCAGTTAACTGAGTGAACACATTCACAAAGAAGTTGTAGATACATTTTTAATGAATTGAATTGAACATCTAGTGTCCTATTTATATAATTATATGATGAATATTATTTAAAAGGGGGGAGGAGGGGAAATTTTTCAAATGTCCTGAGCTATAAAATATGCTAAATTCACTAGGAAAAGTGTTCTAATTAACTTACGATAATATATAAGTGTATAAATAATTTATAAACTTTATTTTAATAGTTTAGCTAGATAGCAAGAAGAAACAGAAAGTTATTATTTTACTTCTGCAAATCTTCATGGACCAATCCTCCAACATCATCAATGTGATGATAATCTAATGGATAATTTTATTTTATTTTTTTTTTGCTTATGCTGGGAAGGACAGATATTTCTTTATTTAGTGGAAAGTTTTATATTGTGGTCACTCACACATCTCCTTATCTGCATTTTCTCAGCAGAGATTTTCATATTTTTACTATGCTATATCAAAGCAAAGATTTTTATGTGGCAGATTTTGCATTTCTTATACAGACTAATTGGAAAAACACACTTCAGATTTAGGGGAATACAGGGAAATTTCACTATTATGCTTGGTCTGATTTTATGTTCTACTGAAACACCTGTTACTGACCAATTATAAAAATAGGGTAAAGAGTATAAATGAATAATTTGTCTGATCCAGCATGGCCAGATGCCCGATCTTCAAAGGACTTTTTGCATTGGTTCCCTTAATCTGCACCCCAAAAAGAGACTCCAAAGAAGGGTAAGATATCACTGCACATTCACATAGTACCTGACAGAAAGCATTCTGTTCTATGATTTTTCTGAGCAGGCACAGTGAAAGACACTTTTAACAGGACCATTTTGTTCATTTCAGGCAGTTCTTAACCACATTAATGCTTTAAATGGAACAGGATAATCTTGAAGAAAAAAACATGCAGTTTATCAGTTACTGTGATTGAAGTGACATCCCAGTTATTTATGACTTCTGTGGTACTGTGTTGGGTTATTTTTTTTGTAATGTTTTTAGTTGTTGTTTAATTAACTAGACTTTTCAATAAAAGTGCAAATGAATAAACATAGCATGCCACACAATTTCCTTATACAGAACTAGGACATTCTTTTTTAAAAAATTGTGCAAACCCCTAAATGCTAAAAAGTTATCTTACAGGACAGTAATATCCTCAAGAAATTTTTTCCTCCAATTTTTATTTTATAGTGAAAATAATTCAGTCAAATTATACATTGTCTCTTCTTTAAAAACAAATAATAGTGGAAGTATGAAACTGGTTTTTACCTTTCATAATTTTTTATATAATTAATGGAAATTGAAAAGGCAAATCACAGTTAATGATGATTTTTAAATATTCCTGAAGAGTGAGAAAAGAATTTGTATGAATGGTGACACGGAAGAGCTGCACTGAGCCTACTACAACTTAACTGATACTCTCCTAAAAAATAAAATCACTTTAAAAAGAAATCTTTAAAGCTTAGAAGTATTTAAACACACATAACACTATTGATAACTGCAGATGAAACTTATTCTGCTTAAATCACACATTATGTATAATAATCACAGAATCACAATACTGACACAAAAATACACTTAATTTTTTTCAAATATTTATAAGCAATTACACAGCTATTTTATTTACCAATAATAATAATAATAATAAATATTATAGCAGAGACAACTGAGTTCTTTAAACTTAAAATCAATTTCACAAAACTTGTGTAGCCACTTCAACATATAGCTGTTTTAATTAATATTTCATACATATTTTATTGTGTTTAAAAATGTATTATTCATTTACATCAACCATGAAATGTTAGGAGATAAAGAAACAGGAAATATATTGCAGAAATAAGCAGAATTCGGATTGGCATCTGACTGGCTTACATGGATTGCCTATATTTTCTGAATGTTTGCCAAAATACATTAGATGCATTCCTATCCCAGATAGAAAATCCATCTTGTTGCTTGTCAAACATGTTAAATGCATCTCAGTAAACAAGAAGTATAAAAACATATAGTTGCATTTTCATTTTCTTCTGGGTACAGAACAATAGCATTTTGGATCTGCAAACAACTTTTCCCCTGACTGATGTCACTACTATTTAGCCCTCTGAGGTTAGCATGTATTGATTCTGCTTTTACTTTGATTGGATCTTACCTACTTCAGTGCTTCAGTAAATTGAAACCTTCTGCAGTTCATGGAAGAAATCTGAGAGCAAGACTGTGAGAAAATGTACACTGACCTCAATTTTTTTCAGACTATATTGATAAAAACATTGTCATCAGGTTGCAGAAGTGACCGCAGCTAGCAGGAGATAAAAATCAAATTTCGTATTCTCAACAAGCCTTTAACAGAAGCAAATCTATTCACAAAGTACAAATCACAGCACTATTTTCCTACATTCTGTAACTATGAGAATCACGCTCTGTTTCTCTCTCAGTCTATGAAGAAGTACATCTCCTTGTGGTATATACTTCTGTAGGACAAGATACATCAATCTGTGTACTTCATTCGGGCTTGAGCAGCATGTAAGTGGCATAACCTACCTTTTAATTATTATTCTGGGATTGAATTATGTAACTAAAACTATAAAAAATGTCAGTCACCTCCTCAGCAAATAGTCTCTGCAAATAGCCAAACACCCACCTAGCTGCTCACTCACTTTCTCTTTTCAGTGGTTCGGTGGAGAAAACTTATGGTTTGACATAAAGACAGAGAGATCATTTATCAGTTACCATTATAGGCAACGCAGACTGAATTTGAACAAAATTAACCTTATATATTTCAATTTAAAATAAAATTTAATTAATAATTTGGGAAGAGAGAAACAGAAACAAGCAATAAAACAGCACCTATCCTCCCCACTTTCACAGTCTCAGATCCACTCCTTCCCTCCAGACTCTTCTACTCTCTATTTCCTGCTAACAGGTCAGAGGCGGTGGGGGATGTGGGGTTATAGTCAGTCATTAAGGGGCTTTCTTAACTGCTCCTTCCTTCTCAAACTTCCTCCATGCCCTGGTGTGGGCTTCCCAAGGGGTGTAGTTCTTTCACTGATATCCATCTGCTCTGGTGTGGATCCTTCACAAGCTGCAGTGAATACCTGCCCCAACATCAGAGAGCACCGGATGTTTATTTTGGGCCTGAACTAATTTCTGATTTAAAAAAATCCTTACTTACTAGTTGCTACATTTCTGTCACAATCTAAATATACAAAAGAAAAGATTCCTCGGTGAGAGATAGTTAACATAAAACAAGTGTCCAGGTTTCTCAGCAGCACACAGTAACTTCCAGCATTACATTTAATTTCATCTGATTAACTTCGTAAAAGCACATCAGTAAAGCTCATTCAACAAGAATTTGAGACACTATGCCAGAAACTGGATACTGATTGTAAATTCATTCACTGTAAAACATGAATGCAAGTTAAGTCATGTACCTAGAAACACAATTGACTATAACCCACCCAAGAAATATTACCTTTAATTTTAACTCTTTAAATGTATGGGGGTTTTAATAGGTGTTTTTTTTTTTTGTTTATTTGCTATAAATCAGATATCAACTGTATAAATTCATATATAAAACCCCACCCTTAACTGTGTTCCACAAGTAGTTGGGGCTTTTTTATTTAGTTGTTTTGGGTTTTTTTTTTAAATAAGGATAAATCAGTTGACTGTGTTTTATGCACCCTTTTTTTCATAAAAACATATATGTAAGGACTGAAAATGTTTTTAGAATAATTAGAGCTTGTACTGTGCACCTTAGTACTTTTTCTACCCAGCCTTCACAAACAGAAGTGCAAACATTTTCTCATTCTCCACATCAGGTTGCTCTGTTAGTATTTATAGATGAATTATCAACACTAAAAAAATTTTCTTAGAGACTTGAGGTTCCAGCTCTGTGTTAAGGTACACTACTGGTTAAATTCATAAAGCCACTAAATGTAATCTGGCCAGCAAAATACTAAAAATAGTTAAAAATGAATGTGTTTCACATCTGAATAAAAATTTATTGTCTGGCTTCAAAAAACTATTTTTTTGGGGTTTGTTTTTTGTTGTTTTGTTGTTGTTTTCTTTTGTTTTTTGTTTTAAAATTTTAATACAGTGCAAACTTTCTGCTGGTTTGTTATTGTTTTTAATTTGACCTTAAATGTCACATGGTAGCACGTCAAATAAAATAATTCTGGTCATGTGAAATTGGATCATGTCTTAGATGCATAAACTCAGTTGATTAGACCTGACAAGATGCATCAAAATGTGGCATATATGCTTCAAAATCAGAAATGACTTGTGATTCTGAAAACAACAGCGTTTCTTGGTAATTTCTGAAAGATATATTTTCCCTTGGGAATAAAAGCAAACACATAGTCATCAATGCAAAGAATTTCACTGGATCTTGAACATGACAATTAAAAAGGCAAAAGAAAAATATATATTTTTGCTCTCTTTCAGGAAATGCACGGGCAAGTAAACTAGATGCATTTCTTATCTTATTTCAGTGCAAGATAATATTTTTAAATAGTATTTTTTAATCTTATAAAAAAAGGAAATTAATTTGGTACAGAAATAGTCCTTAAACAGAAAACATATTTTATGTTCCCTTTGAATACTGATGCAGTCATAAATATTACAACATTGTATCACAGCACCTGCAACATGTTGACAGGCTTTTTGTGGCCCAGATGCTTTCCAGTGAACTCATTCACAAAATTCACAAAAACAATTCCTACTGAAGATGAGGAAGCGAATCTGTGTTTAGTAAAGGAGAAAATGTATTAATTTCAAACTTAATCTAAGAAAAATGGGAAGGATTTGTTTTTATGGTAAGTTTTTTATAAAAATTATTATAAGCTAGGTTTTATCATCTTCATTTCAACTGCATAATACCATGATTTATGTTTTAGCCATAAAAATCCAAGAGATAACTTAGGAAATAAGGTAATTATGAATTTAAATATAACAGAATCTGGCTTCAAAATCCTCAAATGGTTCATTCTCCTTCAGGATTTGTTTTCCCACACACATCTTTTTCTTTTACCTGTGTAACTCTCTGTAGTTCAGAATCACAGTTCACAGTAAAATTGAAAATAAAGTTGTTTGTTTGCTAACAGTGTAAAAACATTAACCTTATTTCCGTGAACCCAACAAAAATAAACTAGCCACTTATTTTCTTGCTCAGACTTGACTTAGCCCAGAAAATCTTTCAGCAAAGACTTTTCTCATGGTAATTTTAAAGCCTGTGTCCCCAGACACATGCCAGACCAGCAGCAGTTTATTCTGGGGTAAACTAACTGGATATATGCTGTTCTCATTATGTATTTCTATCAAGTCCATTATTTCCATGGAGGTCTGAGAAGACCTCGATATAAATTCAATTCACATTGAAGCTTGTAATGGAAATGCATGGAACATAAAAATTCATATTGCTTGTTTCATAAATATTTCTATTTATATTTTCAGAGATTTAGGATCTCAAAACAGTGTCCTAAAGTCCTGTAGTATTTTCAAGAACTACCTTTCCCAGATACAGAAATTATTGCACATGTAGAGGATTTTGAAATGTGTTGTCTGCTTACAACCTAAAGAAATTACACTCCAAAGAGGCAGGAGTTAGTTTTGGCAAGCGTGCTATCTTTGTCACTGGTTAAACAGAAAATAGGGAGTGAAAAAATTATTGAAAGCTGAGGAAAACAGAGCTTTACTGTCAAGTTTGAGGGGTTTTTTTTGTTTGTTTGGTTTGGTTTATTTTTTTTTTTTTCAGCTAGCATCTTTCCTCTAAGTCTCTGCCCTAGAGCATTTCATTCTTATTGTATATCGGTTTTTTACTTGCTTATATTTACCAGTGCAAATTTAACTCAACAAAAACTGATAGCCAGACAGACCTTTGTGCTGGGATATCTACCATTTCTTCCACTGTACAGTTAAACAAACAGACAACTGAGGAACTGGTCAAAATTTAAAGACAAAACAGTTGTACCAGGTACAGATGCCCAGGTGTTGTCAGTGGGGACTGCAGGGTGACCTCTGTGAGGAAAGGCAGGGGCTGTCCCAGGCTGGACACAGACAGTTTCAGCTAACGCCAGTTGCCCCACTGCAGGGCACAGCTGAGCTCCTCAGATGAGGTGGTGGCACCTTGAGGAAAAACGTATTTAAGAAAGGGCAAAATGCTGCACAGGAGCGTGAAGAGTAGAAGCCAAAAAAAGGAAGTCAACAACAGATTCGACAAGAAAGTAATGAAGATCTTGTAAAGGTATCTATTGAAAAAGAGCCAGAAAAGGAGAACTTGGTTATTTGAAATACATGCAAATATAACAGTCAGCTGAAGACCTGATTCAGTAAGAGACTTAGCATGTACCTGCTTCTAAACATGTGAATGCTTTCACGGATAGATGATATCACAATACACATATCATAGAATCATAGAATCATAGAATCATAGAATCCTAGGGGTTGGAAGGGACCTCGAAAGATCATCTAGTCCAACCCCCCCTGCCAGAGCAGGGTCACCTAGAGCACATCACATAGGAACCTGTCCAGGCGGGTTTTGAATGTCTCCAGCGAAGGAGACTCCACAACCTCTCTGGGCAGCCTGTTCCAGTGCTCTCTCACTCTCACAGTAAAAAAGTTTTTTCTGATATTCACCTTGAACCTCCTATGCTCCATTTGCACCCATTACCCCTTGTCCTATCACTGGTCACCACTGAGAAAAGCTTAACTCCATCTTCCTGACACTCACCCCTTACATATTTATAAACATTGATGAGGTCACCCCTCAGTCTCCTCTTCTCCAAGCTAAAGAGACCCAGCTCCTTCAGCCTTTCCTCATAAGGGAGATGTTCCACTCCCTTAATCATCTCTGTGGCTCTACGCTGGACTCTTTCAAGCAGTTCCCTGTCCTTCTTGAACTGAGGGGCCCAGAACTGGACACAATACTCCAGATGAGGCCTCATCAATGCAGAATAGAGGGGGAGGAGATCCTCTCTTGACCGACTAACCACACCCTTTCTAAACTAGGCAGTCATCTCATTATCCTGCTGAATCACAGTTTATGTAAGGTCAAAATAAGACTTCCTGGCTTACAAAGTATCTGTATTTTATTTGGGAAATACATTTATTGATTTTCCTTCTCCTTTAGTTCAAACTGAGCAATTGGACACCACATGCAAAATCCATGCATCCAGCACTAAAGGCCACAACATGGAAAACTGACCCTACAGCCTTAGACTTATGTCATTCTCTCTGTGAATGGTAAATTCACAGGCTTTGTTTCTAGCATTGTTTAAGGATTTTATATTCTAAAGTCATTGACTGAAAAAATCAAGGATGGTACTGATGTTTTCATCCTCCTTTACTAGATGCCTGTATGTCTGATGGGAGTTCTATGAAGCCTTATTCTGGCATTTAATAGTCTTGTTTGGACTTTGCAGTGTCTGCACAGTTGCACACAACAGATGTCAGGGATGGATTGTGTATTCTTTCATAATAGTCAGTAGGTGCGTATTTAGTGAACAATTTTAGGATGATGAAGTTGTTATTTCAACTCAAATTAGAATTAGAGAAGTCCCATGCATTTTGTTTATTTAAAGGAACCTGTTACTTTGATGCTCAAATGACTGATAACAATAAATTTAAAAATTATTGTTTTATGTATAATTAACCTTGTTTACTTCTAGAATAAGTATCCTAAGCACTGAAATATTGTATAATAAAGAATGCTGACACTGCATCACAGAATTCAAAGGAATTAGTCAAGCTTGTATCATACCTGATAAATCAATCTTCTTAGGGTGCTTAAAGTTCAAAAGCCTGTTTTCTGTGTTGCAAAAATCCTTTGCCAAAGATAGATACTCATTTGCCATTTATGAGCACCCATAATCACACAGAATACAAACTTTTCTAAATACTTGCTGTTACGTCTCTAATTAAGAATTTGCAACACATCAAAATTCTAATCTGTTGTGAAATATTGGACAATTGACTTGATCTTTGTAAGATATTTTTCTCTCCTTCCCTGATGCACAAAAGTCATTCTTAAGGTATAGATAACAGTTTAAAAAATATGTTGAGAATCCCAGTTGCTGCATTTGGGCATACATTTTAATGCACTAGTTAGAATGCAACTGTAGCATAACTTTTGGAGATGGATCTGAATGCTGTCTTTTACATATCATTATAAATTCCTAATACACCTACAAGATCTTTACTTTACCCCCTATGTTGATGCTCACATGACTGCTAAAAAAACATTTTAGAATTTTTTTTTAATGTATAAATAACTTTTTTTTAGCCAGCCTCATACTAAGTTCATTCTATTTCTATCAATGTAATTTCAATAGACAGTTGTAAGATTACAGGATATATATCATTATGCTAAATCATATTCCTGGAAAAGAAACAAACAAGCTTTCAAGTGACTTACACCCTTTAAACATCTTCCATGTCATCCTATTTTGGCGGGACAGGACTGAATAAATCATTGTCTTTCTTCCCTCTCAAATCTCTTCCTAGTCATAGTCTTTATTTCACCTTGAGGGGAAATCGCTTGCTCATACAGTTTTGTTTACAATTGAGGGCCAGATATCTTTATAAGGGATTAATCCTCAAATCCCTGTGGGCTAAGTACATGTAAATGTGTTGCTTTATCAATCATATTTGGCAAATCTGGAAAAAAATCAAACAATCCTTATAAGGATTTTATGAAGCAGTGGGGTTTAACTTGTACAGCAGCAAGGGAATCATCAGGAAACACCAAGTACTCAAGAATTCCTGCTTCCCTTGAGTGTCTATCTTAGACAAGTAACAGGATTAATCCTGTTCTGACTGTTTTCCAAAGAATTGATTCTTTGGAACAGGACAGAAGGTGGTTCTTCAGATGTTTTCTATGTAATTTTACGTGAGGTCTAGAATTGCCCTTAACTTCCATAACAATATTTTGTATTGTTTAGTCGGCAGCTTCTCAGATCTGACATAATTTTACTTCGCCTGAACTAGGCTAAATATGCATAAGACTTCATCCATCCATATAGTATACTTCTAAGAAAGGTAATTGAAAGGACAACCCATATAAGTGTGACCAATGCGTAACATAGATGAGTAACAGATGGCATTTATGTCATCTGTTTGTTCTTGTCTGCAATGGTTAAAAGACTGTTGACATCACTGGATGGACAAGGAGCAATGCTTTTCCTATTAGGCCAAGGGAAATTATTAGCTATTAGCTGAAAAAGAGAAGTAAGCATTATTAAACAATTTTCTAGAAAACAGGAAAAAGGAAATGGACATATGACAATTATATATCAGAATGTTACATAATTTTCTTCCTTGTTCTGAATTATATGTAGTCACCATTTAAACCTTTCTGAGATTTGGCTATTGTTCCTAGTGTAAGACTTAAAGCAAAAATGTGATAGATGACAAATTATTTATTTTTAGAAACCCAAATGCTGCTTTCAGCTTCTACAGAGAAAAATCTTCATTCAAGTCCTCTTCAAATACACATTTATAAGAAAACTCTTGAACCACCTGATGAAACAAAGACAAGCTTTGGACTCTTTACACTTCTGTATGCCATAAATACTTGAAATGTTCTTTGTTATTACACAGGGAAGTCCTTCTATAAGTTCTCTCTCCAGGAATTTGTAAATTATGGTAAATTACTGGTAAATATTAAATTATTTTTTGTAAATATAATTAATCTTTCCTGAAAAGCTTTTCTGGCAGGTAAGGATGAATACCTGAGACTCTTACACCAGTGTAGCACCTTCTGATAGCCAACACCTTGTATTTTTGTCAAAATGAGAGGAACTCTTCTGTTACGTTTTTTTAGATCACATATATAGATGTGACAGGAAAAAACGTTGTGATAGTGTACTATAATCTCTCTTTTCCTGATCTTTGAATAACTTCTCAAACGGTCATCATTACATATCTTTACATGGAGCTGTTTTTAAGGACTGATAACTACCATGATTGTTATGGTAGTTAAGTTTTATCTAACTGAAAACTCCAATGTCAGCTGCTTATCATTAGGGAAAAGAGTGTACACAAAGTGCACTTGGCCCACTGAATTGTCTTTAGCAAGGTCTTTGAAACATACACCTTACAGACAAATTGACAAGATATGGACTGGATAAGTAGATGATGAGGTGATTAGAAAATTAGCTGGACTGTCAGGCTGAAATGGTGGTGCACAAAGTCCACCTGGCAGCCAGAGGGCTATGTAATCTCCATCCTTGGAGATACTAAAAAAATCCTAAGCCTCTTACACTAAATGGATGAGATCTGACAGAAGCCTAGACAAGATGACCTCTGAAGGCCCCTTCCAAGCTACATGATTCTGTGTGTCTGTGATCCATATGAATAATTCACACAAAAATTGCCACTGAAATGTTGCAAATTTCCATCAGTGATGACCAAACACTGCCCCATAATCTAAATGTGTATTTTTCATATATATCATCAGTTTTCAGGCCACATACATTTAATCTACAAGATGGGATAAAGAAGAAGTGAGTCTGCTGGATTACACTTTATAACAAAGATTTGTTTCCCTTTTAAGAAAAAGGACCCCAACCCTCATTAATTGATACCAAACTGGATATTTTTATACATAAAGGAATTATATAAAAACTTTGTAACATTTTTAACACCTTAGCATAGTGTGAAATGGCTTAGCACTGGAAGTGTTGACAATAGAGACAAGTGATATTGGTATGGATAGCATGTATGGATTGTTTTGTATCTTTAACGTTGGGTTACCACCATTGTTTTTCTGTGTCCAATGAACACTGCTTATCCTGAATTAAACATCACATCTGTTGCTCCTCAATGACTCTGAATCAGTTTCTGTGTCCCATGCATACAATCCTCTCTTCATTTAAAACCTTTTTGCCCTAATCAAAGTTTTTTCCAATATCCAGGAAAATTTTGATTCCTTGATGAGACATTAAACAGACTACGAGAGAAAGGCTGCTGCCAAGAACAAAGAATATAAAGCTGAAAACAGGCTAATGTTCTCTGTCTTTTCCAGAACCATTGAAACAAAATAATTCTCTTGTACTTTATTTACCATAGCAGCCAATCTGACACAAAATTTTAAGACTGTGTTATAAACATTTTTGCTGCAAAGGTAAGTGTCTCTGGTTTACTTTTTGATTCTGAGTCAAACTGTGACAACAGCTTCATCCTGGCTCAAACCAGGACAATAAGTTTATTTCAATGTCCTACAATCTGTAAGTAACAATCCAAGATTATTGTTCAGTACTCCTTGTTTAGAGAATGAACATCTATAGAACTGTGAATATAACTTGGCTAAACAAGAGCAACAGCTTGGCAGTTGATAAGCCTCCTAAGTTAACCTTGCAATAATCAGTGAATCCTGCTGTGTATTCAAAATGGTAAGAGAAAAAATCAGCATCTAATGGAATTATGTTATCATTTTCTCATATATGAATGTAACCTTCTCATCAGAGTTGCAATTCCATTTCCTGATCAAAGCAACCAATCCCTAATACTGTATCTTAGACTGGTATACTGAAAATTTTGTTTAACTAATCAGCAATGATTCATCTGTTAACTAAGCCATGTTTTTTCTACCTCACTTCCAACTTGGCTGACTTCAATTCTTTAACCATGTAAGAGTATGATCAGACCAAAGTTTCATTACTCTAGTGGTATCCAACAACGGATGCCTATGGAAGAATAGAAGAAAAAGAACAAGCGCCAAGCAGTTGAGCAGCCTGAGATCTCTCAACCAGAAGCTGTGACTTCCTATGTAAAAGCCCTTGACAGATTTTTTATTTTTTTTTTAACTTAGGTGCACAGTATCCCATGGGAAAGAGTTCCACAGCATGGCAAAGTTAATACAAGGATTAAAATATCTGACCTTTCTAAAGGCATGTCTCTGAGACCTCTCGTTGAGTATTCAATAGGGCTGCATAGTCATCCAGAGTTGAATCCTACTTGACATCCTGTTTTTTTCTACTTGATTCACTGGTGCCTGTGAATTGCAATATACAAATAAAGTGGAGAGAGTAAAAAACAGGAGGTTGAATTACTAAAGTAGAAAAACCCAACCCCATAGCAGCAATCATATTTTTAACTGGCTATCATGTCAGATCATATGAGCTTTACTGTAAAATAGAATGCAGAAAATTTGACAGTTTTACCTATCTGGGATTTTTATTTGGTAAGATATCATATCACCACGGATGTCCTCTCTGTAGCTCATGTGCTTATTATTAAATTTCTGCTTAATTACATTGCTGTATTAGACCCAGCATTTTCTTTATGCATTCACATTGTCACCTGTATTCATCAGAAGCATCTAAGTCACTTAAATTTTCCATAGATTCTGACTTACTGTCATCAGAAAAGATAGCATAGTTACTTTTTCAAGGTAAAGTACTCAGCTAATTTAAATGTTAAATAGATAGGATGTTTTTACTGTTCAATCATTTTTATGGAAATAAAGGAGTATTTAAAGATTGACTAGAAGTGTCTGTAAAAATTAAGCTCGTATTGAAATAAAGGAAAATAACTTGTTTTCTTCTTTGTCTCCCTAATCAAATGGAACAAAAAGGAAAGAGACATTGCTAATTTAAGATATAGTTATATATTACCACATGTTATTAATTTCTTCCTGCTTCACATTATTTACTAATCTGATTTTGACATCATTATTAGAAGTTGAAAGGCTTTGAGCTGACATAGCAGTGCAGTGACTTGGGACTTTTCTGTACCTCTGTCAAAGATTTAAGTTTGCTGGAGCTCTGATTTTCTAGGGGTCAGACGCATAGCTTAGTTTAGTTTGGCCCTGTGGATATTGTATATGGTCATAGACCTAGCAAGCCTATAGTCACTGAGTAACAGACACCAGCCCTTTACGTAATACAGATTTGGGTTTTGGTTTGGACTTGGATTAGAATTCAGAGAGATGGTTGTATAACTATAGCTAATATAACAGTTGCTACTAGGCCAGATGCAGTAATACTAACACTCATAATGAAAATCAGTAAAGAAGAATCACATTAAAAATTAAAATTGTTATTTAAAAAAAAAATCAGTATCTTTTCTTTGCTGTTCTTTTCACCATTCCCATGAGCATCTCTCTGGGACTTAGGTCAGTAGCACCAGTTTTTCTCAAGTAGGGAGGTGGTATCAATCAGCATCTTGAGCTCTTAGCCAGGAGGAATTCAAAAGTGAGGGTGGTGTTTCTCCTCAGTCATCAAATATGTTTTGGTCTATTCTTATGTTTACATATTCTGTTTTGGCTTCATGGGCTCCCAACTAAATCTTACAGATTGCAGAACATCCTCACCTAGCTTTAACTGCTATAAACATATTTTCTTTTTTTTTAAACTGACTACCTAGGGATACTCTTCATTGCAAAGAATTCAGAAGACTTTTGACTGGCTCTAAAATTATTTTATTCTGCTTGAGGAAGTAGCTGTGAACCTTAGGATCTAGGAAAGAACTGAAAGCATGAGCATCACATTAAAGAAAAGGGGTACATGCTAGAAAGTTTATGTACAACAATCTGAACTGTGTTATTAGCAATGTTTTTCTGTAATAATTAGGTAATTTGATCTTTTATAACTCTACAATAACAGTAGTTGTTGTGTTTGGATTAGACAATTAGTGTTTTAATTAGACTAATATTAAGCTCTTGTCTTTTGTATGTCCTTGCACCTGTAATAAGATGTTTGGTGTAACTTTTATTGCATGTGTCTAAAGACAGAATGTTTCTCAAGGCTTATGAAGGCCAGCTGCTTGTCTTTAGACCTTGTATGCAAATTGCATGAAAATATTCATATATGCTTTAGGGCAGACTTTTTTCTGAGGAAAATATACTCAGCTGATCCAAGCTGGTACTGTAAGATACTGATGTGTTATGCTTTGCTGCTTATGTTTGGACTTAAATCCAGTATTTAAAATGTGCTTTGTCCACCTTGTAAATAGGAAAGTCTGCACCACTGGATTCTCTGTGAGGGAACGGATAGTTAGCTTAGACTAGTGTAAAAGTTTGAGGTAAAATATACACATGGATAATAAAATTCAAACTTTAGCTAAAACTACACATCAGAAAACCACAAAGGGAGAGTGGTTTCATGCAGTGATTCAATTCCTCTCTTCTGAATCTCTAACTAATTCCAGAAGGTATCTAAAATCAATAGTAAATGTTTTAAAATACAGAAGTCTCTAGATGCCCAGTTAGAAACACTTCAGTCTGGAGAGATAGATGCACAATTTACAGTCAGACTGCCATTGGATATAAACAGAAGATACCCAGGGAACAGTGCTAGGAACCACAACTTTATTCTTTCTCACATAAATGGTTTAAGAGTTGTTCTAACAGAAAAGCTACACATGGAGTCCCATCAGTTAATCCATTGTTCATCTGACAGTAGACAGAAACTGTGGGGAAAGTATGTGAAACTGGAAAAGTATAGGATGATAATTTCAATGGTACAATCTCTGATCTACTGTCAATTAGTAGTCAAGAGGCTTCCTGAACCTTACGAATGGCCATGTGAATTTCCTTTTACTCAATCTCTCTTACACATCTGCTTTCTACCTGCATAGGAGACTAGCTTCAAACGAACAGATGAAGTTCCTTCATCTGAGATACCCTATATCTTTGTGAATAGGGTTCTATTATGTGAGATAGAAATCTAGCTATTCCACTTCAGGGGAAGGTGAGTTAATCCTTCAGTGATTTTGCCAAATAATAGATTCTTGTCCAATCTTAAAACCATCCTCTTGTTCTCAACATGGGGATGGATGGATGGATGCATCAATTTTGGAACATGAGTGAAGCTCCCATGCAGACACTCCATTCACTGACAAAAAGTTTTTGAATAACAGTATTAAACCTAAGTATTTTTAAATTTCATTATTTTAAGGCAGGTTCCTAATTAAGATTCTCTGTGTCATTGCCTGAATTCTACTGAAGTGTGGCATCCAGAATGTATAGTACTTGTCTCGAACAATCCAAGAGATAAGTGATGGACTATGGTACTCAGGATATCTGTTGTCTGTCCTGTGGCATCTGAGAGTTAAACAACAGCTGTTGATGAACTAAAGAGATGTCTCAGCAACCCACCCACCCCTTCTGCAGCAAGTAACTGGGGAGTTTAGTGTGGGACGTGCTGAGCTTGGAGAAAAAGATCTACAGCTGGCTCTGGGAGCAGGATATCCAGTGATAACCAGACCTTGATATCTCATGAAAGCCACCAACTTAGCAGGACAAGATAAAGAGTGCCACCTCCTAGGACCAAAACCACTGCAATAAACTAAGCCTGTGATGCCAGTTGTCTCAACCTCCTTTTTGTATGCAGAGATCTCCAAACAAAGGCTATCTGCAGGACTTAGCCCAGACCTACCCCCCCCCTCCTATCTCAGAGGACTGAGAAGATGGGAGTTTTTCCCTGACGCAGGGAGAAAAGTGGAGGTGCAGTGGGCAAGAACTGTATAAAAATCTGGGACTCTGTGGGTGCATTCGAAGCACTTCCCCACCAGGAACCACTTCCCCACCGACGACATCGCTGGACCGTGGGTGGTAACTATTCTCTCGCTTGCTGTCCTCTTACCTCTCTGCTTTCTCCTTTCTTTTCTGTCTCTGTTTTCCTGCCTGTCCTATCCGCTCTAGGGACCTTTGCTGTGTTGCTCTAATAAAAGTTTTTTGTGTGCGTGACATCTGACCTCGTTTGCGTCTTAATTTCACCATTTGGGATCACCTTTATAAAAAATTGCCATGTATCCGAATATCGGATCGTGACATGAAGTTACGTGGCTCTCTTCTAATAGGTAGTATGGAAGCAGTCTAAATTACAAATAGAAGGATAGATATTTAATTTTAAAAAGCATTTTTTCACATCTGTATATGCAATTTACACCTCTGGAAGTATTTACTAAAGGTAATGTTTATTTTTAGAAAATTATTAAGTACAGAAACAATGTTTTCAGAAGAAAAGTCTCCTGATAATTTGTCTGATTTAGATTCTGACAAATGAAGGCCTCAGAAAACCACTGCATAATATATAGTTTCTTTTAAAAGTGTAGGCACTTTTTAACTGTTAGTAACTCTATTTTATATTTTAAAGAAATGAATGTTTATAATTTTAATACATAATTCTGCAGTTAAATTGCCTGGTTTAAAAAAAAAAAAAAAGAGGGAAAAAAAAAGGAATAATGACCAAGGACAGTACAACATTTTAGAAAACTGAATAAGTAAAATAAACTACAATAATTAATGAAGAGAAATACCCATGAGGTGAAACAGTTGTAAAAAGAACAACATGCTACTAAGTGAGTGAGGCTATGCATGTTTCAGAAATTACATGGTGTTAGGAACATACCCAGGCTTTAAAACTTAATTGTCTATATGTAGTTAGGTTTTAGTTGTTAGAGTGGTCTGAAGTTTGTGTGGGCCAGGAACTATTCAATAATAGGTAGCTTGTAAAAAAACACCCTTGTTTAGAACCACAAGTGTGTCCCTGGCATCTAATTCCCAAGCGCCCAGTCATTGTAGGATCTAGCATCAAACCCAGTATCAATATCCCAGACCTCTCCTGCTCACTAGATAGTGGATCACCTCACCTGCAACCCTCCGCACACACGCACAAACAGAGCAATGAATATATTCACATTGAAAAGAAAAGTTAGAAATAAAGTTTAAGGAGAAGATAGGCCAGAATGTGCAAGGCTCAGCCTATCAAGCATACTGATAAGCTGCCAGCTTAAGTGTGACTGGCTACTTCTATTCCTTTCCTTCCTTTTTTCCTAAACTACTCTGCTCTGATGTGTCTTGGTCTTTCCTCTCTCCTAACCCTTTCTCTAGGCAATCTATGATAAATCCTGTACAATCCCAAGTGTTCAGTTCCGAAATTACACCTTCTCCCAGATATATAATAGTAAGTGCCACACCATTTATACAATACTCACCCTTAATATGAATACCATTCTGGAGACAGTTTCTTCTACTGAATCATCTTTGTGGGTTTTGCAATAGGGACAATGAAATTAATCATTCACCTTAGATGGTCTTAGGAGTAGTTGATTTCTGTTTTCTCGGTTCCACGCTTTGTCATTGTCTCTTCTGATCACTGCTTGGTCATTGGTTTTTTGTTTGCTTTTTTTTAATAGTCATTAGCTAAACATCCTAATGCTGACCTTTACAGTTACGTGTTGGAAAAATCCTGACCATAAAACATAAGCATCCAGACTAAACATTTTGCCCTGCCTATTATAGTCCCAACTGCATGGATGCAGTTCTCACAGATCTGAGAACTTTTCTTTTTTCTCAATTTCAACCCTTACAATCCTTTAAAAAAAAACTTGATTTTGAGTGCCATGTTGGGCACCAATTATTATGTCCTGGTTTAGTGGCTGAGGTGAACCACAAACCGGAGGGCAGAATTGCTCCCTACTACCCCCCCTCCACCCTCCCAAGGGAAGATAAAAGGGGAATAAGGAAGAGAGACTAAAGGGTTGGAAATTTAAATGGAAGAAATTTACTGTAACACAGAAAGAGGAGTAACACAAGGGGGGAAGAGCAGATATATACAAAACCAATCTCAATTATTGAAGGAATAGGTGGATGAAAGTCTCTTGTGGCAAGGCTGCTTCAGGAGGAGGGTCCATGGTTCCTCACAGCACCCAGTGGAATTGGCTTCTGGAGAGCATGTGGTGAGTGGAAGAACCTCCAAGCAGCAGCAGCAGCAAGGAAGAAGGGCACAGGGCTGAGCTTCCAGTTCTCCTGTTTTTTGTAGGGTATGGCAGGAAGTGGGAGAGAATGCTGACACCTCTCTCTTCTGACTGTCCCAGGTCCTTTCTCTAGTTCCTCTTGTAAGTCTCAAGAACCTGCCAGGGCCACTTAAACTGTAAGATAAAGACAGAAGTGAATACTCAGTTACTTCATTAAATCTAATACTAAGACTTAGATTTTACAATAAATTATAGACATTTTCTTTACATATACCATTAATATAAAAGGTACAGAGATATAATGAACACAATGGTAATTTTATGGCTTAATAGTTCTGTTAGTAAAGCACTTTAATATAATTAAAATCTCCTGACTAAGAATTATCAGGATCATATCTCTTCTGGAACTACTTTCAAGTTTTGCCTTCCCTGTGAAAAAAAAAAAAAAAAGAATGTTAATTTGAACCAACTTTCCTGGTTGAAATTGAAGTGACAACAGACCAGACTGTAGCTTAAACACATGATACACATTTCAAATAAACATGAGGATCCAATAGAATTGACTTACACAGTTAATTGTACTACAGTGACAAAAGACAGATGATTTTAAATCATAGTTGCATTTAAAAACAAAACAAAACAAAAACCAAACCAAAACACCTCAGTCTTATGAAACACTTTTTACAGTGTGGATGGATTTTATCAAGATCCTGACACTTATTGTTCAATTTCATTTAAAACTTAATCTGCAATGTGTTTTCATTCTGCAATTTACAACTTTCTGACAGTTAATTTCTACATATGAAAAAACAATTTTCTTTAGTATAAGATTTCAACATTCAAGAATAGATTCACTTTAATTTTGAAATTCTGTGGAATGACTTTTTCTTGTGGGAAACTTTGGTTTTAATTCTCCTCTTTCGACTAACCAACCATGAAGACTGTGTTGAGGCAGAAAAAAATATTTTGCCTCCTGGAAGACCCTGAACAAGAACCTAAACTATTAGCACAGCTGTATTTCAGTGATGATGGCATCAAAAATATTTCACTTGGAGAGTTGACATACTCATCTGTTCTTGCACTTCAATAGACAAAGTCTCAATCTATAGAATCACTTAATCTTGAATGATCCAAGTACATCAATTGCCGGATTTATTTATTTTATTTCTTTTTTTAAATGAATGCAAATCTACTCCATCTCTTAACAACACTTCACAGTAATTATATTTTTTATTGTAGGAATTATTTCTTTAGTTACTTCAGTATTTTGGCCGACAATTCCCATCATTTCATGTTTAAATACTGTCCTGGTTTGAGCCAGGATGAAGCTAATTTTCCTTTTACTGATTTTTTTTTCCTTCAGCAAGCTCTCTTTTAACTAGTAGCTAGCGTTCCAGCTAATGGACTGATAACACTGGAATGTTTATGGTACTGCTGAGACTCCAAGGTTGCTTCTTAGCGCTGCCACTACAGATGCTACTGAGAGCAGGGGAGTTGTATCTGTGACCCCCCCATAGGGGAGCTGGACTAGACAGACAGCAAAATTGACCAAAGTTTTCCATTCCATATATCAATGTAAGCTCCGAGGAAAGTCAGAGATCACAGAAGACAACTCCCTTCCTGCTTCTTCTTCCCTTCTCTTCCATCCATGGCCGGCATCTGGAGAGGACTCCATCCATCCATCACCATCAACCCCTAGGCTCAGCCATCCCACTGACCTCATAACTCTACCCAGCCCCTGTCTGCTCTGCCTTATCTCCTGCCTGTGGGCTGAGACATTTCGGGACCACTCACAGCTCAGGAGAGTGCTGGGGGAGTTGCTGGGGTTGGGGGGGGCAAGAGGCTTTTGCACATTCCTGAACATACCTGTATATAATTGTACATATAAATAAAGCTGTCTAGTTTAGTTTTCAATCCAGAAAAGTCTCTCTCCTTGTTATCTCTCTCCTTTCCCTACCTGGGGGAGGGGGGAGGGGATGAAGAGCATTGTTGTTTCTGGTTTAATTGCCGATCCCGAGTCAAACTGTAACAAATACATACGACCACATAGTGATATTTGCTAGTCACTAAACACAAATCACCATTTGATCATGTGTGTGATTTGTGCTGGCTTCATGGAAGTTAACCTCTAGGGAAGTCGACATTTAAACACCAAAGAATATTTTCAAGATTTTAAAGCGCTGCTAGTCACAAAATAAATTAAAAAGCAATTTCAGAATTAAGAATTTTTCTTTATACTTTCTTTTATAACTTTGAAGAAGCAAGAGACCAAATCTATTCATCTTAATCAAGTGAACAATTTGTTCTCAATAGCTGATTAATAGATGTAGTCAGAATGACATAAGGTTTATTGTCTGAAGCATTTTTATTTTTTGTTTCATACTTCTATCTGGCTAAAATACTCTTGTATTTAAAAATACTATTGTAACAACTAATTTAAGTCTGGGAAATCTTCTGAACTCCATGTATTCATAAGTAGACAATAAGCAGGTACAAGAAAGACAAATCCTTGGAGTCTCAGAATAGCAGCTGAATAAAAATATGCTGTGTACTGTTGTTGTACAGTGATCCAGGGCAAGGCTCTAACATGATAATCAGACTGAATAAGACCAGCTCAAAACCAGTAACAGAGTAAATGGTGTGTTAGGATAATAAGGTGCTGACAGGATGGATGCCCTGCAGCTGAATCTCTCTTCTCTTCCTGGAAGATTTGTAATGGAGAATTAAGCATTGTCTTCCTCAGGCTTACTCAGTCAGAATCTATTTCTGCAGATGAAGCTGCTGATATGACAAGTAAAGGCACAGGGCTAAGTCTTATAAAGCCTTAGTGCTTGCAGGCAGAAGTCCCTGCATATTGAGCAGGCAGGGTCATTGCTGTATCCTCTAGACAGCAATAAATAGAAAAGACTATGTAGGTATAGAACAATAGTTGATAGAAAAATAAGTCAAACATTATACTGTAAGGTCTCATGTTATTATTAAGAAATTAGTCCCTTAGGGGTTTGCAGTGAAAAATATTGATATGCAAACCTGCTAAGTCTTTGGAAAATTATACACTAAAGAAAGGTCTGGTAGAGTTACTAGTATATGAGATCTCACTAATAACAGGGCAATAAATGGAAGACGAGTAAATGGTAAATCAGAAAAAGCAGACAAGAGGGGAGATACTTAGTTATACTTCTTTTAAAACTTCCACACACATACAAGCCAAAAATTGCCCTCTTCAGGTAAAATATATTTTAAGAGTTTTAATTTAATAGAATACAGTTTTATAAATAGACTTCTGTTGCAGAGCAGGTAGGATTCAGTGATTCAGTTTCTCTTATAAGTGAACTTTTTTTGTGTGCTTGTTGACAAGTTGGAAATTAATAAGGGTTTAATAAAAAATAAATAAGCAATAAAAATATGATTTTATACAAATACCTCTTTATTACATGCTATAAGTAGCATCACAATTTTAAAGTAAGCAGTTCTATGAATACTGAAACAAATTATGTGTGATTTTATTGATTAGCTGTGGGTTTAAGAAGGTGCAAGCTTCAATCAAGAACCAGAATACTGGGGTAATTTTGAGATCTCTCTGTTGTTTCTTTGTTTCCTAGTAGGGACTGCACTTATACTGGTTTTTTTTACCATAATCAGAGCATAATGAGAATATCTTTCCGATACTTGGTCACATATATTAATGAAATATATAAAAATACAATCCCTGATATTGTATTATCTCTTGGAATATTATATTTATGTAAATTTTATTAAATAATTGGTAATTTACAAGTCAAATGTTATCTTATACTTGCTCTCTTGCTCTCCCTCTTCTCCCCTTCCATCTTTCTCACACAAAGCATAAGATTGAGCTAGAGGACTTTTTGTTGTTGGTTTGGTTTGGTTTTTGGTTGGTTGGTTTGTTGGGGTTTTTTTGTGGGTTTGTTTGTTTGTTTTTTAAACAAACATCAAATAATGTAATCATCAAATGGTTTGGGTTGGAAGGGACTTTAAAGATCATCTAGTCCCAAAACCCCTGCCACTGACAGGGACACTTTCCATTAGATCAGGCTGCTCAAACTTAAGATGAACGCATGTTCTGTGGCCTTCTCTTGCTTTAACGGTCTTCACAGACTTTTCCCATTTCACATAAATTAGATAATGTCATTTTTAGAGCATTTTATAGATTAGTTTTCAATAGTAAATTTTTAGGAGATATAGATCTTCTTTGCATGAAGCCCAGGATGATGTTTGCCTTCTTGGCTGCAATTGCACATTGGTGGCTCATGTCCAGCTTTTGATCCACTAGTATTTCCAGATCTTTTTCCACAGGGCTGCTCTCTAGCATGTCTTCCCCCAGCCTGTATTGATATCTCTGGTTGCCCCAGCCCAGGTGCAGAACCCTGCACTTGGCCTTGTTGAACGTCATGATATTCTCCTGGGCCCACTTCTCCAGCTTGTCCAGGTCCCTCTGGATGGCACCCCATCCCTCTACTCTAAGAACTATACTGAGAAGATGCCCATTGATTGTAATGGCAGTTTACATTTGATATAAATGAAGTCAGTGAGACTAGATAGTTAAATTTGTTTTTCTGAATCTGGAAGTTGAATTTCACTTGTATTTTCCTGTTGGAAAATTAAATTAGTGCGGTTAGATAGTAGTCTTTTGATGATTAATCCTTTTTCAAGTTATCCACAGTTACTATATGAAATCAGAATTACCACTCTCCATAATTTTTGAAAGATCATGGAAAGCAGCAGAGGTGCCTGAGGACTGGAGGAAAGACAATGTCACTCCAGTCTTCAAAAAGGGCAAGAATGGTGATCCAGGAAACTGCAGACCAGTCAGCCTCACCTCCATCCCTGGAAAAATGAAGAAACAGTTCATTCTGGAGGTCATCTCAAAGCACATGGAAGAGAAGAAGATTATCAGGAGTAGCCAGCATGGATTCAGCAAGGCGAAATCACATCTGACTAATCTGATAGCCTTCTATGATGTTGTGACTGAATGGGTAGATGCAGGGAGACCAGTGGATGTATTCTACCTTGACCTTAGCAAAGCTTTTGACACTGTCTCCCATAATATCATTGTGGTTAAGATCAGGAAGTATAGGTTGGAAGAGTGGATGGTGAGATGTAAAACAACAGAGCCCAGATGGTGGTGATCAATGGTGTAGAGTCCACCTGGAAACCTGTGACTAATGGAGTTCCCCAGGGATCAATGTTGTGTCCAGTCCCGTTCAACATCTTTATTAACTACCTGGATGAGGGGACAGAGTGTATCCTTAACAAGTTTTCTAATGGTACAAAACTGGGAGGATTGGCTGATTCACTGGAAGGCTGCATGGCCATTCAGCAAGATTTGGACAGACTGGAGAGCTGGGCAAAGAGGAACCTAATGAAGTTCAACAAGAATAAGTGTAGAATCCTGCACCTGGGGAGGAATAACAACATGCACCAGTACAGATTAGGAGCTGACCTGCTAGAAAGCAGCTCTGTGGAGAAGGGCCTTGGAGTCCTGGTGGACAACAAGTTATCCATGGGACAGTAATGTGCCCTTGTGGCCATGAGAGCCAATGGTGTCCTAGGGTGCATTAAGAAGAGTGTGTCCAGAAGGTCGAAGGAGGTTTTCCTCCTCCTCTACTCTGCCCCAGTGAGACCACATCTGGAGTATTGTGTCCAGTTCTGGGCTCCCCAGTTCAAGTGGGACAGGGATTTACTTGAGAGAGTCCACAGAGGGCTATGAGGATGATTAAAGGACTGGAACACCTGTCGTATGAGGAAAGGCTGAGAGACCTGGGGCTGTACAGTCTAGAGAAGAGAAGACTGAGAGGGGATCTTGTTAATGTATGCAGATATCTGAAGGGTGGATGTAAAGAAGGAGGGGCCAATTTCTCTTCAGTCATGCCCTGTGATAGGACAAGAGGCAATGGATGCAGACTAGAAGACAGGAAGTTCCACCTCAACATGAGGAAGTACTTCTCTACTGTAAGTGCTATGGAGCACTGGAACAGGCTGCCTGGAGAGGCTGTGGAGTTTCCTTTTTTGGTGTTCTGGTTTGAGCCAGGATGAAGTGAACTTTCTCTTTGCTGATTTTTTTTTTTCTTTCAGTGAACTTTTTAGCTGCACCAGTGAACTGATAATAACCAAGGTCACTTCTGACTGTCTGCAGTCTCCCCCCCCTTACAGGGGAGAAGATTAGACCGAAAGCAGAATCAGCAAATCAGAATACTGCTTTCTCGTAATATTTTCTCTATTTGGCTTTCAGTATAGGTTAAGACATCACGGAAGTCAAGCCTTTCGTTTTTCCTTTTTCCACTCACTTTTCTGCTTACTGTGGCTTCGATCGCCCTCTCTTTGGCTCTCTCTTTTTTTTTTCATTTTTTCTTCACAGCCGACATCTGAGGACCTCGTCCGTGCGCCCGGACACTCCCCCCTTCAGCTGGGAGTCACCAGGGAGAAGAGTTGCTGTGAGAGTCGCTGGGGGAGGAGGGAGGGGATCGGGTGTTGCACATCCCTCTACAAATATATATATTCCCTTATCACTAATAATTAAAATCAATCTGTTTCACTTTTCAACCCAGAAAGCCTCTCTTTCTCATTTTTCTCACTCTTTCTCTACCTTGGGGAGGGGGGTGGGACTGTGAGGATTATTGTTATTGGTTTGACTGCCAACTCGGTGCCAAACCGTGACATCTGGAGACTTTCAAGATGCATCTGGATGCGTTTCTGTATGACTTACCCTAGGTGGTCCTGCTCTGGTAGGATGCTGGACTCAATTATCTACAGAGGTCCCTTCCGACCCATAACATTCTGTGATGCTGTGTATCCTCTGTACTTACCGTACATATGAATGAGTAGTTGAATTAAAGACCTACTGTAATCTGTTCACAGATTTGTGGGTATTTTTAACTACCTCATCAGTCAGAAATTAGTCCATGATACCCATGTTGTTACACTTGTATCTTTTTCACTAACATTAAAAAACTATGGCTTCATTAGAAAGTGACATGCTCACTTTTTTTGACATAAATTCCGACTGAAATAAATGAATAGATCTAACTTCATGTGTGAATTCAATCATTTGTGTAAGACACTCAGAAACAGTCACTTACTCCACCTCAGTGGGATGCAAAAGAGAATTGGAAAGGTAAAAGTGAGAAAACTTGTTGGTTGAGATAAAGACAGATTCATAGATAAAGCAAAATCTGCGAGTACAAGAAAAGCAAAGAAAGGAATATGTTCACAACTTCCCATTGGCAGGCAGGTGTTCAGACACCTCCAGGAAAGCAGGGTGTCACAGTTACTTGGGAAGACAAGCACAATAACTCCAAAGGTTCCTCCTTCTTCCTTCTTCCCTCAGCTTTTATTACTGAGCACCATGTCATATAATATGGGATATCCCTTTGGTCAGTTGGCGGCAGTTGGCCCAATTATGTCCCCTTTCAGCCTCTTGCACATCCCTCAGCCTTCTTGCTGGTGGGGCAGTAAGAAGAAACAGAAAAGGCCTTGATGCTCTATTAACACTGTTCAGAAAATCTAATTCCTGTATTTTCAATGCTGTTTGCAAATTAACTCTCCCAGCCCAAACCAGTAAAATTTCAATCCTGCGTTAGTATCATTGTAATCTGAGACAGGATTTAGTATATGATGTGTCTTGTTCAAGAACATAGATTTTAAAAAATTGTTCGTTTTTGAGTAAAACAAGGAGGTTTTAAACTGAGATGATTTTTTTTATTGGTCTATTTATACCTATGTCATTATGTGGGTATAAGTCCAGCCACTTTGAGTAGGCTTGTCACTGTGCACTTTTTTGCTGGGTTAAAAATTTGAAGTAATAGCATGGAAAAAAATCAGTTTCCTCATTATCCACTGGAATCTTCACAGTCAAATATTGTCCTGAATTGTGTGGGATGATTTTTTTATCATGACTGTTCAGGTCCTTGGTGGTGGCTCTGCTTTAATTTTTTCTGGATACTGTAGAAAATTTCTTATTTGTTGTTCAGCAACATCAAGTTCAGCATATATTTCAAGTGCAATTTTGATTTTTTTTTTTAAATAAATTCTGCAAGTTTCTGTAGGCAGAAGACTCCTGATTGTGATAAGAAAGATACAACTTATTGATACTTTTCTGTATGGAAGATTACCACAGTTTAAATTTGACAGAACCCTGTGTAAGTCAGGACTATGTTGTGGATCTACCCAGATCTTTTCTTGATGATTATCTCGATGAAAGCATAAGCTTATTTTTGTAGCATTGTATCAACAATTAAATACATAAAACTGATAACATTTAAAGTGTTTAACTATGTCTTTATAAACATTAAAATGTGCTCCTTGAACCTTTTCTATCAGTTACAGACTTACCTTCTTTCTTTACACAAACTGGGGACTCTCCCTCTCTTGTCTCTCCTTTTATCTTCTGTAAATAATTTTTATTTAGAATTGTGAAAATATTTTCTTGAAATATATTTATAATGTATGTGTTTTAAATGAAGTCTAGTATTTCTATGATGCTGTAACTGTATCAAACAATTTGGACTTGCTTACTATGGTATTCTTCACATTGTCACTCTTTTTTACCGTCCTCGCTTTCCACATGAGAACTTTTCTACAAATATGAATAATTTATACAATCTAATAACAGTTTCCATGCAAAATCATCACTGCCTCAAACTATGCTGACTTCAGAGTGTGTTAGGCTTGATATGGTTGTCCTCCACAGTTGTACACAAAGATTCTGGTAATGAGATGTGGCACGGAAAAAAGTGGTGGTTGTGATTACTGCACACACTTCACAAGTACGCAGTCGTCTGAAACAGGTATGTCTCAGGCACATTTCTGAGCATATTTTATTTTACATTTCCACCCTTAATAATGTGAAAAAAGTTAACTTTCTAGAAATAATGATTCCTTTATATAGAGACAGTAATCTGTTAAAAGGCTTTATTCAGCAAAGAATAGTAACTCCTCAGACTTGTGTTAACTCAAAATCATAATGTAGATTTTAACGTGTTGTTGTCTGTTAAGAATTTTTCATTTTAATGGCAGAATTACAGAAGACAGAGGGAAAACAACAACTTTTTTTTAACTTTAATTAAATTTACAGTATCATAAAATAAAATGCTGTTCTAGAGAGATACTTCCTTATAAAATCACAGGGGAAAGGAAACACCAGATTTTTGTATTGTCCTATACTGTCTACATGTCTTTTTATTGTGGGTTTTTTTCCTATCCCCACCCCCAAATTTGAGCTAAAGTAATTGCAGGTTTTTTACTCCATTATGCAGCATTACAAAAACTGCCAAACATTGTACATCTTACTGTCTGTGTAGCTTGTTGAAGTTAGTAAAAGAGTCCTGGGTTTTTTCTGGAGCCTGCAATACAAACTGCTAGCAATGTAATGATATGGCATTCACATTGTGATGTAAAAAATATACAAGCCTCATGCATTAGTCAAAATTATCTACACCGTGAATGATCAGAATATCAAAAAGGTTCTGATTGCTCTTCTTTTAGAATAAGAGAAATTAAAAATTTTTGCTGATATTTTCCCAAGGGAGTCAAGGTGTAAGATTGATAGTAAAATCTGAAATATAAGTTATAGCATACTTAGAGTACATTTATGGCAGAAAGTTACACCTTTATGCTCTGCCACACAAAATTCCTGGGACATATTGTCTTTTGATCTCCCACAAATTTTTGAAAAATAATTATATCTAAATATACAGTAAAATATTTTCCTGAAGTATTAGGAGTGCTGTGACCAAGGATGTTCTGAGATAAAAATGCACACAAGAGACAGAAGTATAAAAAAATTGCAGGCAATTTTCACTTGCATTAATCTAAGATGGCATCTCCTATTACTGCTGCAGCTCTGCTGTTGGCTGATAAGAGGGTTAGTGTGACCTTATGAACTAAAGTACCCAAGGCAAAATGGAGCAAGTATATTGATTTTTTTTTCATGTAGGTGATACTAAAACTTTAATAAACAAGAATCTTATTTGTGTTAAGGAATCTGTCAGCATCTTAGTTGAAAAAGTGATCTCTGATGGTCAGTGATGTTTCTTTTCAGTATTTTTGGGTATTTTGCAACCTGCTCCTAGTTTTTTTGTATTATCATCATCATCATCATCATCATCATCTTAAAAGAAATTTCTACATGTACCCTCCTCTTATGACTTCTTTAAGGAACAGTACCTATTTCTTTCTTTGAAAAGAGAGGCACTGGTTTCAATCATCTAAAGACTTAGTCCTCTCTATATGTTTTTTTTTCTTTATTTTTTAAGAGTATGTGTCTACATCTTCCTGTCTGTATCTGTCTGTAACTATAACTTTATATCTGCAGCGATACATGCACTCTAAGACAAACAGTAAATTTATATAAAGCTTAAACATGAAATTGTATTTTTTTTGCAGTGTAGTTTACATAAATATTACATAAAGCCAATCTCTGTACATTCATTAGTTTCATTCCAATAACAAATTACCTCAAAGTGCCAGGATATAGTTACAAGCCTTATCTCTGTAGGATGCTGCTTTTGCTCTTTTGGTGACTGCTTTACTCCTTCTCTTAGTGCAATTTCATGCCTTGTTGTTATTTTAAAGTATTTTCCTCTCTTTTGTTCTCACCCTGAATAAAGTTTCTCTTTTGTTATCTTCTAATTTATCTAGTTTCACTGCTTCTATTCTTTTATTTACTCATTTTTCTTTATATATATTTACCTCTTGGTTATCTGCTCTAATTTTGTGTCCTTCTGGGCTACCTATTCTGTTTCTCAAAGGGAAGAAGCTGATGAAATGTGCACTGTTTAATCTTTTCTGCTGTCTCTTAGGTGCTAGAGATCAGATGAGAAGGAACAGATTATTCATGTTTATCTCCAAGAGGGATCAGAATTACTGTGTACTCAGCTAAAATGAGTGAAATGTGATGACGTGTTGGTTGGTATTTGTGGGGGTTTTTTTGGTTGGTTGGGTTTTTGTGTTTTTTTGTTGTTTATTTTTTGTGCTGGTGTTTGGGGTTTTTGTCTTTATATTTTTTTTCATATAAACTATGGTGTGTATAGGATACCATGGTGTATTTTTAGGTAACCAGCAGATAGTGATGTTGTTCAGATTGTTGTATTCTGATTGTACCTCTGTTTGAAGAGGCTGTGTTTCTAGTTAGTATTTACAAAGTGGTAGTACTTGAAATTCACTCTTAATACAACCAGATAGTTTTAAACGCTTATTGCTTCTTTCTTTAGAACACTTCATCAATGAGACAATGCAATACATAATGTGAAATTGTATCTGGATTCAATAGTATGTTGGAAGTAACAGTATTTGTGTTTGGTTGTTTGCACCTCTAATTCTTTTAATTCACTTCTGTTCCACAATGGGTATCACAGGGATACGTGAAACATCACAGCTGTTTATCTGAAAAGGCCATTTTTATCCTGCTTTAGAATGTACAATACATAATCTCTGAACAAAGAACAAAATCCTCACACATTTCTGAAAGATAAAAAAATTGGTTCCTTGATCATATCCTTGCGTTCAGAGAGGGAAAGTTTCCATATGTCTGCATGACTTCTTCCTCAAATGATGAGCAGAAAATTTAAAGAATAACTAAGCATGCAGTGTGCAGAGCCCACCAGTCATGTTGAGTCATATTGTTGTTATTGAGACATCTTGTACTTCCCTCTAGACAAACCCTCATTGAAGCTAGCCCACAGTGGGAGTCAATACAGTTTGCTTTGCCAGTCCTGATTCCCACTAGTAATTCCAGATGGATGCTTGTAAAGTGAAAAGAGTAATGATACTACATAGATATCAGTTATCCAACCAGTTTTTAACCCAGAGAAGGATGCACCTGTCAAAGCCATGGGCTGCCATCTTTTCTAGGAGGATGCTGTGGGAGACTGTGTCAAAGGCCTTGCTGAAGTCGAGGTAGACCACATCCACAGCCTTCCCCTCATCCACTAGGTGTGTCACCCAGTCATAGAATATGAGATCGGTCAGGCGGGAACTTCCCTTCCTAAACCCATGTTGGCTGGACCTGATCCCCTGGTTGTCTTGTAGATGCCACCTGATGGCACTCAGGATGATCTGTTCCATAACCTTGCCAGGCACCGAGGTCAGGCTGACAGGCCTATAGTTCCCTGGATCCTCCTTCCAGCCCTTCTTGTGGATGGGTGTCACATTGGCCAACCTCCAGTCATCTGGGACCTCCCTGGTCAGCCAGGACTGGTGATAAATGATTGAGAGTGGCTTAGCCAGTTCTTCCGCCAGCTCCCTCAGCACCCTAGGATGAATCTCATCTAGACCAATGGACTTGTTGGGATCTAGGTGGCACAGCAGGTCCCTAACTACTTCCTCCTGGATTACAGGAAGGGTATTCTGCTCCCCATCCCTGTCTACCAACTCAGGAGCCCAGTTGTCCTGAGGGTAGCTAGCCTTTTTGTTAAAGACTGAGGCAAAGAAGGTGTTAAGCACCTCAGCCTTTTCCTTGTCCTCCATTGCTAAGTTCCCCCCCCATCCGATAAGGAATAAAGCTTTTCCCTGACCCTCCTTTTGTTATTAATGTATTTATAAAAGCATTTTTTACTATCCTTTACAGAAATGCAACAGTAACACAGAGGAACCTGTTTGTACTAGCTATCCTTTGCCTTCAGACCAGGTGGACTAAAGAAGGAAAGCTCCTCAGTGATACCTGTTACCACAGAAAATCTTCAGGCTATCCTGGAGGCAAGAACTGCAGTGAGATAAGTATTTGCAGAATTGCTTTTCCTTCTTTGGATAATATTTATGCATTTATTGCTCCTGCACGACTTTTTTTTTTTTTTTTTTTTTAATCTGTGTTTTAAAAAAATAATGTTTGATATTTTGGTCGTATTCAATATGATTTTGTAAAATCTTCCAACAGTTTGAACGTATTTTAAACTACATGCCCCAGTCATCCATGGGCAAATTGTATGTGCATAGTTGGAATGCAAATGTCAGAAGATAACATTAAAAAAAAATAAATGTAAGCATATAAAACCTTTTCAATGTCCCTTTTAAACCTTGAAAATATTAATTGCACAGGTACTGCTGTCTGGAGAATCAGAAACAGATTTACCTCTCATAACTCCCAGGTTTTCATGAAAGTGACAAAAACTTTTTACAAGAGGAATCATCTAGTTCTTTCAGTTATTACATTAAAAAAAAGTTCATATTCTCCCTTAATTGAGGTGACATGCTAGTAATTTTAGAAACTGAAACAATTTTTAATATGAGGGAAAAGTATCTGATACTTTGAAATAGGATCAGGTATCTGGAGATGACATTGAACCTTAGGGCATTCTGGAAATCCTTGACTAAGACAGCATACAGATTGCTGCAAGAAAATAATGAAAAACATGTAAAAATCAATAGGGAAAAGAAAAATATTATTGTTAGGCTGGCAGAGAACTGGACATGATGACATCACCAATATGAGAGTGGCACAGGAGAAATTAAAATGATTTGCATTTTTTAACAGGATTCTATTCCCTTCTGCCTCATCTATATCTCACAGTTTCCTAAAGTTTGTCAGTTCACTGCAGCATTGCTGTTACCCCTTTAATTTAGTTCTTGAGTAATAGATTGAAGAATGTGATCTCTAAGGAAATGTATTTCATTAATAATTTAAAAGCTCCAGCTCCTTGGAATGCTTCTGTTTCTACAGGGTCGTGTCAGTAGGAACCCCACACCTGCCCCTGAACTGAGAGTTTAAAAGTAAGTCAAGTTGTAAAGCACATCCTGGAATAGAAAATAATTTCAGCCTCTTCCCCTTTCAAACAAATTAAAAGGATTTTGTCTGCAGCTGAAAATGTCATTATCATCAAAGTCTTATTCTGTCACAGCAGAACAAGATCAATTTCTTAGAGACATTGCAGTAGGTTGGCTGCTCTACGAGGTTCTCCTTTCCCCCAAAGCTGCAAGCAACCCTTGACAAATTCACTTAGCTTGCTTGTGAGTTACAAATTAGGAAGGGAAAATGCTATTGCAGAGCAGTATTTAAATGTATTGCCAGAATATAGCCTCAACTGAGAAAGAAGGCCTTCTATAGCAATCACCAAGAAGAGGAAAAAGAGCCTGACTCCCAAAGACATATGGGGAAAAAAACAACCAAACAAAAAACCCCACGCAACTCTCTTCGCAAATATGTATGTGTGCATGTGTGTGTGTGTGAGTGCACACACAAATGCACATTTGTGTTTGGAGCTTTGCAGCATGTTAAGGGTAAAATGAAAAAAAAAAAACAACACATTAAACTTTTAAAACTTTTTAATACTTTCAAATATTTAATCAGCTGTAAGATATTTGTCTGATACTCTGGACACTAACTCTTTTGCAAGGGGCTTTCTGAATATTTCTGATGGGGAATTATTTTCACAAATAATTTCAGTTTATTGCATTCCATGAAATGTTTTCATCTGGATTGCTCTTTTTGACACTGCAAATGTTTCACATTTGAATCTTCACTGGTTAGACATTTAAGCGGAGATTTTCAAAAGGACTCAGATACTTTAGGTATCCAAATCCTACTGAAACTCTGATCCTAAACTTAAAATTCTCAGTATGTCCAGAGAAAAGCTTGTCAACTTTCCTAAAGGCATGACTTGCAGATGAAAATGTTAGGTGGGAAATTTAATTTCAAATTTTCATATCTCAAAAGCTGAGGCTGGGAGTATGTCTGGCAGTAACTCACAGAAAGAAGAGTTGCTCCCTAGGGTCCACATGGTTCCACGGTGGGACAGGGCATGTCATTGGTTTCCTGAATGACCTGGATACGTAAGTCTCAGCCGTCCTTGCCGTTTAGCTTTCTCTCATGTTAACAATGCAATCCATAATGAGTCATGCAGTACAATGTTCAACATCCTTGATCTAATGATCTGTGAATATAAGCCTCTTTTTTGGAAAAACCTATGTCAATTAGGAGCCAATTAAGTCAACCAGTAGACTATGGAATTCTGTAATTCTGTGTTCATTGTAAAAGGAGATTCAATGCTGGCAAATTGCCCAAAACTAGTTCTTGTCCTGTAGATTTGATGAGGCATTTTTAGAAAACTCTGTTGATATTAAATGTAACAAATTTGAGATTACCAACTTGGGTTGCATAATAAATGCTTATTTTTTTAATATTTTTTTTTATCTGGCTTGCCTGTCAAAGTTCTTTAAGGTAAATAAAATATTGTGGCATGAACAGTCCTTTTTTATAGATGTAAGTAGTACTAGTATTTTGCTGATAATTCATTAACTAGTGTTGTAAGATGTTCATCTATTTTATGACATAATTGTTGAAAGGTAGAACTCCTTGTCTCATCTTTAAGATAAAGAAACAAACAAACAAAAATTATTGAAGTGGTTCACTGGTTTCTTAAAATGTAGCTAAGCAACAATAAGTGGACTATAAGTTCAGGATCAATATCAGCAATACTTGACACGTGAAATATTGAAAAAAATCCTACACAGCCTTTTATAACTAATTCCAAAATATTCTTATACTTCCCACCCTCGGCACACACACTTACATGCATATTGTCTCACTCAAAGGCCTTGCATGTTAACAGCAAACCCCTTACCTGGGAGTGCAAGGTGTACATACCCCTCCCAGGATAACTGATCTTTGCCTGTACCTGTACTGCTCCCTAGCACCTGTTAAGTGCTTACACTGGAGAGCAAGTGTCCCATGACACACTGCACACATCTGAGATGTTGGTCCTCATGTGTTGCACCCTGCAGTGTTGTTGTCAGTTCTTTCAGGACAACATTGCCATCCAACTAACTGGAGTGCAGTGGCTCATGGCAGCTTTTTGGGAGGCTGCTATGCCCAGCCTGGGCAATAGTTGTGGTGCCATGGGCTGATGTCTTTCAGTGTCTAACCAGGTCTGGCTGCTGCTGCTTCTACTGTAAGATTTCTTTCTCGCCCCCTGTTAAGTATTGTCATGTTTTCTTTAGACTTCTCCATTTTTCTGCTTCATTGCTTCAAAAGTCTCTCTCCCTCATCACTTACTGTTTAATCTTGAAGGCTGGCTTCCTTTTTACATGATCAGTTGGAGGCAAACATTCTTTCAGACAGTTTCATATATTCAATTCACATACACACAATTTACACTCACTGGTGTTGTCCAGGCCATTTGCTGAGAGTGGATTGTGCAGGCATATGAATGTATAGATTTAAGGATAAACATTATCCTTATGAATGATACATTTCAGAGATTTCGTAATGACCCACCAGATGTTTTTGTTAGATTGCCTGCACTTTCTTCTACAAAGGCAGACTTCTGGAGAAATGTTGATAGATTCAAACAGTAAGGAAATGATGCTTGTATTAAAAATGTGGAATCACTCATATGCTTTAGAATAATTAAATTGAATTTTGATACTCAGAAGAGAGGTGTAGATACTAAGATGGGAAATAGTTACAAATGGATTAATGATGTTTTCACACAATTAATTTCATCATTTGGCAGGATACATGATTTTCTCCACATGCAAATTCTCATGTCTTGACTGTAATTTCTTATGTATAATCTGTTTTAAATTATTAAGATATTATATTCTTGGTAGTGACAGTTACACTTTATTATCTCTTGGGCCTTCAGCCATTTGATATTGTAATGTGCAATTAAGTCTGAAAAATACATTTTCAATTAATGACATTTGTAGTTGCTGAATCAAACTTCCATATAATTTTCTCATTGGTAAGACCTACTTAGCAAAGAATTTAGAAAATAATTCCACTAATGTTTCAGTGAAACTGTATCTGAATAATAGTTTGTATTTTTTATTAATTGAAAACCAGAATGCCACATTAACAACTGATTTTTTGTCTCCCCCTGCCCTGCAAAACTGCACAGTCTGTTCTATTACATATGATAGAAATGGGACTTTTATAAATATAAGGTTCCTTTCTTCAAGAGAAACTGTGGTTAGACCTGTATTTCACACCCATTTGGTAAGTCTCCACAGTCTTTTACTCTCAGCAGGACTTATTAACTCAAATATGGGACTGTGCTAACACAGCTTCGAGTTTAGAGATGGATCCTGCCTGGACAGCTTGCAGTAGCTGAGGGAGAAATTATTGGTGTCAAACTGAAAAACAGTGAAATGAAGAGAAACCAGTCTTTGGTTAATTGGCAGTATCCTCTGATGTGTCCCTGTGCAAGTTATGTGTATGTTTCTGTTGAGTCTTTTTATGTTCTTTGTTTTATGCTTGATTACAAGCTTAAAGTGATTATGCTATGTCATGTTGAAGAGCTGACATATTTTGTTTGTTTTGGTTTTTGCTTTTTTTTTTTTCTGAGAAGGTAAATGTAGAGAAGAAATGTTATTTGCAGCTCAGAGAACCAGATTTTATGACTTTTCGCTGTTGAAAGTGTGTTGAATGTTGACAAATGCACAAGCTACAGGTCAATTAATTTTCAACTGATGCATGTGAGTCATTTTACTTGAAACTATATCGAAAAGGAAGCCTTCAGTGAAATATGCTAGAAATGTCAGACCTGAGAAAGGGCTGTATTTCATAAAGTATTGGAATGGAGTGCCTATTATTCTCCAGAAAAAAAGTTATGACTATGGAGTGTTCTTGGATGGGTATTATTTCAAATAATCTCCTTCTGAAACAGGGAGAGTATAAATGATCCTTCAGAGTGAAGATTTAATTTATTGTATTAGCCTAGAATGGTTAAAGGGACTAGCCATTTCTGCATTAACTATAAGCTGTTGAATATTGAAAAACAGAGTCACTAGGGTTGGAAGGGACCTCTGAAGATCATCTAGTCCAACACCCCTGCTAGAGCAGGGTCACTTACAGTTGATCACACAGGAACACGTCCAGATGGATTTTGAATGTCTCCAGAGAAAGAGACTCCACAACCTCTCTGGTCAGCCTGTTCCAGTACTCTGTTACTCACACAGTAAAGAAGTTTTTTCTTATGTTTAACTTTGAGAGAAAGCTGTCTTGGGTATAAGCAGAACTTTTCTAAGACTGTAGGGAAAAGATGTTTGATTTGAAGTTGGCAGAATGTGTAGTTGTGAAAAAGGTAAGACAGTCTCCAAAAATATTATTTTTTTAAAATTATTGTAATCCTTTGGAAAAAAAAGGTAGCATTTAAAGTCAAATATCTGCAGAATAAAATTGTCTTTTTTAACTTTTGAGCATGTTTTCAAATAACACATGGAGTTGCATTTCTGCTATACGGAATTTAACATAATTGTGGTCAGAGGAAAAAAGGCTAGCTTTGAATAGCAAAAAACCCTCAAAATCAAACCATAACAGTTTTAACGCTTTACTCCTAAGGTGCCCTCAGCTGAGCAGGTTTATTTCTCATCTTTGGAGTACATTGTCATTCTTGGGTAAAAGACCATACTCTGTTTATTTATTGATCCTCACAGTAGTCTTATAAACTGAGAGATGGGGTGCCCTGCTACAGTAACAACCTTAAAAGTACAAACAAAAGGCCAACTTGATGTCCATAACATCAGCTGCTCTCTGGTGTTGAAGAACACACAGCCCAGCCTAGCCACAACTAGGCTCAAAGTGGAGACAAAACGAGAATGAACAGGTAAACAAAAGAGAAGAGAGCCTTCTTGGCATTTTCCACTCTTTTCCTTTTATTCTCCAATGAGAGATTTTGGAGGTATGGCTGAATAGTTAAATAACAGCAGACATATTCTCTAAAAGCCTGGTCCCATCTTTGATAGGGGACACTACAGTACCCTTTCCATAGGAGGTGTGTTGGATGGCTGCTTGAGTGGTGACTCCTTTGAAGTTGAGTAAAGAGACAATGGACACTCAGCTGTGGCCATAAGAGGATGAGAGATACCAACACCTTGTATGTCCTTATTACTTGGGTTTAATATTAAGATTTTTTTCAATGTTAAGTTCTAGAACTTGAAGACCTTAAGATCCTTTTTTAAATAATTGCGATTATTATCACTTTGCCTAGGTATTTTAATCATTGTTTAAATCTAATATAAGGCCTATTAATAAGTAAGTTGCTAGCATTTAAAAGGTTAACCTCTGTCAGCTGACTAATAATTGTGTATTTTATTGTTAAGATACCTTCTTGCATTAGTGTTTTAATGTTCTGTTCTGCTACTCTAATATTGCAACACCTATACAATCCAACTGTGTTTTTCCTTTTGATTCTATCATTATGACCCCAGTGCTGTTTGCAATAAATCTTGTTCTGTACATATACATCTCATCTGCTATCTTGCCCCATTTGGGACAACCCTGCTTTGATCATTAGGGTTGGACTAGGTGATCTCCAGGGTTATTTTTATAACTCAGCCATTCTGTGATTCGGCACTAGGATTTTATACGAAGAAAGATGATTCAGACTGAATTTTTAGGTGTAAAATGATATATTTCTCACAATAATGATGAAGTCTTGATTTTTTTTTTAATTGCCTGTTATTTTGCTAAAACAATGCTGTATAAAAGTACTGCAACAGTAAGAAATCCTGTTTGAGTCAACTACATTAAAAACTTTACAGTATCAATATAAAAAATAATAATCAAAGAATCCTTTTAATAGTGGATGGCAATCAGGTCTTTTTGGCTTTAGATTAATTGACTGTCATCAGTACTGTTGATATTTCCAATTTGATTTGTATGTAACCATATTATATTAATTTTCCTGAAGAACTATTATGTGTGGGGTGTCTCTTTCTGCCAGTTTGTCTTGATGTTCAGTGTATATCTGGGGCCCCATGGAAGAATAGGATATATTGCTTTAATGTCATAAAACACTTGGGTTTTTTATGTAATATCCTAAACTGGGTTAATGTCATAGGTAAATTTCAGTTTGTTCAAACTCCAGTAAGTTTGGGAATGGAGAGTTACTTGTAGGAGAAGTCTGAAAAATAGGAAAAATATCTACCTTTGATTCATATGCATTTCTTAGGTGTTGTTATATATCTTGACTGGAGTACTAGAGTAGTAATACAGTATTTTATTTTCTCCATCTGTCTAGAAATGTGATCTTTCTATTTTTAGGGTAACCAGAAAGTATGGTGGT
The DNA here is from genome assembly GCA_020745705.1 of Hemiprocne comata. NCBI lineage: Eukaryota > Metazoa > Chordata > Aves > Apodiformes > Apodidae > Hemiprocne > Hemiprocne comata. Next base: position 178,078,238 of record CM036586.1, read on the forward strand.
ATGAATATTTTTGCAGGCTAACATTTATTTGGAATTTAGGCTTCTTAGTTTTCACTTCTTACTTGGCTTTAGGTTAAAACAATATGGAGAATGACACAAATACACAGAATAGAAATTTACTCCTTTAATAGTGATGTTTTTGGGAATGTGTGGTTTTAATACAGTTTGGTTTTTTCTGACTGTATATAGGTCTCTGAATAAATGTTTAGAATTAATAGCTTTGAGTAGTAAGACTTGAGGTACCCTAAGAGGTATTAACCTTCTCCATCTGTCAGATTTACTACACTTCTGGTCAAAATGGGTATCTGATATATCTGCTTCAAAATGTAGTATATAGGTGTTAGGAAATTTCCCTCCTCTGAAACAGGTGAATATGTAAGGCACAAAAGAAAAGATAGACACTTTGTTTGGACAATCCAGTTTCTCAGAAGCCCTATGACATTGCAGTGGAAAAAATTTCTAAATAATTTTGCTTCCTGAATTTTTTATATACATTATTTAACTTAATGGGAGTTTTTTGGGTTTACTTATAATGTATTATTAATTATGCTAGAGGACCTAGGAATTTTATAAGCATATGATTATTACATTAATTTGAAAAAAGAAATAATCCCAGAGTTTTTCTGCCATTTACAATACATTTTAAAATTTCACCAAACTAACAGCAAAAACAACAAAAACTTTTCCTCAGTGTTCTTGGTGTATCTTGAAGAAAAAGGAGATGGTTCTTAGTAGATTTAGGAACAAAGACATTTTAGGTTTTGAAGAAAAAAAATGCAGAAAAATACCCCTAAACAAAATGAAAAAAAAAAAAACCAAACCAACCTCCCTCTCATGATGCTAAGAACTGCAAAATAGCTATACTAACGATTTGACATTCATCATCAGTTTGCAGCATCTGCTGTGGTAGCTGGCAGTCCACTTAAAATAAATCCCAGGAGGCCAGCAGTGCTTGACTCACTGACAGTTAGCCAAGGATATTAAATGATCATGAAAATCTCAGTGCTACAAAACTGTGGGGTTATCACTTGCTATTGTACAGGTCTATGTTTGAGCACTGAATATTACTTGTACATAATGAGTTTGAACTTTGGAATATTTAGACCTTAGGAAGCATTTCTGCCTATTCTTAACAAAATGGATTTATCTCAGTATACGTAGGTGGAAATGGTAAGTGCTGAAAATGAAACAAGACAGGGTACTGCTAACTGAAAGAAAAAAGCAGTTTGGAATTATTTTACTTTTAATAGCCGAATAGTATTGATACTACATTTTCTAATAACATAAAGGTAGCTTATGAAATTTTGTTCAACAGGGTTTATTTACAAAAAACCCAAAAAGGGTGTGGAAGTAATAATTTGTTGTTCTTATTTCCACAATTCCCCTTCCTCCTCAAAGGCCAAACTCCCTTTTTTTCTTTTCTCTATAATAAAAATCTGTTGTAATTATATATAGCTTATGGAATTACAAATTTCAAAAAGGTATATCATTATAATCATGCGAATCCAAGCAGCAAGAAATCTAATACAGAAGAAAAAAAAAGAGAATGGTTAGTATGTTGTAATTTAACCATACTAAGTGCCATTACTTTAAAGATCAGTTATATGTCTTATGTATGACATGTCAATTGCATTTTAAAATTAAGCTATATTCAACATAAACACATAGTTCATGAAGGTTTTTTTGTTGTTGTGGAAACTGACTTAATAATTAAATAATTTGCAAATATTTGGGGTTTATTTATTTTGAGTTTTGAGACAAATAATTTAGATCTGAATTGTTTGGTTTTATATCATGAGTAACTAGGAAAAAGATTGCAAAAAGTTGAGGTTTTTTCTTTTCTTTTGTTTTTTTAAGAAATTTAGCAGTAGTATGAAATTTTAGATGAGCATTCTATTTACATCATAAAAGTGATCAACAGTGTTCAGACCCAAAAGAGGGAAAATTACAGCATACTTCATGCTTCTTTGTCAAATACTATCCCTCTTGTAAAATTAAGGTGAATTTAATTCTAACATATATCCTAAAAAGTAGATTCTAGGGAGTCTTAATCAAGCCACATCATGTTTTTGCACTGTGTTAAAGATGATTAAATTTCCTAATTTCTGTTTTTGATGGGAGTTGAAAAGGGGAGTTATTTTTATTTCTGGTTCCATCCCATGCTCATAAAATTATAGATTGCAGGTTTTCAAATAAAGCAAAAAGACAGCTCCCATGTGCATTCACTCATCCTCAGGAAGGAAAAAAAAAACCACAAACCAAGTTATTATGTCTTCTTTAAATGGTGATGATCGTCTAAGAACAGCAGAAATTCTACTAAGAAAATTCTTATAATATCATACAGTGCAAAATCTATTGGTATGCCACAAAATAAGCACAAATACAGGCTGGGGGGAGAATGGATAGATAGCAGTCCTGAGGAAAAGGACTTGGAGATGGTAGTAGATGAGAAGCTCGACATGAGCTACCAGTGTGTGCTTACAGCCCAGAAAGCAAATCATGACCTGGGCTCCATCAAAAGAAATATGGCCAGTAGGGCGAGAGATGTGATTCTGCCCCTCTGCTCTGGTGAGGCTGCACCTGGAGTACTGTGTACAGCTCTGGAACCCTCAGCAAAGGAAAGACATGGATCTGTTGGAAAGGGTCCAGAGAAGGGCCATGAAGATGATCAAAGGGCTCGAGCACCTCTGCTATGAAGATGGGCTGAGGGAGTTAGAGCTATTCAGCCTGGAGAAGAGGAGGCTTCAGGGAAACCTTATAGTGGCCTTCCAGTACCTGAAGGGGGCCTACAATAAAGCTGAGGAGGGGCTTTTCACCAGAGAGGGTAGTGATAGTACAAGGGATAATGGTTTTAATCTGGAAGAGGGTAGATTTAGATTAGACGTCATGAAGAAATTCTTCATCGTGAGAGTAGTAAGGCACTGGAATAGGTTGCCCAGAGATGTTGTGGAAGCTCCCTCCCTGGAAGTGTCCATGGCCAGACTGGATGAGGCTTTGTGCAGCCTGGTCTAATGTGAGGTGTCCCTGCTAAGAGGAGGGAGGTTGAAACCTGATGATCTTCAAGGTTCCTTCCAACCTTAACCATTCTATGATTCTAGGAAAATGCAATACAATATATGATATGGAAAAAGTAACATTTTGGCAGCTTTTGAAAGGCTAAAATTGGCAACTAAGGACACTGGCAAATCTTTCACAATGCGTATACAGATATATTTCACAGTGTGAAATGGATGTCTGTAGGACTAAGAGTTAACAAGATTAGATAACATTCAGTATTTAGTTCCCATTATGGAATATTGGGGAAAGAAGAAACTTCTGGGCTTTTCTTGACAATTACATTCATTTTAACCAGTCAAAACAAGCTAAGCAATATAGGTCTGACAATCACACAAGTTTGTATGCCTAACTGAAGGAGAATAAGAGGAATTGTAAAGACTGTTTTTTAGTACTATGAAGACATGATATTCTGAGCTGTATTTTAAATACTAAATATCTTGAGATGGCAATGGTTTTATTTCTTCTTGTTTCATTGTACTTTGACATATACTCATGAAGCCATGAGGTTTTATGGAGTTCATAATTATTTTCTTCTGTATGGCAGACTTCTGTATTTTTTAAATCTTATTTAAGATGCTGAAATAAGTAATTATATCAATTCGGTAGAAACTAGGAACAAGAAAAGGAAAAGCAGAAAAATTTTTACTTCTTGATTTTATTTTTAGGAATGTAGTATATAGAAAGTTGATCTCCGAGAAGAAATCAATAGGTAGCCAGATAGCTAAAGCACTCGGGTCAAACTTGGATGAAATTAATTACAGAGCACTATCTGAATGAGATTTGGGATAAATCAGGGACAAATATTTTATCAGTACTAAATGGCATTGTCCGTTATGCAAAATATAGTGTTTCAAAAAAGATTTAAAAAAAAAAAAAAAAAGAAAAGAAGAAAATATGCTTCTAGGAATCTTAATTGGAAATACTCTTTTTAGGGTGATTGATATTTAGTTTTTTCCCAAAGAAAAAAGCCAAAAACAAACAGCTCAAGAAAAAGACAACTCAGACAGGTAAAAGCATCTTTATTTCAGAAGCAATACGCACAGTTGGAATCAACAAATGAATGCTTGCTTTACTAATTGTGCACTTTCATTTTTGCTGGTAGCAGATACACTTAAATAATCAAACTGTAATCTGGGACCATTATGATGACCTTGAATAATAGCAGATTCAATTTCAGTGCATGAAAATCTTTGTATATTTGTATATTTTTTGCTGCTTGTCTCAAATTAGGAGTATTGAATAACTTCAAAGTTTTAAAAAAACTGCATTCTGTTTAATTCTCCACATCTTTATACAGACTTAAATTTTTATTATCACACTTCATTGAATAAATAATTCTCTGTCTAAATAAATAGACAGAGACAATAACACACCAGTCTTCATAGAAAATCAGTTCAAGATTCTAAATTACTTTTCATATTAAATATTAGACTTTCTGCACCCTGAGCTATATTCTCAATCACATATAACATTCATGATATCCAAGTAAAGTATATGATTGTCAAGGAGAAGGAGGGTTACTGGGAATTTTTATTAGAGTTTTACGAGCTGGAAATAGGTAGAACTCCTGATTATTTGTTCCCAGTAACTTCTGAATAGCTTATAGCTCTGCTTTTTGTTGTTGTTGTTGTTGGGATTTTTTTTCCCTTCTTCATTCTGTTGAATATTTTATCTATTGTACTTACCAAATAAAATTATTTTATCTCATCTTAGTTTAGTTGTCTGAAAGCTGGGCTTCTTTCCCAAAACAATGAGATTATTTCCAGTTTACTTCTACATATGAGGAGAATTAGGCATTTCTGTGTTGTGACTCAGTCCATCCTAGGATAAACCTCTAAGGCAGATGGATTGAGTAACTGCTCCCAGTAAATAACTTCTCATTAAAAGTCACTGTAACAGAAATTGTGCTCTCTTGTTTTATTGTCTATAACAAAATCAAAAGCTCCCAAATATTTTCACTAGTGTAAAAGATGTTCACATTCTATTGAAAAAGAACAGGAAAGATCTAGGATGAGTTCATAGAGGGTGAGGGAAAATACTTAGACTGAGCACTGATAATATGAATATAGCATTACTGAGTCTAAAACTTCCTTGTTGCTCTGGCTAAGCCACCAGAAATCAGGATTGTATTACACTCCTTGTTGATAATAGTTTTCAGTGCTGCATGTTGTTATATCAGATAGGAATTAATTAACTCTTTTAAACTAGGTAACAGAAAGGATTGTTCTGCCTTGTTGTCACAATCCAAACCCGGTTTGGGTCGAAGCCACCTTATCTCAGGGCACAATCGCTCTGTTTGTTTTTCAGGATTTTCTGACACCAATATAATATTCAGGATAGCCTTTTGAATTATATCGGTGGGTCCGTCCCTGGCTTGGGACCAGCTTGCTTCCACCGGGTATTTAACCAATTGATAAGCTCCTGCCTGGATATGCACATGCAAGCACACACACACACAGAGGCAAGTTTTAACTTTTACTAAAATATCAAAACAGATAGAGGAGAGTGGCAGAGAAATGTTGTAGATGCACCAGGGAATATGTGTGTATGAAAGGAAATAATAATAGAGAGAGTGACTATGAGCCCGAGGCGGGTCAACAAAAGTGAATGCAAGTGAGAGGCCACTTACACACCCGGGAAAGAACGTGTTAAAGAAAAGGTTTCTCACGTCCTCTAGGGAAGAGGGAATTGTGGCAGCAGGTACGGCGTAGGTGCTGCACTCCGGAGGCAGGGACAGCAGGAGTGCAGCATGCTGATGGCAGGAACAGCAGGGGACAGCGACGCTGAAGCAGGCTCCTTGCTTCGACTCCTTTTGGCCTTTTCCTTCTTCTTCTTTCTTGACAATCTCAGGAACACTGGAGAGGCGAAGAGCTCAACGATCTGAGGAGCACTGGAGAGGCGAGGAGCTCAATGATCTCAGGAACACTGGAGAGGCAAAGAGCATGACGAGCCGTTTTTCCTCTCTGGACACCGGGTCTGGTGGCAGAGTCACACCCTGTTGTGTCTCAGCCCCCACACTGTTTTTCAGCTCGGCTCCTTTTTATTTGGTCTCCTGTTCCTCTTTGTTTTGTCTTCTTCCCAGCGCCTACATGCAGCCCCTGATGAAGTTCCAGCTGCGGCCTATACCCCACAGTATTGCCACCGCTTTTGTTATGTCTCTCTATTACAGTCAATCTAAGTGGGAGACATAATTTTTGTGGAGGCGGGTTCTCCACACCCTTTTTGTTATGTCTCTCTATTACAGTCAATTTAGGTGGGAGACATAGCTTCCGTGGAGGCCAGTTCTCCACACTTGTGGATAGAAACGTGTAATATGAATAAAACTGATAAACATGAGATTTATCAGATTATCCTATTGCACATAAAAAAGTATGAGATAAGTCTATGTACGACTACAAAGAGTAGTGATAGCAATGGGAAAGAGAGGTTAAAAAATGTAACTTAATATACCTCTGTCAATGGCAAGAATGATTTTATTACTTTACCCTTAAGTTTAGAAATAGCAGCCAATTAGGGAAGCTAATTACCATACAGCCTCAGGTTCCCACCATTGATCAGTGAGCCACTTAGGTGTTTGGGATTTTTTTCCCTTCTTTCTGAATTTCTCTCTCTCTCTCTTATTTTAAAATTAAATTGATTCCTTCCTCAAGGCCAGAATTCTGTCTCTGACCTGTAAAACATTAATTTAAAAACTGGTTTTCTTTCTTATTGAAGGGTACACAGTGTGTTTGATTCACACACATTTATTCTATTAATTACAGTAGAAATTATGGGTAAGAATATATGTTATATAATAATTAAAAATAACAGTGCTGTCACATTTAAGCTAAGCTTGACTTTTCTCATAATGAGGAAAGATGCTTTTTATCTATCAGCAGGATCCAGGAAAATTTATATGCATTTTATAGGGTAAGTGGGGATAGAGAAGTGATTGTGTTATATATATTTCTTATTTGTTACATAAACTTTAATTCTGCATGCACTCAAATACATTCAGCTTTGACTGATTTTGAGCAATAAGTCTTAGAAGTTACTGTAGAACAAAGCTGGAACAGAAAGTTGTTTTTTAACAATGAAATCACATATTAGAATCTTTCTAACAGCAAAATTAAATATTAAGACCCATTAAAGACCAAGAGACTTCTCAGTACACTGAATTTGCTGTGTTTTCATTTTATCTTGAGATGTTTCTTAGTTGCTTGCAATATGCTTATGTATGGAGACTGGGCTGCTACCTTGAAAAAAGTTTTCAGAGAAAATGAAGTGAACTTGTAAAAATCTGTCAGTAATGGAATTAATTTACTTAATTTTAAACTAGTAAAAAGCCTGTATCCCAATACTTTGAATGAGGATTAAAATGTTACTATAATGCATAGCATTCATCATTATTGTTACTGTTTTTTTATTGTTGTGCAAGCATCTAGATATCAGTTGAGCTATGAAAGTAAAGTGCTATGTGTTGTGCACACATATAATCCTATCCTAGGACATTCAACTGGGAATAAAGTATTTAGGTAACCACTGAATAAAATGAGATATAATGCAAAGAAATGGGAGTCAGATCCAAAGCTATCCACTGACCCCCTTACAGCATTAAGCCCTTCTTTTTGCACAGCATCCATGACTTCCAAATGCTTTACTGCACGTGTTTGCTCTAAAAGGTTCACAGGGCATATTCCTGAAAATTCATTCCACATATTGGAGTGATATAAACTACGAAGCATACAACTTACTATAAAATTCAGAATCCTAGATTCAGAAAGGAGATTGGGTGTGTAGACCTGAGACAGATGTTAAAATCCATGGAGCTCTGGTCAGAACACTAGTGGTTACAGATCACAAAATTTACCTCTAACTTTCCCTCCTTTCGGATAATTCCATGTGTGAACTTGGAAGTCTAAGTCAACCTTGGAGATTCCTCTTCCAGAGTTTCACACCTAAATTTTTAGTTTTGCAGTCAGCACAATGCCAATGACTGATGCTTTTACCATTTTCAAACTCTTCAAAGGCAAAAAAAAAAATCTCAAGACTACCAGCAAGTTGCTGATAAGCACTTCTCAAAATACATTTAGCAAAAACCAAGGATTAGTGTCCTCAAGCATGTTTGACTGTGCACAACATAACCTCAGCAGACTAGATAGATATAGATTATATAGATTTTATATAGATAAAGATAAAGATACATATTTTTATAGATACAGATAGACAGAAAACATAGTTCTATGTAATTAAATTTCAATCAGTATTTGTTTTTCTTAATTAAATTTTACTTCATGCAAAACCAAATGGTATATGACTCTGGATAAAATTTAAATAATAACCTGCTACCTGTGAAACTGCTAGTTGTTTGGCAACTGTTTCTCTACTCAGTAATAAATGTAGTTTGAGCTAGAAATAGTACCAGGCAATCAGACATTATCATAGAATCACAGAATCATAAAATTAGGTTCCTCTTTGCCCAGCTCTCCAGTCTGTCCAAATCACGGAATCACAGAATCACAGAATCACCAAGGCTGGAAAAGACCTTTAAGATCATCAAGTCCAGCCTATGACCAACACCACCACACCATCTAGACCATGGCACTAAGTGCCACATCCAGCCTTGCCTTGAACACATCCAGGGACGGTGCCTCCACCACTTCCCTGGGAAGTCTATTCCAATGTCTAATCACCCTCTCTGTGAGGAAGTGCTTCCTAATATCCAACCTAAACCTCCCTTGGAGCAACTTCAGGCTATGCCCTCTTGTCCTGTCACTGGTTGCCTGGGAGAAGAGCCCAGCCCCAACCTGACTACAACCTCCCTTCAGGTAGTTGAAGAGAGTGATGAGGTCCCCCCTGAGTCTCCTCTTCTCCAGGCTAAACAACCCCAACATCCTCAACCTCTCCCTATAAGACTTTCCCTCTAGTCCTTTCACCAGCCTTGTTGCTCGCCTCTGGACCCGCTCCAGCACCTCAACGTCCTTCTTGAAGTGAGGGGCCCAGAACTGGATACAGTACTCAGGGTGAGGCCTCACCAGTGCTGTGTACAGGGGGGAGAATCACATCCCTACTCCTGCTGGCCACACTATTCCTGATACAAGCCAGGATGCCATTGGCCTTCTGGGCCACCTGGGCACACTGCTGGATCATGTTCAACCAGCTGTCCACCAGCACTCCCAGGTCCCTCTCTGCCAGGCTGCTCTCCAGCCACTCTTCCCCCAGCCTGTAGCGCTGCCTGGGGTTATTGTGGCCAAAGTGCAGGACCCTGCACTTGGTCTTGTTGAATTTCATGCCGTTGGCCTCGGCCCATTGATCCAGCCTGTCCAGGTCCTCCTGCAGCCTCTTCCTACCCTCTGGCAGATCAACACTCCCCCCCAGCTTGGTGTCATCTGCGAATTTACTGAGGGTGGACTCAATCCCCACATCCAGGTCATCCATAAAGATATTGAATAGGACTGGGCCCAGTACTGATCCCTGGGGGACACCGCTGGTCACCGGATGCCAGCTGGATGCAGCTCCATTCACCATCACTCTCTGGGCCCGGTCATCCAACCAGTTTTTGACCCAGCGAAGGGTGTACCTGTCGAAGCCATGGATCGCTAGCTTCTCCAGGAGGATGCTGTGGGAGACTGTGTCAAAGGCTTTGCTGAAGTCCAGGTAGACCACATCCACAGCCTTCCCCTCATCCACTAGGCGGGTCACCCAGTCATAGAAGGAGATGAGATTGGTCAGGCAGGACCTCCCTTTCCTAAACCCATGTTGGCTGGACCTGATCCCCTGGTTGTCTTCCACATGCTGCTTGATGGCACTCAGGATGATCTGTTCCATAACCTTGCCAGGCACCGAGGTCAGGCTGACAGGCCTATAGTTCCCTGGATCCTCCTTTTGGCCCTTCTTGTGGATGGGCTTCACACTGGCCAACCTCCAGTCATCTGGGACCTCCCCAGTGAGCCAGGACTGGTGATAAATGATTGAGAGTGGCTTAGCCAGTTCTTCTGCCAGCTCCCTCAGCACCCTAGGATGAATCCCATCCGGACCCATGGACTTGTTGGGATCCAAGTGGCACAGCAGGTCCCTAACTACTTCCTCCTGGATTACAGGAGGGGCATTCTGCTCCCCCTCCCTGTCTACCAATTCAGGAGCCCAGTTGTCCTGAGGGTAGCTAGTCTTTTTGTCAAAGACTGAGGCAAAGAAGGTGTTAAGCACCTCAGCCTTTTCCTTATCTTCCATTACTAAGTTCCCCTCCTCATCCAATCTTGCTGAATGGCCATGCAGCCTTCCAGTGAATCAGCCAGTCATCCCATTTTTGTCTCATCAGCAAACTTGCTGAGGATACACTCTGTCCCCTCATCCAGGTCATTGATAAAGATACTGAACAGGGCTGGACCCGGCACTGATCCCTAGGGAACTCCATTAGTTACAGGTCTTCAGCTGGACTTTGGACCACTGATCCCACCCCCTGGGCTCTGTTGTTTAGCCAGTTCTCAATCCATGTCACTGTCCACTCTTTGACCTTTCATTTCCTGAGCTTGCTCACGAGGATGCTATGGGAGACAGTGTCAAAGCCTTGTTGGCTACATCCACTGGTCTCCCTGCATCTATCCATTCAGTCACGCCATCATAGAAGGCTATCAGGTTAGTCAAACATGATTTCCCCTTGCTGAATCCATGGTGGTTACTCCTCATAACCTTCTTCTTTTCTATGTGCTTAGAGATGTATATTTCTGTTAACTCATAACTACTGTTCTGCACATAATTTTTGTTTAGTTACATTGATTGTAGCATTATATAATAGAGTTCTAACATCTCATAGGTTGCAGTAGGCACCGTTTCTTGTCTGTGCTGAGAGATAAAGTCAATTTACTAAGGTTGACAAAAAAACTGTCAAAATGATAAATCCTCTGTGACTTAATATTTGGACTGATTTTTATTTTTTTAATCCCATGTCTATAGACTGTCTAAAATTCATGAACTTTCCATTTTGTCCTCCAGCACTGATACTGTAATCCCAATAAGCTTTTATGTTATGACATGAAATTATAAATTCATATAGTTATCTTCGTATGAATGACTGTTCTTTGTCTAACCAAAATCACTCATGAAGTCCCACACCAGCCTTGTGCCTGCCAAAGATTACTAACAAAAGTCATCCAAATTTAAGAAGAACTTGGGATATGCTGTACTGTATGCTGTAAGATCTGATTTTTAAATGCATTTCTGCTAACATACTTTTGTCCCTCTTTCTTTTTCCTCTTTTTCATCTGTTAGGAACGTTTACTTTAAAAACATATCAAGTTTTACTAATGAAGAGATTATATATGACTGAAAGGGACATGAATCCTTGGCAACAGGAAATACTGACAAGACAATTGAAATACCTGAAGTCTTCCTCGTAAGAACATGTCTATTACTAGAGAATTATACACATGGATACTCAGGATTCAGTCAGGGGTGCAGGGTTCAAGGTTTAGGTAAAACCTGTACAAAATAGTACAGACTGGTATTTTCAAAATTTTCAAGTCCTCTGGTTTTTTTGGCCCCACTTAGTACGTTTCTTTGTCTTTATGATTATAACTGGTAGAAAAGACACCACAGCCTAAGTATACTTTTTACTAAATATTACAGCAAAAGACCCTCAGGTGCTAGGGTGATTTATAAAAATATTGTGGTTTCTATGTTTCTGTGAATTCTGTGAAATATTTTGTTATGAAAACGACAAGAAGAATTTGTAATTCAAATTCAAAATCGTGCTAACTGTACCTTTTTAATTTCTAAGCAACCCATACTACGTTCAGCTAAAAGATACACAGCAGCTAGTATAGTTTCCTTGGAAACTAATGGATCTGGGAAAAACATAGGAAAGAAAGTACAGAACCTTATTTTATACATAAAAGCCTCTATTTTTTTTGTTTATTGGCTAATTCTGTAGGTCTTTCAAAATGTTCTTGAAGTATTTTATCCTCAAGAAATACCTAGGATAGAAACTTCCTCAGACTTCAATCTTAGTACAAAGATTTGCAAGTGTTTTTTATTCTATTGGCATACTTGCTGTTTTAAGTATAAAAATTACACAAATGCCTTAACTTTAACTATGCAGAAAACAAGCAAACAAACAAGGAAACAAAACATAGATGGTAGGAAGAAAAAAATTTAATTAGTGTTGTCCAAATATTTAGAGAAATAATTTTATATGGAAATACTGTCAACTATTGCCATTTCTATCAAGATATTTTGCCAGTATGTGGAAATCGTCAGATATTAATTTTTCAGTTTGAAGTAGCTTTTGGAAAATTTGCCTGAATGTTTTAAAAAGTATTTAAAAATTTAACAGCAAATGAAATTTTTCACATAAAGCCTCATATCAAAATGCATTTTGACTTTCCACAGCCTTCAATGAAATTTGTCTGAAGTCTTCAGTGGCAGCTTCTCACACCACAGACACAGTGAGAATGGATTACACCTGAAGGAGAAGAGAAGGCAGACACGGTGTCTTCATAGGGAGATGCAGTGTGACATGCACTTGCTCTGCCCACAATCCATTCTGGCAGGGCCTCTTCTGGCTGTAACCCAAGAGTCATGTGGGAGCATTAGTACAGCACTATGCCACCTGAGGGGAGGGTGAGACAAATGCTGAGACAAAATGCTGTGACGATAGTACTGTGAAGTTAATGGATCAGCACTGGCATGCATACAGCCAGTTCATATCACAAGCAAAGGCAATGTTTTTTGCCTACATTCATCTACATAAATGTGTCTGCTCTCTTGCTCTGTCATATTTACATGTCATCATATGCATGCATTGACTGGACATCTGCATTTTGTGACTTTTCGGGAAGTTTTCTATCTAAATGAGGTTAAATTGTAAAGCAAACATGGAAAATCCAGTATGGAGGTGTTGTTAAGAGCTATCAGTGAGCTGCAGAGGTCATCACACAACTCATTTCTGAATAAACTTTTCTGTATACTTACATGTACTCATGAGACTCACAGACAATACATGGTTTAAGAGTTTTAAAACTTTTTCAACAAAGAAAGGATAAAAAAGCCAAAACAAAAAGCTTAGCTAGTGTTCTTCATTCAGATTTTCTGACCAATGCTGTATTTATAACAGTGCATTTTTAATGTAACATATAATTTTCTATAATTATATGCATGCAGATCTTTTTCTTATCATCATAATGATCTCTCAATTTCTTTTGTAGCCTCAGAATATATGTGTCCACATCATCTGGCTTCTGAAGAAAGACAGACTTCTGTGTTTCTCATAAGTTACTCAGAATTTAATTAGTAAAAGAAAGTTGGAACATCCTAAGACCTAGTAGCATTTCTAGTCCTGAGGCTAATAAGGACTTTTATCAATTTCTATTTTAATGTGGAATCTGTAACCTGTATGCAAAGGTGGATGAATATTTGGGACACAATCCTCAGAGTGAGCACATCTCCAGATAATTCTTTGATTCACTTACACCTACTCAGGTGCCTATTCCACCAAAACATATATAAACCTCACCTCATTACCTCCTTTTGGCTCATTGCATGGAATCTACAAAAGACTTATTCCAAAAAGAAACTTTGTATAATTTTAAGAGATTGCTAATATTGAGTGATTATTACCTCTGGGTTTTTAGCTATATCGAGACTATTCAGCCTAAGATACTGTTTCCTATTCTTTCTTCATGTTTGCATAACCTTAGAGTACATGATTAAAATTCATGGACTTTAGATAAAATAAAATAAAATAAAATAAAATAAAATAAAATAATAAAATATACATTTTTACAATAAATGTATACTTTATAAGAATACACTTTTATTGTAGCATTAGCATAGAATCACAGAATCATCCTGTTTGGAAAGGACCTTGAAGATCATCAAGTCCAACCAAAACCTAAATCCACTTACCATAACCTAATCTACCCATTCAGTGCTTAAATCATGTCCCTAAGCACCACATCCATATTTCTTTTAAATACTTTCAGGGATGGTGACTCCACCACCTCCCTGGGCAGCCTGTTCCACTGTCCAATCACTCTTTTGGTAAAGAAATTCTTTCTAACATCTAGTCTAAACCTCCCCTGGTGCAACTTCAGGCCACTTCCTCTCGTCCTGTCATTATCCACTTAAGACAAGAGCCCAACTCCCACTTCCCTACAACCTCCTTGCAGGTAGTTATAGAGAGCAGTGAGGTTTCCCCTCAGCCTCCTCTTCTTAAAACTAAACAATCCCAGTTCCCTCAGCCTATCCTCATAGGAATTATTCTCTAGATTTGTCACCAGCTTGGTAGCTCTTCTCTGGACACGCTCCAGCAACTCTACGTCCTTCTTATTGTGAGGGGCCCAGAACTGGACACAGTACGTGAGGTGTGGCCTCACCAGTGCTGAGTACAGGGGAATGATCACCTCTCTACTCCTGCTGGCCACATTATTCCTGATGAAGGCCACAATGCTGTTGGCTTCCTTGGCCACCAGGGCAATTACATTGGTTATTTTTGTATGTTGTATTTGCCAGTTGCCAATCAATGTATTAATTCAATTGCTAGCATCTGATGCTGGTGAGGGACCCAGTTTTATTCCTCAGATTCAAACTCAGTTTTATTCCTAAGTTACTAAGTACACATAAAGAAATACTACACTTGTTGAATGAGCCAAATATTTTCTGTAGTATTATTTTCCATAGTGCAAAACTTAATTTGAGAGGACACACACCATCAATGTGTCCTAAAACCAACGTAAATTAAGAAGTATCTGGTATATTTTTATTTTTACCACATTCATAGGCACTGGGCATTGATTATGCTTCCAAATAAGTCTTTATTCCATCTACCTTCATAGCTTTTATTAACTCTTTCTTGATAAATTATTCAGTTCAGTGTAAACAAACTTACCTGCCTGCCTGCCCAACAACTGTTGATAATCCTCTTGTGTACACAGATAACTCATCATGTGTTTTTTGTTTTGTTTTGTGTTTTTTTTTCAAAATAAAGACGTGAAGACATGAATTTAAACATATAATAATTGACAATTGATAGACTAAATAAAACAATGAAAGCTAATACAAATTATAATTGAAATATTATTTTAAACAACTTTATGCTTTTTACTGATGGATTTGTGCATGGGTGATGAAATTTATTTATAGGAGTGAAATTATAATTTGGAAGTAAAGCTCTCTATCAAATTTAATTTGTTTTTTCATCCAGAATACAAAAAGCCATTTACTGCTCAGGAATAGATACATGTGTGCATTTATATAAATACCTCTGATACAACAGTTCTGAACTAGGCAGACACACACACACCCCAATGAAAAGTTGTCTGTAAAACATAATAATAAAATCCAAGCAGAAAACAACCAAAGACAGAAATCTGTATTTATTAAGCCAAAGTAGCAAAAAAAACCCAAAAATAAGGAGGAAAAAAACCCCACCTTGATTATGATGCTAATGTTTCTGTTTAAATAAGAGACATAGAAGTAGAAAGATGAGATGTACCTAATGGTAAAAGAATTTAAAAGACAAAATTAAAATTCTACAGTTAAAAATTCTGAAGTTAAAAAAGTATGGAGGATTATGATACTATCGAAACATTTTCTTGTCTCTTGGGAAAAACGTTATATTGTACTCAAATACACAGCATGTACAGTTTGCCTAACTAGCTTCATTAAAATATACTATTAAGTATTATACTATTAGATAAAACCAAAAGAAGGAGTCCTGTGAGTCTCCAAAGGTTCTTTGAAATTAGAGGAAAAATAGCAAATGGGCATATGGATAGACTAGGTGTTTTTGTTTGGTTTTGGGTTTGTTTGTCTTTTTTTACTGGGGTGGTTGTTCTTCCTTGCTGCTTGAGTTTTGTTGGGGTTTTATTTATTTATTTTATTAAAAAAAAAAATAAATCTCTCCATCACCTTTGGTAAGTCCTGGGAAACAGGAGAGGTGCTTGAGGACTGGAGGAAAACAAATGTCACTCCAGTCATCAAAAAGGGCAAGAAGGAGGACCCAGGCAACTATAGACCAGTCAGCCTCACCTCCATCCCTGGAAAGGTGATGGAACAGCTAATACTCAGCACTGTCTGTAGGCACAACAATGATAAGAAGGTAATAAAAAGCAATCAACACGGTTTTACCAAGGGGAAGTCATGTTTAACCAATCTGATAGCCTTCTATGAGGATTTGACCAGGTGGATAGATGATGGTAGTGCAGTGGATGTGCACCTTGATTTCTGTAAAGCATTTGAAACCGTCTCCTTGCAGCTGAACTGAGGAAGTGTGGTCTGGATGATCAGATACTGAGGTGGATTGTGAACTGGTTGAAGGAAAGAAGACAGAGTTGTGGTCAGTGGGACAGAGTCTAGTTGGAGGCCTGTATCTAGGGGAGTCCCTCAGGGGTCGGTACTGCGACCAGTACTATTCAATATATTCATCAACGACCTGGATGAGGGAACAGAGTGCACTGTCAGCAAGTTTGCTGATGACACTAAACTGGGAGGAGTGGCTGACACACCAGAAGGCTGTGCTGCCATTCAGCAAGACCTAAACAATCTAGAGAGTTGGGCAGGGAGAAATTTAATTAAATACAACAAGGGCAAGTGTAATATCTTGCATCTGGGAAAGAACAAACGCATGTACCAGTATAGGTTGGGGGCTGACCTGTTGGAGGGCAGCATAGGGGAAAGGGACCTGGGGGTCCTGGTGGGAAAAAGGATGACAATGAGCCAGCAATGTGCCCTTGTAGCCAAGAAGGCAAATGGCATCCTAGGGTGTATTAGAAGGAGTGAGGTTAGTAGGTCAAGAGAGGAACTCCTCCCACTCTACTCTGCCCTGGTGAGGCCACATCTGGAGTATTGTGCCCAGTTCTGGGCCCCTCAGTTCAAGAAGGACAGGGAACTGCCTGAAAGAGTCCAGCATAGAGCCACAAAGATCATTAAGGGGGTGGAATATCTCCCTTATGAGGACAGGCTGAGGGAAATGGGACTCTTTAGCTTGGAGAAGAGGACACTGAGGGGCAACCTCATGAATGTTTACAAATATGTAAAGGGCAAGTGTCAGGAGGACAGAGCCAGGCTCTTCTCAGTGATGTCCACTGATAGGACAAGGGGAAACAGTCTCCTTTGCTGGAGACATTGAAAACCTGCCTGGATGCATTCCTGTGTGAGCTACTCTATGTGATCCTGCTCTAGCAGGGGGGTTGGACTCAGTATCCTGCAGAGGTCCCTTACAACCCCTAACATTCTGTGATTCTGTGAAACCACCTTGGAATAGCAAACAGCCTAAAAATAACAACTTTGACTGAAGAGAATGTTCACTTCAAGAGACAGTTGTCTTTCACCATTCTAGAGTCCAAGTGCCTGACAAAATACTGATAAAAACTTTAACTCAGAACATTAATCATACAAGAAAGAGCCCAGTTTGTTTACATAAAATAGTTAAATTACCAATTGATGAGCTACTGCTGTTGTTCCTAAACATTAATCATAAAACAATCTCTACTTCTGCAAGGTCAAAGTACACATACTACACATACTAAATACTGTCTTACTGATAAGAACACCCCCCCCCCTTCAAAACAAAAACAAAAACAAAAAGACAAAAAAAAGACAAACCTTGAGAGTAAGTGTAAACATTTATTTTTAGATTCAAAGATTTTGAGACCTATGGGATTAACACTGCAGAACTGAATAGCTTCGCATTTGTGAAGTGTTCATTTCCTTCAGAGCATTAGAATTTATCACAGGTGAGATGTAAGTTAGATGAATGATCACAACTGAGGACATAGAGTGTCATTCTGAAATTTTTCTCAATAGATTATTTAACAAATCAAAATACATTTATTTTTAGGATTCTTTATGCACTGAAGAACTTTTATATCAATAAAAGGTCCACTGTACACATCATTGACAAATTAATATATTTATTCTATTTAACTATTCTTTATAAGTTTACACTTCTAGAATTATGTTTTCTTAGTTCTGTACTTTTAATTCATCATAGGTATATATTATTTAAACAATTACCATATTTTTACAAAGTGTAATCTTGCAAATTATTGAAAAAACCTTCATGTCGAAGTGTCCTAAATTTTCTTTAACAATACTTCTAGCATATCTCTTTAATACAAATTCATCTCATGAAAGAGAATATCCTGTAGAAGTTTGAATCAATTAAATGGTCATAACTATTCACCTGTCAGTTAAGGATGGCTTTTTAACCTTTGCTCTTACACTAATTCATTGGGTTAAATATACAATTTTTTATAGGAAAAATATTTTGTTCACCTTCTTCGCCTCAAGGCTGATTTCCTCAATGTTTCCATTTCAAATTAATGATTAATGTCATATTAATACCAAAGCTATATCACACACACCAGAGAGAGGCTTGAATCAAAAAGAAATAATGAAATTAATCTTATGAAACTGCTGGGCAGTTTGTAGGCTTTCTTATCTTTTTCGTGGGCAACTTTATTTGAAATAGCTTCTCATAGTGGTACAAACACTTATTACCTCTTAATCATTTTTTGACACTTCCTGCCTCCTTATTACACTGCAATTTTTGAGGATCAATATAAATTGCTTAATCGTGTGCAGCCTGAAATAAAATTTGCTGGCTATTCACTGTCTCCTACTCCAATGAGCAGTCGTTGTTGTGAATGAGTGCCCCCAGAGTTCGCAGCACAGGCACACACTTAGGCTGAAGAGAAACCCATGGGAGAAACCATCATCTGTAGCTTAGCTGGGTTGGGAAGGGAAGGGAAGGGAAAAGTCAAATCTCCCTTGCTAAGGTAGGTTCATCTAGAGCAGGTTTCACTAGATGGCATCTAGGTGGGTTTTGAATATCTTCAGAGAAGGCTCAACAACATCTCTGGGCAGCCTGTTCCAGTGCTCTGTTACCATCAAAGTAAAGGGGATTTTCCTAATGTTCAAATGGAACTTCCTCTATTCCAGTTTGTGCCCATTGCCTCTTCTCCTTTCATTTGGCACCACTTAAAAGTGTCTGGCCCTATCCTTCTAAACCTACCCTTTAGTTATTCATAAGCATTGTTAAGATCCCCTCTCAGTCTTCTGTTCTCCAGGCTAAACTGACCCAGGTCACTCAGCTTTTCCTCATAAGAAAGATGCTTCTGTTCCCTAATCTTTGCCATAGCCCTCCACTAGATTATTTCCATTAATTCCTTGTCTTTCCTGAACTGGAGAGTGTAAAACTGGACACTGTACTTGAAATGTGGCCTCACTAGGGCAGAGAGGAGGGGGAGGGTAACCTCACTTGACCTGCTAGACACATTCTTCTTAATGCACCCCAGGATACCATTGGCTTTCTTGGCCACAAGGGCACATTGGTGGCTCATGAATAACTTGTTGTCCACCAGGACTCCCAGGTCTTTCTCCATGGTGCTTCTGTTCAGCAGGTCAGCCCCTAACCTGTACTGGTGCATGGGGTTCTTTCTCCCTAGGTGCAGGACCCTCCATTTGCCATTGTTGACCTTCAGTAAGTTACTCTCTGCCCAACTCTCTAGCCTGTTCAGGTCACACTGGATGGCAGCACAGCCTTCTGATGTGTCTGTCATTGCTCCCAGTTTTGTATCATCAGCAAAGTTGCGAGGATACACTCTGTCCCTTCATCCAAGTCATTGATGAATGTGTTGAACAAGACTGGATCCCAATACTGACCCCTGTGGGACACCCCTGGCTACAGACCTCCAACTAAACTGTACTACTTACCACAACAATATGAGCTCTGCCATTCAGCCAGATCTAAAGCCACCTCTCTGTCCACTCATCTAACCCACATTTTCTTCCCAGGCTTACCTATGAGGATGATATGGGAGACAGTGTCAAAGCCTTGCTGAAGTCGAGGTAGACAACATCCACTGCTCCCCCCTCATCTACCCAGCCAGTCATGCCATCATAGAAGGCTATCAGATTGGTCAAGCATGATTTCCCCTTGGCTGACTATTCCTGGTAACCTTTTCCTCCATGTGCTTAGAGATGACATCAAGAATGAGCTGTTCCATCACCTTCCCAGGGATGAAGGTGAGGCTGACTGACCTGTAGTTTCCTGGATCCTCCTTCTTGCCCTTTTTGAAGGCTGGAGTGACATTTGATTCTCTCCTGTCTTCAGGTACTTCTCCTGTTCTCCATGACTTTTCAAAGATGATGGAGAGTTGCTTAGCAGTAATATCTGCCAGCTCCCTCAGCACTCATGGGTGCATCCCATTGGGGCCCATGGATTTATGGGTGTCCATTTTGCCTAAATGATCTCTTGCCCCACCCTTCTTGACCAAGGGAAAGTCTTTCTTTCTCCAGACTTTCTCTCCTGCCTCCAGGGTCTGGGATTCCTGAGGGTCGACCTCAGCAGTAAAGACTGAAGCAAAGAAGGCGTTCAGTAAATCTGCTTCTCTGTATCCTTCCTCACTGGGGCACCCACTTCATTCAGCAGTAGGCTCACATTTTCCCTAGTCTTCCTTTTGCTTTTGATGTATTTGAAGAAGCTCTTGTTGTCCTTGACATCCCTTGCCACATCTAACTCCAAGGGGGCCTTAGCCTTCCTCCTTGCATCCCTGCATAGTCTCACAACGTTTCTCTATTCCTCCCCAGTGGCCCATCCCCTTTTCCATGACCTGTAAACTTGCATCTTCCATCTGAGACTTTTCAGAAGCTCCCTGCTCATCCATGCAGGTGTCCTGCCTCTGTTGCTTGATTTCTTTCTCATAGGGTTGCACTGATCTTGAGATTGGAGGAAGTGGTGTTTGAATATTAACCAGCCCTCTTTGACCCCCTACCTTCAAGAACTCTAACCCATGTGATTTCTCCAAGTATGTCTTTGAAGGGGCAGAAGTTATCTCTCCTGAAACCCAGGGTTGCAATCCTACCTACTGCCTTGCTTCTGCCACGCAGGATCCGGAAATCCACCATCTCATGGTCACTGCAGCCAGGGCTGCCCTGAGCTTTCTCATCCCTAACCAGTCCTTCTTTGTTAGTACAAGGCCCAGAAGCACACCTCTCCTCATTGGCTCCCTCACCACCTGTGTCAAAAAGTTAGTATCAGTGCCCTGCAGGAATCTCCTGAACTATGTGCTCTTGGATGTGTTGTATTTGCAGCAAATATCAAGGTAATTAAATATTCATTTATATGTGAAAAATAACCTCTCTTATCATATTTTCAGTCTGTTGTGTTGGTTTTCTGGGACCTGTTTCAAAAATACATATATTTATAAAAAGAAGACATCTGTATATATTTTCCCTGGAAAATTCACATTAACAAATGGAATTCTGAATTCTAGATTTATTTGTTAAACTCACAACTATTTTGATTCAGAAAATACTATGTCCAGCATGAAGAGAGTAACCAAGAAGAACTGTGTGGAGAAAGCAATCAACTAATCCAATTCAATTCATTTTTCTTTTCAGTCAGCAGTAGTGTAGTATTAATTCTGTTATTATTTTTTCTCAGTCATTGGTAACATAGCATTGATTCTATTTTTAATTACGTTTTTTGAAGCTAAATAATACATCAAAAAGTATATCATAAATTAATTTTCATTAAATAGAGAAAAATATATATAAATCTGGTTAAGAACTCGTTAACTGTAAATATTAATGTGAGATAATTTACAAAGTAAAGGACTTCATTATTTTGAAAAATTATCAGAAATGCTTCAGAAAAGGAAGAATTAAAGTATCTGTAAATGAGCTTTACTAGTCCCCCATGAATGAGGACTCTCAGCACCAAAACCAACTGCCAAACACACTGTATTTTCATTGTGCAGCTTTATATATACATTTATATATATATCATACTCTTTCTACTCTCTTTGTTGATTTTTTGTTATTGTTATTGTTGAATTATAGCTGACATTCTGACTGCCACATATAAAACATATGTTTTCCAAGCAAGTAAGTGGAAACTAGATCTGTCAAGTGCCAGTGATGATTTCCTTACCTGCAATTGTGACTTACACAATCAGAATTCAAACCAAGTGGAAAAGATTAGTGGGTCCTCCACTACTGGTGCAGAACCAAATAAATTCTTGAGCTATTTCACAATTGTGTATTGGTACAAAAATGAACCACATAATTTTCATCCTAAAGTCACTCATTCTGACAATAGTTTAAACTTCAATTCTAAAAAGATCCTCATTTATCTGTAATTCATTGAATATGCTACTTTGCTTCTCAGACTTCTCTTTCTCTTACAAGGACTTATGACTGAAAAATTACAGCTTGGTTGGAAATGATGTATGGATGAAGCAGAAAGCAAAATATGAAGCATGAAATGGAAATGTCAGATAGAAATTAACAACCACCTCTTAGCACTGCTTGTGGTTAACTATAAAGAGATATTTAGCAATTAGCATGTCACAGCCTGTCATTTTATTTGTGGGTCCATAGCTGTACTTTCTGTCTTCACAGCAGAAGTTGCTCATTCTCCTTTGTTTTATATACCATAACAGTATGGATACATCAACTGCTTAGAACTCTTTACATTGGATACAGTTTGTTATTCTGTCAAAGTATTGGCATGGAGATTGGTGAGAAATGTGTGATCTTTTCAAATTGATTATAAAACATATCACACTAATCTCACTTAAAAAAATGACAGAAATAAGAGTTCAAATCCATGCTATTTTTTTTTCCACATGGCTGTCAGTTTGTGAATTTAAAGGGTTCTGTAAAATGCTGTGAGTATATATAGAATTGTCCAGAAAAAACTTTGTTTTAAAAGACTTTATAGTTGCATTTCTTCAATTACTTACAAAAAATAAAAGTTATTATTTACATAATTAAAATATAAATAAGATACCTAATGCTAAAGATAGCATACTTTTTCAATGAGAGATGTGGCAGCAAGTCTTACCAGCAACTTTCACAGGTATTAAAGCAATACTTGGATCTATACTTCATCTGACCCAAGAGACAAGAGGGGAAGAGAGAGGAAAGAAAAATGGAAAAGGAAGGCAAGGCAAGGCAAGGCAAGGCTGCAAAGGAAAGAAAGGAAAGAAAGGAAAGGAAAGAAAGGAAAGGAAAGCCCCATATTTCTGAATAGAAGATATAACACAAATCCTGGTGTCAAGTGTGCAGTCAGTATTAGCTAGTTTATCACATATTGATTAAAGTGAAAACAGTAGTAATTTTTGTGCCAAACATCATGTTAATAAGTACTGTCACTCTATCCTTAACATCATGCTTATTACTTTTAAGTTATGCAGTGATTAATCAGACAGCCTGGGTTTTGGTAATTTAGGATTCAGGTTCTTTTCTATTCAAACTTCAAACTTTTTCCACAATGCTGGGAATTTATTTCAGAGAGATACAAAGAAAAAATTCAAAGCTTCACTACAACTTAAGACATCTAGAACCAAAATATAAAACCTCAGTTGGTAACAAATCACTCGGTTGGTACCTGAGGTTTAGTAATAACATATCTCCCTGGAATGAGTGTTGAGCTAGAAGAGACAGGATTCTTCAGAATGAAGTTAAGTCATCTAAAAACTAATTCCCTCTGTAGTCAGCAGAGGTCCACAGGTGAGAAGAATTTCAGCTGTGAAGGTACCTGTTTTGATAGGTATTTTAAGGTGGCATTTAAATTGATTTTGGAGATGTATTGTCTCTTTTTTTACACTGTAAATAAAGAGAACTTAGGTAACAGGTTGTAAATAGGATAAATCCCACTTCTCTTCCTCAGATCCATGCAAGTGTTACCAAAATATACCTTGATTTATTAATATATATGCGTACACAAACACATAGATATACATGATCCTGAAATATATTTAGGATATATTGAAAACAAGATGCATCAGGGGAAAAAAAAAAAAAAAAAATACTAAATTTTCAGTAAATATCCCATAGCTTACTTAACAGATGTAGGGAGAAATCTTTTCTCTCCTTGCATGGATTTCAACTTATTTTTCCTCTCTGTTAGAATAGTACATTAATCACAACCTTTCCCTGTGACAGGGCAATCAGGCTGACCAATAAAGCCATTCAGCTCATATAAATAATGAAACATTTTTCATGTTTATTACTTGTTTCTTACTAGATTTAGCCAACAGCCTAATTGTATTGTGCATTTGCATCTTATGAGATCATGGAAACCCTATGTTTTTTTAGTTAAGTTTTAGCAAGGTAGTCAGTCTTTCCTCATTTATTTGATAACTCAAGTATTTAAAAATCTAACAAGAACTTAACACAAGAAAGATCCTTATAGGTCTCTTGTACAAGGTCAGCAAAAGAGCTCTGAATGCACTCTCTTTCTTATTTTTCATGCATCCTTTTTTATCACCTGGAATCCATGTTGCCTTTTTTATCATCTGGAATTTTTGCTTTGACTGTCCACAGGGCATCCTGAATGTCAGCAATCTCAAATCATAGTTGTCTGCTATCAAAATCTGTCAAAAATTTCCTACATTACTTGATTTTGCACTATATGCCTTTAAGAAAAGGTAGGAGACACAATGGAAACTGGCAGACTGCACAGTGCTGTGCATTACATCTATCCTAAACAAATATAGGTCCAGTCTTTCTTTTCCAAATTCACAAATTTTACCTAAACAGAAGTCTGATTATGGGCTGGTGCATAACAGTTTGGGCGTAAGATAAACTCACTAACAAGCATAAGCACAATTTTGACAACCATTAACTCTTCTTAAAACTCCCTTCAGCTTTCAAGCATATGCACTGCCTTTGTTTTTCTTAATTTATTTTCCACTTATTTTTGAAGCCTGTAATAAAGTTTTATCATTTATTTTTTCATTTCTAATGGAATATCACAAGTATGAGTTGCAATACTTTACAGACTTAAGTCAAATACTAGTATATATATCATCCACTTGTGGGTATACAGCAACACTGCTGCAAAACTAAAAGTAGAGTCTAGCTAATGGTTACAGACACTGGAGCTGCACAAAAAAATTTTCCTGTGTAGCCAGATAGCATTTGATAGTACTATGGTTTTCAAAAGTACTAGATATTGAATATGTAGCTCAGCTCAAGAGGTTCAATATGAACAGTAGAAAGGATTCTGTTTCTTCAAAATACGGGCCAGTGGTGAAATTCCAGATCTGAGAGGTAACAATTATATAATAAAAAATACATACATGCCAATATAACATTATTGCAAATAACATAGTATTGTAGCCCAACAATAAAATCATTGAAACACTGAAGGAATCAGTCCATGAAGCTGTATCAGACAGCAGTGCTTGGGGGCAAGTGTTCAGTGCTGTGTACAGTCTTTCTTGAACTCAGAATTCAGCCACTAATC
This sequence comes from Hemiprocne comata, assembly GCA_020745705.1. Lineage (NCBI taxonomy): Eukaryota > Metazoa > Chordata > Aves > Apodiformes > Apodidae > Hemiprocne > Hemiprocne comata. The sequence goes on from CM036586.1 coordinate 178,103,532, forward strand.
ATCACTACCTTCAATTTTGGACTGTGTACACCACTTCAAATACCCAACAGGAAAACTAAGTAAACACAAAATTAAAAGAAAAAAACAAAACAAAAAACAACAAACAAAAAAAGCCCACAAAAAACCCTATAATCAAACAACCAAAAAAACAACAAACAAAAAAACCCAAACAAAACTTAAAAAAAAGCAACACTAGCTAAATTCATCATAGTTTGTTGTTTTTTTTTTCCTAAGACATGAGTAAATTTTATCTCTGACACACAAAACTCTCCTCTCTGATTTAGAACGCCAATGAAGTATATATGAGTGAGGATACGTATGTCACAGCATAGAAAGAAAAAAAAAGTCCAATATTTAACTGAACTGTAAATATTTCTGCCTTTGCAAGCACCTTGTGGTTATACTAGCAAGCAATATCCTCTAGCAATTGTGTCAAAGAAAATGAAAATAACTGTCCTGGTTTTGCTAACATTTGACCAAATTAAATGAATTAGTTTATACCCACCTAATTAGATTTTGCACACACGAATAGAAAAATTATTTAATTAAGTGGAAAATTACTTTCCCCTTTTATTTTTTGCATTATTTACATCTAGCTAAACAAGAAGAAATACCTGATTTTTGAACTTTCTTTACATTTAAACTGTATAAATGATTTTGTGTTTCTCATTGACATAATGTCAGGATAAATTGATACAACACGGTTAAACACTTTGATTTTTCAAGTTCCATGTTAGGAATTAGTTCCTAAAGTGTGAAGATTTCCTGTGAAACATCAGTAATTATGGTAACTGTCTTTTAGGCCTGAGATAGCAGAGTGATTTAGTATCCTCCTTTGGTGGTAAATTTGAACTTGAGAAGAGTAAACTAGGACAGTCAGGTAGAAATATTCTTCTAACCTGATAGCTTTGCTGGAGTTAACTTAATTCTTTGAGGCATTTATGCTACTGTTTTCATTTATTTGAGTTTTTTACTCTCAGAAATTATAAGATCACCTAGTCAAGCAGGAAAGCATATGCCATTTACAAATAATTAGTAATTCTAACTAAATGTATACATGTATTTTTTTTTTTCCATTCAAAGTCAGATTATTTGAAAATAAATGTTATTTCTTGTGGCAGGGAATCATGGAACTACACTTACATTTGCTGTGTATTAAAACATAAGCCACTCAAGGGTTATTTCAATTGTCACAATACTACAGAAATAAAGTCATAATTACATAGTGTGTCATGTAGCTATAGCAGTGTTTAATTATAATAGCTTCTTGCAAAAAAAGTATTACAGTTATGATAAAGAAATTGGTTAGTATTCTTGGTCAACTACATTCGATTAGTATTTTGAGTGGTGTACATGTACAACTTTTAGGGTCGTTAAATTTCATAAAATTATCATAAACTCCACACAAGCAGAAACCAAGTTTTTATTTTGAAGCAAATAGCTATACTTTTTCTATGAAGACTGAGTGCTTCAGGAACTCCTGACAGGGCTGTTCCATAATTTTTGTTTGTTAAAAAAAGGTGAAAGAATATGCTTGTCAATTGTGATATGAAAACAATAATGTTATTGAAATATATACCAGAAGGGAAACTGTCACTAAATAGTTAAAATAAGGAAAACATTGAATTAATCTTCTCACCAGTTAATAACTTTGAGGGGAAATACATATGAAAGATAGCATTACATTTGTCAAATTTCAGATGCTACTTTGTTCGTCTGCGTACAGCTGTATATCAATAATCCAAAAGCAATATTTATATGGAGGTATACTGTGACTTGTCTGCAAACTACTTCAAATAATTTAGATTATACTTGCATAATCCATCATCTGAAATGCTTCACTATGACTAAGCAAGCAAAAGAATTACAGTTAGTGCTGATGTGGTTGAGAGCCTCTGGGTGAAGATTAGAGGAATGGAAAACAAAGTATGTCATGTGTGTTTACTATTGGTCACAGACTGTGAGTCTAAAGACCATGGCTGCAGGAGCAGTTGACTTTCCATTTGTGGACACTGTAACTGTAAGGGAGGAGTTGTATCAGTTGAATGTTCACAAATCCATTGGGCCTTATGGGTGTCATCCCAGAGTCCTGAAGGAGCTTGTGGATATTACAGCAAGATCCCTCTCAATCATCTAGCAAAGATCTTAGGAGTCTGGGGAGGTCCCTGCTGATTGGAAGCTAGCCAACCTTATTCCAGTATACCAGAAGGGCATGAGGGAAGACCCAGGAAATGACAGCCCTCCTACTCTAACCTCAGTTTCTGTAAAAATAGTGGGGAAGATCATCCTAAGTGATACTGAAAGGCATTTCAAGGAAAATGCAATCATCAGGCCCAGACAAAATGGGATCATGAAGGGAAATTCCTGTCAAACTTATTAAATATCCTTTAATTAAATATCAATTTTAGTAAGGCTTTTGATACTGTCCCTCACAGTAGCCTTCTGGACCAAGTGTCCAACAGCGAGATGAGCAGGTACATGATGCACTGGGTGAAGAACAGGCTGAAGGGCAGGGCTCAAAAGGTTGCAATGAATGGAGTTAAATCTGGCTGGATACCAGTCACCAGTGGTTTGCAGGGCTCAATCCTAGGGCCAGTTCTGTTCAACATTTTATCAATGATCTGGATGCAGGAGTTGAGTTCATCATTAACAAGTTTATAGATGACACCAAACTGGGAGGTGCAGTTGATTCTCTTGAGGGACAAGAGGTCTTGCAGAGGGATATGCATAGATTGAAGCACTGGCCAATCATCAATGGCATGAGCTTTAACAAGAACAAATGCCACATGCTGCACCTGGGATGGAGTAATGCAAGGCACAAGTATAATTTGGGAGAGGAGTGGCTGCAGAAAGGGATCTGGGGATGCTGGTTGACAGCAGGCTCAACACAAGTCAGCCATGTGCCCTGGCATCCAAGAGGGCAAATGGCATCCTGGGGTGCATCAAACACTGCATAACTAGCTGGTCAAAAGAGGTGACTGTCCCACTGTATCAGTGTTCATGCAGCTTCACCTTGAGCACTGTGTGCTCAATTTAAGAAGGATGTGAAGGTACTCTAATGCATCCAGAGAAGGGCAACAAAGCTGGTGAAACAGCTGCAAGGCATGTCCTATGAGGAGCAGCTAAGGACTTTAGGCTTGTCAAGTTTGGAGAAAAGGCAACTGAGGGGTGACCTCATGGCTCTCTGCAGCTTCCTGAGGAGGACAATTGGAGACAGAAGTGCTGATCTCCTCTCCCAAGTATCCAGTGACAGGACACATGGGAATGACTCAAAGCTGCATCAGAGGAGGCTCATACTCAACATTAGGAAGCATTTTTTTACTGAGAGGGTGGCCAAACACTGAAACAGGCTTTCTAGAGAGGTGGTTGATGCTCCAAGCCTTTTAGTGCATAAAGGGCATTTGGAAAATGCCCTTAAACACATGCCTTAGCTTTTGGTTAGCCCTGAAGTGGCCAGGCAGTTGAACTAGATGATCTTTGTAGATCCATTCCAACTGAATTGTTCTATTCTGTTCTAAATACATGGTATCCTGAAAGTTCCCTCATGCCCTTTGCTGTAAGGTTGTGGTTTATAATAACAAAGTACCCATAGGCAGGTTCTCAGGAAGTGAGGCTAGCTGGCACAGTACTGTCAATGCTTATGCCAGTAAGCTTTTTTTGTCTTCAGAACAGCATGGAAGTATGAAAACTACTTGTTGAGAACAACTTTTGGGATGACCTAATTCCCAAATGTGTCTGCAAATTATCTGTTTATCATCCTTCCCATCTCTGGTACATATATTGTTATAAAAAGATGATTGTGAATAAGTTGTTAATGACATGAGAAGAATGTTGTCAAATGTAGCACCTGCAAGTAGCTAAACATCTGGAAAGTTAGGCTTTTATAATTAAACAGCTTTTCTCATTTATTTTCTCTTCTTTTTTTTTGTTTTGATTGCATAGAACATGTAATTTAAAGTAGTCCCATTTTATATATTCACATATCTTGCACAAAATTTCATAAAGTCTTTAATTTCTTAATTTCTGCTTGCTTCTGTTTTTAAATGGAATAATGTTCTGTACCTCAGACTCTTCTTCTGGCTAAAATAATTTTATTTTAGTTGTGGATAGCAAAGAACTGTATAAATTTTTAAAATAATAAATAATTTAACCCATATTTTGCAGGGGGAAGAACATCCCAATCCACTTGGCTTGAAATAAATCAGGATAGAGGTGGTTTATCGCTTTATAACAACATGTAATCAATGAACTACACATTCAGGACCAATATCCTAAAAACCTTTCTACAACTCAGTGCAGGCATTTCTTATCCCTCCCCCAGGATCACACAGCAAACCTCCCCTCCTCAGGTTAGATGTGGGTGCTATGTTTTTTTATGGATCCCTAATGATCCTCACACCTTACTAATGCACACACTAGTGGAAGAGCAACCCATGACACCACAAATGTAGACGTGAGATGGGGGTCCCCATGTGCCAACCCTCTAACTGGATGCAGCTGCTCACAGCAGCTTACAGGAGGCTGCTGTGCCCAACCTGGACAGGAGTTGAAGTGCCATGGGGTGACTTTTGGTAGTGTCAAACCAGGCTTTGTTACAAAAAAAACCCCAACAAAACAGACAGCTTTGGGTATTTCCTCTAATATAGTTGAGCTTTTCTGGAGTGAAAACCAACTACTTCTTGGTAGCAAATATGGCATTTGTTATTTAAAAATACATGGAAGTCTAAAAAATCAAAGGAGTTATAGGCCTTTTGTGATTTTCAAACTAAAGAGGATATGATTCTGAACAGTCTTGCCTTTTGCAGTAAATAATACTTCTAGCTCTAGAAATAAGATATATTTCATCTAACTTTGTCTACACTATAAACATACGAATCTGTGCTAGATTTTCTACACTTTCTTGTAAGAAAAAAGATCACTTTTAGGGTGTGATTCTTCTGATCTACTTTAGATGTCTACTTTAGGATGAGTCCTCCTTTAGTAGTGTCCATTTCACTTCACTAAGTACAAAGGGATCTTCTTGGTGACCAACCACCAAGCTTGGTGTCATCGGCAAACTTGGTGAGGGTGCTCTCAATGCCACTGTCAATATTGTTAATGAAGATATTAAACAACACTGGTCCCAGTACAAACCCCTGAGGGTCACCACTTGTCATCGTTTTCCATCTGGACATCGAGCCATTGACCACTACCCTTTGGATGTGGCCATCCAGCCAGTTCCTTAACCACTGAACAGTCCACCCATCAAACCCATATGTCTTCAACTTAGAGAGAAGGATGTTGTGGGGGACCCAGTCAAAGGCCTTCCAGAAGTCCAGATAGATGACATCCATAGGTCATCCCTTGTCCACTGATGTAGTCATTCCATTGTAGAAAGCCACCAGGTTGGTCAGGCAGGATTTGCCCCAGTAAAGGCATGCCAGCTGTCCTGAATCACCTCCCTGTCCTCCAGCATGTCGTCTGGGAGGATCTGTTCCATGATCTTCCCAGGCACAAAGAGGAGGCTGGCAGGTCGGTAGTTCCCAGGATCCTCCTTTCTACCCTTTTTTAGAAATGGGCCTAATGTTTCCTTTCTTCCAGTCACAAAGGACTTCACCTGACTGCCATGACTTTTCAAATATCATGGAGAGTGGCTTGGCAACTACACCAACCAATTCCTTCAGGTCTCTGGGATGCATCTCATGAGGTCTCATGGACTTGTGTATATTCAGGTTCCTCAGACTGTCAGGATCCTTGTCTTCACTCACAGTGGTAGGGACTTTGTCTTCCTGGTCTCCTCTTGTGGGCCATCAACTTGAGATCCATGAGGAGAGGGGTTGCAAGTGAAGACTGAGGCAAAAAAGCGGTGGAGAATCTCAGCCTTCTCCTCATCTGTTGTTACTAGTTCACCACTGTTGCTCATCGGGGGGATAAGCTCTCTTTAAACTTCATTTTCTGGTTTACGTATCTGTAGAAGCCCTTCTTGTTTTTCTTTACATCCCTTGCCAAGTTCAGCTCCAGCTGTACCTTGACCTTCCTGACCTCGTCCCTTCACAACCGGACAACATCCCTATACTCTTCCCAGGATACCTGTCCACACTCCCACTGCCTGTGCAGTTCCATCTTGGCTTTTAGACACTATTTCTGTAAGTGTTGCCTTGTCTGCCCCTTTAAAGGCACAACTAGTGAGTGAACTGAAAGTATTTCCTCAGTTGTCTGGCCCTGACACTGAGTTGGAACTGACATCAGTTGATGTGCAATGATATGATTCAGTCTTCTAAGTATAGGCATTTATAGGAAACTTCATCTTTTCCAGTTCCCCAAACATAGATATTTAGTGCCATTTGAGGTACCCTGTGATATCAATGACATCTAGATAGCATACAGAACATATGGGAGACCCATGTGCTTCAGAAGTAAGGACAGGTGGGAAATGCTGGGATCTCTAATTGACTCTAGTAACCTTTTTTTTTGGCAGCTATGTTATCCCTCAATTATTTGTTTTCTCATTGATTGTTAGGGGATTCTGGTTGATTAGCACTACTTTTGATCAAAGAAATCCCACAAACATAATTTTGCCTATAGTTCTATGTTTTTGTGCTTTAATAGGAGAAGACTTTGAAGTTTCAAATCTCTTCCAAATACCCAGCCTAAGTGGGAATAGAAACAATAATGCCTCTTGGAGGACTGCATGTTGCACAGTAAGTAGAGTTGGTGAGAGATTTATAAACATATGTTGTTTCTGGTTTGATGAAAAAATCTCAGCCATTCTGTAAAACTCTTAAAATAATGTTTATTTTTGCAAGTTTTTTCTCCTTCACCTTGCTATTCTAGATTTTAATTTTAAGGTGCAAAATTGTTTGGTTAGTAGGACCAAATTTTCACCCTACTGAAAGATATCTTACATTTATAATTTCTTCTGCCCTGGCAAAACAAAGGCATGATTCAATGTTTGAGTAACATTGGCTACATTTGTGCTTCTGAGAGTGATCCTTCTTCCCCAGGACAAGTGGTGCAGAGGTGCTAATCTCCACACTGAATCATAGAAACATAGAATACCAGGTTGGAAGGAACCTCAAAGATCATCTAGTTCAACCTTGCTTGGCAAAAACACCATCTAGAGAAGCTGGCTCAGCAACTTGTCCAGCTGAATCTTGGAAGTGTCCAATGGTGGGGAACCAACCACTTCCTTGGAGATATTATTCCAATGGCTGATTGTTCTCATTGTGGAAAATTTTCCTCTTGTGTCCAATTGGAATCTCCCTGGAAGTAACTTTTATTCATTACCCCTCATTTTTGACATGTGACTCCTTGCAAAAAGGGTTTCTCCATCTTCTTTGTAGTCACCCTTCAAGTACTGGAACAGGGGGATGAGGTCTCCCCTAAGCCTTCTTTCTTCAAGGCTGAACAGACCCAGTTCTCTCAGCCTTTCCTCATATGACAGGCTTCCCAGTCCTTTTATAATATTCGTGGCTCTTCTCTGGACTCTTTCCACTACTTATAGTTCCTATGAACTATAGAATGACTGAATCCCTATCACACAGAAATTAAAGTGAGTTCTCTGGTATCCTAAAAAATCAATCCTTATTTTATGTGACAATATGACTTTTGTTCCTCTATGTGCTTTGTGTTAGTGCATATGTATTTGATAGAGCCAGGTCAGTGCTGGACTAATATGGAGGGTGGAAATAACTAGTCCTATGTGAGAGACGGACTCTATAATGGCCTTTAATCCAGCAACATTCACTGACCATTCCTGGCGATGCGCCCCCCCGGCACTCGTGGGGAGAGGACAGAGGTACCAGGCGCATGCGCACAGACTACAGACTACAGCTCCCAGGAGGCACGGCGGGGCCGGAACTGGGAAAAAAAAGGGAGGAGCAAGAAGGCGCGCGCTCTGTGAACACACACGGATCCAGCCGCCGCGGTGAGGGTACCGCTGCGGAGGCTGCCGTGCCGTTGCGGCGCTGCTCCCTGTGGGTGTTGGCGTGTGGACGTACCGAGCGGACCGTTTGCCCAGAGTCTCAGGGGACAGGACGTGGATCCCGACCAGGGATTGGCTTCGGCCGTACCCCGGTGGTGAGAATTGCGGACATCTTACTAACATTCCTACAAACATTCCTACATAATATTCACACATACCAGACACTCACTTCTCCTTTCCAATATTCTTCAATTTCCCAAAGGCTCTCTCCAGGCTTTCCCTCTTATCCCTGTCCGGGAATGGGAACAGGGGGGAAGGGGAGAGGTTCTCTCTTGTTTTCTGTGTGTGTTGTTATTGGTATATAGATGTAGTGTTGTATAGCTGTTGGTATATGGATATATAGGTGTGGATATAGATATAGAGATAGACCTTGTGTGTTATTTGATATCGGACTTGCCAAACCCTCAGTGCCTTTAATAAATCTATTGATTCCTAAGCGTTGTTTGTGGGTGTGACGGGGAGCGGTCCTCAGCCCTCGATCCCCCGAGGTGGGGGTGTGAGTCGCGGCTTTACCTATCTCGGTCCGCGACATCCTACATGCTATGGCACATAGACACAAGTCTATGGGGCTGGATGAGATTCACCCGAGATTACTGAGGGAGCTCAGTAATTAGGTGGAGGAGCTCGCCATGCCTCAGTCTATCATTTATAAACAGAGGAGTCTGGTCAACAGAGGAGGTCCCGGATGGCTGGAGGCTTGCCCATGTCATGCCCATCTATAAGAAGGACCAGAAGGAGGATTCGGGGAACTACAGGTCTGTCAGCTGGACCTTGGTACTGGGGAAAATCATGGAGAGATTCATCTTGAGTGCGGTCACATGGCAAGTGCAGGAGAGCCAGCGGATCCAGCAGAGCATGCACGGGTTCAGGAAGGGTAGGTCTTGCTTGACCAACCTAATCTCTCTGCATGACCATATGACCTGCCTGGTGGATGAGAGAATAACTGTGGATGTTGCCTATCTGGTCTTCAGGAAAGCCTTTGACACCGTCTCCCACAGCATTCTTCTAGAGAAGCTGATGGCACATGGCATAGGTAGGTGTACTCTTTGCTGGGTAAAAAACTGGCTGGATGGCCAAGTCTAGAGAGTTTTAGTGAACAGGGTTGGACCTAGTTGGCAGCCAGTCACCACTGGTGTCCCCCAGGGCTCCTCTCAATATCTTTACCAATCATGGAGCTGTGCAGCCCTGGACCAGTAAAAGAAAAGATCTGTGTGAGAAAGAGCTTTAAGAAGCCTCATCATAGGACCCCCTTTTTTCAGAAGGTTTTCTTTAAGGTTAGGCTCTCACTCTTGGATCTTACTGGAGCTACACTGCAACCATGCCAGTGCTTGGCCTTGTATCTCACTGACTTAGATCCTTAAAGCAACTGTTAAACATACCTTGGATGTAGTACAGATTGGCCTGACAACCTGTTGTCAGCTGTTTGCTGCCCCTGGTTACCAGCACCAGACCTGCTCTGCTCTTGCTCAAGTGCTGTGGACCTGTGTTCCTGTTGCTCAGGGCACTGTTACCCTTGACTCCCGGTTTTCAGTCCCTGGAGAAGGGCCAGTTGTTGTTGCGCCCTGACAGTTTGGTGCAAAAGGATTTGTAAGTTTGAAGGTTGTGCAATGAAGACAGATCACAACTTGTTTTTACTAGAATATCTTCTATTAACTAAGCTGTTATTAAGTTTATCAGGCTGCTATTATTTATAGCAATAACTATTAACACAGTAAATCCAACTACTCCTTCACATAGTTCACAGACACACTCATTCATAGTAATGTTTTTGGAGCATCAGTTGGGAGGCCAACCCCAGCAGTTTACTCAGGTGCCAAAGATCACAGCCATGTTTGTTTATCTAGATTTCAGTAAGGCATTTGACACTGTCTCCCACAGCATCCTTGTAGATAAGTTGATCAGGTATGGGTTTGGTGATCAGGTAGTGAGGTGGATCAGGAACTGGTTGATGGGAAGGAGTCAGAGAGTTGTAGTCAATGGGGCAGAATCTGGTTGGAAGTGTGTGACTAGTGGAGTCCCTCAGGGGTCGGTACTGGGACCGATGTTGTTCAACATCTTCATCAACGACCTGGATGAGGGTATAGAATGTACCCTCAGCAAGTTTGCTGATGACACTAAGCTGGGAGGAGTGGCTGACACACCAGAAGGCTGTGCTGCCATTCAGAGAGACTTAGACAGGCTGGAGAGTTGGGCGGGGAGAACACGATGTCCCAGTATAGGTTGGGGGCTGACCTCCTGGAGAGTAGTGTAGGTGAAAGAGACCTGGGGGTCCTGGTAGACAGGAGGATGACCATGAGCCAGCAATGTGCCCTTGTGGCCAAGAAGGCCAATGGCATCCTGGGGTGCATTAGAAAGGGTGTGGTTAGTCGGTCAAGAGAGGTTCTCCTCCCCCTCTATTCTGCATTGGTGAGGCCGCATCTGGAGTATTGTGTCCAGTTCTGGGCCCCTCAGTTCAAGAAGGACAGGGAACTGCTTGAAAGAGTCCAGCGCAGAGCTACAAAGATGATCAAGGGAGTGGAACATCTCCCTTATGAGGAAAGGCTGAGGGAGCTGGGTCTCTTTAGCTTGGAAAAAAGGAGGCTGAGGGGTGACCTCATCAATGTTTACAAATATGTAAGGGGTGAGTGTCAGGAAGATGGAGTTAGGCTCTTCTCAGTGATGACCAGTGATAGGACAAGGGGTAATGGGTGCAAATTGGAGCATAGGAGGTTCAAGGTGAAAATCCGAAAAAATTTTTTTACTGTAAGAGTGACAGAGCACTGGAACAGGCTGCCCAGGGAGGTTGTGGAGTCTCCTTCGCTGGAGACATTCAAAACCCACCTGGATGCATTCCTATGTGATGTGCTCTAGGTGACCCTGCTCTGGCAGGGGGGGTTGGACTAGATGATCTTTCGAGGTCCCTTCCAACCCCTAGGATTCTATGATTCTATGATTCTATGTGCCACTGGCTTCTTGAGAAGTGGTTGTAAAGTACTATGGGTACTATGTTTTATCAAGCGTGTATATAGGAAGCTGTAGTCTCTGTCTACATATAGCAGCCACTGCCTTTTGGATGTGATCAAAGCTAAAAAACTGATGGTGTCAGTTCTTGCAGTTTCAACAGGACTGACAGCTTCCGGAGCTAATCAGTTCCTGAGAGACACTCACATTTACCCCTCAGCATGTATTTTTCTCTTTTCAGACTGCTGTTTTTTAGTAACTCTTTTGCCATCAGCACACACAAGCACACCCATAAATGCCTTAAAACAGAAAATTTTCATCTAATGGACTTGGCTAACAAAAGGTTTCTCTGGTACATGAAGAAGTGATTGCAATGCCTGTACAACAGACATTCAATGCCACAAAATAAATAGCAAATGGAAACAAAAGCTAAAGAGCTTTACCTTGGACATGTCTGATAATCAAAGAATTAATCTCTGTATATAATATACTTAATATTTTTTCAAGCCCTGAAATTAAAATACAGTATTTTTCTTATGAAGTGAGAAAGGTCAGAGAGAAACCTACTGCTTGAATGCTAGTCTGACAAACATAATCTCCTCAGGGCAAGAATTTAACTTTTGGAACATACTCGAATTCTTTTATTCATAAAATCATCATTCTTTGTAGTTTATTTTTGGTCCATCCATCACATCACACTGTTGGTTATCTTTTTTTTGCTAAGGCACTCTGTTACTCCCCATTTCCTGCCCAGCCATGAGAAATAACAGATTAGACAAATCTTTTAATGTATGAACTTAAATATTCTTATTCACAACTTTGTGGTTATGCCGAGCTGAACTACTGTTTTGACTTCAGTAACACTGAATATAAATGGATATATGATACTGTAAAGAATAAATGAACAAGTTTCTTCTTGTGACATGTTAAACTATCACATCACATATTTTAAGAGCGTCTGCATGACTTAAGACATTAACTTATTTGGAACATTTATAGAAATTGAAGAAAGAGGATCTGCAGGATCTGAAACAAAATGAAAAAAAGTCCTCCCAAAAATTATTAAACAGACTGGGCGAATGTCCCCTCACCTTCTGAAAAGAGGGGGTTTGGCTTTGTTATTATCATTCTTCCTTTTAGTGCTCATGTGATTACCATTCTCTTTTCTTGCGTGTATCACGTGAAAGAGATCATATGAGTAAGGTAAGAGCGGTATCCTACATATTTTAGAAACATTATTTTCTTCATATATACTATCCAACAGGAAATTAATTGTTCAACTACAAATACAGCATGCTAAAAATAGAGATACTAATAATCTTATTTCATTAGTATCACTTTCTTAGTTCTTTTCCTTGCTTATTTCCATATGTCAGAGCCAGCCCCATCTATTACTTTGCAACAACCACAAATAATACTTTTATTACAACAAGTTGCCTGATAGATATAGTTAAGCATTTTCCATACTGTTTTTTATCTTAAATAATTTGATCACTGTAGGGCATGACTAAGTTGTGCATAATTTTACAAGCTTTGAACAAGAAAATTTACATGACAGAAAACAAATTTGCCTTAAAAAACTATTAAGAAGAAATAAGAGGCAGTAACAAAACACTCCCAGATTGTTTATTAAAGGACAGTGAAGCAAATTGAAAAAGGAACCGTTTATGCACTTTGGTGTCATTTTTTTCTCAGATACTTTCAGTCACACTGAAGTGAGACTGAATCAGTACCCACTGCTTATTCAGTTTCGTGCATCAGGTAGAACATAGCAGGGGTTGAAATGAATTCATCTTCCTGTCTTCAAGTGAACTAAAAGCAATTTTAGTCTTCCCATGTGGTCACTTGAGGTGCTTGTCATGTTCAAGCTAATGATATCAGGCACCCTCAGGTTGTTTAAGTATTCATGAAGTAATTAAATTCTCATTAACATATAAATAAAAGAAAACTGAAAACAAGTTTAGAAGGCACCTAACATCTGTTCTAATGCTTTTAAGTATTAAAATGTGCCACATACAGAAGGAAAAGTGCATTCTGTTCAGGGAAGTATTTTGCATAGATTATTTATAGAAACTGTAATTAAACTGATTTGGCATATTGAGTAAAGTTAACAGCGAAGCATTATTTAGGTATTATACGTGTCTCTGCCACCTAGATAAGGAATTAAAAATAGGAGAAGGAGAAGGAAAATTAATTTTTGTTTTTTCTGAAATCCAGATAGAATTACAAGAACAATTGGAAACAACTGGAAAAATATGCCTTCAGAATTAGAGAAATGCAAAATCTCACACTGCAGACGTCCCTCCAGTTTCTCACTCAAAATATGTTGGTTTTTTTTCAATAATAAAATGTTACTGTCATCTGAAAAAAAATCAAAGCCAATGGTTCTACACAATGACTCACAAGGTAACCATTACCTGTCTTTAAATTGAGTGTAATGCCCAATTCTATCCTAGGACTTGAGACTGGTTCAGACACAACCGTACACTCTAAAATGAATTTGTCCTTCTAACATTAAACAATTTACTCGTTTACATATAGATCTCGGTTGTTGTTTTTTTCAAAAAAACCCATCAGAACAAATGTATTTTACTTACGAGCATCATGTGTGCCCACTGCTCCATACCATGTAATTGTATTTTTCTCTTTGACAGATGTAGCCAAAATGACTTTAATAATCTTGAACCATAGTTTGAGATTGATAGTCTGGAAAATGGCAAAGGAGGTAGGAGAATCTTTGATAGAAGAATTTTCAGAACAAGTTAAAATAATCATTTCATCAAACAGAGGCAGCTGTGGAAGAATGCATTTCTGAGAAGTAAATCTTTCAAACATATCTTTGAAGTGCAATAGACAGATTCAATTGTGTTCTGTTCTCTTTGTAACAATCTGTCTTATTTTTTTTAATCTATATGAAAATGTATTATGTAATGGTATTAATTCATTGTGCTCTTATTGATATAGTAAAAAGTGCATAAGATATTCGCTTGTATTCCCCTGGCTCTTAGTAAAGTGGAATGTATAACCTGAGAAATAGAACATTTTTTACTCTTTATTATATGTTATTCATTTCAAAAAGCAGTATTCCACAACTTGTTCAAATTCTGCATGCTTACCATAGTTTCTCTTTACTGCGATGCCTACTGAAGGAAATGTATGCTAATTATGTGATGTGTTTGGTGCATGCTGAAAAGAATATATTGCAAAAAATATATACACGTACCTGAAAGGAAAAGATAAACCTGTTTTTTTCTGGTTTTAACTGTGGCAGACAAAAGACAAATAATTTTAAATAGCTGCAGTCAGTTTTCTTTACGCACATAAGCAGCTATTATTCTTTTATGAAGAGTGCTATTCACCACTGGTAACAACAGTTACAAGCAACAAGTGAACGTAGTCTCCTTTTTCTTTGATTCAAAACCTGTTTGTCGACTCGTATCAGTACCAGACAACTGTTATGATTAGCAGAGAATATTTTCTTAGGCATTATAACTGTGAAAAGAAACTATGTGCTCATAGACCTCAGTAAAAAATTATATATTCCTATTTGTCCAAAACCCATATTGCAATGAAGACAGCAACTGGATATCCCAGCTTGGATAATTGCACTCTTAAAATGGTTGAAAAAAATAAGAATAAAAAAATTTGATGACTTGTGTAACAAGAACTAAGACTCAGTTCCTACTTGCTTACAAGACAAGGAATTAAACATTACAAGGCTTGCTTCAGAGAATGCCTGCCCCAGAGCAATTATCTATGCTTATCTAGGTATCCCTAGTGATCTTTGATTATCTCACAAAACGTATGAGACAAATACTGCCGAAACAAACTCTAGTATTTTTTAGGAACCTGAAGATGGGGAGCAAACTGATGAAGCTTAAGTCTGTATAAATATGAAGCACCAATATTGGTATAATCTCTTTTACATGGGGGTGGGTAGTGGGCATGCTGTTGCTTGTAGTACTGGTTCTAAATCACAGCTTGTATTTTAACAGCAGTCAACAATCTTTATGAAAATGTTTCCATTGAAATCTAAGGAGTAGTGGTTCAAGGACTGAGTTCCGATGGAGAAAAGATTCAATAGTTGTTGACCACATCGGGTATGTTGCATAAAAACACTACAAGTATCATTAAATAAAGACATACATTTATTTATAAATAGAGATCATGGCAGCTGGTCACTGACGTGAGTAGTTCCAGTGCCAGCACAATCCTCAGTGGAGTGGTCTAGCACAGTGTACAGGGAGGTTTCCTGAAGCTGGGGAACTTTGGAAGGAGCTGAGAGAGCTGCCAGGAGCCTACAGCTTATTCAAGAGTGGCTGATGAGACCTGGGTGGAGATAGGAGCAACTGCGGCCAAGTCCCACACCCATATATAAAAAAAGGTCTTAGGGAGTGCCAGTGACCAAGGTGAACAAACACGGCATGATGCATCAGAAAGGGCATGGTGTGGCAGTTGGCTCCTCAACCAGGGAGCAATGGTATCCATCTCGCAGAAAGCCATGGTCTCCCTAAACTAGGAAAGGCACCCAACTGGACCTGCTGCTTGTGAACAGTGAAGGACTTGTGTGATGTGGTGTTTGAGGCTGTCTTAGGCTGTCTTGGGCTGTCTTGGGCATAGTGATCATGAATAATAGAGTTCTCTATTCTTGGAGAAATAAGAAGGGAGTGCAGCAGAACTGCCACCTTGGACTTCTGGCAAGGACACTTCAGCCTGTTTAGGAGACTGGTTGACATGGTGTCTTGGGAGGCAGTCCTGAAGGGCAAAGGGGTCCAGGCAGTCTGGATGCTCTTTAAGAACAAAATCTTAAAGGTGCAGGAACATCCCTGTGTGCCAAAAAATGAGCTGGTGGGGAAGAACACTGACTTGGCTGAACAGAGACCTTTGGTTGAAATTTAGGAAAAACGTGAGTTTATGGCCTTAGGAGTAAGGAGCAGGCCACTCAGGAGTACTACAACGTTGTTGTGAGAAATTTAGAAGAGCCAAAGCCCAACTGGTCTTCATCTATGACAAGATGACCCACTCAGTGGGAGAGGGAAAGGTTCTGGATGTTGTCTATATAGACTTTAGTAAAGCCTTTGACACTGTTTCCCACAGCATTCTCTTG
The DNA here is from genome assembly GCA_020745705.1 of Hemiprocne comata. Taxonomy (NCBI): domain Eukaryota; kingdom Metazoa; phylum Chordata; class Aves; order Apodiformes; family Apodidae; genus Hemiprocne; species Hemiprocne comata. The sequence goes on from CM036586.1 coordinate 178,119,542, forward strand.
GAGAAACTGACTGCTCATGGCTTGGACTGGTGTATGGTTCATTGGATAAGAAACTAGCTGGATGGCCAGGCCCACATCCAGGCCTGTCAGCCTGACCTCTGCACCAGGGAAAATTATGGAGAGGGTCATCTTGAGTGCACTCACTTTCCCGAATGGGGTGAGATAGCAGATGAGATGTATATGCACAAAACAAGATTTATTGCAAACAGCACTGGGATCTTCACTATTGAACTAAAAAGACACAAGCACAAACAGATTGAATGGGAGTTTAGGGTAGCAGAACAGAACACTTGAGCGATAATGCAACAGGTATCTTAAGAATAAAATGCACAACTACTAGTCAGTGTAGTCCATAAGTGACTAGCAACTTACTTATTAATAGGTCTTATACTAGATGTAGAACAATGATTAAAATAATAGCTAGCCAGGGGATAATACAATAAGTGCATTTTTCTAAAAGTTTAAATCTTAACAATGAAAGATAGGTTAATTTCAAGTTAACTAATCAAGACATATAGGGAGTTAAGAGAGTTAATATCTCTCACCCTCTTATGGCCACAACCAGGTGTCCTTTGACCCAGTCCTCAACTCCTGAGAAATAATCCCTTGAGCAGGCGTCCTTGCTGGAGAGGAGAAGGTCCAGCACACCTCCTGGAAAAGTGTATGGGAGACTCCATGAGCAAAGATGGGACCAGACTTTTAGAGAATAAAGTGGGTTGACTACTGTCATTTAACTATTTAGCCATACCGCCAAAATCTTTCATTGGAGAACAAAAGGAAAACAGTGGAAAAACCCAGGAAGGCCCTTTTCTCACCAAGCAAACTCTTGTTTATCTGTTCATTCTGACTTTATCTCTGGTTTGGGTCCAGTTGTGGCTAGGCTGGGCTCCGTGTTCTTCAACACCGGAGAGCAGCTGGTGTTATGGACATCAACTTGGCCTTCTATTCATATTTTCAAGGTTGTTACCAGTTCAGAGCTTGCTAGGCCCTTTCCTTTCCCATGGGAATCTTTCCACTCCAGGCCCAGGGCTAAAAAACTGAAAGACAGAACAATTTAGTCATAAAGCAAAACTGAGGCAGGGACACTGACAGATGGAGTGTCCTGCTACCCTCACATGGCAAGTGCAGGAGAGCCAGCGGATCAGGTTCAGCATGCATGGGTTCAGGAAGGGCAGGTCGTGCTTGACCAACCTGATCTCTTATGACCAGGTGACCCATGTAATGGATGAGGGAAGAGCTGTGGATGTTGTCTATCTAGACTTCTGGAAAGCGTTTGACACTGTCTCCCACAGCATTCTTCTAGAGAAGCTGATGGCACATGGCATAGGTAGGTGTACTCTTCGCTGGCTAAAGAACTGGCTGGATGGCCAAGTCTAGAGAGTTTTAGTGAATAGAGTTGGACCTAGTTGGCAGCCAGTCACCACTGGTGTCCCCCAGGGCTCCCTTTTGAGTCCAGTCCTGTTGAGTATCTTTGCCCTCTAGATGAGGGGTTTGAGGGCTTCCTCATTAAGTTTGCAGAAAACACAAAATTGGGTGGGCATGTTGATCTGCTTGAGGATAGCAAGACTGCAAAGAGGGATCTGGATAGGTTGGATCAATGGGCAGAGGTCAATTGTGTGACACTCAACAGGGCCAAGTGCTGGGACCTCATGCAACACTACAGGCTTGGGGAAGAATGGCTGGAAACCTTCCCAGCAGAAAAGAACCTGGGGTTATTAGTTGACAGCTGGCTGAATATGATCCAGCAGTGTGCCCAAGTGGCCAAAAAGGTCAACAGCATCCTGGCTTGTATCAGAAATAGTGTGGTCAGTGGGACCAGGAAAGTGATTTGTCACCCTGTACTTGGCATTGGTAAGGCTGCACCTTGAATACTCTGTTCCATTTTGAGCCGTTCACTGCAAGGAGATTGAGGTTCCATAGCATATCCAAAGAAGGGCAATGAAGCTGGTGAAGGATCTAGAGCACAATGCTTATGAAAGCAGCTGAGGGAAGTGGGGTTTTTTACCCTATAGAAAAGGAGGCTGAGGAGAGACCTTATCGCTCTCTATAACTACCTGAAAGGAGGTTGTATCAAGGCAAGTGTTGGCCTCTTCTACCAAGTAACAAGTGATAGGAAAAGAGGAAATGGCCTCAGGTTGGGCCAAGGGAGGTTAGGAGAAATGTCTTTACTGAAATGGTTGTCAGGCACTGGAAGGGGCTGCTCAGGGAAGCGGTCAAGTCACCATCCCTGGAGGTATTTAAAAGACGTGTAGAGACGGTACTCATAGGCATGGTTTAGTGGTGGACTTGGCAGTGTCCTAGGTCAACAGTTGAACTCAATGATCTTACAGGTAATTTTCAACTGTAAGTATTCTATGATTCTGTATAAAAAAAATGGGTTAGCCTTACTGCTGTCTGGAAACAAAGCAGAGTCTAGAGTATTTACAGCTCTCCGGCAAAAAATGTTGTCAGTTGAGTTTGCTATTAAAGGCTCATCTGTCTCTTTAGTGCATCTTCCACTGCCAGACACAGTTACATTAAACTTTGCACTGACCAAAAGAAAGGTCACCAGTAGATCAAATTTATTCAAATGTACATGTACTTTGCTAACTAAAAAGAAACCTCAAAGACTCACCTGACTACCTAAACAGTACTTGTAAGCTCACACACTGGCTGAGTTTCAGAAAACTCCAAATTTATCTGAGATTTATAATTTCCAGAATGAAGTTGCTTTATATGTGCTAATGAAGCTACTCGACACCACATCTTCAAGGTCATGCCTTTAATATTTTTTGTTGCTGAAATCATATAACAGTTTCATTCTGAAATGGAGAAGGTGTGGCAGGATATACAAATTTTTCAACATTGCTCCGGGAGAGGCATCCTTGGACCAATTTTAAGGACATTACGTTCACATAAACAATATCTGTTATTTTTTCAGCAGAAAACATGCAGATATCAAATGCTGAATTTCATTTTTGCTGTCAATTTAAATTATTGGCCTAACTTTATATCCAAAGCATATTCAATTTGCATGAACTCTCATGAACCATTTACTTTTAAAAAAAGATTATTCATAGTGTAACTGAACAGTAGAGCTACTTAGCTCCATATAGTTTTTTAAGTATTTGCAGTTCTTTAGGTTAAAAAATTGAAAGGGAAGGAGAATTAGGTTATGGCTTTTCAACCTCAAATGCATGGTACCAATTATTGATGAAACAACCATTGTGTTAGAGGTATTCAGGAGCAGTACACTAATTTGCCGTCCTACCGTCTAATGGAGCTACAGAGTGAATTAGAATGAAGAGGAAAAAAATGTACAGAAGGCAGTGATGGATGACATTTGCATTATGATCAAGCTCAGGAACTATCCAGATTCTAGTAATGACAATCATTTTATTCCATTAACCTTCACAGAACACCCCTGACTTTGTGGAAAACAGAGTAAGACAATACAATAAAAAAATATTTTTTCCCACCTTCAGCAGTAAGAATATTTTTTAAGGATAACAGGGAACATGAAAGAGACGTAGCTTGCATGTTTTTTTTTTTCCCTAGTGTCTTAGTTATTAACCAGATGTGAAACTAGCATTTATTTAATATTTGCATATAGTACAACAGAATGAACAATTTTAGGAAAGTTATTGAACCATCACTGTGGGTTTTTTATAAAAGACTGGGAGTGATGAGCTGTACTTCTGCTTCTTGTGAGAGCATAACCAGTAACAATAGCTTAACTGGTTTTGATTAAAATAGGGCATATAGTTTTATGGTTTTTGTCACAGTGTTTGTTTCTGATCTTGAATAATCGTTAAGAGCAAAGCATTCAAAGTGCTTAAAAGTAAACACATTCACATTTAATCCAATTGAAGATTGTTTTCTACAGTATATTATTTGTTTCAAGTGTTCAATATAGAGAATGTTGGGGCCATCAATATTCTTCACTGTATCTGAAAAAGATTACTACCTGAAATACTAAATGTACTAGTCTCATATGATTCTTGTATTTCTTTCACATTTATCACCTATATATTCACACATTCTGCATAGTCTCAGTGTAAAAGAAAAGGACCGTGGTGGAAGATAAAGCCATTCCTCTGCTTACTTATTTTTTCAGTTTGGATTATCAACATAACGATATATTAATATAATTAATTAATATAATTGTTATATTAAAAATCCTATTACATTATATATGACCAACCTGTGCTGGCTATATACCTGATCTCCACCTCTTTGCTTTCCAAACCTAATTATCTTCCAGCTGAAAGGGAAACAAACAAAAATATAATTAAACAACTTTATAATCCATACAATCCATGCACTTGTGTACAAATACCTAACTTCAGATGCTGAAAGAACCTTGAGAACAGTAGTTTAACTCAATAAATTAAAATGCCAGAAAATGAGGCAGGGCTGGAGCTCAATAATCTGGCTTGCTTTTTATGACCCTAGTAAAATTAAGTTTCTGAGTTTTGATTTGACTAGAATTTAAGAACATTTGCCAGGGTCCTGAGTGCATCCCCTACTTCAAGAAATTTGGCTGGCTCAACCCAGGTCAGTTTCTTTGCATGTCTAAATCTACTGTGGAAAAAAAACCAAAAACCTCCACAACACCCAATAAAGCTGAAAGTGAAGGATTGCTTCTCCTTCAGGAGCTGCTTCAAGCTGAGGCTTTCTTTCTTGGCCCAACTTCTGCTACATCGCAGGTGTGCCACAGGTATGTCAATGCCTGGTTTCACACTCTCCTGACCCTGACCCTGATCCTGGCTTTCTGACATGGCTTCCTGGTGTGCCAGGTGATCACTTGTCTGTATCTATCCCTGAGCTCTGTCTCTGGATCTGAGCCTCACCTGGATTTGCTGAATTACCTTCTTGACTTGCTGCTGCCTCACAGGACTAGGTTCTTCTCACTGGGCTCAACATAAAACAAGGGTAATTTTTATTCTTATTTTATATGGTGGTAGGTCACTACATCTGAGACTCTTTTGTTCTCTCTTCTTTCTTATCACAACCTAGCACTCAGTTGAAACCCACAGAATAGTGTCAAAACCAAGTCCTGACTAAAATTATATCTACTGAGACAATAAAGTTCTCAGCTTCCCTGTAGTACCTTCACTTGCTTTTTGTCCATATGTAAAAGTCCCTCTTTCTCGTAAATTTTAGTTTTAGGGTGGTTGCTCCAGGCTGTTGGCTACTCAAGCAGGATGTGAGAGGGGAGGTGCACATCACCTCTTCCTCCAAACTCACCTTCAATTTCAGATACAACGCTGGAATCCACACTAGGATCAAATGGATATAAACCTATAAAATGAGAAAACAAAGCACATAAATTACTTAGAGTTTTGAAGTGACAGTATTTTAAAAACTAAACAAACCTGTGAACAAGACCATTCTTCTCAAAAAGAGTCATTTTTCACTTACAGAATACTCGTTAATCAGTCAAAACCCAAATCCATGTAGCTCAGTTTTCGAAATAAGTGACACCAAAATGGCTAACATTCAAAATAAGTGTGAGTTAATAGACCATGAGTGGAGCAAATTCACAGAAATTTTTTTGTTTTATTTCAAGTAATGAATGATTTTTTCACCAATTACCAAAGGGAAGTACTGCATTGAAATCTTCAAGTCAAGACTGCATGCATTCTTGAAAGAGATTTTAAGATCAAACCCAAAGTGTGGGGATAAATGTTAGAAAAATTCTATGACCTATGCTATACGGGGTATATACACTATATATGAAGTCAGAATAAATGATTTAATATTCTCTTCTGGCCTTAGAAGTGGTTCATCTGTCATAAACTGTAAAAACCAAAGTCACTTAGTAAATTATTTCCAAATTCTAAGAAAGAACTAGATAATTAAGTGCACAGGACAGTTAAACTGTATCAGGTAATCTGGTCAGGTCTTCTCTCCATTCCACTTAGGAAGACTTAGGATACCAGATTTTCTCATAGTTTCAAATATACTGTTGATTCTTCACTGATCACAAAAGAGAGGAAAAAGATCACCCACAACTTTTTAAAGAGATGATTAACCGATTAAAATGCTGCAACACGTCTTATCTTAAATGTCATCTCCATTAACTTAACAAGTCATTACAGAATAAACCATACAGATCTTTAAAAAATTGTTCATTCTTACAGAAGTTTGTTTAATTTCCCCCTGTTTCTCTGAGGTTCTAGATAATATTACAGTATCTTAACAGTTAGAAAGTTATTGTATATTAGAGGATACTGTAAAGATTTAAATGCGAAATAGCTCATAAAGCAATCAAAAATCAGAGAGAAATAAAATAATAAAATTATCTAAAGGATGAGCATTAGTACTTTTTTTAAATAAAATTTATGTTTTATCAGCAAAATGTAAGGAACAAGTGATAAAATAGAATCAGTGAAGATAAAGACATCTTTATCTATAATTTCTTTCTATTTCTCTGAGTTATTCTATGAAAAGTTTTATTGACCTTCATCCCCACGTCTCCAGCAGTACACAGACTAGCACTAAGGAGTGAGGTAAGTAAAGGTACGACAAGCTCAAGAGGAGAAATAATTTCTTGTGATACATATAACTCAAATTAAAATTAACTCTACATATAATTCTCAAATTAAAAATCAACTCTACAATGATGTAGCAATCAAAACCAAAGTACACGCAAAAAAGTTCTATGGATCTGAATTATTTAAAAGTGGCATTAGAGACATATTGTGCCTAAGTATCTGTACAAACAAAGTTTTGGAAATCCTTAGGGGAAAAAAAAATTCCTTAGATTTAGTGGTTAAGAATAATGATCAAACGTCTATTTCCTAACTTTTCTTAGAATGAATAGGTTGATCATCCCTATTTAACTCAAGTCCTTTTGTATTGCTCAACAAACATTTTCTATGGACAGCATATGCAATCAAAAGGAAAAATACTGTAATTACAGTTTGCAAGTTTTATTATAAATGTATAAAAAATCTGCTCAAAGCAGACAAAACTGTTCTACGACTTTTCACTGATTTGTAGCTTCTGGATGATTCTAGGTGAAAGCACTTTTTGACTATAAAACAGAACTTGAGTATAATTAAAGCTAACCTATATCCCCTGGTGTGGTTTTTAGAGAAAACTGAATTGAATTTCTTTATTAAGGATGACTTTGATATACTTTTATTATGTTGTTTTATCTACATATTATGTTATTATTCTCATATGAATACTTCAGCTATATTTGATTTATGCTACAGGGATATACATTATCATCTAACAGTCTACTAGCATATGTAAATAATTCTTGCAAAGAGATTTCTTACTGCCAACTGTAGTAAGGGTAATTTCACATTTTGCCTGTGTTTTAGCCCAGACCACTACCTAAAGTTAGGAATCCCTCATGTCATTGACACGAGTAGCTCTTTTTTCTATAGACACTTACTTTCTGAAACTTATTGTCAAATTCATTTTTCCGAATTCTGACATTGTTGAGTTTACTGACACACAGATTCAACTTTCTATTAAAAAAAGGTTTCTTGAAAACAGACACACAAATAGCTACTGAGTGCTCTGACAGTAACAGAAGATGAAATATAAAACTATTCATTCTGCTGGAAGATATTTTTAGTTGCACAAACAAGCAGCTTTACTGTCAGTCTCTTCTATAGAGTTAGAACAAAATGTTAGAATGCATTTATCAATCATAAGTAGATATATTTCTAGTAAACCAAAGAAAAAAAACCTAAATGGAAGCTGAAGGGTAGTAATCCAGATAAGGGCAGAATCAGGTCATTTTCCCAACAAGGCACTGAAACAAAGGTTTAAAATAATTGTGCCAAGATAAAATTCATTGCAGTCATAACTGGTGTGTTTATTTTAGCAACTGTGACTGGCAAAGACCGTAATCTCTTTGCTCTTAAAAAAAAATAAAAAAAAAATCACTCTCAACTTGTACCTCTATTGATACCATTACCAGGATTTCATTTTACCAGTACCTCAAAAGCAGCCAACCTTTTAAGCATTGCTAGACTTTATTACTTCACTGAACCACATGCAATTGAATGCCTGATTAATTTTTTTTCTTCTTACTCCTTATATACCCTGGATGGATAAAAATGGAGCCAAATGCTATAATTACTCATTCCTAATAGGATTTCAACAATTTAGAGTTAGTTTCTTCAGTTTCACTTCACCTGTTTTATAGCATGAGTTGAGGCAAACATTACAAAACGCCCCAAAAATAGATCAGCAGATTCTTCATTTTCTTTTTATTGCTTCTTTGTGTGCATACATGCTTTTGAAGGGGTGAAATTAATTTTATATTTAACATAAATTTAACAGTAACAATTCATGTTCATAATCATTACACTGAACTATGCTGCTTTTATGAGCTACAAAGTGTTCAGCACAGAGTTGTTTACATTTCTCCCCATGCTTGCAAGTAGAAACTTCTATACATTTAGCAAAGCACTGATCAAATACGTGTCAACATGGCACAGAACAAGCAAAGAACGTTTATAATCTAGTATTTAAAGAATTTTGCAGGCAGATAGTTGTTGTGAGTTTAAATTCCCTTGGAGTAAAGACTTTAGAATGAAGGAGTTCTGTGACCAGGATGCATATGCTACATCAGGGAAATAATCTGTAGCACAGAAAGGTCATTTATAAAACTAAAAATAACAACAGCAGGTGAATATTTTTAATTACAAAACCTCAGTAGGGATTTTTTTAAGATCTATGTAACAACACTGAAAGGGAGATTTGTCTCCTACTACGATACTATTACATTCTCCTTCACTGATATATTATGCCACTATTCTGACATCTTTTACATTTTGCACAGAATGCAGCATGTATTTACTGAAATAAATGAAGCTGTATTTTTTGTGCCACGACTCTTCCCTGAGATTCTGGAGAGAAAAAAGTCAGCTGTCTATTATATTATTAATGATTAAAAAAATAGTTTTAAATTAATTTAGTAGATATAATTATTTCATCAGCTAATAAAATGTTGGGCTTTAATTAATTTATGTTTGCAAAAGGGATGTAGCAATCCCTATGTTTACACTGCTCTAAGTCTTTGAAAAGACTTTTGTGCACTCTCTCTCCTCTTTTTCCAAGAAAATTTAAAATCGTCTATGTTTTTTTTCTAAAAATTTTTTTTTGTTTATTTTATTTTACAGTTCCTTATGAGAAATTAGGCTTGAAAATTCCATTGTTGAAAGAAGTTTTCATTGCTTTTTCTTAGAATCATAGAATCAGAGAATGGTTATGGTTGGAAAGGACCTTAAAGATCACCAGTTTCCAAACCCCCTTCGATGAGCAGGGACACTTCACACTAGACCAGGCTGCACAAAGCCTCATCCAACCTGGCCTTACACACCTCCAGGAAGGGAGCATCAACAACCTCCCTGTGAAATCTATTGCAGCACTTCACATCATGGTGAAGAATGTCTTCATGATGTGTAACCTAAATCTACCCTCTTCCAGATTAAAACCATTACCCCTTGTCCTATCAATGCCCTCTCTGGTGAAAAGCTCCTCCCCAGCTTTTCTGTAGGCCCCCTTCAGGTACTGGAAGGCTGCCAGAAGGTCTCCTCAGAGCCTTCTCTTCTCCAGGATGAATACCCCCAACTCTCTTAGCCTGTCTTCATAGCAGAGGTGCTCCAGCCCTTTGATCATCTTCATGGCCCTTCTCTGGACCCTCTCCAATAGTTGTATATCTTTCCTGTGATGAGGGCTCCAGAGCTGTATGCAGTCCTTCAGGTGCAGTCTCTCTAGAGCAGAGGGGCAGAATCAGCTCCCTCACCTTGCTGGCCACACTTCTTTTGAAGCAGCCCAGGATGTGATTGGCCCTCTGGGCTCTGAGTGCACATTGCCAGCTCGTCTCAAGCTTCTCATCTACTACCACCCCTAAGTCCTTTTCCTCAGGGCTGCTCTCTATCCATTCTCCCCCCAGCCTGTAATTGTACCTGGGATTGCGCTAACACAGGTGCAGGACCTAGCAGTTGGCCTTGTTGAACTTCATGAGGCTGGCATTGGCCCACCTCTCCAGCCTATCAAGGTCCCTCTGGATGGCATCCTTTCCCTTTAGGGTGTCAACCACTCCACACAGCTTGGTATCATCAGCAAACCTGCTGAGAATACATTCAATCCCACTGTCCATGTCTACAAAAAAGATGTTGAACAGCACTGGTCCCAATACTGATCCCTGAGGAACACCACTCGTAACTTGCCTCCACTTGGACACTGAACCATTGATCACAACTCACTGTGTGTGGTCATCCAGCCAATTACTTATCTACCCAGTGGTCCATCTGTTAAATCCATGTCTTGTCACTTTGGAGATCAGGATGTCATGTGGAACAGTGTCAAATGCCTTGCACAAATCCACGCAGATGACGTCAGTTGCTCTGCCATTATTCACCATTTCTGTAGCCTTGGCATAGAAGGCCACCAAATTGGTCAGGCATGATTTGCCCTTAGTGAAGTCATGTTGGCTGGAACCAATCACCTCCTTATTTTCCATGTGCCTTAGATTTTCCAGGAGGATCTGCTCCATGATCTTGCTGGGCACAGGGGTGAGACTGACTGGCCTGTAGTTCCCCGGGTCTTCCTTTTTCTGCTTTTTAAAAATAGGGGTTATGTTACCTTTTTTCCAGTCAGAAGGAACATCACCAGACTGACATGATCTCTCAGATATGATGGACAGAGACTTAGCAACTTCATCTGCCAGCTCCCTCAGGACCTCACCAGATCCCACAGACTTGTGCACCTTCAGGTACTTTAGGTAATCACAAACCTCTTCTTCTGCTACAGTGGGGGGGTGCTTTGTTCTCCCACTCCCTGCTTTCACCTGCTGTGGCCTTTGCAATGAGGCTGGAGCACTTGCTAGAGAAGACTGACACAAAGAAGTAATTGAGAACCCCATCCTTCTCTATATCCTGTGTAGCTAGGTCTCCAGTTTCCTTCAGAAGGCCTACATCTTCCTTGGTTGTGCTTTTTTTCCAATATAACTATAGAAGCTTTTCTTATTGCTCTTTACATCCCAGGTGAGATTTAATTCCATCTGGGATTTGGCTCTCCTAACCTGATCCCTAGCTTCTTGGACAACCTCTCCATAATTCTCCCAGTACCTGCCCTTGCTTCCACCCTCTGTATACTTCCTTCTGAAGTCTGAGCTTTTCTAAGAGCTGCTTGCTCATTCATGCTGCCCTCCCGGAGTCTTAAACAGATTTCTTCTTAGTTGGGATGCATCACTCTTGGGCCTGGAGAGGGTGATCTTTAAATATCAGCCAGCTTTCATCGGTCCCTCTTCCCTCCAGGATGTTATTGCATAACACTCTCTTGAGCAGATCCCTGAAGAGGCTGAAATCTGCCCTCCTGAAGTCAAGGGTAGTAGGCTTACTGTGAGCTCTCCTTGCTGCCTTAAGGATCTTGAATTCCACCATTTCATGGTCGTTACAACCAAGGCTGCCCTTGAGCTCAGCATCCCTCACCAGCCCTTCCTTTTTGGTGAGAACAAGGTCCTGCATTCCACCTCTCCTTCTTGGTTCCTCGATTACTTGGAAAAGGAAATTGTCATTTACTCACTCTAGGGACCTCCTGGATTGTTTGTGTTTTGCAGAGTAGCCCCTCCAACAGATGTCAGGGTGGTTGAAGTCCCCCATAAGTACCATGGCTTGCGAACGTGAATCTTCTCCTACCTGTTCATAAAGGGCCTTATCTATACTGTCCTCCTTGTCAGGCAGCCTGTAGCAGACCCCCATTTCACCAGCTTGGCTAGCCTAGGGCCAAAGATGCTCCTCCCCTTTTCTGACAGGTGGATCCCATCAGCCCTCAGCAGACCAGGTTTGTCAAAGCTGGTCCTGTGATCTAGTCAGCCAAACCCCTGGCTGTAGCACCAGTCACATAGCCAGCTGTTGATTTGCTGGATCTGATTGGCCCTGTCTATTCCCCTCCCTTTGACTGGTAGGATTAATGAAAATACTACCTGTGCTCCAGAGTTCTTAACTGTTGCTCCCCAGGCCCAGTATTCCTTTTTAATATTCTTTACATTGCTGGTGCCTGCATCAGTAGCACCCACCTGAAACATCAGGAGCGGGTAATAGTCAGTTGGGTGTACAAGGCTGAGTCTCTGTGCCTCTGAGAAGAGAATCACCTACTACTATCACCCATCGTTTTTTCTTGGTCACACTGGTTGTTACAGTTGAAACAGATCGAGCTGCCCTTATTCTGCTACAATACAGTTGGTTGTTTTCCTCTTCTATTGTTCGCAGAGGAGTGAACTGGTTCCTCAAGGACACCTGAGGCTTTGAGGGAGGTCCCTTCCTCTTGCTTATTCTTCCTACTACCTTCCACTCCCCCACCTTAGTGGCTCCCCTCCTTTCTGTGTGTGCTGGGGGGGGCAGTATTTGGCTGACTGGGCACAGGCTATGTGTTCTCAGCAGTGAGTGCATGGATTGCACCATCCAGCTCATTCTCTGCCTCCTTCATACTCCGCAGACTCCTCAATACTTCACAGCCTCCTTGCTGTGTCCTGCAGCTCAGCTATCTGCTGTAAGAGGTCATTTATCTGCTCAAAAATTTTGCAGGCAGGCTTCCCCCCTACCTCAGGCACAAGAGAATAGTCCAGGCAGTTTCCACAGCCCAGGGTCTGCACAGCAGCATCGCACCTCAGGAGCTCCATTTGGGTGGACACGCTGGCCACTCCCAAAGTGGAGACTGAAGATCCCGCAGTGGGAGCTGCAGCCCTAGTTCCACCTCGTTGGAGCCTCCTTGTTCCACCATTCAGTCTCCTGTGCCTTTCCTGCTTGATTTGGCTGCGCGAACTGCCACACAAACTATTGTGCCACACCCTTTCTGACGTGCCACGCCCTGTTTGCCTGCTCTGTTCACCATGCTCCTGGTCGCTGGCACCCCCTGGGGCCGCTTTTGTGGGAGTGGGGGTGGGCTCCACCCACACCTCCGCTTCAGCCCTCTGACAAGCTGCCCATCCCCCAGGACTGTCCGGGCTTGTTTCTGGCTCCAGAAAGCTCAGAAAAAGCTCCCTTTTTCATTGATATTCTACCCCAACACAGATGTGCCTGCACTGGAGCTGTTCTCCTCTGAAAGTGACCGCAGACTATATGGTCTGTTGCAAATACCCACCATTATGTCACTTGTGTTAACAAGCTCTTTTCCAGTTTTACTGCTCACCCTTCTGATGTCTCTCTGAGCCCTAGGCCTGACAACATACCTGCTTCAAGCAGAGAGGTAGTGATGTCCCTGGTATCTCAAGTTTTTTGCTGGGAGGAGTTCAATGCTGGTGGTTGAAGGCTTGGAGTCTGCTTGGGGTTATTTTTGTACAGCTTATCTCAGTCTTTTTTGTAGGTTCCCAGCAAAAGCTTTAAAGTTGCACTGTAGCCTTGCTCTGCCTCAGATGATAAGCGCTACTGTTTATTATGCTGTGACATAAGGCTTTCATACCATATATGGTATTCCCAGGACTTAAGACACAAAGGGATCAGGCAATAGTTGCATACAAATCTTAATGTGCATGAGTAGGGGAAAAAAAAACCCAACAAACTATTTTCTGGGCTGACATAGCCATGGATATGTTAAAGGTAAGGAAAAAAAATCCCAAACCAAAGCTACCATGTTTGGGCTTCTTACAGAAAAGGATTTGTAGGGGGCCACAGGAAAGCTGAGGAGAGAAATTTTCCAAGGGCTTGTAGTGAGAGGACAAGGAGTAATGGATTAAAACTGGAGAAGGAGAGATTTAGGTTAGATATGAGGAAGGAATTTTTTAGTGTGAGGGTGGTGAGACACTGGAATAGGTTGTCCAGGGAAGTTGTGGAAGCCCCATCCCTGGAAGTGTTCAAGGCCAGGTTGGACTAGGCTCTGAGCATCCTGATCTAGTGGGAGGTGTCCCCGTCCAGACAGGGGAGGTTGGAACTAGATGATCTTTAAGGTCCCTTCCACCCAAACCATTCTATGATTTGCAGAGTTTGAACTTTGAACTCTAGCTTCCAAAAATCACAGCTAAGAGTCAAGATTTATTTCTTTTTTACTTGTTTGATTTTACTTCTTAAAATAAATACAGATCAGAATAAATTGTTCCTGACGGTTTTGTCTGAGGTTTTTTGTTGCTTGGGGTTTTTGTTTGAACTGGTTTTCATTTTTGTTTGTTTTGCTGGGTTTTTGTTTTGTTTTCTGAGTTGTTGTTTGTTTTTTTTTCTTTTACTGTAGGGAGGAGGAAATAAAGAAAGGGGTTTGTTTTTTTATTTGCCTTTTTGTTCCCTTCTCTCCCTTTAAAACTTCCAAAGAACAATGGAGGAAATGAAGAAAAGAGAGCACTACTGAGGTGGGGAATGAGGGAGAGAGGGAAGAAGGGAATTGGCAAGTAAGCAGGGATAGAGGAAGACAATATAATCAGAAGTTACTAATAGATTGGACAAATGCTATACTTTTCCCAGTGTCCTACTATCTGTATTTACCAGTAGGATTTTCTAAACAGTATGTTAGCTGTGTGGAATCATCTGTTCATACATTTGGCACATATTAATTCGTTTTCTTGCATTTTGTTTTACTTAAGGGAAAATGGTTGGGAGCAGGACTTTTTATTTTGAGAAAAAAGCACAGAAGTAGATACAACCTATTATAATTGTGGATACTTCTGCTATCACACAAACAAGAGCCTTCCAGGTTTTTACATTTAAAATACATAGGAAATAACTGTCTGATTAACTTTGCATATGTTGTAAGCATTTCACATTATCTCCCTTCCTCTCTTCTGGGAAATACCCAAGACCCAAAGAGAAATCCTGAATTCTAAATAAGTCATTTCAGCAGAATCCTAAAATCAGATCCTAATATAAGTTCTTGCATAAGTTCTAAAATGTTTCATTTTATAATTAGTTTTTAAACATTTGGTATCTTGGGGTTTTTTTGTTTTGGTTTTGTTTTTTTTTTTTATTTTTTTTTAATTATTTGTGTCCCTCTTTTTTTCCACATGGCACAGTGAGACACTATTCATTGTATAGAATTGAAAGCTGCGAAGAACTAGCAAGCCAAGTACACAGAGGCCAAAGAGTCATTTCCTTGGCAAGGGAGATCATGCAAGAGCATTTGGAATAGATCCTTCTTCCTGCTCGTGTTTCTCCTTATTGTTAATGCTTTTCCAGTTGAAGAACTGAATGATAAGTAGCTGGCTTGAATTTTAATAAGAGCTCTATGACAACAATGCTGAAAGCTTCATTACTGTGTGACTGTAATCACAAAAAGCCTTTCAGTGTTTGGACTGTCACATAAATAATTATTGCTGCGGGATATTTAAACCCACTATTATTAAGTACACAGTTTAGACATTTTACTAGAAGAAATACAACAGGATCGGACACAGCATTTTGAGTTCTGTTATTGAAACACAGTGGCAGGGGCTGTGCAAATCTAGTTTCATACTGCTTCACCAAAGTGGTCCAGGCATTTTGTATGTCTTTGCAAATCGCAATGAAATAGTAAAGGATTTAAACAATTTTTTGTTCATAGGTCCACTATTGTGATCTAAAATCACCTGGTTAGTCACTACCTACCTTGGGAGTATTTAGAGTCCTTTGTATTTACTTCTGATGGAATTAAACTTCTGACATGTCTATGGTAGAGTTTAGTCTTGCTATGTATCAAAGTGCTTAGGCTCTATCATGCAGCTGAACCTGATCAGGGTAAATTACCAAAAAGGTCAACTTTGCAATGATAGAATAGAATATAGAATGGTTTGGGATGGAAAGGACCTTCAAACATCATCTTGTTCCACTCCCCCGCCCACCCCACCCCCCCCATGGGCAGCAATATCTTTCTCTACACCATGTTATTCCAAGGGTTTTCACCTCCCTTGGCTGGCTGGCTACATTTATTTTTATGTAGCCCAGGATACAGTTGGCTTTCTGGGTTTCAAGCACATTCAGTTTGTGTCCAGCTTTTCATTCACCAGTATCCCCAAGCCCTTCTCCTGGTGGCTGCTCTCAATCCCTTCTTTCCACAGTCATTACTGATATTAGGGATTGCCCTGACCAAGGTGCAGGACCTTGCACTTGGCCTTGTTGAACCTCATGAGTTTCACATGGGCCCACTTCTCAATCCCTCTGTATGGCATCCTGTCCCTCTAGTGTATCAAATGCATCACTCAGCTGGGTGTCATCCAGAAACTTGCTGAGGGTGCACTGAGTCTTACTGTCTGTCACTGATGAAGATGTTACAAAACACTAGTCCCAGTATGGACTCTTAAGGGATACTACTTGTTACTGGTTTCTGTATGGACATTGAACCATGGACTGTAACTGCTTGGATGGGGCCATCCAGCCAATTCCTTGTCCATCTATTAGTCTATTCATCAAATCTATATGCTTCCAATTTATAGGCAAGAATATTAAGGGGGTACCACATCAAAGACTTTTCAGCTGTCCAGGTAGATGACATCTGTAGCTGTTCTCTTGTCCACTCATGCAGTTACTTCATTGTAGAAGGCCACTAGATTAATCAGGCACAATTTTCCCTTGGTGAAGCAATGTTAACTATCTCTTATCAGCTCCCTGTCTTCCATATGCCTTGACATAACTTCCAGGAGTATTTCTTCCATTATCTTACTGGACACTGAAGTGAGGCTGACTGGTCAGTAGTTCCCAGTGGCCTCTTTCTTGCTTTTTAGAAAACTGATATGATATTCACTTTTCTCCAGTCACTGGGGACTCCCCTATGACTTTTCAAATATGATGGAGAATGTGTTAGCATCCTCATCTGCCAGTCCCCTCAGGATCCTGTGATGCATCTCATAATCCTCAAATGAACTCATCAACTCTGGAATGCATGTTGTCTAATAGCTAGCTCAAATAATGGAATTAAGATTTGCTTACATTTGTGTGTGAAGGTAATTCATGGCCAGGCTGAACATTTATTCTTTTGACCTGGAGGCTTCTTTGACCAGCTTCTCCTGAGCAAGACATAAGAGGCAGGGCACTGTGTCTAGGATATACAGCTTATATCCAAAACCTTAGGGACTAACAATGAAGAATCTGCCTATAACCTGGATGCTTCCTGACATCTGAGACCTTTGCCTTGCTGTTTAAGGTATTTTTCTTCTGCTCTACTGTATTTTTAAGTCAAACAGGCTAACTAAAATTACAGGTATTATTAATTAGTGTAGATAAAGGGAACATCACACAGATAGCCTAGCTTTCAGCATAACTGTACAGGGTGTCTTGAACCGGATGACTGGATGCCCTTCACAAAACATGTTATACAGGGGTGTACACTCAGTACATATGGAAACATTAAACTGCTTCACAAAGAGGGTCTAAAAATAGTTGTGGCCCATGACAATAGTAATAAAGATCTAGAGCTATCAAAAACAAAATATGGAGGACAGATCTACATTTTAATCTTCAGCACTTTGTTACTCAGATTTCAGATTGCAGCACATCACCTCTATGAAGTGGTATATACAGTTTTTAAAACAGAAATGCTAAAATCAAGAAAGAGGAGAAAAGAGATTACACTTTTAGAAACAGTCTTTCAGCCTTTTAGGAAATAATGTATTGGTAACACACAATGTGAACCCAAAGCTGATCTTAGCTTTACAAATATTAACTACCATTTCTGTTTTTCAAGAAAGTTGTATTTACCTCTTACCACAGCACTTTAAGTTAGGATTGATCAGTTGCTAAAGCTTTGTGTTTACCCAGAAAAAACAATGCGAGATTCACTATACTAAGAAGAAAGGATCTCAAGTACTGAGTCTTCATGTGTAGAATAAGGAAATACTCAGTTTCAGTCTTGGAACCTGAAGGGTGTTTTTATTTCATCCAGTGTGTCATGAAGAATGCATGGACCTAGATTGAAGTCTCCACCCTTCAGCTAATTCAGTTCTTTCCCCTTGTCTTTTTTCCAATCCTGGATAAATTTTGTTTTATTTGTCCCCATGGCAAGGCTTCAAGAAGAGAGATAAAGAACAGCTTCAAATGGTTACCAACATATCCTACAATGTAACTGTTAAGTCTTGTTATTGTGAGGTTGAAAATGTAATTTTAAACTTTTCAGATAGTGACCTCATATCCAGGGTGAATGAAATAAACACTAGAAGCCATCACTCTTATCTTTAAAGAAACATGAAGTCTGTATTTAAGATAGCACCTGTAGCCATGAAGACTAGTTAACTGAAGCTGCCACTCTATGGTCTCAGGATGAGTCAAAATAAGGCATTTAAGTTCTTGCTTTACAGCTCTGGGCAAATTTCTGTTCACCCTATCACTTGCTGGAATTTCATTCTGAACTGTTGTGTTTACCTCTTGCTAGATAAAATAAGCCTATGCACTTAATATAGGGCTCTATAATCCATTCCAAGGGGTAAATATTAAAAAGTTACATGCTTGCAATCTCAGGATGTGAATGTTCTTGTCTTCTAGTAAGTCTAGTCCAAAGTAATTCATTTCATAATGACACACAGATTGTTGCTTATCTTTTTCTCCTTTTGTCTTTTGTCTCTCCAGTCATAGGCAAATTTTTCTTCCATCCAGGCACCTCATGTTCAGGATGGTAAGGATAATTACACTGCAATTATTTCAGGTAGGCAGGAACTAACAACCCTAATTATTATTGTTGGACCAGTTGGCAGTAATAGAGCATGAGGCCATTCAACAGGGAGAAAGAAAAATTGCTCTCTGGGAGAAGCTCTCAGGTAAACGGTGCTCTACACTCTAAGATGTGCAGAGATCTTGATGCTTATTTTCCTGTTGTTTTCTACTTGGCATTGTCTATGAGGTATGTTTGGAGTACAGCCCTTCTTTAGGGATGCAAAATAAATGATCTATTAAGTTTACTAAGAAAGGAACAAATAAACAACTGGTTTTTTGCTCTTTTTGTTTTTTGTTTGTTTCTTGGTTAGTTTTTTGGGGGTTTTGTGGGGTTTTTGTTGTTGTTGTTTTTTTTTTCTTTTTAACATCATTCTGTAAAAGCCAAATAGGAATTATATAGTAGAGAAATTATTTCAGATTTCTCCCCCCTCATTTTACAATAAAATCATACTTTTAAATGAAAATACAGTTAGTGTGTGTAAAACATTCTTTTTCCTGTGTGATAATATTGGACCTCACTGAGTTATTTATTAGCACTGTTGGAGAACAGCCTGGATCACTGCATCACTCTTCAATCCTGTCGGTTTTTCATTTGGCCAAATGCGATTGTCCTTTAAGCTAGAGTTTAAATTTCTTTTTTATACACCTTTTGGAGTAAAACCTGTCTGTTATAATAAAAATGTATTTTATATTAAAAATAAACAAATAAAATAAGACAATAAATAATAAAATATGATTTAGATGCTAAAAATAAGGTATCTATATTCTGCTCATATCTTTCTAACCTGTTTTAGTCAACCTTGGTTAGCAAACCAGTGCTGCTACTCCACAGTAGTTTAAGTGGTGCTGCACATAGGCTTTCGAAAACACATAGTCACGGTTTGACTCAGGATCAGCAATTAAAGCAGAGACAACAATGCTCTCGATCCCCTCCCCCTCCCATCCAGGTAGGGAAGGAGAGAGAGAATTAAGGAGAGAGACTTAGCTGGATTGAAAACTCAATTAGACAGCTTTAATTATATGTACAATTATATACAAGTATGTTCAGGAATGTGCAAAAGCCTCTTGCCTCCCCCCACCCCCAGCAGCTCCCCCAGCACTCTCCTTAGCTGTGAGCAGTCCTGAAATCTCTCAGCCCGCAGGCAGGAGATAAGGCAGAGCAGACAGGGCTGGGTTAGGAGGGTTATGAGATCAGAGCCTAGGGGTCAACAGTGATGGATGGATGGATGGATGGAGTACTCCCCAGACACTGGCCATGGACGGAAGAGAAGGGAAGAAGAAACAGGAAGGAAGTTGTCTTCTGTGATCTCTGACCTTCCTCGGAGCTTACGTAGATATATGGAATGGAATAGCTTTGGTCAGTTCTGTTGTCTGTCTAGTCCAGCTCCCCTATGGGGGGGTCATAGATACAACTCCCCTGCTTTCAGTAGCATCTGTAGTGGCAGAGCTAAGAAGCAACCTTGGAGTCTCAGCAGAAACAGAAACATTCCAGTGTTATCAGTCCAGTAGCTGGAACACTTGCTGCTAGTTAAAAGAGACCTTACTGAAGGAAAAAAAAATCAGTAAAAGGAAAATTAGCTTCATCTGGCTCAACCCAGAACACACATGCATTTCAACAGATTGGAAATAGGAATTTGGATATGTTTAAAATTCCACATTTCTAGAACCAAAGCTTCTGAATGTGCAGAAAACATGTCTGTTCAGGGAGAAAAACTCATGCACTGCTTCTTCTGGTTATTGTTTGCAGATGTTGGTTTTCTTTAAAGAAATAAAGAGCAATTGTAATTTATTTTTAGATACAACTGGAGGAGATGTTTCATTTCTGTATCCAGGAAATGTTCATATGCAACATATACTGCATATTGTCACTTCTGCATTCTGGTCCAGAGTGACCCTTGACTAAGAGGTGGGATGAGGATACTGTTAATATATCCTGTCAAAACTGCCACAAGAGAGATCACAGAATTCATCTCACTTATGTGTATATGAAGGATATACAAGCCAATCTTTTTCTAGAGAACAGACAGTAGAAAATTTGCATTTGGATCTTCTAAAGCACTTCTAAAATCTCCAATTGCTGCAGTTAGTAGATTGTATTTTCAGTGCAGTTTTAATATGTACATGAGGTATAAACTCAGAAACAACTACCTCCATATCTTCAAACTGTATTTTAAAAAGACAGGTGCTATAGCTGAGTTTTATGAGGACTTCATTCTGTTCATTAATATGGAACATGCTTTGCATGCAATTGGCTTTATACCACAAGACAATGTTGCACCATTTAATTTCTGGATCTTAGGAATCTGAGCTTAGGAAAAGAGGCAAAATCAGATTTTCTTGAATTTATGGAAAATGCACGTGTTCTTGTTCAATACAATGAATTTTAGTGCTTTCTCGGCCAGCAAACCCTGGATATAGTTTCTGGTTCTCAGTTCTGTTGTTTCTATATCACACTTCATTAAATAAAAAAGAGTGTAAAATAGGACACCAGCACAGAAGAGGACTGACTTTAACCAGGCTTTTAACATTGTCTCCTGTAACATCCTCATTGACAAACTGATGAAGTATGGTCCAGATAAGTGGACAGTCAGGTGGACTTAAAACTGGTTGAACTGCCAGGCTCAAAGAATTATAATCAGCACCATGAAGTTCAGCTGGAGGCCAATCACCAGCAGTGTGCCCCAGGGGTCAATACTGTCTCCAAAATGTTTAACAGCTTCATTAATGACCTCAGTGACTGAGCAGAGTGCAGCCTCAGCAAGTTTGCAGACAATACAACACTAGGAGGAGTTGCTGACAAACCAGATAATTGTTCCCTCTGCCATTCAGGGGCAACTTGACAGGTTAGAAAAATGGGCAGAGAATAATGTCATCAAGTTCAACAAGGGGAAATCACTGGAGGTTTTCAAGATGCAGTTGGACAGTTTGCTAGATAATCTCATTTAGGCTCTCTTTCCCACAAACTGCTGGACCAGATGAATGTTCAAGGTCCCTTCCAGCCCAGAAGGCAATGCAAGATTCTGCACCTGATCAGAATATCATGCACATATGCTCTGTTACACACAGAGTTAACCACGAGCCACCTGTGTGCCCTTGTATCAGACAAGGTAAACAGGCTCCTGGGCTGCATTAAGATAAATGTTGCCAGCACCTCAAGGAAGAGGATCCTTCCTCTCTGCTCAGTACTGGTAAGACACATGTGGACTGTTGGGTGCAGTTCTGGACTTTCCAGTACAAAAGAGACATAGACCTATTGGAGCAAGTAAAGAACAGGCCACAAAGATTATTAAGGTTTTGGAGCATGTAGTGTGTAAGGATAGGCTGAGAAAGCTGGGACTACTCAGCCAAGGGAACAGAAGGTTTAGGGGGATCTTCTTAGTGCTTACAAATCTTGATGGTTAAGAATAAAGAAGAGGAAGTCAAAGTCTTTTGAGTAGTACTTAGTGAAAAAATAAACACAATGGGTACAAATGGAAATACAGGAAATTCCATTTAAACATAAGAAAAAAATGTTTTTAGTGTGAAGGTGATGACATACTGGAATAGGTTGCTCGGCGAAGTTGAGGAGTCTCCTTTTAAGGAGACTTGTCCCATTTAAGGGCAAGTCCTGCCTGACTAAATTGGTGGCCTTTTATGACGGGGTCACAGCCTCAGTGGACAAAGGCAGAGCAACTGACGTCACCTACCTGGACCTGTGCAAAGTATTTGACACTGTCCCGCACAACATTCTGGTCTCAAAATTGGAACGTTATGGTTTTGATGGATGGACCACTGATTGGATAAGGAACTGGCTGGATGGTTGCACCCAAAGAGTTGTGATCAATGGCACTATGTCTGAATGGAGACATCTGATGAGTGGTGTTGCTCAAGTGTCCGAACTTGGGCCAGTATTGTTTAACATCTTTGTCGCTGACATGGACAGTGATGTCAAGTGCACCCTCAGCAAGTTTGCTGACAACACCAAACTGTGTGCTGAAGTCAACACGCTGGAGGGAAGGGATGCCATCCAGAGGGACTTTGACAGGCTCAAGTGGGCTCGTGCTAATTGCATGAAGTTCAACAAGGCCAAGTGCAAGGTTCTGCACCTGGGTCGAGGCAATCCCACGCACGAATACAGGTTGGGACAAGAAAGGATTGAGGGCAGCCCTACAGAGAAGGACTTGGGGGTGATGCGGGATAAGAAGCTCAACATGAGCCAGCAATGTGTGCTTGCATCCCAGAAAGCCAACTGTATCCTGGGCTGCATCAAAAGAAGTTTAGCCAGCCAGTCAAGGGATGTGATTCTCCCCCTCTGCTCTGCTCTTGTGAGACCCCACCTGGAATATTGTGTCCAGTTCTGGAGCCCCCAACATAAGAAGGACATAGAGCTCCTTGAGCAAGTCCAGAGGATGACGACAAAAATGATCAGAAGACTGGAGCACCTCCCCTATGAAGACAGGATGAGGATGTTGGGGTTGTTCAGCCTGGAGAAGAGGAAGCTCTGAGGTGACCTTATAGCAGCTTTCCAATACCTGAAGGGAGCCTACAGGAAAGCTGGGGCAGGACTTTTTACATGGGCATGTAGCAAGAGGACAAGGGGCAATGGTTTAAAACTTGAAGAAGGGGGATTTAGATAAGATATTAGGAGGAAAGTCTTTACTATGAGAGTGGTGAGGCACTGGAACAGGTTGCCCAGGGAGGCTGTAGAAGTCCCATTCCTGGAAGTGTCAAAGGCTAGGTTGGATGGGGCTCCAAGCAACCTGATCTAGTGGGAGGTGTCCCTGCCTGTGCAGGGGGATTGGATCTAGATGATCTTTAAGGTCTGTTCCAGCCCTAACCTTTCTATGATGCTATGATTCTATGATTCCTAGAGATATGCAAAATCCAACCAGACACAGACATAAACCATATACTCTAGTTGATCCTTCTTTAAGGAGAGGTGTTGGACTAAATGATCCTAGATGGGATACAACCGAGAGTACTGAGGGACCTGGCAAAGGAACTTGCTAAGCCTCTCTCCATCATTTATTAACAGTCCTAACTAACAGGGGAAGCCTGAGAAGACTGGAGACTTACCGATGTGTTGTCCATCTATAATAAGATACTTAATTCTTTGCCTCCATCTTTAATAGACTGGCTGCCCTCAGGATACTCGGCCTCCTGAGACAGAATATAAGGATGCAGAGCAGTACAAACCCCCCATAATCCAGGAGGGTGCAGTTAGAGACCTGCTGCAGCACCTAGACACTCAAAAGTCTATGGGGCCAGATGGGATTCACCCAAGGGTACTGAGGGAGCTGACAGAGGAGATCACCAAGCCTCTCTCTATCATCTAGCAACAGTTCTGGATAACAGGGGAGGTCCTAGATGACTGAAGGCTTGCCAACGTGATACCTATCTACAAGAAGGGCCCGAAGGAGTATCCTGGGAATAACAGGCTTGTCAGACTGACCTCAGTACCAGGGAAAATCATGGAGAGACTTGTCTTGAGTGCGCTCATGTGGCAAGTGCATGACAGCCAAAGGATCAGGCCCAGCCAGCATGGGTTCAAGAAAGGCAGGTCCTGCTTGACTAACCTGATCTCCTTCTATGATCAGGTGACCCACCTGGTGGATGAGGGAAGAGCTGTTGACGTTGTCTATCTAGACTTTGGTAAAGCCTTTGACACCATCTCCCACATCATTCTCCTGGAGAAGCTGGTGGCACATGGAGTAGAGAGGTGCACTCTCCACTGGGTAAAGAACTAGCTGGCTGACCAAACCCAGAGAGTTGTAGTGAATGGAGTTGGATATAGTTGGCGGCCGGTCATCAATGGCATCCCCCAGGGCTCAGTTTTGGGTCCAGTCTTGTTCAATATCTTTATTAATGATCTGGATGAGGGAATTGAGTCCTTCCTAAGTAAGTTTGCAGATGACATTAAACTGTCAGAAGTGTCAATTTGCTTGAGGGTAGGAAGGCTCTGCAGAGAGACCTGGACAGGCTGGATCAATGGGCCGAGGCCAATTGTAAGAGGTTTAACAAGGGCAAGTGCTAGCTCCTGCACTTTGGTCACAACAACCCCATGCAAAGCTACAGGCTTGGAGATGAGTGGCTGGAAAGCTTCATGGTGGAGAAGGACCTGGGGGTGCTGGTTGACAGCTGACTTAACATGAGCCAGCAGTGTGGCCAGGTGGCCAAGAAGGCCAACAGCATCCCAGCCTGCATCAAGAATGTGTGGCCAACCAGAGTAGAGAGGTGATCGTGCCTGTGTACTCGGCATTGGTGAGGCCACATCTTTAACACTATGTTCATTTCTGGGCCCCTCACTACAAGGAGGATGTCGAGTTGCTAGAGCATGTCCAGAGAAGAGCTACCAGGCTGGTGAAAGGTCTGGAGGACAAGTCCTACGAGGAGAGGCTGAGGGAACTGGGGTTGTTTAGTTTGAAGAAGAGGAGGCTGAGGGGCGACCTCATTGCTCTCTACAACTACCTGAAAGGAGGTTGTAGGGAGCTGGGAGTTGGTCTCTTCTCTCCAGTGAATAATGACAGGACAAGAGGGAATGGTCTGAAGTTGCACGAGGGGAGGTCTAGGCTAGAGATTAGAAAGCATTTCTTTACCAAAAGAGTGATTGGACAGCGGAACAGGCTGCCAAGGGAGGTGGTGGAGTCACCATCCCTGGAAGAACTTAAAAGAAATATAAGTGTGGTGCTTAGGGACATGATTTAAGAATTGAATAGGTAGATTTAGGTTGTGGTTGGTGGATTTAGGCTGTGGTTGGACCTGATGATCTTTGAGGTCTTTTCCAACCAGGTTGATTCTGTGATTCTGTGATTCTGTAATAAGTGCCAGAAGGAGGATCCGGGGAACTACAGACCTGTCATCCTGACTTTGGTAGCAGGGAAAATCATGGAGAGGTTCATCTTGAGTGCACTCACATGGCAAGTGCAGGAAAGCCAAGGGGATCAGGTCCAGCACGCATGGGTTCAGGAAAGGTAGGTCTTGCTTGACCAACCTGATCTCCCTGCATGACCAGATGACCTGCCTGGTGGATGAGGGAAGAACTGTGGATGTTGTCTATCTGGACTTCAGGAAAGCCTTTAACAGCATTCCCATAGCATTCTCCTGGAGAAGCTGGCGGCACATGGTATAGGTAGGTGTACTCTTTGCTGGGTAAAAAACTGTCTGGATGGCCAAGTCTAGAGACTTTTAATGAACAGGGTTGGATCCAGTTGGTGGCTGGTCACAACTGGTGTTCCCCAGGGCTCCCTTTTGGGTCCAGTCCTGTTTAATATCTTTACCAATGATCTAGATCAGGGGATCGAGTGTTTCCTTATTAAGTTTACAGATGATGCCAAATTGGGCAGGCATGTTGATCTTCTCAAAGGTGGAAGGCTTTGCAGAGGATCCTGGACAGGTTGGATCAATGGGCTGAGGCCAATTGTATGAGGTTCAATAGGGCCAAGTGCCGGATCCTGCATTTTGGTCAGAACAACCCCAGGCAAAATTACAGGCTCAAAACTACAGGGCAGAGTGGTTGGAAAGCTGTCCAGCAGAAAAGGACCTGGGAGTGCTGGCTGACAGCTGGCTTAACATGACCCAGCAGTGTGCAATAGTGGCCAAGAAGGCCAATGGCATCCCGGCCTGCATCAGAAACAGTGTGGCAAGCAAGAGTAGAGAAGTGATCATGCCCCTGTACTGGGTACTGGTGAGGCTGCACCTTGAGTTCTGGGTTCAGTTCTGGGGTCCTCACTACAAGAAGGACATTGAGTTGTTGGAGCATGTCCAGAGAAGAGCAACCAAGCTGTTGAAGGCTCTAGAGAACAAATCCTATGAGGAGAGGCTAAGGGAACTGGGATTGTTAGTTTGGATAAGAGGAGGCTGAGGGGAGTGTGGAGAACCGGCCTCCACGAAAGTTATGTCTCCCACTTAAATTGACTGTAATAGAGAGACATAACAAAAGTGGTGGCAATACTGTAGGGTATAGGGTATAGGCCACAGCTGGAACTTCATGAGGGGCTGCACGTAGAGGCTGGAAAAGAAGATAAAAGAAAGAGGAACAGGAGACCAAATAGAAAGGAGCTGAGGTGAAAAACAGGGCGGGACTGAGACACAACAGGGTGATACTCTGCCACCAGACCTGGTACTTAAAGAGGAAAACAGTTTGTTGTGCTCCTGGGCTCTCCAGTTTGTGTTCCTGAGATCGTGGAGCTCCTCGCCTCTCCATCATTCCTGAGATCAAGGAGAAGGAGGAAGGAAAAGGCCAAAAGGAGTTGAAGAAAGCAGCCTGCTGCAGCGTCGCTGTCCCCTGCTGTTCCTGCCATCACCGTGCTGCACCCCTGCTGTCCCTGCCTAAGCTGTACCTGCCACCACTGCCACAACTACCCCCCCCCCCCGAGACTCCAGGAGGACGTGAGAAACCTTCTCTTTAACGCGTTCTTCCCCCGGGTGTGTAATTAGCCCCTCACTTGCATTCACTTTCCTTGACCCGCAAGGGAAGCCTCGGGCTTGCAGTCACTCTATTAGTGTTATTTTCTTTCTTTACACACATATTCCCTGGTGCATCTACAGCATTTCTCTCCACTCTCCTCTGTCCTTGTTAATATTTTATTAAAAAGTTAAAACTTGCCTCTGTGTGTGTGTGCTTGCACATGCATATCTGGGCAGGAGCTAATCTTTCAGTTAAATACCTGGTGGAAGCAAGCCGGTCCCAAGCCAGTGACAGACCAACCGATATAATTAAAAAGGCTATCCTGAATATTAAAATTGGTGTTAGAAAATCCTGAAAAATAAACAGGGCGATTATGTCCTGAGATAAGGCGGCTTCGACCCAAACCAGGCTCGGACCGCGACAGGGAGACCTCGTTGCTCTCTACAATTACCTGAAAGGAGGTTGCAGGGCAGTGGATGTTGGCGTCTTCTATCAAGTGAATAATAGGACTAGAGGAAATAGCCTGAAGTTGTGCCACGGGAAATTAAATTAGGTATTAGGAAGAAATTCTTTACCAAAAGAGTAGTCAGCAGTGGAAGAAGCTGCCCAGGGAGGTGGTGGAGTCTCCATCTCTAGACATATGAATAAAACGTGTAGAGATGGCAGTTAGTGGCCATGGTGGCTGTTCCTGTGTTGTTTGTTTGGTGGTTTGCTGTTTTATTGGGGTTTTTTAGGTTTGCTGTGTTTTGTTTTTCCTGGATGGACGGTCAGACTCAGTGATCTTATATCTGTTCAAACCATAAGGTTTCTGTGATTGTGTGATTTCCAGAGGTTCCTTGGAACTTCAAGGATTCTCTGATTCTGTTAATATATAACATTCTGACATTAGATTAACATTAGTTTATCCATTAAACAACCTCCCTAACTAGTTTCAGTAATTATTACTATATTGTATTTACAAGCAGGCAGCTAGGTGTTAGAAATGGAATGACTTCCCAGTTTTTTTCCCCAAAAAATTAAATCTTGCAGATGGTTTGCTTTTCCATACTATTTTTCCAACAGTGAACTCTAAACCAGAGTATCTGTTTCAAACACTAGACATTAAAACTTTTAAAATACTAATTCCTCCTTAAGTTTGACTCTATCACCTCCTGATCATATTGTAATAACTGAAGAAGTCTAGTGAATAAACAGGAAAACTCAGAGAGTAAAGCTTTTTTCACTGTTAAAAAAAAATGGCAGTATGTCTCCACCACCAAAACAATGGGGTTTTTACTACATTTTTTCAAGTGATGAGCAATCAAATAAATGTGTAAATGAAATTTTACATTGATAAAGTATTTTAACAGAGAATATAGTGTATATAGAAACCTATGTATAGCCTATGTGCATTTTGATTATCTGTTCTTAAAAAGTGCACAGTAGAAATTGTTAGTACATGTAATAGCTTAGTATTTTCTTTTTTCTGCAGATAATAGAAACTTGTTTAATGTGGCATGACAGCTCAGCTTTCTTGCAAGTATATATTTTGAAGAATGAGATATGTTCTCTGCTCCTTTGCCCCTCATTTCGAATTAGTCCCAAATTCAACTTCTCTTCAGGAATAAGAACTAATTACTATGATGGTCTGTTTTCAGTTTCCTGAGCATCTGTCTGGTTCTCTTAAAATATCCCAAAGGTTTTTACCACTTCCAGATCTTGCATCATTTCCTCTATTCCTGGCAGGACTTTCTTTAAAACTTAGTCCCTTAGCACTACTTGGTAACGTTTCATGAGTTTTTCATTCCATCTTTGGCATGCTAAGACTTTAATTGTATCCCTATGAACTTCTGGCATAGGTCCAGATGCTGAGGAAAGAAACAGCAGTAAGTTCACTTAAACAACACCTCTAATTGAGAAACAGCAGTATGAAAAATGGTAACTACCTTTTGCATAGTAATTCTCTATTAGGAAACCATAGTGAGATGAATTCTGTTCACAGTTATGGCATTGCAGCCCTCATGAGAAAAGAATTTGATTTAACAATATTTGGACCACAGAGAGTGCCCTTACAGTCTTCTCAACTTGTGTATATGATCCTAGAGTAATAATTAGGTAAAGAGTATAATGATGAGCTAAAAATACATTGTACGGGAATCTGATAATACATACATTCTGCTCATATATCTAAACAAATACATTTTGGCTGGCTCCTGTGTGCATCTAGAGGAAACGTGAAATGAGCTTGTGGTACCAGAGTTTATGAATAAAAATATATTAGGTGTGCACCTGGGGTCCTATTTGGACTTCATTTATATCAGCATCTGCAAAAGTGGAAGACTTGAGGAAGATGTAAAAACAGGGTTCCTTTCTTTGCTCTGTGGAGTGGTGCTCACTTTGAAGGAAGAAAATGCTGCAAACTTTCGAGTGACATGGGCTACAATAATTCTGCTTATATGACTGATGTTAGGTCTACCTACCTACTGTGGATCTCCCTGGGTTGCAGGGGGACAACCTGTGTCACCATGGTCTTCACCATGGGTTGCAGGGGAATCTTCTCCAGTGCCTCCTCCCACTCCTTTTTCACTGAATTTGGTGTCTGTAGGGTTGTTTCTCTTACATTTTGTCACTCCTTTCTCACAGTGTATTTTTTATGCTGGCTTAAATATGTTATCACAGAGGCACTACTGTCACTGATGAGCTCAGCTTTGGCCAGCAGTGGGTTTCTAAAGATGGCTGCAGCTAGCTCTGTCTGACATGGGGGCAGCTTCTGGCATCTTCTGACAGAAACCACCTCTGCAGCCCCCCCAGTACTAAAACCTTGGCAAGTGTACCCAGAATATTTGAATTATGCAGTTTTCAGGAAATAGGAAACAGAGAGAAGACTTTGCTAATGGTAGCTATGATCTATGAATTGTCTG
This sequence comes from Hemiprocne comata, assembly GCA_020745705.1. NCBI lineage: Eukaryota > Metazoa > Chordata > Aves > Apodiformes > Apodidae > Hemiprocne > Hemiprocne comata. The sequence goes on from CM036586.1 coordinate 178,149,382, forward strand.
TCAGAATAAAAAGATGTAAAAATCAGTTTCCACATAATTACTTCTAATCTGCAAGTCTTGTTTTAGTTTAATAGGAAGCACTGAACTACTTTAGTTTAGTAAGTACACAAGTAAACATAATACCACCATACTTGACTTCTCATATGTGCTAATATGGGAGAAGTTAAGCTTTGAGTTAGGATTTCTGAGAAAATTTGATTATACTTTGCAATAATGCTTACTTTCTTTTCTTTTTTTTTTTTTTTCTTTTTTTTTTTTTTTTTAATTTTAACAATTACCTTTTCAGGAGCTGAAGTAATTCGTACATGCTGACTTGCTGCTACTGTGCAAAGCAGAGAGGCATGTATTTATTAAAAAAATGTGTCAAGTTTCCACTACAATATCCAAATACCGTCACAACAGTTTTGCTGACGGATTTCCAAGGAGAAGGCTACAGCTGTTATCTCTAATAGTACTATATTCATATTACGTCTTTGGCATTTTCACATAATAATATGAAAAACTGACCTAGATAAAATCACACAGGAATTGGTGTAAGGCTAAGCACCAGTACAGACTAAATAAAGACATTTGTAAAGGCAATCATTAAATCCACCCCCACATCAACCCCCCCTGTTAATTTGTACAAGTGTATTAATCTAATATACTATATTTGAAAATATATTTTCTTTGTAAAACAGAATATAATCTTCATTTGCAAGGAATATATTGTTTATTCTAGGAAAAATTCCTACAGGTACTCAGATAATCTTGTAACAGTGAAGAAATCAGTAGAAAGTGAGACTCACCACTGTTGAAGAAAAAGTATAGCACCATTAAGTGCGCTGACTTCCTAGATCTCTGTCATGTCTGTGACTGCTGTGTGAATACCATGCAGAACAACATTAAATTCATACCACTGCATATTTATGGTAACCTGTAATTACAGATAAATTCAGAAAATAAAAAACAACTGTATTATATTTTAGTAAAACTATTCGATTTGTTTGAATATGTTTCTGAAGATGATATACCAAATAAATAAATCAAATTTTCTGTTTATCAAATATTTTCTGAAACTCTGTTTTATCCAAAACATTTAATTATGCCAGTCTATCCACAGATTGATTTGAGCCATTGATGTTCTGATATCTGCAAAAACATTTGCTTCTACCTGAGTTATTATCTGAAGTGTCTACATAGTCAATTAAGAAAAAAATCAAAGGGTTTTAGGATATATAATACTTATTTTAGACATTTACCTTAGAGTAAGATATATTTTTTTAAATTCCAGATGTCAAACTTTATGTCAGAGAAATGGTATTTCATCTATAACAGTATTTAATCTACAATTCCTTGCACTCATACTTTCAAATAGATGCTCCTGTTTAACTTAGAAAAAAACAACAAAACACAAAAAAACCACCACAAAACCACAAAATCGAACGGAACAGTTATGTTTACCAAAAAATGTATAATCCAGTCATTAAAGAGTGTCAGTGATAATTTAAAGCAAATTAGAACCACACCAATTAGACATGGAACACCCATTTCAACAGACCCTGCTAGGGTACTAATCAGTCATTAACTTACTAAGAAAAGGAGTTAAGTATTGGATGTGGAAGAGTCCTTTACCCTGAAAAGAATTTACGTAAATAATTTTGTGTCTTGCTCCAATTAGAATTCATGAAGTGGATAGTTAAAAAAATTGAATGTAAAAAACCAGCATAAACTGCCCAGTGTTTCAATTAAATATTTAAGAAAGTTTCTAAATTAAATCTCTCACATACAAAAACACACAGCCACACACACAGACACATATAGAGGTTAACCTATGTTAAGATGTTATATTTTGGTACCTATAATTATCATTGAACTGCATGAAAAGAAGTTATAGTGCAATATCCCTCCAATTGATCAGTGAATTACTAGTATTTTATCTATTTGCTGCAAAATGAGAAGTAGTGAACTAGTCACTTTTTTCCAAAAGACAGACCAACTTACTTCATGAAACACAGGATGTACCAGTCTGCTGAGGTCCTAGAGAATTCCAAAGAGCCTCTTTTCAGGATCAGTATTTATAGGGTCTCAAGATCATAGAATCATGTAATTGTCAGGGTTGGAAGGGACCTTTAAGATCATTTAGTTCCAACCCCCCTGCCATGGGCAGGGATGACTCCCACTAGATCAGGTTGCTCAGAGCCCCGTCCAGCCTGGCCTTAAATACCTCTAGGGACCGGGCTTCCACCACCTCTGTGGGCAACCTGTTCCAGTGTCTTACCACCCTCATAGTGAAGAACTTCTTCCTAACATCCAATCTTAATCTACCTTCCTCTAGCTTGGAGCCATTCCTCCATGTCCTATTACTACCTGACATCTTAAAAAGTTTCTCCGCAGCTTTCTTGTAGGCCCTCTTCAGATACTGAAAGGCCACAATAAGGTGTCCTTGAAGCCTTCTCTTTTCCAGACTGAATAACCCCAACTCTCTCAGTCTGTCTTCATAGGAGAGGTGCTCCAGCCCTCTGATCATCCTTATGGCCCTTCTCTGGACACGTTCCAACACATCTATCTTTCTTGTAGTAGGGACTCTGCACCTGGATGCAGTGCTCCAGGTGGGGTCTCACAAGAGTGAAGTGGGAGGATCACCTCCCTCGACCTTCTGGCCAAGCTTCTCCTAATGCAGCCCAGGATATGGTTGGCTTTCTGGGCTGCAAGTGCACACTGATGGCTCATGTTGAGCTTCTCATCCACCAGTACCCCCAAGTCTTTTTCATCAGGGCTGCTCCCAAGCCAGTCACTGCCCAGCCTATATTGGTGCTTGGGATTGCCTCGACCCAGATGCAGGACCTTGCACTTGGTCTTGTTGAACCTCATGAGGTTGGCATGGGCCCACCTCTCCAGCCTGTCAAGGTCCCTCTGGATGGCAGTCCTTCCCTCCAGTGTGTCCACCACACCACATAGCTTGGTGTCGTCAGCAAGCTTGCTGAGGGTGCACTCAATGCCAATGTCCGTGTCGCCAACAAAGATGTTAAACAATATTGGTCCCAGTACTGATCCTTAAGGGACTCCACTAGTCACTTGTCTCCGAATGGACATGGACCCATTGACAGCCACTCTTTGGGTGCGGCCGTCAAGCCAGTTCTTTATCCACCAAGACTATTGACTTTGGTCAGTATTTTTCTATTGTGGTCACAATTTGAGTCAGGTGAACGTTGGCAACTTTCAGAGTGGGCTTGTGATCCAAGCAGGAGGGGTCTCAGGTACATTTCTCAGGCAACAGAGTTCCTCATATGGTTAGGGTATGCCTGATTGCCCCAAATTGCTGTATTTGCACTAGGACAAGAAGGTACCCACTTGTTTCAACTCACTGCTCCAGAAGACAAGGTCAGAAAGTGCCAAATTGTCTCAGCCTACCGCACCTGTAATTGAAACAAGATTAATGTTGGGCCCACCTCCCTTATAAATAAAGCAAGAACAATGCTGGCTGGTGTTGACATCACAATGTGACCCATTGAGTGGGGCGTCATGAAGATATGGTCAGCTTTAAAGGAGCTTGGGAGGATGTGAAGATGTGTATGCTATATATTGTCCTGAAATTGCTTTGTATTTTTTGCTCATAAATTCTTCTGGGAAAAACTAGATTTACCTATGAATGCATGACCTAACAATTAGGGTAAAATCATTCTTATACTTTTCCTCTCTCCATTATGTCTCTCTGCTTAGTCAAAACTTAATTCTTCATGCAAATAGAAAGAATGAATATTTTCTATTGTGATTATAGTTGTTTTCACTGCAAAAAAATCAGAGAGCATTTTTGGTGTGCATTGCAAGAAAAGAAACAAACAACTCTGAATGTATGCTAAGTGCACTTCTTTAAACATTCAGATGAACATTCATAGAGATTGCTCTGCAAGGGATTCTTTGGAGAAACTGCTTTTAAGGCATATTGAACTCAATAGGGAAAAAAAACTGTTTTGGATCAGGCCCTACATTCTTTATTTGTTCATAATGCATTGCTTTTGTTACTGCATGGAAGACACAGAAAAGACAAAGGTAGGAACCCAACAGTCTGTTTTTCACAGACAACATTATTTTTAACAGATGCTGCAAGCAAGCAGAAGGTGCAAGTGGAATTTTGGGCAGGTTAACATCTAATGCTATGAAATAATATTAACAAGCCAAGGAAGATTTTGCTTTATCTTGCTCTCCTTCTATTTTATTAAAATATGCAAATAAAGTGCCAAAAGAGGCAAAAAACCCCCTTATGCTTAATTGCATGAAATTAGAAATGTGTCAGACTAATCCTCCTCAGCTGTCCATCCTAAAAACACTTTACAGTATACTCTTAAAATCTCGGGTTGGGATGTGTTTGAATTATAAACTCAGATTATTAGTTTAAGTCTTTTCTTTTTTCCTTTTACCTACCAAGTCTTCATTAAAAAGCATTAAAAAAAAAAAAAAAATCAGAATCAGGTGGATTTCCTGGCATCCACAAAATATTTCCTGGTTTCTGTATACCATCCTGAATTCTTAAACTGAAGACAAAATTGGAGAGGCGTTTCTCTTAGCATCACTGTGATTAAAACAAAGTGCATGTATTGATTTTCCTTAGTACTTACACCCAAAATATCTTGCAAAGTCTGGCGAGATCCCAAGAATGAGATGCAGCTGTCATTGTCAGATGTGTTCTTTATTTTTTTAAAAAAAAACACTACACATTTTCACTATATCCTCTTTGCTTTCAAGAATGTGAAACAAAGAATTCATTTTCTAATTAAATAATGTTAAAACGATTTTTGAAGAATTCAGTAAGGAATGCTATAAAGACATGCAAATCGTAATGTACAGTTCTTTCCAGATGATATGCTATTGCTATGATACCTCTGGGAAAGAATTGGTTTAGCCTTATTAAAAAAATACGTGAATTTATTTGCTTGGGCATATTAGTTAAATTGCATACAGTCACTTCAATATTTATCCCTAGTCGCTTGTTCCTCTTCTGTAGGTAATTTCACTATAAGCTAAAGTAGGAGAGTTCCTTGGGTGACTGTGCTGAAAGAAAGTTACAAATAAATCTATTGCTTCTTCTGACTGAAAAAGAAACCATGATCCTCCACATCTAGTGCACACAATATGTTTCTGCTTTCATTCTTGAATTAATGTTGGACTGGATGTTTAAGCTCATATGTTAAAGCCATCCAAAGCTTTTCTAAAAAGTCACGATGATTGAAATGAACACTACCTTTGCTCTTGTCTGTTTCTCCCTCAGAAGCTTATATTGGACAGCTTACAGTGTTTAAACTTTATTTAACAATATGCTATTCCTATTGGCATATGTCCACTACTGTTAATTGGATAAAGATGTGTCTAATTTTCTAATGCCTAATTTTCTAATGCACTGTATCTGAAAGCAGACTAAATTTCTTTTTCTACTGAAGGACATGGATAATAGGTATGAAGCATCTAAAACTTGGTGCAGCAAAGGAAAAATTACTACTAACCATTCCCATTAGCTTTCCATCCAAAGAGATGCTACAAATATGAGTGTTGAAACACAGGTAGCAAAGCCCCGAGAGCAGCCACACAATTGGAATTAACTACCAGAAAAGAGAACTCACAGTGAATAAACTATGGCCAGGCAGTTTCCACCTATGGTACCTAATTAATGTAAAAGGTAGTCAGGAGGCATCCTTGTACTGTTGTCACTTACTCTCTGGAATAAATATTAACATAATATGGGTTCAGGTATAGAAATATAAAATATGTTCATATTGTTAAAAACTTAATTATCATTCTTCGCTTTATTTCCTCTTAAAATATAGTCTTTTAGTCAATAATATTCCATTAATAACCCTGATCATGGAGATATTTCCTCATCAATTTATTAAGTAAAATTACTGTGCCTGTTTATCTGTAAAATTTCTTTGGGTTCAGGATACATAATACCAACAGAAATGTGTAAAGCTGGCTCTGAGGATTCCTATAAAGAATATAAAGAATTATCTATAAGGTAGTCAATAGCTGTTGATTTACATATCGGTCCAATTCCACTAGAAAAGATTAATTGATCCTTTGATCCTTAATAAACAACAATTTTTCCAGACCTCTTTTTTTTTTTTCTTTTTGGTCTTTCTTTTTTTTTTTAATTACAGATGTTAGGTATTAAAACAACATATATTACCTGTCCATGAAGGAGCTCATAATTATGGCAGTTCAGCACAAATGAATGTGTTATTTCAAGCTGCTTTTTAAAAAAACAAACCAAACCAAAACAGGAAAACAAATACATATGTATAAACATGGGGAGAGAACAGCAAATATCATATATAAAAGGACTGAGTGGAAAATGAGCTTCTCCAGTTTACTTCTAACAAGGAATTAGCCCAACATTTTCTACAAAATGTAGGTTGTCTTTCTACGGTACTTGTTTGTGATTCCTGCTTAATACAGCACAGGATTAACTTTTTCATGAGCATAATCACCTGGCAACACATGCTTCATGTCCTACAGCAAAAGCAGAAGAAACTTTTCCACAATAATTGGTATAGTTCTGTATTGTTTTTTCTCACTTAGGATTTGTATAATTTTATATTAAAATGTTTTCTACTTCTTCACCCAATAGAGGTACATATAGCACCATCTAGAGATTTAAAAGCTAATTTTTAAAATGAAATACTATCACACCAGTATAAAAGATGGCTTTGCAATTTACAATTACTGTTCAAAATACATTTTCAAATTATAGGCTATAAGAAAATCAGGCATTTCTAATTGAAAGCAAATACTTTTTTATGTATGACTTCGAAAAGTACACTGATTGAGCAGCTTCTAACTGGCATTGCATTCTATGGCAAATTATTAAGATAATGAGCTGATTATGCAGTATTTAATGACATTCTTAAAATCCCCTCATGTTGAGTAGAAATATTAAATATCCCTTAAATAATATTTAGCATAAACACAGAAAATCAAGCTGGTAAGAATTAGTATGTAGTGTTATTCCATTTAAGAAAGCACTAATTTAAACCTGCTACTAAGATCTATAAACATGCACTCAGGCATAATGACATTAAAAGTTTTTCAGATTTCTGGAAGATTTTGGTGCTTCCATTTTCTGAAAAGAAAAAGCATTTTGTGGTTGAAGATAGCAAATTTAAGCAACAAGCAAGATTCATAGTCCTCAAATTTTCTTCAGTGAATGAATCAACCACTTGCATCTCTATAAATCATGTCTATAGCTACTATACAGTAATAGAAACTTGAGTCTGCTTGCTTTATCTTTTATGTTAATGGATGACAGGAAAAGGTAAAGATGAGAATAGGATTTTCAAGATTTTTTAACATGTCAATGAAGGAGTGAAAATACATGAAGAGTCTATTTTCTTTTCCTTCCTTTAATTGCTGATTTTCTTAAATTATGAGATACTTCAGTCAGGACATTGTAGAAAACTCTTCACCTGAAAAAAAAAGTAAAACAGCTTATTTAAAAAAAGACAAAAAGTACATATAATTTTAAAATTTTACCTTAATACTAAAGTGATGTTTGAAAACCTAGTGCTGTGTGAAGATGATTTTATCTGTGCTAAATCAAAAAGCAAATCTAAAATACATTCATTTTTAATATCATAGTACAAGACTCTCCAAGTCCTTTCATACTAGCATATAAAAAAATTAAATGTAATGGAATTAGCGACATTCTGTGAGTATAAAATGAGCACACTGAAAGCAGCATTACGCCCTAAGTAAGGAAGAAAATCTTTCTTAAAATGTGAATAATATCAAAATCTATTAAAATTATTCAATATATTGTAAGAGTACTGATAGATTAATGACCATATTTCTCCAAGTCTACAGCTATCTCATGAAAAAAATAGATAAAAAAATAAATTTGCCGTAAGAGCTGAAACATGATAGTTGAAGTGCATTTGAAGGTCAGATACACATTACTGATGTTTTGAAATTTATTACATCAAGACTTCTCATAATATATTATGGTCTCTGTAATATGCTATTGAGACAGAAACACAGCACAGCATTGGCAATCATTAAAGAACAGTGTTTTAGAAAGAAAGTTGTTATAATCTTTACTTGACTACATCCAATATTACTTCAGGCTACGGACTTGAAAGTAATTCACTTTTCAATATTTTAATCTTTGACCCTAGTTTAATGAGATTACTGGGATTCACAGGGGTAGCTTCCAATCTTTAATATGATAATGGAACTGATCAAGAAAAGCTTGTGAAACAATAAAGGTAGAATTTTACTTATCTAGAGCAGGATATTCTGTTCTAGGTTCAAGAAGTATGGGATGTACGTTTGAGAAAAAAAAAATCACTACAATCACTGAAAAAGAGAGCAACAGAATCTGCTTTTATATGTAGGGTGTTGATTATTCACTCAGGCTTTTCTCCCAGGTGAAAACACCTCCAAAGAGTGATTTAGATATTTTTTTAAGCTGGATAGGATTAATAACCTTCTAAAAGAGTCAGTTAGTTTTGCTGTCTTAAATTTCCTCTGCTCTTCTCTCTCTCTGTCAAGGATTGTATATTATATATTTATATTACACATTTATATTACACACCCTATCTGAGGTAAAGTCTATTGCACTTATTACCAGACTCATGAAATTTCATGACTGTTATTTATGAAGTCACTAAAATATGAAGTTTTCAGCAGTGGCCTGAAACAAACAAAAAATTAGGTAGAATATTAGCTGTGTATCTATCTTAAATATCTAAAAGCTAACAAAAGTAAAATATTAGCTTTACTAAAAGGACTTGAACACTTGCACAGAAAAATCAACTTTAGCTTTGATTGTAAGGTGAATTTAAATAGAAGGAAAAAATCATATTGGTATAGTACTATTTCTTTTTTTAAAAAATGCAAGCTAAACAATACTGAAACAGACCTTTTTTTAACTTTGTAGGTTGATCACATGCAGTAAACATTAGTAAGTCTAATTAAAAGGTGTAAACAGTGTTTTTTCTAATAATATTTCTTATTATTTTCAGCAATAAAATACAACAAAGAATATAAATAAAAGTTATTCTTTGACCTCCCTTTGGAGTGTAGAAGTGTTGTGTACAGAACATATCAGTATGCAGCTACAGCAGGCCTCATTAGTTTGCCATCTGCCATGGTGGATAGATGCTAAAATGTTGTTATTGCAAGGTTCATTGAGCAGTAAAATTATAATATTAAAAAAAAAAAAGTATTTTAAGTAAAAATCCCTTGAAAGAAAACAGCTGCCAAATGATGACTGAGGCTGTGATCCCATTAAAAAGAAAAGACATCAAGCAAATAGAAGAAATTTAAAAACAGTCATATCAGCCTTAGTTCCTTGCTCCTGTAAGAATGCTAAGAGGATACAGAGATGCATGAAAGTAACCTCTTCAATAAGGTGGTATTTTCTACAAGGCAATATTTAAACTACACACAAAATAGTATGCTTTATCCTAGTTATTTCTGTTCTAGCACATCTCCAGTGGCGAAGAGCTAGATTATTTGAACTGTCAGATAAGTTGTGGTCGTGTTTCATTAAATAAACTTTTTTGGCTACTTTTATTTTCATCAGTTCCAGGAGTTTCTACATTAAGACAGGAAAACTAATCACTGTGAGGAATTTTATGAGTTTGGGTAGTTGTCCAAAAACTGTAAGGGTAAAATTGTAAGGGTTGTTTTGGATTTTTTTTTTTTAAATTTAAAAATATAAATCACATTTTTCAGTAAAGATGGTATGTTTATTCATATGTAAATAATTAATACCCTCTGAGACCATCTTATCTTTCAAACCAAAGGTAAAACATTTTCTTTCTTCTAAATGGAAGTTCCAGCTGTATAACTGGTTTTTATCAATTTGCCAGAAAGGGACAAATGACATACTGTGACCACTGAACTTTTCAAAATGTGAACACAAGAACCTTGAATTTTCCCAGGCAATCTTTCAGTAACATGGATTGGGATAACCCTCAGAAATTTAGAAGTAGGTTGAAGAGGGAATCTCCTATTAAATTTCTGAGAAATCTGGACAACCTTCCAAAGAGAAGAACCAAGGGAGAAGACAAATTTCTATTGTGCTAGAAAAAATGATTCTGAGTAATAAGTAGGCTTCACGGTGAAAAATAGACTGTGCTGTTTCCCAGCTCAAGGATCTATAGTTTTTTTGTTTGTTTTTTTCTTCCAGAGGGTGATGGGTTGATGTAGTGTAATTTTGATAGCCAGGGACGGGCCCCAGGGGTGGCTCCTTGTGAGAAGCTGCTGAAAGCTCCCCCTGCTCCAAAAGCCAACTCCACCTCTGGCTGGTATTGTCCTGGTCTCAAGCTTCCAGTTGGATTTTCTCCTCCCTGTCCTACCATGGGGGGATGGGGTGAATGAGCAGCTGTGTGGTTCTTTGTTGTCGGTTGCACCTAAACCACAACACAGAGGAAAGGCCATAGATTTATTTTGAGCCCAGGTCAACAGAAACAGCATTTTGTGCTGTGATTGCATTATCTCTGAACTTCGTTAAAAACCAAAAATCTTATATTCTGCCTGACCTTGTGCACAAAAAAAAGATTACCATCTCATAAAAATTAATAATAGAAAAAAAGTTAAAAATTATAATCTGAGAATTACAAGTTGTACTCCTTGATAGAAAAAAATTAGGATAATTAATGGTCACCACATAAGCACCACTGTATTAATTTATTTAGATTTTTAAGTGGTATATTTCAACTTTGCATGTCTTTTTTTTATTACAAGATCACATTAACTATTTTGCACACACACACAAAAAAGTAGCAGCTCCATTTTATTCTGCCCCATAACACAGACAGTTGCTTCTCCCACTTCAGATTAATATGTAGTTTCCTAGAGCTTCTCTGATAAAATAAAATGCAATTGTGTTTAAAAAGTATAGTAAAAATCAGAATGCTATATATATTTAAAGAAACAGCTTTTGATATTGTTGGGTTTTTTTTTCACATATGGTATTTCCAGTTGTGACATTCCAGATATATAGTGTCTGTCTGTCTGTCTCAAACAATCCAAGAAACAAACAATGTATTTGGACACTCAGGATGCCTGATGCTCTTAGCTGTCTTAAGACATCTAAGAGTTAAACAGGATTTGTTGCTGGACTCTGTTTTTACTCCCCTCTTCACACCTGCAAACTGGGAGTTTTTGATGTGGAACAAAGGAGCTCTTCAGCTGGCGCTGGGAGCAGGATATCCAGCGATAACTAGGCCTTGAGACGTAATGTACTTGGCCTGAAAAGTCTGGCCTTCACCTTGTAAACCATCCTGAGGTGCCAAGTTGTTTCATCCCATTCAAGGATTCTGTTGCTGGCCCAATCAATGGCTTGTTAATTAGCCTGACAAAGACCGTCTGTAAAGTATAACCTGGCACCATACCCCCCCCTCGCTCTCCCATCTCAGAGGAGCACCGAGAAGACAGAGGAATTTCCTCCCCTGTACTCGGAGAAAAAAAAAAAAGGGGGAGGGGGGGGTAGTGGGCAAGAACTGTATAAAAATCTGGGACACTGTGGGTGCACAGAAGGTCTTCACCACAGAATCTCTTCCTCACCACAACACTTCCCCAAGAAGCTCTTCCCCACCGAAGCACTTCCCCATGGAAGCTCTTCCCCATGGAAAGTCTTCCTCACCACAGCACTTCCCCACCGAAGTGCTTCCCCACCGACGACGTCGCTGGACCGTGGTGGTAACTATTATCTTGCTAATCTCTGTAATTCTGCTTTCTCCTTCCTTTTCTGTTTCAGTTTTCCTCCCTGTCTTATCCACTCTAGGGACTTTGCTGTGTAACTCCAATAAAGTTCAGTGTGCACGTGACATCTGACCTCGTTTGTGTCTTAATTTCACCATTTGGGATCACCTTTAAACCTTTTCACAGGTCCTGCAGGACAAACGGGTGCAGCTGCTGTGTGGCTTATACCAGGAGAGGGAAGGCAGAGTCCAGCCACCCCAGCCTCCCACTTGGGTGAGGAGTGTTAGAAAGCAAGGGGGCTCTGCCCCATCTCTCGTCAGACCGCACACCAGCCCCAGTGTCTGTTTGTGCACCTTTGCTTTGTCCTGGTGAGATCATAAAAAATTGCCACGTATCTGAATATCGGATCGTGACACCAGTAAACTGCTTTTACCAAATTATAAAGATCAGTGAAATAAATGTAATACATTTTTAGTAAAAGTCTACATTTTTTCTCTTTCTGTCTCTGATAATTATTTCCTAATAAAAATTAAAAATAATATTAAAATCTTCTCTGCCTGCCTCCTTTCTTCTGCCTGCAGTTGGCATATGCTTTTAATCACCGATACCTAATATGTTGTTAGAAGAAAGAGCTACATAAATAGTATCAGAGTTCTACTAACTTTCTCAAGTGGTTAATGTCTATGCTTGTGGACATCATAGTATTACTAGAATATGGTAGAAGCTATTCTAACAAGTAGCTTTTGACAGATTTCATACATACCACACATGATATTGGTGTAACCATAAGCATGAAATTTAAGGTTTGTGACTGTAACAAAATTATTCACACAAAGTGGATTAAACTAGAGCTGTGTGTGTAATATAAAACTGAAATGAAATAAACAAGCTAAAATACATAGTATTTTCAATGAAAATAGTAATATCCTAAAATACAACCCTCATCACAATTAGAAAGTCAACACAATGTTACCATAGCATTCACAGAAAATAAAGATCCGTCCTAAATGCTATAATGTAATACTGAGTGAGAACAGGAAATGTTTAAGTAATTAGTTATTATATGATTGTGGTGTATTCTAAAAAGGAGAACATTGTTACTCCAGACATTTAACAAACTTAACAAATACAAAACAAATTATTATAGCTGTCACAAAGAGCTTCCATTGTAATTTAAAAATCATATTTAAGAAACATGTTCAAGAGATAAAAGACTGAGGAAGATAGAGCTAAAGCAGACCCACTGCTGATTGACTGTCACTGGTGTCATGAATTCCCACAAAGTTTGGAACAGAAGCTATTTGTGGTAAAGGTACAGTAACTGAAGTCAGTCTGTACCTTTTTCATTATCATCCAGTCTCAATATACTGCAAGGTGAAGTTATTTTGTCATCATGCTGAAGTTTTGTTGCCAGCAGAATCTTTCCATGGTTGGCTAGTGTTTCTCAGGGAGAGTATGACTAAACAAAGTTAATTAAATATTTAGCAAAACTGATCCATTTTGTAAGCAGCCGAAGCCTAAGATAGGCTGTATTTCTCTGAAGTATCACTGCATTTTTTAAAACTACATATATACCTGTGGGCAGCATGGATTTACAGCATTACATCCTAGATTGTGCAGTTCACTTGCCACAGTCATATATTCACAAATGAGCAGCCATCATTTTCATAGTGTAAAAGAATTCACCACTCATCACTGTCCAAGGTAGAAGATGTGCATGAGGAGTAGGGTATCCTCAAACTCCTATCAAGAATATTAGCTTTTAAAAAGTAAAAAACAAGACAATGAACTTTCTATAGTTCCAAAAGCAAGAAGAAAAAAAGATATATATTGCTATCTTTGAACAAACCAACACTCTTTTAAAGCTATTTTGCACTAATGAAGTTACAGGAAAGTCACCACCTCCAGAAAAAACAGTTTCTTACAACAGCATGTAATTTTACTCTGTTTAGTTTCTTCATAAGTAACTGCAGGCATTTAATCTTCGCTTGTCCTATTCCCTTTTTCAACCCTAATACCTGCTTTGGATTCTTTCCACTTCACTGGAAGAAGAGTTTCAGATGGATATAATTTCTCCATATTTTCAGTCTTGCAGCTCTAGAGAACCTTTACAATTTACAGAATCTCAGAATCACCAAGGCTGGAAAAGACCTTTGAGATCATCAAATCCAGTCTATGACCTAACACTGTTTCTGTAATATATCCCTTTGTGCTGTGGCAGGGGAGGGCAAGGAAAAAAGGAGAAAGGATGGGGTGGAAGCTTCTTAATTGCAAACTCTGTAAAAAATGTTTTATTTTTGTCTGAATAATTAATCATAGAATCTTAGAATCACAGAATGTCTTGGGTTAGAAGGGACCTCTAGAGGTCATCTAGTCCACCCCCCCTACAATAAGCAGGGACATCTCACAGTAGAACAGATTGCTCAGAGTCATATCTTTCATTAGTCTGACTTAGCTTCCAAAAAGCAGCTAGGCTTCCCAGATCACTATTTCTCTTCCAGGTCTGATACAGAAGCTATAATCGTTAAACTAAATACTGGGGGGAAAAATCCCTCTGTATATTATTATTGTCTTTCTCATTCAGGAGGCTATATGAAGTTTTCCTTTTATGTCTCAGTAGCTTTTAATTTTGCTTTTTCAATTTCCTAAATTGTATTTAATCTCACCATTCTCCATATTGTTTACCGTGCATATTCCTTCTGTTAACTCTTCAGTTTTGTAATCTGTTCTTGTTTTTCATTTATTCGTATTTGGCTTGTGGCAATCCTGGAAAAGTCACAGCGCTTCCTGAGTTTCTGCGACTGTCAGTAATGGATTGATTTTGTCATTATCACCTCTGAAACTTAGAAACTACATCAAAATATGTGGTGCTGTGCTTCTTCTCTATATCTAGCATGTCTCCAGTATATTCTTTACTGAAAACCTGATTATTTAGGAGACATGTGCCACAGATCTCATTTTACAGCTCTGTTCTTTTTCAACAAAACTTGGAATTTTTTTTATGGTTATCAAATAAATGTTCTTGATAAGATACCCTCAAAATAGTCTGACAGTTATGTTGTACATTAAAAAATACATGTATCACATTAGAGTAAAAACGAAGAGTTCTGTAAGGAAATTCAGATTTTGATCTAAACATAAAGAAGAGGAGGAATAGATCAAGTAATCTCTTTTTTGTTTTTTGTTGTTTTGTTTTTTTTACTGACACCATTCTAGCAAACTGTTTGGAGACATGGTGGGCTAATATTATTTTTTTCATGAATTATGATCCCTAAAAAACAAAAATACTGTACTTACAAGAAAGTAATACAAGAAAATCAAGCAAACTCTGTTATAAAGTGCATGAAGTAAAAAAAAAAAAAGTCTCTGCACATTTGTTTTATTTACTGTGTGCCCAGCTTTTAATGGTGGCCACTGTACAGACAGAGATGGGTGAAACAAAACTAACTAACACAGAGAATCCCACTGCATTAGAAAGTAAGTACATCTGTATATTTTATAAAATAAAGGGGGGGAAGAGATCATCAGTGTAAAAAATATCACCACATAAGTAATTTCAGTCAAATTAGAGGTTGAAACACCCACGAATTATCAATAAACTAACTAGGATATAATGAGCAGCAGTTGGCCTTGTCCCCAAATGTAAATATACTAAAATAGTGTAACTAAGAATAGTACAATACTGTTTTGCAATACTGTGAATAGCATAGGGAGACTCAATCTAAACATGTTTTATAGGAGTATGTGAGAAGTGAAAAGGCATGAGGCATGTGCACATAGGAAGCATCCAAGTAACAGAAAAACAGTTTTCAGACGGAAGACAAAATATTCACAGGAGAATGTCAATAAGCAGACCATGACTGGCAAAACCAAAAGGAAAGCAGTATCAGGGGGAGCATCTTTTTTGGGGGGAGAGAGACAACAGCATAGAAACATGAAGCAAATACAAAATTTGGACTAGAAAGGTGGCAAGATTGCTGCAATCCCAATGTCTTGTGTTAAAGATCTATCAAACCTGGTAACTTTGACCTCTACAACTAAGAATCACCATAGAATCATAGAATTGCTTTGGTTGGAAAAGACCTTTGAGATCATCAAGTCCAACCTTTAACCTAACCTGTGTCATTAAGCACAACATCTACGTGTCTTTTACATGCCTCCAGGGATGGTGATTCAACCACTTCCCTGGGCAGCCTCTTCCAATGCCTGACAAACCTTTCAGTGCATACATTTCCCCTAACATCCAATCTAAACCTCCCCTGGCACAACTTGAGACCATTTCCTCTTGTTCTATAATTTTTTACTTGGGAGAAGAGACCAACACACACTTTGCTATAACCTCCTTTCAGGTAGTTGTAGAGAGCAATTAGGTCTCCCCTCAGCCTCCTTTTCTCCAGGCTGAACAGCCCCAGTTCCCTCAGCTGCTTGTTGTAAGACTTGTGCTCTAGACTCTTCACTAGCTTCATTACGCTTCTTTGGATGCGCTCCAGAATCTCAATGTCCTTTTTGTACTGAGGAGCCCGAGACTGGATCAGAGCCATTAGCGTGTATTAAACAGCTATACAAAAGTGTAATGTTAATGAATTAATTTAGTATAGTGTTTTTTTTCAAGTTTAAAACTGGCCTGATATGTCAGTTTTCTAAACACTCCCATCACAGTCGTATCTAATGCCTTGTCTTTAAATTATATCTAGACATATATTCCATTATTGCACATTGATATAGAAACCTTAATTTAGCCCTTTGGAACTAATTTTTCAAAGGTAGTCTCCTAGGTTTGTATTATGAATACAATAAAATTTTGAAAAGCTCCCACTAACTTCACCACAAAGTTTCTGTAAACTACTAGTTTTTGTTTCTGCTATGTAACTAAGAACCTCAGGTTCCATTCCAAAGGAGGTACAGTTTTTTCTTAAGATCCAGTGGTTTAAGGAGGTGCATCCATAAACAACCACCATCCTATCAGTGACATGCAAGTTTTTGCCAAGTCTGTCATGTTCCATCAGGTTATGTCAGTGTATTTGGTTTGTGTGGCAAGGTTTTGATAGTGGGGGGAGCTACAAAGGTAGCTCCTATGAGAACCTGCTAGAAGCTTCTTTTGTGTCTGATAAGGCCAATGCCAGCCAGCTCCAACACATACCCACCACTGGCCAAGGCCCTTGGGCCCCATGGTGAAAACCATGGTGAGGTAGGCTGTCCCTCTGAAGCCCATAGAGGTTAATGGCAGAGGAGATATCCACCTGCAGCCTGTGGAGGACCTCACCCTGCACGAGGTGGACATACCCAAGAAGACTGTGATCCCACCAGAAGCCTAACCTGGAGCAGGATCCTGGCAGGACCTGTGGACCCATGGAGAGAGGACCCCATGCTGGAGCAGGGCTGTTGGCAGGACATGCTGCCCTGTGGTGGACCCCACAGAAGGGACCCAAACTGGATCAGTTTGTAATGAGCTGTAGCCGTGATAAGGGCTCACATCAGGGAAGTTAGTGGAGGACTGTCACCCATGGGAGGAAGCCCATGCTGGAGCAGGGGAAGAGTGTAAAAAGTTCTCCCTCTGGGGAAGAAGGAGCAACACAGACAACATGTAATGAACTGACCACAACCCCCATTTCCCCAGTGGCACAGGAAGAAGTAGTAGTGGAAGTTGTTTCATGATCTGTTTTTATTACTCATTACTCTGATTTGATTGGTAAAAAAAAACAAAACTAATTACCCTTAGTGAAGTTGTTTTGCCTGTGATAGTAATGGATAAGTGATCTCTCCTTGTCCTTATCTCCACCCATGAGCCTTTGTGAGAGACGGACTCTATAATGGCCTTTAATCCAGCGACATTCACTGACCATTCCTGGCGATGCGCCCCCCGGCACTCGTGGGGAGAGGACAGAGGTACCAGGCGCATGCGCACAGACTACAGACTACAGCTCCCAGGAGGCACGGCGGGGCCGGAACTGGGAAAAAAAGGGAGGAGCAAGAAGGCGCGCGCTCTGTGAACACACACGGATCCAGCCGGCGCGGTGAGGGTACCGCTGCGGAGGCTGCCGTGCCGTTGCGGCGCTGCTCCCTGTGGTTGTTGGCGTGTGGACGTACCGAGCGGACCGTTTGCCTGGAGTCTCAGGGGACAGGACGTGGATCCCGACCAGGGATTGGCTTCGGCCGTACCCCCCGGTGGTGAGAATTGCGAACTACATTCCGAGGCTTCTTACTAACATTCTTACATAATATTCACACATACCAGACACTCACTTCTCTTTTCCCATATTCTTCTATTTCCCAAAGGCTCTCTCCAGGCTTTCCCTCTTATCCCTGTCCAGGAACAGGAACAGGGGGGAAGGGGAGAGGTTATCTCTTGTTTTCTATGTGTGTTGTTATTGGCATATAGATGTAGTGTTGTATAGCTGTTGGTATATGGGTATATAGGTGTGGATATAGATATAGAGATAGACCTTGTGTGTTATTTGATATTGGACTTGCCAAACCCTCAGTGCCTTTAATAAATCTATTGATTCCTAAGCGTTGTTTGTGAGTGTGACAGGGAGTGGTCCTCAGCCCTCGATCCCCCGAGGTGGGGGTGTGAGTCGCGGCTTTACCTATCTTGGTCCGCGACAGCCTTTCACTATATTTTCTCTCCCATATCCAGCTGAGGAGGGTAGTGATAGAGCAGCTTTGGTGGGCAGTTGGTGTCCACCCACTACAATAACAATGCTTTTACAGAGCTGCATAGGAAAGTTGAGACGCAAACCCAGCATTTAACACAACTCATAAGGCTGATCATCATGATCTTTAAGCAACCTACAGGAGGCAATGGTGTTGTAGGAAACCTTGAAAGATTTTCTATTATTTTCCTAATGTTTTTTCTCTGGATAACAGTGTGGTGGTACTGTCACAGTTTTAGTCAATAATCAGGTGGCAGATGCTCTCTGTTATCCCCTCACTACCCTCCCAGGGGAAAATAAAAATGGAATAAGGGAGATTGACTTCAAGGTTGGGAAAAAAATAAAATAAATTTAATGAAATAATAAATAGCAATAATAATGATGATGGTGAATTAAATACAAAGATATACAAATAAAGATATTCAAAGATAAAACAGATATACAAATATGGAACCCACAGTCCTCGGTAATTACTTCTCAATGAGAAAAGTCCTAAATGGGACCCAGCAGCAGGTGGGGGTGCCTGAGTCTAGGGTCCCAGTGATAGTCCGCAAAAACCTCTTGCTCTGACCATGCTGATCCTACTCTGCAAGGTAGGGGAATAACCTATCTCAGTGAATCTTGTTGTTCACCAATGAGAAAACAGGATGTAGGAACATCAGAGGAAGAGATGACAAACAGAAAACCCCACTCCAACCAGAAAAAGGTTCTCTTAGGAGCCATTTTATACTGAGCACCATGGGAAGGAATACTATGATTGGTCCATTTTGGGTCACCTGACCCATCCTCTCCTTCCCATAGGCACAGCTCCCCCACATTGTAATTGCCACATAAACAGGCTGAGAGCAGCTGGAGGGGAGGGGTGTGGTTTCATGTTAGCATGGCTGTAGGAAATGTTTATCCTGGTGCTCTCAAACCAGGACAGGTACATATATAAAACATGCTCCTTTCCAAAGCTCCTCACTTAAGGTAATATATTTTGTGCAAAATTTTGTTTATGTAAAGTTTAGATACCAAGAATAAAAAAAACCAAACAAACATTAAAATTCAGAAATCAACTTGTGAATTAAAATTATGACTGTAGAGTAATGCATAACTGATATTCCCATCATTAATTACAGAGATCTGATAATTTTAATGGGATTTGAAAGTAACTAGTATGTTATAATTTTTTACCTTTCATTATCGAATTTTTTTTTCGCTTTAGTTTGTGTTTAGAATCAGAGTGATACACATAAGGAACAACTAATAGCAAATATAGTCATACCTATGTTTCATGTTTCAGCCACAAAACTGGTTTGTGTCCTATAGGTTGAACTAATGAGTTCTAATGAGTTTGTAGGTAAATCTCCTGTTGACTCAAAGGTACTTGGAAATGTTGGTTTGTCAATTAATAAATGACTATGCACAGCAGCTTGATTTGAATTACACCACAAAATTAAAATGTTCCTCAATAGTCAGGGCTTTTTGTATTTTTAATAATTCCTTTCTCAGTCTTGAATTTAATATTAATTTTTGTGTCCTTGATTTTTAAGCTTTGCTTTCAAGTGCCAAACATAGTGAGGCTGCTAAGAAACATCACTTAACTTTCAAATGATCTTGTCTGTTTTGTCTTAATTGACACTTTACTCTCCTTTTGTAGATTAAACCTAAGATGGAAAAGGGTTTTTAAAACTAAATATTCATTATTCTATCAAAGCATGCATTATTTTTGAGAAAATAAAAAACGCTAATTCATTACCTTTGTTATGTGATAAAGCACACTAGTTCCATGTTTGGCAAAGAGCAAAGATGGTATCTTCTCTGTCAAAAGCTACATAAATACTCAAATCAGATCAAGGTTCAGAGAAGTTGGTAGCAGACACAAAAGTCTATTGATGCCGAAAACTTCATCTCTTCCTGTTCAGATTTTCCAACATAGTTGTCCTAAATCGATACCAAAGCCATACTCACTTTGCTTTCAGTTCACTGCCTTTTTTTCCACAATTTCATGAAATCCTGGAACCAGCCCTTAACCGTTAGTAGCAAGTGGCTTAAGGACCATCAGTATTTTTTTCTACAAGGCTTGAAATTTGTCTGTATACAACTTGGTTCACGTTAAGTGGAAATTCCGCAAATGAAACAAATGGAATACGAGAAATGAATCTGCTTTGGAGGTAGAAGTTCTACGATATACAGAGATGAGAATTTGTTGCAACTGCAACATTTTATTGCAAGGGTAAGCAAAGTGAGGATAAGAAGTTACAAAAAAAATAATGTGGATACACAAACTTCAGTACTAATATAATTTCATAATAGATAAGGAAAAAAAAAATTATTTAGCTACTTCAGAGAAAAAGAGAAGATAAAAGGGAAGGTAAGGGCTCTAATTATCAGAAAGAAAATACACTGGAGGGGAGGAAAAGTGGAATTTCTAAGTACTTGCTCTGCTTCAGTTCACTCAAAAGGACTCTTGTGTGAAATGATTAATTATGCTGGGAGTAGATGAATAACATAAGAGAAGAGACATCAACACTGTAAAGAGCAAAGGAGAAATTACCTGGACTGAATTAATGTTTTGAATCAGCAAGGCCAGATTAAATCCATCGGAGAGTGCTAAAGGAATTAGCCAATGAGCTTTCATAGCCAATGGCAAATAATTTTATAGAACTCCAAGGAGATTGTAGAATTGCAGATTAGTAGCTTGACATCCCTTATAGGAAAAATATCAACTAAACAGAGATGTAACATGAATAAAAGTAACTATTATTAGTGCTAGAATGATGTTAAGGCACAGAGCAAAACAAATGTTAAGAGATTAGAAAGGGCTTATATATTAGGCAGAAGGGTCATAAATATTATCTCTTTTGCCTAATAAACATATTTACTAGACTAATTCAAGATATTGTAAAGTACAACCAGTAGAAAAGAAAAATCTAGATTATCACAGCCCATTGAAACCAGATAGCATCTACACCAAATATTACCAAAATTGTTCAGAAAGCAGAAAAACAAAAATGACCGCTCAGTAAGGACTCTAAGAATTTCATAGTTCTAGTAATCCTTAATAAACCCACACTCAGTCCTCAGTCCATTAACTATTGTTCTAGCATTCTCTGTTTCGCTTCCAAAATTATCAGTCCACTGATAGCAAGATGCTTTGTTCTTCGTTTTTGACATTAGATCAAAGGTATAAATTATAGAAAATTCTCATCAGGTGTAAATCATAGAATCATAGAATCATTAAAGTTGGAAAAGACCTTCAAGATCATCGAGTCCAACCATAATCCAACTACCACAACCACTAAACTATATCCTGAAGTGCCATGCCTAACTGCTTCTTGAACACCTGCAGGAACGGTGACTCCACCACCTCCATGGGCAGCCCATTCCAATGCCTCACCACTCTTTCAGTAAAGAAATTTTTCCTAATATCCAACCTAAACCTCCCCTGGCACAACTTAAACCCATTTCCTCTCATCCTATCGCTAGTTACTTGGGAGAAGAGACCAACACTGGCCTCTCTACAACGTCCCTTCAGATAGCTGTGGAGAGCAATAAGCGAGCTCCCGTGAGCCTTTTCTTATTCAGACTAAACAACCCCAGTTCCCTCAGCCTCTCCTCGTACAACATGCCCTCCAAACCTCTCACCAACTTTGTTGCTTTTCTCTGGATGTGCTCCAGGACCTCAATATCTTTCTTATACTGTGGTGCCCAGAACTGAACACAGTACTCAAGCTGTGGCCTCACCACTGCCAAGTCCAGGGGCACGATCACTTCCCTACTCCTGTTGGACACACTGTTTTTGATACAGGCCAGGATGCCGTTGGCCTTCTTGGCCACCTGGACACACTGCTGGCTCATGTTCAGCCAGCTGTCCACCAGTACTCCCAGATCCTTTTCCACTGGGCTGTTTTCCAGACACTCTTCCCCAAGCCTGTAGCATTGCATGGAGTTATTGTGACCAAAGTGCAGGACCTGGCACTTGGTCTTGTTAAACCTCATCCCATTGACCTCAGCCTATCAATCCAACCCGTCCAGATCTCTGCCTTCCTACCCTTGAGCAGATCAACACTCCCACTGAATTTAGTGTCATCTTTAAACTTGCATTCCATCCCTTCATCCAAGTAATAAACAAAAATATTAAACAGAACTGGCCCCAGTACCAAGCCCTTAGGGATGCCGCTTGTGACTGGCCACCAGCTGGATGTAACTCTGTTTATCAGAACCATTTGAGCCTGACCATCCAGCCAATTTTTAATCCACCAAGGAGTCCACATGTCTATACTATGGACCACAAGATTCTCAAAGAGAATGCTGTGGGAGATGATATCAAACACCTTACTAAAGTCCAGGTAGACAACGTCCACAGCATTCCCCTTATCCAATAGGTGGATCACCTGGATAAATAAAATATCTGATACCAAAGATTTTGATCTGCACAGAAAGTCTTATGCATACACAGAAGAAACATTTTATTTTCAAATAAATTAGTGTGGTAAATAAGGACGGAACTGTAGGAGAGCAGCATTGGAAACAATAAAATGAATGGCAAAGAAAGTATTGACTTTGACTGTTGAATAAAAAAACATACCTTGTATCTTTATCTGCAAAGCCAGTCTTTAATTTTTCAGAACTTTCTCTCCAGCAGGAACTGAAAAAATACCTAATAATGATTCTTAGAAAAACAGTAAATGACTAACATGTGATTAAGATGGCAAATAGTGGTATTAAAAATTAAAGGCATAATGCAAAAAAAAGCTGAACTAACTTATCATCTAATCTGCTGTGCAAAAAAGGACTTGATATACTTATTCAAAAAGATCTTTATCTTTGGCAGTGTGCAATGTTTCAGTTAGCAGGACTGCTTGCATTGTGAATTGTTCAAGAAAAGAGATCACAATATGGCCTACAGTTTCTGTTGTATAATTACCAATGGTTAATAAGTTTTTAGAGTATATAATTTTGTAACTTATACAGTCAGAAAAAAAAAATCGAAAAATATTTTAATAAATACTTTGCTGTAAAACATTCAGTCATTCCCAGAAAAAAATAGAACTATTTTTAGAATGGAAAAGTGTAATAGTGTGTGATGAGCTTGACATGCAGGTCACAAGTTAGTTCCTTGAGGATTAGAATATTTAAGGAAATAATTAACTAAGGAATTATATAGAGTATGTAGGAACATTGTAGTACATTCTAATATATTACTGGAACAAACCTCATGTATATAGAAACCAATACTTTTGCACTCACAATGTACTGCCGTTGTGGGTGTGTACATTTGAGTGTGTGTGAACCTTTTATGGTTACGTGAACATTCAAAGTATCATCACACAGCTGAATTGCTGAATCATTGAGAACAGAAACATTAGAGATTTTTCACATTATAGTAGCATGCATTGTAAAAGCCAAGTAATAATTTTCTCTGACCAATGAAATCCATGCTCTCCAGTGTCTTAAGGTCAATGTTAATGGGAACAATGTGGTTTTGGCACTGCTTATGCTTCTTTCACAGTCAAGCACAAGGCAGCTTCTAGAAGAAATAGTACAATGATTAATTTATTATTTTTTTTTTTCAGGGAATTGATCTTTTAAATGATTTATTTATCAGGGAATAGATTTTAGCACATACATGGGACATTTGCTTGGATGGCATACATGAAGGGCATAGCTAGACCCTGTAGGATTCTGTCAGAGAACAAAGGCAGAAGTGTGAAAGAGCAGGTAACAATATTAGAATGCAAATAAGAAGGTGGGAAGGTTACCTATCAAAAAGTGTTGCACTGGGTATTTAGGACTGATAGTAGAGAGCAGATGGATTTTGACAAAGGAGCAGACAGATCTTTGGTTGATATGAGATGAGAGCAGTCAAAGTACCAGCTGTGGTTGAGAAGGAAGGATAACCAATTAATTGTCTGTACCCTTTTTGGCAGATGTCAAGTTCTGCTATCTTATATTTACAGAGGCTTGAATCCTGGAGAATCCACAGAGGAGGATGTTCTTTAAAAATCTGGGGTATTCTACATCTGGTACAAGAAAGAAGTCTTCTCAAATAGGTGGATAGATATAGAAAATGAATAGTGAATTGGGCAATATGAATCTTTACTAGGTATTTCCCACAGGCTATCAGATAATTAAGCTACAATTTAATTGAGCTACATTATTTATATCTTGCTTTTCTTTCTGAATTTTCAGGATGTGCATGTTTACTAGTAGACCATGAGGCAAAGTACCAACAGGCACTTTTATCACAAACATCACACACAATGTCATTATTGTGTGGAAACTAGATAAATTCTCTAATAATGTGTTAGAACCATAACCAGTAAGGCAGCACGTTATTTCAGTGTGATGATTCCCCACATAACATAGTTTAGGACAATAGACACCTGTTTTCTTGGGAAAGCGGTGTTCAAGGAGTGGAAAAGTGGAACAGCGTAAGAAGGAGCACAAAGTGGAATAGAATAATACCACATTTTAACCTTTCTAAAGCCAATTATACAGTTCAGTGAAGTAAAAATTAAATAACTACTCTACTGAAGAAAATAGATAGGAAATAATTCCTAAATGGAGAATAATTCTACAAAAAGGCTTAAAATCAGTTCAATTCAAGATTCAAATGCAACTTTTTCCCTTATTTTCAGCTTTTCCAAAAGCATAGAAAGGTGATAACTAAAATTTTATATAAAGGCCAAACACTATCACAAGTATGAGCCAATGTCCTCTCAAAATTCCTAATTCCTTCCATCTCTCTATCTCTATCTCTATCTCTATCTCTATCTCTATCTCTATCTCTATCTCTATCTCTATCTCTATCTCTATCTCTATCTATCTCTATCTCTATCTCTATCTCTATCTCTCTATATCCTTTATCTACTGTAAAAATGAGACAGATGCAATGCTGTAATTGTAAACATACTTTTCTAATACCACACTGAGCAGAAGACCTCATGTATAAAGTATCGATATGAGGAAATAGTGTGGGGCACCTAGGATTCAGCCTGTAGAGCAGAATAGTTGCAGCTGAGGATCTAATGTAAATACTACTAATGTTTTGGAAGCTTCTAGTTCTTGAATGCTCTTGAAGGTCGTGGAGGTTTTTAGAATCATAGAACAGTTTGGGTTCAAAAGGAACTTTAAATGTCATCTAGTTCAACCCCTCTGCCATAAGCAGGGACATCTTCAACTAGATCGGATTGCTCAGAGCCTGATCCAACCTGACCTTGAATGTTTCCAGAGATGGTGCTTCTACCATCACTCAGGGCAATGTTCCCAGTGTTTCACCACTCTCCTTGTAATTTTTTTTCCTTATATCTTGTCTAAATTTACCCTCTTTTAGTTTAAAACCATTACCCCTTTTCACTACAGGTCCTGCTAAAAAATTTGTACCTATTTTAATTTAACTCTAGTCTTGTCCTGTGAATTGAATGTGTGTTAACAGTACACTTTCAATATAAAGGAACCAAACTGTAAGTTTGAAGACTTCCATAATGTAAATCAAAGCTCAGTAACTGTACAACTGGAAGAACAGCTTCAAAACCACATTGCTGATTCTAATTAAGAAGATAATGGTCATGTACTTTTAGTGCACTTCATTTTGCAACAAGGAGGAGTCTCAGAGCAGAAGAAATTAATTTATTTTCAATGAAACTAAACTTGAGGTGTTCTCCAGCAGCCTACTGCATGCACTCCATTTGCAAATGGGTAATCAATACATAGGACAAGAATAGAATATCTAAAGCAACATTCAAAGTAAAAATTAAAGGAAGAAAACCCCCAAAAATAGTCCTCAGATCCCTGAGTATAATGTGGATATCAAACCTTGCCTCCAGTTCCTCACTTTGCAGATCTTGTATTACTCTTCAACACTTGTTGAAGTAAGAATGTTTGGAAACCTGTAAACATCATATACTGTAAGATACCAGAAAATATTTCAAAATAATATGTACCATAAAAACCAAATGAAAGCAATTCTCACACCTCGTAAAAAAAATGTTCTTGCTGATTGCAGCATATTCACAGAGTAACAGGGCATATGGGTTGTTTAAGGTTCAGGAAAACCGTATACACTACTTTGCAGTTACTGATAAAAAAAGGTGCACTAGGGATATCTCCTTGGTCACAGAAGCAGGTGACCATTATTGACTTGTACTCAATCACTTAAAACCAGGTTCTTTTCTGATAGGTTGCCATCCCCACAGGTACTTGGAGCCAAGATATAACAGAAGCCAGATTACACTTAAGCATAGTAGATGATTAACAATTCAGTGTTCACATGTTGCCATATTTTTTTAAACTGTATAGCTTTACCGTAAGGAAGACATACTAGGAATTGATTCCAAGATACAAATTTCCAGCTTTGGCCTCTTTTGATTGTAGCCTAGGAAATGTAATTTTTCCCATTACTAGTAGAAGTCCATAAGTGTTGTACTATCCTAATAATGCAAAGTCTTGTCTGGACTCGCTTGCCCCTTGATGAATTTAGCTTGTTTTAAAAATTCCTTAGGGATCGGGATTTTTTTTGTTTTAAATTAAATTCTGTGAATACCATCTATACTGAATAAGCAATTAATGACTCGGGACACAAATATTTCAAGAGTCAAAGAAAATACCTTTGTTGTCAAAAAAAAAAAAAAAGGAAGAATATGATACTATGTACCTTATAAGAAAGTACTTATGTGAATAAATATTCAAGCAAAATGTGGTACACACATTTAATTGTTGTTTTTTAAATAAGTGTAAAAAAAGATAATATTCTGATACGAGACCCAAAAGCAATTTTATGTATAGGAGCTCAGAAAAATTTACCTATAAGATGGCCTGTATAAAAAACTTTATGACTCATTAATTTTTTTTTTCTTCTTTAGGCATGCTGTTCTTTTAGATTAATTCTGGTTTATAGCTACAATACATGGAAATGTATTTTAAGACAGGAAGAAAAGTATGTATTCATATATGACTTCAATACTCATGTTTCTCAAAACTTTTTAACAGGGTACGGGAATGCAAGAGAAGCACAGTTAGAGTTTAACGTGTCAAAATACTGGTGAATGTTCTTATTAGCTAGCTTAGGAAAATCTCTGAACATTATATGCCATCATTAACTCTGCTCTGAGTCATATATGTATCCTTATTTATTGCACCAAAGAAGATTTTAATACTGAATTTAAGGTTCCACTTTAGAGGAACAAATACAGGAGCTACAGGATGTCTCCTATGAAGACAGGCTGAGAGAGTTGGGGCTATTCAGCCTGGAGAAGAGAAGGCTCCAAAGAGAGCATTCCAGTACCTGAAGGGGGCCTACAAGAAAGCTGGGGAGGGACTTTTTACCAGGGTGTGTAGTGATAGGACAAGGGGTAATGGTTTTAAACTGGAAGAGGGTAGATTTAGGTTAGACATTAGGAAGAAATTCTTTACTGTTAGGATAGTGAGGCATTGGAACATGTTGCCCAGGGAGGTTGTGGATGCCCCTTCCTTGAAGGTGTTGAAGGCCAGGTTGGCCAGGGCTTTGTGCAAACTGGTCTAGTGGAAGGTGTCCCTGCCCTTGCAGGGGGGTTGGAACTAGGTGATCTTCTAGGTCCCTTCTAACCCAAACCATTATATGATTTTATGATTCTATCTGGAACTCAGTTAAGCACCAAGCTGCAAGAATAGAATAATTCAACAGGTATTCTAAACAACTTAAGAAAAACACTGGCAGAAGAATATGGAAATTGAAAAGGGAATTTATCTAGCTTGGGATGAATCTGGAATCCCTCTTATATTTGATGATGAAATAATAAAGCAATTTGTGCAGTTCCCTGAAAAACTGGTTATATTTCATTGTTCTCTTCATTTGTTTGTTTCTTTGTGTACCTGGTAGAAGACTGTCATTCCTGCAACAGAATAAGTTTTTGAGTTTGTTACATTTGTGCATGATTAAAATACCTTTTAAAGCTGTTTTTTTTTACAAACTCTTTGATTTGTTTATGTTTCTGCATCTGACACAGATAACTGCTTTAAACTTTTCTGTCTCTGTGTGTGTCTTACCTTGTATTACATATAAATGTAATTTATATTACATATAAAACCAAAATATTTTTCCTACTTTATATAGATTATAGCCTGAATTTTTGTCTGTAATAAAATAAAAGGAAGATGTTAATGAATCTTGTTTCTGCTGCACAGTTAGTATTTTTTCCATATACCTGATTTTTCCTAAAGAACATTGTTATATTGCACACTAGGACACACAAAAGCACAGTGGAAAGTGGGGAAACCCCAGGAACCACATCAGGAAAAGGAGCCTCTGCCCAGCCCCTCCCAGAAGAACCTCTGCCCCAGGGTCCAGAGGAGATGTTCATCTCATGAGTCAAAGGCAACTGCTCTCCCCTCATTTTACAGAATGAGGTTAAGTCACTACCCAGGGCAGTTGCGACACATTATGGCATGTAGGGGAAGAACATTTATTCATTTCACAAGACTTATGTGATATTCAGAGAAGGGAAAAGAAAAAAGGAAAAAGGAAGGATTCAGATTGTTTGGGGAAAAACAAGTATGGGAAAACAGAGGACTAATGGGGTTTAAAAGGGGTTGGTTGTATGTAAGCAGGTTGCTGCTCAGTTCCATCACTGGACAAGTGGAACGTGCAAAAGCTTGCATGCTTTTTTTCCATCATCTTCCTAAGTTCCAAATCTAATTACTTTCCTGGTCAAAGGCCTCTCTGTTCTGTGTGCAGGGAAAGTGCTTTTTCAATAAGGCTGAGACCACAGGAGAGGCTTATTGTTGGAAAGATGAAGAGAGCTCTACACAGATCCTAGACAGATCATGGGGTCTGTGGGTTGACTGAGAGATCTGCTTGCATGTGTGTGTGTGTCTCTAGATGTGAACTACCTGGGAAAAACAAGGACCAGGGAATCATAGAATCATAGAGTGGTATGGATTGGTAGGGACATTAAAGATCATCTATTTCCAGCCTCCCTGCATGGATAGGGACACTCTCCAATAGATGACGGGAAGAGATGGGGCAGGTGTTGATCTCTTCACTCATGTGACCAATGACAGGACTTGGGGAAATGACAGGAAGCTGAATCAGGGAAGGTTTAGGTTAGATACGAGGAAAAGGTTTTTCACCCAGAGGGTGTTTGAGCACTGGAACAAGCTCCCCGGGGAAGTCGTCACAGCACCCAGCCTGCCTGAGTTCAAGAAGCATTTGGATGATGCTCTCAGGCACATGGTGCGATTATTTGGGTGCCCTACACAGGGACAGGAGTTGGACTTGATGATCCTGATGTGTCCCTTCCAACTCAGCATATTCTACGATCCTATGATTCTATGATTCTATGATTCTAGACCAGGTTCCTCAATGTTCCGTCCAACCTGGTCTTGAACACTCCCAGGGATGGGGCATCCACAGCTTTCCTAGGCAACCTGTTCCAGTGTCTCACCTCACTCCTAATGAAGAATTTTTTCCTGAAGTCTAACCTAAATCTGCACTCTTTCAGTTAAAAGTCACTACCTCTTGTCCTATCACTACGTATCCTTATGAAAAAATTCCTTTCCATCTTTCCTGTAGGGCCCCTTCAGGTACTGTAAGGCTGCTAGAAGGTGTTCCTGGAGCCTTCTCTTCTCCAGGCTGAACAAGTCCCACTTTCTCAGCTTGTCTTCATAGGAGAGGTGTTCCAGCCTTCTCATCATCTTCATGGCCTTCCTCTGGACTTGCTCCAACAGGTCCACATCCTTCTTGTTTTGAGATCCAGGATGAGATCCTGAATGGACTGAATATCCAAGGTCAGCTACAGGGAGATCCACTGTGTGTGTGTATGTGAGCCTCTGGCCCTGGGGGTTTGTATATGAAGGTGCCAGTGACTGAGGAAGCTGAGTTAAAGGAGTAGATACTGGTTCAACTGGCTGTCTGACCCAGCTGCTGGAGCTCTCCACATTGTACAGATACAAATATATGTACATATGGATATGTGTATGTGCATGTATATGTTTATATATACAAAAATGTATACATACATATAGATACATATGTGTTTCCCACTAACAGGCCTTCAGCAAGAGATGGATGACAATGAGGCCACTCATGCTGTTGTCTTTGTGTGGAAGGTAAGTATGCCTGTGTTCAGTGTGGATGATAGGTGGCCATGTATATACACACCAAATATATGTGTATGGTGTGTGTGTGCTCAACCTGGCTACTGGTTGGACCTGTGGTCATGGAACTGCAGCAACTTCACCTCTGTCAGGCTGCTGGATTTGGCCTCCCACTAATAAACGTCTGTTTTTCCAACACTGATTATAGTCCAGGATTTGCGAGAAGAGGGAAGTAGGGAACATCAGGGCACCATGGATAATATATTTTTCAAGTTTAGCTCTTTTATAATCTACCAATTGTCCATAAAGAGATTCTGATTTTTGCAAATTATTTCACATTTGAAAACTACTTAAACTTTTAAATGAACACACTTGAGACATTGAAATTCACAATATGAAGTATTCCTTTGGGTTCTTGTCATTTAGTTTATGTTCTTTAATTTATTGAGACTATAAATACGCATTTTTACACTGCTGATTTTTATAAAATGATTTTGTAGTTGCTTTCTGTTAAGATCCTTCACCCATGGAGCTATACCTAACAGACTTGTTACATTTTTATCTGCTTCATCATAGGATATTATGACCTACTACTGAAGTAGTTCATTTGCATTGGAAAGAAATCAAAGGACCTGTAGATATCCCTTGGATGAGTTGACCTCATTGGGAGCTTAAATCAAAACTTTGTTGCTTATTTCCCCAGATCCATTGGGGAAGTCTTTTCATCACATCAATAGGTCAAGAGGCTCCTGGAAAGGTACGAATGACTTTGTTATTGTATTTTTCTTACTAACTTTGTTACCAACATTTAATTAAAAAGTAAATGTTTACTTTGCTGTTTTCACCATAAAAGTGCTGGATATGAGTCCAGCCAATCTGAAGAATATGTATTTTTGGAGTCATATATCTGATTAGAGCAGTGGGTGTACAGATAATAGCCTGAAGATTCAGCCATCTGGTTTTGATTTGGGGAAGTGAGGAACTGAGGTGCCAAGAGCACTGTGAAGCTTTGGACTCATGAAGTGGTGTCTTCTTGGGGAATTATTTACTGTGCTGCATGTTTTCTCACATACTGATCAAGAACAAACTGACTTTAGGTGCTGTGGGAGACAAAGAGGCAACTAATCTCTTTGATAACTCTCACGACTTTTTAGAATATATTTATTAGAGTAAAAAGGGAAAACTTGCCACTGGTAGTTGATTCCTTTATGCTTAAACCAACCATTTTAAAGTGGATGTTGAAACCAATAAGAAATACATTTCTTACACATATAAAAAGAAAAAGAAACAGACTAGAAATAAAAGTTATAACAGTTTTATTTACTTGCTTTAGCTAAATTTAACTCACATCCTGTTTTATTTAATCTGCTGCATTATTTTTATTCATTTCTTTAGGGGAAAATACTGTGAATGGAAATTTGCTTAAAAATTAATGAATGCTTTGTTATGGCGAAGTCCAATTTAACTCAGTTGGAGAAACCAACGAGGAGAGGTGCACTGCTGGACCTTGTATTAATGAATAAAGAAGGTCTGGTTGGGGACGTTAACGTTGGGAATAGCCTTGGCAACAGTGACCATGACATGGTGGAGTTTAGTATTTTACAAGGATGAAGCAGGGCAATAAGTAGGATTACAACCCTGGACTTCCGTAGGGCTAACTTTGGACTCTTCAAAGATCTACTTGCAGGAATCCCATGGGCTAAGACACTGGAAGGAAAGGGAGCCCAGGAAAGCTGGTCAATTTTTAAATACCACATCCTCCAAGCCCAAGATAGGTGCATTCCTTCAAATAAAAAATTGGGTAAAGGTGGTAAATGATCTGCATGGATAAGCAAGGATCTTCTGAAGAAGATCTCACGGAAGAAAGAAATTTACAGTTTGTGGAAGAAGGGATTTCTCACTTGTGAGAACTGCAGGGACATTGTCAGCATATGTAGTAAGGAAACAAGAAATGTCAAAGCCCTCTTAGAACTTAAATTGGCAAAGGAAGTAAAAGAGAACAAAAAGAGCTTCTTCAAATATATCAGTAGTAAAAGGAAGAATAGGGAAAACGTGGGCCCACTGCTGAATGATGAGGGAGTCCTGGTAACAAAGGATGCAGAGAAGGCAGAGTTGCTGAATACCTTCTTTGCTTCAGTCTTTACTAAGACCAGCCCTCGTGAACTTGAGACCCTGGATAGAGGAGAGGAAGCCTGGAGGAGGGAAGACTCTCCACTAGTCAATGAAGAGTGGGTCAGAGATCAGTTATGCAAATTGAATGTACACAAGTCCATGGGCCCTGATGGGATGCACCCACGAGTGTTGAGAGAGTTGGTGATGTTGTCGCCCTACCACTCTCCATCATTTTTGAAAGATCCTGGCAAACAGGAGAGGTGCCTGAGGACTGGAGGAAAGCCAATGTCACTCCAGTCTTCAAAAAGCACAAGAAGGAAGATCCAGGACATTACAGACCAGTCAGCCTCACCTCCATCTCTGAAAAAATGATGGAGCGGCTCATTCTGGAGGTCATCTTGAAACACATGGAAGAGAAGAATGCTATCAGGAGTAGTCAGCATGGATTTACCAAGGGGAAAAAAATTTTTTACTGTGAGAGTGACAGAGCACTGGAACAGGCTGCCCAGAGAGGTTGTGGAGTCTCCTTCACTGGAGACATTCAAAACCCGCCTGGACAAGTTCCTGTGTGATGTGCTCTAGGTAACCCTGCTCTGGCAGGGGGGTTGGACTAGATGATCTTTCGAGGTCCCTTCCAACCCCTATGATTCTATGATTCTATGATTCTATGATAGCCTTCTATGATGCTGTGAGTAAATGGATAGATCCAGGGACCCCAGTGGATGTAGTCTACCTCGACCTTAGCAAGGCTTGTGACACAGTCTCCCATAACATCCTTGTGAGCAAGCCCATGATATGTGGGATAAAAGAATGGACAGCGAGATGGATTAAGAACTGGCTACACAATAAAGCCCAAAGAGTGGTGATCAATGGTGCAGAGTCCAGCTGAAGACCTGTAACTAGTGGAGTCTTTCAGAGATCAGTGCTGGGTCCAGTCCTGTTCAACATTTTTATCAATGACCTTGATGATGGGACAGAGTGTCTTCTCAGCATGTTTGCTGATGACACAAAGCTGGGAGGATTGGCCGATTCACATGAAGGCTGTGCAGCCACTCAACAAGATTTGGACAGGCTGGAGAGCTGAGCAAGAAGGAATAAAATGAGGTTCAACAAGAGCAAATGAGAGTCCTGCACCTGGGAAGGAACAACAAAATGTTCCAATACAGGTTAGGAGGTGATCTGCTAGAGAGGAGCTCCGTGGAGAAGGACCTTGGAGTCCTAGTAGACAACAAGTTATCCATGGGACAGCAATGTGCCCTTGTGGCCAAGAAGGCCAATGGTATCTTGGGGTGCATTAGGACGAGTGTGTCCAGCAGATCAAGGGAGGTTCTCCTCTCCCTCTACTCAGCCCTGGTGAGACCTCACTTGGAGTACTGTGTCCAGTTCTGGGCTCCCCAGTTCAAGAGGGACAGGGATCTACTTGAGAGAGCCCGACAGAGGGCTACGAGGATGGTTAAGGGACTGGAACACCTGCCTTATGAGGAAAGGCTGAGAGACCTAGGCTTTTCAGTCTAGAGAGGAGAAGACTGAGGGGGGATCTAATTAATGTCTATAAATACATGAGGGCTGGGCATCAAGAAGGTGGGGACAACCTCTTTTCAGTTGTGCCCTGTGATAGGACGAGGAGCAATGGATTCAAACTCGAGCACAGAAAGTTCCACCTCAACATGAGGGAGAACTTCTTTACTGTGAGGGTTACAGAGCACTGGAACAGGCTCCCCAGAGAGATTGTGGAATCTCCTTCTGTGGAAACTCCCAAGGGCTGTCTGGATGCCTTTCTGAGTGATCTGCCCTAGTTTTTGGTCCTGCTCTGGCAGGGGGGTTGGACTTGATGATCTTCAGATGTCCCTTCCAACCCCTAACATTCTGTGATTCTGTGTTTCTGTGATCCAGTTCTGACTGGTTTGCAGTTAAATATGGACCATAATTCATTTAAGAAAATAAATTGTATTTTTCAAGTTCCTAAGCTCTAAAATTAATAAAGAATTTATGCTGACATTGTCTCAGTATTTAATGACATACAGCACAAACTTCAACAAGCTAACAAAACTCCTAGAACTAGATGAGCTTTGAAGGCATGGTTATTGATTCATATACCCTGCTATATAAACAAAAAACTGTCACTTTAATGTATCATTTTGTTACAATCCAACTATGCTGTTCAAGTAAATACACAAGTAAATTAATAACCTTTATAAACTGTTTGAAGCTATAACCAGCCCTTTAAAATATAATTCTAACATAATTTTGCTATAAACGGCTATAAACATAGTTGTTCAAAAATTCCAATCCTATTTCCACGATATGAGCTATGAATCTAAACAGCAATGCAAATATAATGAAAGAATGATTGTGCTCTTTAGGTGTGTTCTTTATAGCAATAAATTAGAACAGGAATTAAGCAAATCCACCATGACAGAAATACTTATTCATATACATTTATAACTGGAATATTGAGTTAGATTCTTATTGTTTCCTCTTATAAGATGAAATACAGTAATAAGAATAATGACAACAAAACCTATAATAAAAATAATAGTACTGCAAGAAAAATACTTACTGTTTCCTAGGAATAAAGAAAGAAGTCATATGAAACTTCCAATGTCAAAAAGAGGATTCCAAAAGTAATTAGTAGCAGGTTTAGTAACTGGTTTGCATCTGTCTTAATTTGATGGATATTTTTATCTCTTTATCTTTCCAGTCACTTTTTATGCAACAGTAATTTAAATAAATATTTGGAGCAAATATAATTTAGTCATTTTTAGGCTACTTATATGTTGTGAACTCAGTACCAACTTTATAAGCATATGTAGTTTTAAGAGTTTATTCTTAGAAATTGCAAGATATATAGAATGTAATTCTCAGTTACCTTAAATGACTGTTAACCATTGCATTTTAATAAGCTCTGTGAAGAGCGAGGTAAGGCAAGTTATGCTATGTATAACTTCCTTTGAATAATTTCTTATACAAAGCAAATGGTTTAGTATCTAAATACCCTTTGTTCTGGTTTGAGCCAATTTTCCTTTCACTGATTTTTTTTTTCTTCAGTGAAATCTCTTTAAAGCAGCAAGTTTTTCAGCTAGTGGACTCATAGCACTTAAATGTTGATAGTTACTGCCGAGAGACCAAGGATACTTCACTAGTCTGATCTGCTGCTTTGGACACTAAAGGAGCAGAAGAGTTGTATCTACAACCCTCCCATAGGGAGGAGCAGACTAGACAGACTAGACAGACAGCAAAGTTGGTGAACCAAAGTATTCCATTCCATACATGTATGTAGCACTTGGCATAAAGTTAGGGACCACAGCAGTTGACTCCCTTCTTCTTCTTCTTCTTCCTTTTCTTGTGTTCATGGCCGGCATCCAGAGAGGACTCCATCTATCCATCTCCTTTAATCCCTAGGCCCGTGCGCTCCTGATCCTCATAACTCTACCCTCAGCTCCTGTCTGCTCTGTTGCTATCTCTGGCAGTGATCTAGGACATTTCAGAACTGCTAACAGCTCAGGAGAGTGCTGTGGGAGGTGCTGGGGGTGGGAGGAGAGGTGATAGGGGTTCTCCACACTCCTGCACATACTGGTATATATTTGTACGTATTTTCTTTCATCATTACTATTTAATTAAATCTGTCTAGTTTAGTTTTCAATCCAAAAAGTCTCTCTGCTCAATTTTTCTCTCATTTCCCTACCTGGGTGGGAGGGGATTGAGAGCATTATTGTAATTGGTTTAATTGCTAATCCTGAGTCAAACCATGATACCCTTAAATATGAAGGAATCTGTGAACTCATGTGTAAGAGTTTTTCATGAAAGTAAGGGTGTAATAGTATATCATAAGAAGCTAACAGACAATGAAGGATGGATGTAGTTGGAAAATAAGCAGTTTTCCAGACTTGATGTCATTCATATCTTTAAAAATAATAGTCAATTATGAAAGAAGAGCAGACAGTTTAGTTCTCAGGCTTGTGATACCAGTTCTCCTATAACATTACATGAAGCTCCATGAAACTTTTAGAAGTTGGTAAAATTTAAATATTTAATTTAAATTAACTGTGTATTGTCAGTTTATACATAGAATTTTTAATAAGATTTAATAAAAAGTAACACCAACCTAATCTAATTGCCTTATAATTAACCCCACCGTGCCAGCAATAAATATGCTTTTGCTCTGTAATTGATAAATTAAACTTGCAAAGACCTTTAATATTTAGCTGGTGTTTAACAAAATAACAAGTGTGATGATTTTATATACATTAATTGCCAAAAATTAGCATATTAATTGGCATTTATTTTAGTATAGTGCTAGTTATCTACTCAATTGCTAATTAAAATACTTAAACCATTCCTTTCAACTGATAAGAACAAAATTATATTTTCATTACCTACTTAATTTTTAGGTAATGATATGGCAAGTAAATTTATGTCCCTTATTTACTGAACCTCAGTAGTAAAAACTGGTACTTTATTAGCAGTGACATATCCTTTTATCAAGAACATATTAAAGATGTGCTTTTGCCATCACATGTACTCAAAAACTTGCCAAAGTCTGTGTTTGCTCGTGTTGGTGGTGATTGGTGTCTCCTCTTTTTCTTTTCTCTTCTATTTAATGTTTCTTTCCTGGAAACCACGTCAACACACATGCAACAACAGGATGCTACAGCCTCTATATACATCTTTGGCCTGGGGACAAAATTTCACAGGGCCTTTTAAAAGACAGAACAAGGGGTAATGGTTTTAAAATAAAAGGTAGATTTACACTAGATATAAAGATGAATTTTTTTAGAAGGAGGGTGCTGAAATACTGGGACTGGTTGTCTAGAGAGGTGGTAGAAATCCCATCCCTGCAAACATTCGAAATCAGCTTGGACGAGGCTCTGAGAAATATGATCTAGTTGAAGATGTTCCCCCTCCTGGCACAGAGGTTGAACTAGATGACATTTAAAGATCCTTTCCAAAACAAACCATTTTATGATTCTATTTGTATATCTGATGGGGGAAGGCAGGAGCAGTGGCCTGGCCTCCTCAGGCCCTAGGATCTGCTGTCAGCTGCAGCTCACTCAGGCCTGAATCCAGATCCAGCCCCTCTGCCTCACAGCCCCATCTGCACCCACCCAGCCTTTGCCCTGGGGGTCTAGGCCTTGGCTGAATGGCCCAGCCCAGACTCTGTCCATACCTAAGGAGGTGCCTGATTCCTGGGGTTAGGTCTGCCTCAGTGTCCCCCAGTTGCCCTACTCCTGGCTGGGGCAGTGAGAGCAGCCCTTGCTACCAGCCCCTGCCCTGGTGGGGCATGGACCATGGCCCCATGGACCCCATGGTGAGCCTCCAGCTCCAGTTGGATCTAGATGGTCTTTAAGGTCCCTTCTAATGCAAACCATCCTATGATTCTATGATTCTATGATTCTATGATTTGCCTTTGTTGAACTTCATTATGTTCCTCTCTGCCTAACTCTCTAGCCTGTTCAGATCTCTCTGAATGGCAGCACAGCCTTCTGGTATATCAGCCACTCCTCTCACTCTTCTATCATCAGCAAACTTGCTGAAGGTACACTCTGTCCCTTCATCCAGGTCATTGATGAATGTGTTGAACAAGAATGGATCCCAGTACTAACCTCTGGGGGATACCCAACTAGACTCTGTGCCACTAATCACAACACTTTGAGCTCTGCCATTCAGCCAGTTCTCAAGCCACCTGTCTGAGCCTGTTCAGTGACCTGCAAGGGTAGCACCAGTGCCCTGCAGGAACCTCCTGAACTGTGTGTGCTTGGATGTGTTGCCTTTGCAGCAAATATCAGGGTGGTTGAAGTGCCCAATGAGAAATAGAGCCTGTGATTTTGAGGCTACTTTCGACTGTCTGTAGAAGGCCTCATCAACTTCCTCTTCCTGATCAGGTTGCCTGCAGTAAAAACCCACAACAGTGTCACCCGTATTAATCTACCCCTTAATTCTTAACCATAAGCTCTTCACTCATTCTGCATCACTCCTAGGCAGAGCTTGATATATTCCAGTTGCTCTCTCTCTTAAAGAGCAACTCCACCACCTCGAGTTGTTGGCCTGTCTTTCCTAAAAAGTACATAACCATCCATAACAGCATTCCAGTCATGTGAGCTATCCCACCATGTCTCTGTAATCATGGCTCTGCAACCACATGCAGATCTCTAGTTCTTCCTGGCTTTTTCCCCACACTGCATGCATTGGTGTACAGGCATTTTAGAGAGGTAATCAAACATGCCAGTTTCACTGAAGGGGGGAAAGAGGATCCACCATAGCCATACACACCCTTTAGGTGGTTGGCCTTCTGATTCTCATCTTTGAAGGCAGAAAAGGAATATCTGTCACTGCTCTTGTTTGCCTAGATTATTACTTAGCTGGTGGTGATGTCATGCGAATTGCCATTTTGGGCCCTACATCCCCGAGTTTAAATCCTGCCTCACCAAATTGGCCAGCCTGCTGCCCAAGATTCCCTTGCCTCTTTAGATAGGTCTATTCCATCCCTCCCTAACAAAGTCTCCTTGTCATAAAAGCCAAAACCCTCACTATGACATGAACCAGAAGTTGATATACATTATACATCTTTTTCTGGCTGCTCCCCTTTCTGCAAAGAGGTAAAATGGAGGAAAGAATAACCTAGGCACCAATATTTTTCACTTGCAGTCCCAGGGCTTTATAGTCTTCCTTGATTCTGCCCAAGTTCTGACTTGTAGTGTCATCCATGCTCATACCACATGAAAAAGTAACAATGGATAATAGTCCGTGCTCTTGATGAATTGTGACACCCTTTTGGCAGTGTCTCAGACATTAGCTCCTGGAAGGCAGCATCTCTCTCTTGACTCCCTGTCAAGGTCAGTAGATGGGCACCTCAGTGCCTTTTGTGTACAAAGAGTCACCCATTGCAAGCTCTCATTATTTCTTTTTATGGTATCCACTGTGTGTAGCTGGTACAGTTTCTCCTTGCAGTACCACAATATCCTGTTTTTTAAAAACAGATGTAAACAAGCCTCCATGTTTTGAGACATAGTAAGATGTTTCATTATTAGAGATTTGGTCCTATTATTCCAATTTAGATTTGTTTATCTAAAAACTTTCTTAAAGATGCTACTTTTACTCTGTCTGTGTTGAAGTGATTTTAAGATTGTGTAATTTACACATTGTAGGGGAAGAAAAATGTGTAAGCAGTTGTCAAGTGGGCTAGCTCTTTCCATGTTCTCTTGAGAGGTAAATAGCAAATGTAGCATCTGTTTAACTTGGAGATGGTGGGTATATTATTCAGGCTTTGAAGCGAGGGCCCAATCTAAATATAATAAAGAGGAGATGCCTTAATACAAATTTGTACTTCAGGTCCAAATTAAGCCTGTTAGTTTCTAAGTGAAAAACTGACAATTCAGCTTCTCCATATGACAGACCTCTTTTTTTTTTTTTTTTTTTTTAAATCTGTAGATATTTTTCCATAGACTAGGTATCAATATAAATAATACAAAATAATCACTTTCATACTCACTGCTGATGCTTAGATTTTATTTTAATCAATTAATTAATTCATTTATAATTGAAACACCTAGTTCAAAAAAGAAATCATCTTTGATTGCTTAGCAGTGTATTAGGTTTGAATGGCAAGGTTTTGGTAAAAGAGAAGCTTCAAATGTGTCTTCTGTGAGAACCTGCTAGAAGCTTCCCCTGCGTTTGACCAACCTGCACCCCCAGGTCCTTTTCTGCTGGGCAGCTTTCCAGCCACTCTTTCACAAGCCTGTAGGATTGTGTAGCGTTGTTGAGATCAAAATGCAGGACCTGGCACTTGGACTAATTGAATCTCATACAACTGGCCTTGGCCCACTGATCCAGTCTGTCCAGGTCCCTCTGTAGAGCCTTTCTACCCTCTAGCAGATCAGCACTCCCACCCAATTTGTTGTCATCTGCAAACTTACTGAGGGTGCATTCAATCCCCCCAGCCAGATACTTGGTAAAGATATTGAACAAGACTCAGCCCAAAACTGAGCCCTGAAGGACACCACTGGTGATTGGCCAACAACTAGATTTGACTCCACTTACCACAACTCTGTGGGCACGACCATCCAGCCAGTTTTTTACCCAGTGTAGAATACACTTCTCTATGCCATGACTCGCCAGCTTCTCCAGGAGAGTGCTGTGGGAGGCAGTGTCAAAGGCTTTACCAAAGTCTAGGTAGACAATGTCCACAGCGTTCCCCTCATCCAATAGGCAGGTGACATGGTCATAGAAAGAGACCAGGTTGGTCAAGCAAGACCCATGCTGGCTGGCCCTGATCCCCTGGTTGTCCTGCACTTGCCATGTGCGGTTACTCAAGATGAGCCTCTCCGTCATCTTTCCTGGTATTGAGGTCAGGCTGACAGGCCTGTAGTTCCCCAGATCCTCCTTCCAGCCCTTCTTGTAGATGGGCGTCACATTAGGCAGCCTCCAGTCATCTGGGACGTCCCCTGTTGACCAGGATTGCTGACAAATGATGGAGAGAGGCTTAGCAAGCTCCCCTGCTGACTCCCTCAGTACTCTTGGGTGGATCCCATCAGGCACCATGGATTTATGTGTGTCTAGGTGCAGAAGTAGATCATTAACTATTTCCTCCTGGATTATGGGGGGAGGTCACTTGTAGAATACTTCATCACTTGTAGCCAGCCACTTGTAGAATACTTCATCTGCCTCCTTGTCTTGGTTGGGTGGTCTATAAGAGACGCCCAGCACAATACCTGCCTTACTTGCCTTCCCTGTCATCATTACCCATGAACGCCCAACTTTAATATCCACTATGATCAAGCTCTATAAAATCAAAACCCTCCCTAATGTATAGAGCCACGCCACCAGTCATCCCACCAAGTTTGTGTGATGGCAACTCTGTCACAGATGGTGCAGCAAGGACAAGATGCAATGAACTGACCTCAACCTCCATTCCCCATCCTCCTGTGCCACTTGGTTGAAGCAGGTAGATAAAACTAGGAGTAAAGGTAAGTTAAGGAAGAAAGGAGTGGCAGGTGGAAGGTGTTTTAAGACTTAGTTTTATTTCTCATTATACTACTTTGATTTCATTGTTAATAAATGAAACTAATTTCCCCAAGTCAAGTCTGTTTTGCCCATTATGGTAATTGGTGACTGTCCTTATCTCCACCCACAACCCTTTCATTATATTTTCTCTCCCCTCTCCAGCTGAGGAGGGGAGTGATAGAGTGGCTTTGGTAGGCACCTGCCATCCAGCCAGAGTCAATCCACCACAAGCAGTTAATTGCTTTTTGGCCTTCTAACAAATTTTCAAAGCTGGTGACCTTTTGGAATTACTGCCAAGCATACTCCTGAAATCTTAATTCAAACACTCAAAAACGTAGTATCTGAAAATTTCTTTGTTCAAATTGTCAAAAAAGGAACAGAGAAAAGCATATCGTTAACAAATAGGCTGCTTTATTTATTATATCACTTCAATTCTTGGATGTTTTTTATGTCCATAATTGTAGAGACATATGAAGCATGCAATCTCTTTTTACCCATTATTTACTTTATGTTAGCTGCACATAAGTCACTACATTGCTTGGACCTTGTCTGGACTGATGGTTCCTTCTGAGAAAAAAAAAATCAGATACAGTTCTTCAGGGCACTTCATTTTAGAGATTACTTACAGGCAGGATGGATATATTTGGATCCGTTATCCTACAGAGTACTCTGGTATTATCAGAGTGGGCTTTGACCTACTATCTATTACTAGTAAGCAATACATTCATATGCTCTCAAGCCAAAGAGGGCATGCTAAGAACATGAGACATCTGTCCTAAATGTGTTTAAAAGCAACGCTCTCATATTTTTAAGGATCTTGTAATTGTATCCTTCCCCCAACACACCCCACAGCCCACTTCTCATATGTACATACAAAAAATATTTTTAGACTCAATGTTGGCTGTAAAAGCTTTAGTAGGAGCTATGAAATTTAAGCATGGTCAGTTGACCCTGTAGTGCTGGTTCTGGGGCCCATGGTTGTTCATCAGGACAAAATGCTTTCATGAATGTAAATGAGGAATTGGCAGCACAATATCTAGGTGTGAGAGAATGTACAAGTTAGGTGGGCCTACTATGGCATCTGTAGACATTCATCTCCAGGCATTAGAAGAAATGGATAGTGTTTATACGTACTGTCTCATGGAATTTGAATATGGAGCTGTCACAGTGTGGCTGAAAGTCAAGCTAGATATTGTGGAATTAGTATAATTCCCTGAACCAGTGTATGTTTTTGTTTATACCTTCACTGTATATCAAGATGGATCGCCACTAATGCTCTGTTGTTAGTGTCATGGTTTGGGTCTGGGTTGGCAGTCAAACCAATAACAATAA
Organism: Hemiprocne comata; assembly: GCA_020745705.1. NCBI lineage: Eukaryota > Metazoa > Chordata > Aves > Apodiformes > Apodidae > Hemiprocne > Hemiprocne comata. The sequence continues at coordinate 178,192,221 of CM036586.1, forward strand.
TGTTCTCGATCCCCCCTCCTCCCTTAGGTAGGGAAAGATGGAGAAAAATGAGAAAGAAAGGCTTTCTGGGTTGAAAAGTGAAACTGATTGATTTTAATTATTAGTAATAAGGGAATATATATATATATATATTTGCAAAGGGATGTGCAACACCCGATCCCCTCCCTCCTCCCCCCAGCGACTCTCACAGCAACTCTTCTCCCTGGTGACTCCCAGCTGAAGGGGGGAGTGTCCGGGCGCACGGACGGGGCCCTCGGGTGTCGGCTGGGAAGAAAAATGGAAAAAAAAGAGAGAGCCAAAGAGAGGGTGATAGAAGCAACAGTAAGCAGAAAAGTGAGAGAAAAAGGAAACGAAAGGCTTGACTTCCGTGATGTCTTAACCTATAATAAAAGCCAAATAGAGAAAACATTATTAGAAGGGAATATTCTGATTTGCTGATCCTGCCTTCGGTCTCATCTGCTCCCCCGCAGGGGGGGAGGCTGCAGACAGTCAGAAGTGACCTTGGTTATTATCAGTCCACTGGCACTGCTAAAAACGTTCACTGAAAGAAAAAAAAATCACCAAAGAGAAAGTTCACTTCACCCTGGCTCAAACCAGGACAGGAGCTCAAGCACTGTAATTTTTAATTTAGGTGCAAATTGCTTTGAAATCTCATTTAAATTGTTAACTCTTGTAATTTTTTTACCCTCAGCATTTTCTAACTTACATTTTTTGCATTTTTCCACTTATTTTTGTGTTCTGTCTTTTAGACTGAATATTTATTTTTAATTTCAATTTCCATCTCAGTGTATAAAGATGCATACTTTAGGGGAGACTGCAGATCTACTGTACTACACATCATTTCTTTATCTAAATTCTCTTAGGTCTTTGCCTCTTCATCAAATTTTAGTGCATTTTGAAAATGGCTTAATGTAAAGAATATAGAGGTCAGAAGGACTCTTTCCACTGATTTAAAAGTAATTTTTCATTGCTCCATAGATAAATGAATAAAGAATCTGCATAATATGATCCATAAGGATCACAGAATAGCCAGCTTATAAGAATGCATTTTTGTTTTTCCAGAAAGATTAATGTGCAAAACCATGGTGATGGAAGAAGATTTAGGAAATACTCCCTGCTATTATAAACTTCTATTTACAAAGCCTTTGCCTGGACTTTTCCTCCAGACCTCCAATAATGTAGACTACCACCTCTACAGGATAACTTGTCCATGAAAAGAAAGTATTTTTTTGCTGTCATTGTTAATAGCTAGCTAGAACTTAACTTCTCAAAAATAAACCCTTTATTTGATCTTCTATCCACTAAAATAGTGTTCTCTAGGATCTAGAGAACAAGACCCTCTCCTTTGAGGAGAGGCTAAGGGAACTGGGATTATTTAGTTTGGGAGAGGCTGAAGGGAAACCTCATTGCCCTCTACAACTACCTGAAAGAAGGCTGTAGTGAGGTGGATATTGGCCTCTTCTCCCAAGTGAGTAACATTAGGACTAGAGGAAATGGCCTGAAGTTGCAACAGTGGAGGATTTGACTAGATATTAAGAAGAATTTATTTACCAAAAGAGTGGTCAAGCACTGGAACAGGCTGCCCAGAGAGGTGGTGGAGTCACCATCCCTGGAGGTATTCAAGAAATGTGTAGATGTGGCACTTCAGGACATGCTCTAGTGAGCATGGTGGGTTTTGTTGGTTGTGTTGTTGTTTGTTTGGTGGTGTTTTTCTTTTCTTTTCTTTTCTTTTCTTTTCTTTTCTTTTCTTTTCTTTTCTTTTCTTTTCTTTTCTTTTCTTTTCTTTTCTTTTCTTTTCTTTTCTTTTCTTTTCTTTTCTTTTCTTTTCTTTTCTTTTCTTTTCTTCCTTTCTTTCTTGCTTCCTTGCTTTCTTTCTCTCTCTCTTTCTCTCTCTCTTTGTCTCTCTTTCTTTTTTTTCCCCCTCTCCTGTGTGGGTGTTTGGACACTGTGATCTTAGAGGTCTTTTCCAAATGTAATGATTTGTTATTCTGTAAAATACACAAACCTGCACAAATATTATATAGCATTTCTCTGTATCCGTAAAGAGTCATTACTGACATTAACAGCAATAATGTTTGGCTTTACATAGTAGTATTGCTTAGTTATAGCAGAACTGAGCTAGTAAACAGTAACTGTAGGATTATGGAAAAAAAAATATGGAAGCTTCTCTCTACAGTTGTTCCTTGACTCAGAATATTGTCTATAGAGTTGCCTAAAGAAAAAGTGGAAATTTAGATGAAAATTGAGTATCTACTCTACCTCATCAGTGATTCCCTCATTTAAGTAGCTAATCAGTTTATATTGAAATAAATTGTTTATTGGTAAAATAATAAAAATATTTTAAAATAATAATAATGCAAAATTTGTAGAAAATCAATGGCATGCAACAGATTTTCATTACTTTTGATATTAACATTAGCATGTGGAAGGCAATTTAAGTAAAATTAGAAAAAAAGTATTGCTGGGACCACATGTCAGCAGAATTGTCCCAATCTTTATTTAAATAATTTAGCAGGCCCTTCGAGTCTTTATAACAAAAATATGCAAGTCAAAATGTCATTCACAACAGACACTTAAGACTTCAAATATTGCCATTTCTATTTATATGTTGGCTGATATTTCTAGATGCCTGAATTTCTCCATGTTCAGATCAACAGAGCAGCTTGATATTGACCTTGTGAATGCATTTGAGTCCGATACTGAATTGTAGAGTCTATGTGGTTCTTGGGCTATTTAGGCTTTCCTCAATACCATTTATTTTCCTGTATTTGTGCACACTGACTTAAATCATTAGATCAGAAATAAGTTCCTCAGAAGGTAGTAAGGTCTAGGCTTTTTGTCTAGAAAACTGACTATTTTACATGAAAATTGCTTGGATTTTAGAGCTAAACATTTATTAGAAGAACTGTCTCTCTTTTTCCTTCTCACATACTGAGCAGTAGATCATATTTTTAAAACAAAAATCTATTTTTTTATATTTTAAAAACAAAAATCTAGTTTAGCACTAGATAGATGCTTACTCATAAATATATTTGTAAATAAGTTATGGAATAACTATAATTATTTTTTTCTTTCTTATGTGTCTTTCAAAGCAATAATTTTTATTGGCAGCAGAGAAATCCTGTCATTAGAGGCAGTATATCTTTACTGGAAACTGGACTAAGGTTCATGCAAGCCATTCTTACACTCTGAAATAATGGCAGTAAATTTAAAACTGAAACACCAGGTGATAAAAACAACTGAGAGTTTACTAAGATATGTATCAGTTAAGCAATGTTTGAAAGAAAAGTTGTGACAGACAGATGAGAGGACAAGAGAGGAAGTCAAGACAAAGGAAAAGAAAAATCAGAGGGAGAGCTGGAGCACCTTTCCTATGGAGACAGGCTGAGACAGTTGGGGTTATTCTGCCTGGGCAAGAGAAGGGTCTGTGGACACCTTCTATCAGTCTTCTGGTAACTGCCTAAGAGAAAGCTGGGGAGTGACTTTTTACAAGGGCATGTAATGATAGGATGAGAGGTAACAGTTTCAAACTGGAACAGGATAGATTTAGACTAGATATTAGGAAGTTCTTCACTCTGAGGGTGGTGAGACACTGGAAGAGGTTGCCCAGGGAAGCTGTGGAAGCCTCATCCCTGGAAGTGTTCAAGGCCAGGTTGAATAAGGCTCTGAGTGTCCTGATCTAGTGGGAGATGTCCCTGTCCAGGCAGGGGGGTTGGATCTAGATAATATTTAAGGCCCTTTTCAACTCAAACTGTTTCATGATTCTATTATCTCGGACAGAGCAGAGTTTGAAACAGGGGTAGTTTGAAACAAAGATAAACTAGAAAGATGGAAAAAGTTAATACATAATCACCTGTAAAACAAATCTCTAGTAGGTTAATGTATTCTGTGGCCAGAAAATTTGGACCTCTGTGGAGGAAAGATTTTTCTTTTTTCCCCCCTTCTAAAATTGAGAGATCAGAGATGGATTGACAGTTTCTTTGAGAAATATTTGTGTCTTGGCAGGGAAGTGTCCTCAATAGCCAGGAAAAAAAAAAAAAAAAAAAAAAAAAAGTGCTCTTTAGGTAAAAATAGCTTTTGGGATGGTTTTGATAAAATCAAATACATCTGTAATGACAATCTAATTAATGGCTATTTTAGGTCTCTCAGAGGCCTATGCTGGCTGTGGAAATTGAATGTTGGTTTCTTCTAGTGAGAGATTACATCAATCAAATTTGTCCTGAAACTGGCAGGGAAGTGGTCTGATGTTCTCTTTGAATTGTGACATGCTGGGTTTATTTGCAGTCTGAGTTTCACGTTACAGTGGATGGCATTAGAAACTAAAAGCTAGAAGAAGCCGTCAGTTAGTGCTTTTAATAAATTTAAGTCAGATCCAGGCTCAAACCATTATTTTACTAATATAAATATCCATCATAGACGTTGAAAGTTTTATGCTAGATAAGCTTACAGAAAAATTACGAACAAGTAGGCAAGGAAGGGCTTTGGGTAGTTAGAATGTCAAATGAGGCATTTTATTATTTTATTCTATTGATAAATTTATATGGTGGGGTTGCTAATCATGTATTAAAGAATACCTGAAATGTGTTAATATATTAGCAAAGGGGGTCAGTGTGTAAAAACCACAATGTAAAGGTTATAAAAAAAGAACCTCATGCTGAGATCTGGATTCACTGATGTGATGGAGGAACCTGGAAGGAAGGAATTCTGTAACCCTGAGTACCAAGGACACACTGGTGATCTGATCTAGAGACCTGCTAATCGATAGGCTAATTATTCAAGTAATGATGGTATTGGCTGCTCGGATCTCATATCTGTTTTGGTAAATAAACCTCTACTTTGACAGACAAGCTATAGTTTTGATCTTTGGGGAACAAGCAGTTTTGAGGAGTTTTTTACTTGTTTGGGTTTTTTGTTGTTTTTTTATTTGGTATTTTTCTGTTGTGTTTTTGTTTGGTTTGGTTTGGGTTTTTGTAGACAGAAAGGTCATCTCAGAAGTTGTAACTGGAGATAACAAGGATAAAAACGTACTGAGGGATAGAAACTAAAAAGAAAAATCAATTATTTTATGAAAAGAAAAGCCTTTTTTCTTTGGAAATATTTTAGAGTCTCTTTGAGCTCATATTTTAATTGATGAAATGTAAATTTAAGATTATGGCTAGGTGTAGAATATAAATGTAATATCCACTAATCATATCTATATCAGTATTAGTTCTATGAGGCATGCATGCATGTATTTGTCCGTTCATCTTAGCAACTGAAGAAACAGAAAATAGCATAATTTTAACTTGTTCCATGTATAAAGCTAATAACATTAACACATAAGAAAAAACAATTCATTATGAAACTGTATGTGTATCCTGGTTTAAGCAAGGATTAAGCCAATTTTCCTTTTTACTGTGCTGTGGGAGTTGCTGGGGTTGGGGGGAGGCAATAGGGTTTTGCACATTCCTGAACATATTTGTATATAATTGTACAGGTTTTCTTTTATCATTAGTGTTTGATTAAAGCTGTCTAGTTTAGTTTTCAATCCGGAAAGTCTCTCTCCTAATTCTCTCTTTCCTTCCCTACCTGTGAGGGAGGGGGAGGGGATTGAGAGCATTGTTGTCACTGGTTTAATTGCCAATCCTGAGTCAAATAATGACAATATGTCATATAATATGACAACAATAAACAGGATTCTGTTCTCTTTGCCTTTATGATAATATATGGAGTTTTCCACTAGGTTTTTTGATGTTGAGTCTTTATAAGGTTAGAGTAATGATTACAAGATTAGCACAAAGAATATGCATTTTCAGTACGTATACACAAATACATCTGTGAACATGAAACTGTAATTTGTCATGGTGTATATTACATGCATGTTGAAATTCTTTATTAATAGTTAAATTGACCATTCAAAGCAGTTCACAGGAAAACTGATCAGCTGTGTGACTAAAAAGTATATAAGCAGTATTGCCATATTTTATGTTCTCACCTGTGTTTGAAGTGGAGGCACAGTCTTTCTATGCTCCTCTACAAGTGCATCATCTTGGAAAAAAAGATTCTTACTGCTTAATCAAGTACCACAGTAAGGGGCTAAAGGCAAACAACATAGTGATTTGTGGATTACTCAAATTCTTTTTGCTAATTGTCAGTAATTGAACAGCTGTTTCCTAAGTATACTAAAGTTCAGCCAAAAGGATTTGCCAAGCAAATCAGCTGATACAATATTTCAATAGTTGATTCTCAAGGCAAGAAAACAAAAGTGAACTGTGCTGGATGCTACATGTTAAGGAAAACTTTGAAATACTCTTATCTTTATTATGCAAAATGGAGAAAAAACCTGTAATAACAAAGTTTTGAATGAAGGTGAAATGGCTTCTTTTTTCCATTGAGATTTTTCATCACGGATTTTATGGCTTTCAGGAAAAAACCTCATATACTGTTAATGTACAGTAAAAAATACTTTTAAGCTGTTGAGTATAATAATCAACCAAGCAAATGGAGAACAACCAATTACAAATTACTAGAAATTAAAGGTCAAATCCTGAACTATATATTAGAATCAAAAAAGCTGTTTGATCATGGACAGAGGGAATTTTAAAATGGTAAAGCAACAGAATCACTAGTTCAATAAAAATGGACACAAAAGGAAAGGCACAGATTCATCTCAGTGTTCTAAAATGTATGATAAGACTGTGGAGTAGTAAAATAAATTACTGCCCTAAGAATTTTATATAGTGTAGTCACATGAAGAGGCTAGATTGGCTATGTAGCTGAAGAAATTAACTTCAAGTGAAATAGCTGTCAAGCTATGCAGCAAAGGAAAATAGAGATCGACTTTGTTAGGGAAAGTGCTTGTAATTATTATTTATGTGACACCACAGGGATGCAGCAGTTACAACAGATGCCAGTTTAAGTCCCCAGATTAAACATGGGGACTAATTTGTAACTCAAGTTCTACTTTCAGTAATAACAGTAACAGAAAAAATCTTCTGTTTTACCAAAAGGTCAAGAGGGTAATAAACTAAGGTAGCTTTATTGCCTATGGCTTGTTCTTCTGGCAGAATTTTGTCTTCTGATTTCTCTTTGCTCTGTTCTGAGGTTTTGGGGTTTTTTGTTTGTATTTTTCTTTGGTTGTTTATTTAATCTTATGTTCCTGTTTGCCAGGACACACAGCAACAGCATTAATTTGAACAGCATTATCCCACCCATGCCCTGGATTTTTATTTTTACTTAACTGTTTGGTAGGAGTTGCATCTATATTATTTAAAATTAATGCACTTAATGCATTGAACCAGAACTCCTGTGTAAAACATACCTGATAAGAGATATATAATATATATTATATATTAAATATTCAGAAAATAATCTGATTATATATGTCTGCTTTGTTATTTCGAGTAAATAAATAAAAATATATGGCCAAAGATGAAGCAAATATATTTAAAACTTAAAAAAAATAATTGCTTTTCTTCCACCTAGTTTGTGTTGTAGTAGTAAAAACACACATATGATAACAAAATACAGTTTAGGTCAAAATAATATCTTTAATCAATTATATTCAGTAAAATGATAATCAAGAAGAAACACTTCAAAAATAATTCTAGAAAAAACCTCAAATTATTTTAAGTCTTAATCTAATATTTGTATAGCTCTGAATTATCCACTTGTGCAATTGCATGACTCTTCTTCAAGGTAAGAGCTCATTTGTCCAACTTTGACTTACAGTATAAGGACAGAGAGGCACCTTCAGGTGATAAGGACGTCCATCTAAAATTTAGTATAAAAGGAGTTCTCCGACATCCCAATTAAAGGCAGTTTACTAAAAAACTGGAAAAAATCCCTCTTTGGATTCTTTCAAGACACCTTCACTGTAAACATAGAGAATCCGGACATTTTTTGAAGATAACGGATCCATAAGCTGATTCACCTCTAAGTTAAATCCTAAAAATAGATTGGTGCTCATTATTTATTTTCTCCTTCCAGTCCTGTGAGAATTTCACTTTTTTGTATAAATATTTATACATTAAATTAAAGATCGTATTTACCTTCCTTAGGGAAATCATCCTATAGTAACAATGAACTTGTGCATAGCATAGTATCTTAGAATACTAGTATAATAATCTATATTGCCAGTCTATTATTACAAGATATTTATTGCATTTTCCAGCATATTACAAAGAGCTATTTGATTTAATTTCAAGACTGCAAAAGGTATCTCAACTGAAATGGTATCCAGTGTCTTAAATCAATCCAAGGGTCACAGTTAAACAGTAATAGTCCTAATAATTCTATTAATTTATTTATATCATTACTCCTAATCCAAATCCTAGTGATGTCTACTGAATTTGGTGGATTTTGAATCAAGATAAGAAATCTTACTTCAGATATCATTAACTGTATCCAACTTCTCCTGTAAAGGATGATGGAACGAGTTACATACTTCCTTATAAATTTTTTCAGCCATGCAGGTTTTCTGTAGATACGCCAATTATTTGCTCTGACATCAGTGCATTTGCGGGAAGTTAAGATACCTGGAAGGATAATAAAAAATCCAAAACACCAAAATCCTGTTGGAAGCATAGTTCACAGATTACTGTGTCTTTGAATTTTAGTCTGCCTTCTAATATCCTGGGATGGCCAATGTATGTTAAATCTAACAGCTATTTACCACCCTGGAAATTATTTTCTAGTAGTGATGGAAAAATGTAATACAGCACTGATTGAAGCATTATTGAACAAAAATAATTAAGAAGTCATGACAGTAAAGGCTGTTTTAAAGATGTTAATAGTAGTGTTTTGTTACACTTCAATTTAAACACCTACAGAAACAGACGTAGAGCATTGACTATCAACAGTATTTGGTGTTCTAAACTTATATTAATTTTAGTATTTGAAAATAATATCTTCAGTCATTAACCTACATTTGGTCATCACACACAGGTACTGAATACCATAAGAAACCCTACAGTATCTTGGTCAATAATGACTAGCAGATATTAAGTATTCACAGGAGATATGGTCATATTAGTACTCACAGATAAAGCACTAACTTAGGTCATCTCAAATGATGTTAGAAATTCCACACTGGGGCAGTTGAAGTGATCTCTAGAACTCAAACTATGTAAATTTGTTTTCATATATTGAAAAAAGAGTGAAATTCTTTATACAACCAACACTCACAACCAACTTTATACAACCAACAATTCAGCACTTCTGGACAATTTGGATAGATATTTGTTTTTAAAAAGGGAAAGGGATTTCAGCAAGTACTTTACTCTTATTGCTCTCTGTATGACGTTTCTATGGACATACATTTGTTTATTTGTTTGTTTACCTGAATACCTTAAATCACAGAATTACAGAATATTAGGGGTTGGAAGGGACCTCAAAAGATCATCTAGTCCAACCCCACTGCCAGAGCAGGATCACCTAGAGTAGCTCGCACAAGAATGTTTCCAGGCAGGTTTTGAATGTCTCCAGAGAAGGAGACTCCACAACATCTCTGGGCAGCATGTTCCAGTGTTCTGGCACCCTCACAGCGAAAAAGGTTTTCCGTATGTTTATGTGGAACCTCCTGTGCTCCAGCTTGCACCTGTTGCTCCTTGTCCTATCATTGGATATCACTGAGAAGAGCCTGGCTCCATCCTCCTGACACTCACACTTTACATATTTGTAAACATGAATGAGGTTGCCCCTCAGAATCCTCCAAGCTAAAGAGACCCAGCTTCCTCAGCCTTTCCTCCCTTAATCACCTATGGCTACCAACTCTTCAGAAGGGGTAGGCAAGAAAGAAGAGGCAGTGGGGTAGCCCTCTGTATCAGAAAGACATAAGAATGCCTAAAAATTAATTAAAATTATGATAGGGTTGAGTTGAGTCCCTATGGATAAGAATCAAGGGGAATGCCAACAAGGGTGATATAGTGGTTGGAGTCTGTTATAAACCCCCCAACCAGGATGAGGTGGATGAAATATTCTATAAGCAGTTGGGAGAGGTTTCACAATTGTTACTCCTTGTTCTAATAGGGGACTTCAACTTTCCAGATGTCTGCTGGAAATACAATACAGCACAGAGAGAACAGTCCTGGAGGTTCCTGGAGTGCATGGAAGATAACTTCCTGATGCAGTTGGTGAGGGAGTCAACCAGGGAGGGTGCCCTTCTGGCCTTGCTGCTCATGAACAGGGAAGGGCTTGTGGGGGAAGTAACAGCTGGAGGAAGTCTAGGGCACAGTGACCATGAACTTACAGAGTTTTCAATTCTTGAAGAAGTAAGGAGGAGGGTCAGTAAAACTGCCACCTTGGACTTCCAGAGGGCAAACTTTGATCTGTTCTGGAGACTGATTGACAAAGTCATGAAGGGTAAAGAAGTCCAGGAAGGCTAGACATACTTCAAGGAGTAAGTCTTAAAGGCTTAGGAGTAGGCTGTCCATGTGCTGAAAGATGAGCCATCGGGGAAGAAGACTGTCCTGGTTGAATAGAAAGATGTGGGAGCTCAGGAAGAAAAGGAGAGTTTACGGATTCTGGAAGAGAGGGCAGGCCACTCATGAGGAATACAGAGATGCAGTAAGGCAATTCAGGGAGGAAATCAGGAGGGCCAAAGCCTAGCTTGAACTCAACTTGGTTACTGCTGTCAAAGACAATAAAACTCTTTCTACAAATATATTAATAACAAAAGGAGGACTAGGGAGAATCTCCATCCTTTCTTGGATGCAGGGGGAAACACAGTGACAAAGGATGAGGAAAAGGCTGAGGTACTAAATGCCTTCTTTGTCTCAATCTTCAGCAGGCAAACAGATTGTTCCCTAGACACTCAGTCTCCTGAGCTAGAAAACGGGGAGGTGGGGCAGAATGAGACCTTTGTAATCCAGGAGGAAATGATCAGTGACCTGCTACATCAGCTAAACATCCATAAGTCTATGAGGCCAGATGGATTGAACCCAAGAGTACTGAAAGAGTTGGCAGCTGCACTTGCCAGGCCTCTTTCAATCATTTAACAGCAGTCCTGGTTAACTGGGGAGGTCCCAGTGGACTGGAGGGTAGCAAATGTGGTACCCATCCACACGAATGGCTGGAAGGAGGATCCAGGGAAGGTCATGGAGGAGATCATCTTGAGTGCCATTACGCACTATATACAGAACAACCAGGTGATCAGGTCCAGTCAGCATGAGCTTATGAAAGAAAGATCCTGCTTGACAAACCTGATCTCTTTCTATGAGAAGTTGACCTGCCTGGGGGATGAGAGAAAGGCTGTGTATGGACTTCTACCTGGACTTCCGTAAGGCCTTTGACACTGTCTCCCACAGCATTCTGATGAAAACACTGGCTGCTCATGGCTTGGATGGGCGTTTGCTCTGCTGGGTAAAACACTGGCTGGACGGCCGGGCCCAGAGAGTGGTGGTGAATGGAGTTCAATCCAGCTGGTGGCCGGTCACAAGTGGGGCTCATCAGGGCTTGGTATTGGGACCACTACTTTTTGACATCTTTATCAACAATCTTGATGAAGAGATAGAGTGCAGCCTTGATACGTTTGCAGACAACACCAAGTTGGGAGGGAGTGTTGATCTGCCTGAGGGTAGGGAGGCTCTACAGAGAGACTTGGACAGACTAGATCAATGGGCCAAGGTCAATTGTATGAAGTTCAACAAGGTCAAGTGCTGGGTCCTGCACTTGGGCCACAACAACCCCATGCAATGCCACAGGCTTGGGGAAGAGTGGCTGGAAAGCTGTCCAGCAGAAAGGGACCTGAGGGTTCTGTTTGATAGGTGGCTGAATATGAGCCAGCAGTGTGCCCAGGTGGCCAAGAACATCAATGGCATCCTGGCCTGTATTAGAAATAGTGTGGCAAGCAGGACCAGGGAGGTGATCGTCCCTCTGTACTTGGCATTGGTGAGGCCACACCTTGAATAGTGTGTCCAGTTTTAGGCACCACAATACAAGGACATTGAGGTGCTGGATTGTTTCCAAAGAAGGGCAATGAAGCTGGTGAAGACCCTTGAGCACAAGTCTTATGAGGAGAGGCTGAGGGAACTGGGGCTATTTAGTCTGAAGAAAAGGAGGCTGAGAGGAGATCTCATTGCCCTCTACAACTACCTGAAAGGACGTTGTCAAGAGGTAGGTGCTGGTCTCTTCTCACAAGTAACTGGTGATAGAACAAGAGAAAATGGCCTCAAGCTGCACCAGGGGAGGTTTAGACTAGACATTCGGAAGAACTTTTTTCATTGAAACGGTTGTCAGACATTGGAACATGGTGTCCAGGGAAGTGGTTGAGTCACCATCCCTGAATGTATTTAAAAGTCATCTAGATGTCATGCTTGGGAATGCGGCTTAGTACTGCACTTGGTAAAGTAGGGTTAATGGTTGGACTGCTGGACTCAATGATCTTAAAGGTCTTTTCCAAGCTAAATGATTCTATGATTCTATAATCTTTGTGGCTCTGTGCTGGACTCTTTCAAGCAGTTCCCTGTCCTTCTTGAACTGAGGGGCCCAGAACTCTGCACAATATTCCAGATGCAGCCTCAGGGAAGAGTACAGGGGGAGGAGTAAATGAACACATTAAACATTTGACTGGAGTAAGGGGAATGAGTGGGTCATATTGAGGAGTAAGGATACGAAGTTGTCTGTAAATATTTACAGTATATGATTTACAAAGTGCATACAATCACAAAATAGATTCTAGAGGCATAATTAAGAAAATGGGATAAAAATGAGCAATGAAAAAAGTGAATATAAGACAGCTACATTCTATTAGTCTGTTGAATGACAGAATAAATTCTAAGTGGAGAAATTTTGAAACACTTGAGTCAGTTAAAGCCAGAATAGAGAAAATACTTATGCTACAATTTGGTGAAAAAACTTACTGCTTGACCTAATAAATCTTTCCCCATTACTAATCTTTGTCTAAATAGAAGGGTAATTATAGTTAATTCCCGTATATAATTGCAATTATATTACTCTAAATTGATGTAACAATGTGTTAATTGATTAATTTCATACACATGTGTTTTTTTTATAAAATAATATGTATTTAGTTTAAGAATTTTTTTTTCCCCTAATACTGTTAGAAATATTCTGAGAGCCTATGGGTTAAGATTAAGGGGAAGACAGGCATAGTGACATTACAGTGGGGGTCTGCTACAGGCTGCCTGAGCAGGAGGACAGTATAGATGAGGCACTCTACAGACAGATAGGAGCAGCTTCACGTTTACAAGCCATGGTACTCATGGGGACTTTAACCAGCTTGGTATCTGTTGGAGGGACAACTCTGGAAAACACAAACAATCCAGGAGGTTGCTAGAGTGCATAGATGACAATTTCCTTTTCCAAGCAATCGAGGAACCAACAAGGAGAGGTGATATGCTGGACCTTGTTCTCACCAACAAGGAAGGGCTGGTGAGGGATGCTGAGCTCAAGGGCAGCCTTGGTTGTAGTGACCATGAAATGGTGGAGTTCAAGATCCTTAGGGCAGCAAGGAGGGCTCACAGTAAGCCTACTACCCTTGACTTCAGGAGGACAGATTTCAGCCTCTTCAGGGATCTGCTCAAGAGAGTGTCATGGGATAACATCCTGGAGGGAAGAGGGACCGATGAAAGCTGGCTGATATTTAAGGATCACCCTCTCCAGGCCCAAGAGTGATGCATCCCAACTAAGAAGAAATCCATTTAAAATTCCAGGAGGGCAGCATGGATAAGCAAGTAGCTCGTAGAAAAGCTCAAACTTCAAGAGAAAGTATACAGAGGGTGGAAGCAAGGGCAGGTACCTTGAGAGGATTACAGAGAGTTTGTCCGAGCAGCTAGGGATCAGGTAAGGAGAGCCAAATCCCAGATGGAATTAAATCTCACCAGGGATGTAAAGGGCAATAAGGAAAGGTTCTATAGGTATGTTAGGGAGAAGAGGAAAACCAAGGAAAATATACACCCTCTCCTGAAGGAAACGGGAGACCTAGCTACACAGGATATTGAGAAGGCTGAGGTTCTCAATGACTTCTATACATCAGTCTACTCTGGCAAGTGCTCCAGCCTCAACGCAAAGGCCACAGAAGGTGAAAGCAGGGACTGGGAGAACAAAGCACCCCCCACTGTAGCAGAACAGGTTCATGACCATCTAAAGAACTTGAAGGTGCACAAGTCTATGGGACCTGGTGGGGTCCATCCACGGGTCCTGAGGGACCTGGCAGATACAGTTGCTATGCGCCTGTCCATCTTATTTGAGAGGTCAGGGCAGTCTGGTGAGGTTCCTGCTAATTGGAAAAAAAGGTAACATAGATCCTATTTTTAAAATGGGGAAAAAGGAAGACCTGGGGAACTACAGGCCAGTCAGTCTCACCCCTGTGCTCAGCAAGATCATGGAGCAGATCCTCCTGAAGGCTCTGCTAAGGCATGTGGAAATAAGGTGATAAGTGACAGCCAACATGGCTTCACTAAGGGCAAATCATGCCTGACCAATTTGGTGGCCTTCTACGACAAGGCTACAGAGATGGTGGATAGTGGCAGAGCAACTGACATCACCTACCTGGCTTTCTTCAAGGCATTTGACACTGTCCCACAAGACATCCTCATCTCCAAACTGACAAGACATGGATTTGACATGATTTGATTTATCCACTTGGTGGATAAGAAATTGGCTGGATGGCCACACCCAAAGAGTTGTGGTCAATGGCTCAGTGTCCTAGTGGAGGGAAGTGATGAGTGGCATTCCTCAGGGGTCAGTACTGGGACCAGTGCTGTTCAGCATCTTTTTTGGAGACATGGACAGTGGGATTGAATGTATTCTCAGCAGGTTTGCTGATGATACCAAGTTGTGTGGAGTGGTGGACACACTGGAGGGAAGAGATGCCATCCAGAGGGACCTTGACAGGCTGGAGAGGTGGGCTGATGCCAACCTGATGAAGTTCAAAAAGGCCAAGTGCAAGGTCCTGCACCTGAGTTGGCACAATCCTAGGCACAAACACAGGCTGGGGGGGAGAATGTATAGATAGCAGTCCTGAGAAGGACTTGGGGGTGGTAGTAGATGAGAAGCTTGACACGAGTCGCCAGTGTGTGCTCGCAGCCCAGAGGGCCAAACACATCCTGGGCTGCATCAAAAGCAGTGTGGCCAACAGGGCAAGGGAGGTGATTCTGCCTCTCTGCTCTGGTGAAGCCACCTCTGGAGTACTGTGTACAGCTCTGGAGCCCTCATCACAGGAAAGATATAGAACTATTGGATAGTGTCCAGAGAAGGGCCATGAAGATGGTCAAAGGGCTGGAGCACCTCTGCTATGAAGACAGGCTAAGAGAGTTGGGGGTATTCATCCTGGAGAAGAGAAGGCTCTGAGGAGACCTTCTGGCAGCCTTCCAGTACCTGAAGGGGGCCTACAGAAAAGCTGGGGAGGAGCTTTTCACCAGAGAGGGCATTGATAGGACAAGGGGTACTGTTTTTAAACTGGAAGAGGGTAGATTTAGGTTAGACATAAGGAAGAAATTCTTCACCATGAGGATAGTAAAGTGCTGGAATAGGTTGCCTGGGGAGGTTGTGGATGCCCTCTCCCTGGAGGTGTTCAAGGCCAAGTTGGATGAGCCATTATGCAGCCTGGTCTAGTGTGAGGTGTCCCTGCTCACAGGAGGGGGGTTGAAACCTGATAACCTTTAAGGTCCTTTCCAACATTTACCATTCTATGATTCTATAACCTGAAATGCCTAGACCTCTATATCAGTGCCTTGACGTGAGATGGCCCCTGAAAGAAGAGAAAGTGAAGTGAGTGAAATGCAAGACATCTCAAAAGCAAGAAAAACAAGGATATAATGGTGAAATAATGGATTTAACATACTGAAAATAGTGCTGAACTAAATAATTATGAACTTTTAAGAAATATTTTAATCTTACAATGTTGTCTTCCTTCCAGTAGTTTTCTAGTAAGTATTTTTGATATCTTTTCTCCAGAAAAACTGTCTAAGAAATATAGGAAAACCTTTTATCTTGTCTTATTTACTGTTACTTTGTGTGTTTCCTAATTTCAAAAAAGTTTCCTGTTCTGTATTATTACATAAATACATTATGAATTCCATTTTATTATACCAACTGTCTGTTTCAATGATGTCTTATAACATTGTATCATATTAGTTAAGAAAAACAAAAGCATCTCCATTATAACTGTTTCAAACTGGTACTTACATTTTTACTGAAATGTGTTTCATTTAAAAAAATCTTAATAAGAGATGAGGTGAGATGTTTAGTGTTCTGTGTGAGAAAGCACACTAGAAATTCACCAGGAAGTTATATTGCTTCAGTGACATCAATTTGCATTATTTCCAGTGTAGATTTGAGCTGGAACATTACAGCTCAACTTCCAGAACAATCCGAATCACACATTACAGCCTGGGTTTTCATACTTCATTTCGTAACCTGGTGTCTCAAAAAGCTTCTTAGCTGCCTTTCAGACATAAAATCAGAACAGTTGTTAACATTTGTTTTGCCAACTTATGCTTTACTAAAAGGACAGGGTCAGGACAAAGGACACAGATGCCCAATCAAAGAAGTTACCTGATCTTTACTGGCTAAGGTTAAAAATAATACAAAAACTAAACCAAAACCACACACACAATATTTGCTAAAGACAAATACACCAAAACTAAAACACAGCAAAGTTAAAGCAAAACACGGCAATGCATCTCATCATTACTACCCAAAAGCAGCTGTAGTGATTAAGAAAGATACCTCACCAATTGCCCTTAATTTGTTACCATCATCCAGATCAGCAGTTGCTGGGGAGCCCCGGTTGCAGCGAGGATCTGGAGAGCCCATCCCAGCAGTTGGGAAATCCTACACAGTGCATCCACTCATGAGGTCTCCAAAGTTTGCTGCAAGAGGGTCCTAGCTTTGTAATACCAAATCAGCAAGTCAGGATGACTTGCATATTTTTTGTGCGGAAACATCTGGTGGTATGCCCCACAACCAACTGAGACCAGGGCTTGGCCAGAGCCCAGAACACAGTTGGTGGGGTTCCCTAAAATATCTCACCTAGATTTTATCAGCAAAAGCTACATATTAATAGTCCATTGCACACGGTTACACAAGAGTTTCTAGACACTTAATCAGCACAAAGGTCTAAAATATCTGGGCTAGTGGTTAAACACACAAGATCCTAAAATATCTGGATTATCTTCAACGAAAATGGTTTGTGAGTGATAGCTTAAACTAGTAATTACACCACAAAAGTTAATAACTATAAAATATATAGGGTTCATCTATAGGTCAACTCTAGCTTGGGCCTAATGTCCAAGTCTTAGCACTTCAGCATTGCAGGCAACCGATAGCTAATAGTAAGAATTATATCTGAATTAATGATGTTTTGAGTCGTTCCACTTCTGTAAAATCCCCTATGAAGTCTATTGCATTTGTCCCATTACCTCCCTAATTGAAGAAAAAAAATCAAAAACCCCTTGCTGCTGCTGGTTCTTGGTGCAAAATATGCAGTATGCTTGATTTTAGTACAGAAAGGTTTCTAATTTCTTGTAACTGAGTTGAAACATCATCACTTCTCACATCTGATTTCTTTCCATATGATGGCACAATTTTTCTTTTTAGTCTGGAGTTATATTTTAAAAATGACTAAGATTTTAAGTGAAATATATTCAGAGAATGTAAGTTCACTTTTCTGTATTCTCTTGCTGCTCAGTCACGTTTGCTGAGATGTGCTGTTATATGGGAATAATTTCTCAAGCACATCCCATTTTAAGTTTTTTCAGTTCTTGAAATGGAGAACTCATACAGGCTTCTCTTGCCCCATCATCACTCTCACCTTTTAATGCCATATATTCAAATGCAATGAAAACCGCTATCATCACATTTTATTTTTCTCACTGGTGGGACTCTGTTGATTATTACAATATGAATGAATAAATTATATTTTCTGACATATGGAGAATTTGAAAGTGAAAGTAAAAAGTCTTACTGAGGAAAAACGAAAATAGTTGATTTTTTTATTTGGAAATAGATCAAGGGTGGGTTTTGCTCTTTCTTGTATTTTTCTTTGAAGAGCTCACCATAGCAAAAGACTGATTTTACATCCACTTGGAGGTCTGATAAATGTGGCCTCTGTATGTAAATAATAGTGGTAAATATATTAAATTATTAAAATAATAAACGTGAAAGAAATATTCTGATAAATTGATAGATGTTGCTTGTATAATGAAAAATTATGGCTTAGCCTATAAATAAAAGCAGCTTGCTTGTCTCAGCTGTTTTCTTTTTGGAAACAGTCCTTTATGATGGTGCGACACTGCATAAATCTTCTATCTTTTATCACAACTGTCTCCTAGATACTGGATCATTCTCTGACAGAATGTTGGTCTGTCTGGTTAATTGTAAAAGTGGATTAGCTAAACAGTTCTGGGAATTTCGCATTTTTTCCAATTCAGGAGTTTATCTGTAGACTAAAAGATATTTCTGGTATTATCATTGTCAGTGAAAATCGCTAATTTTATGAAAAACAATGTAAAAAGTAAATTATGCACAAAATTAGAAATAAATTAGTATAAGTTAGCCTATACTTCTGTATCTTTAAAGAACTGTGGCAAGGACCATTTCAGTACAGGTGACATTAGAATCATAGAATTATATAAGTCATTAAAACTGTTACGCACTTATTATCATACCAAGTTAGAAAATTGTATTCTCAGATTTCTGTTTCAAACTGCTGCTAACATTTCAGAGAAAAAAAAATTGGATACTTGCAAGTTTGAAGTCAAGATCCTATTAAAGTGATACTAAGTTCTTATTTTGACTAGTCCTCAGATGTGAACAGGCAAAGATATTGAGAAGAAACTTTCTTATATATCATTGTATCATCCATTCTGTGTCTCTATCATGGATGGGAGTGGAAGGTCTTAAGCTCGCTTAAATAATCACCAACAAAGATATCAGGAAAAGGTAATTTTAATATAGATTATGACAGTGCAATTTAACAGAATTATATGGACAGGGTTCACAATGATTTACTATGTGGAAGGGATGTGTAGAGGTTGGAATGGGACTGCAGTTACTTACACGCAAATCAGAGGAAATAATTTATGCAGGAATTGGGGAGATTGAGTCAGGATCAGGTTGGAGTGATTTGCACAGGGATCAGGGAAAAGACTGAGGAAGACCCTCCCATTGATTCATGGGGTTCAGAGTGCACTCGGTTGCTTTCTAAACTCCTTCTTAGAGAGGAGTCTATGTGTGGAAGGACCCACTCCATGTCCCAGGCTTGGTCAATGGTGCACAAGGGATTTAAGTGTAGGGGTTATTTGTAATTTGTTATGATTAATATAGTGATTCAATTAAATATTTAACAAAGTTCTAAACTAAATTGTGCATTCACACAGAGATACACAGATTAATCTATGTTAAAATGTTAAATTTTGATACCTAAAAGTCCTCGAACTGCATTAAAAGAAGTTGCAATGAAATATACCACGAATTAATCCATGGGACCAAATTATAGTAAAAATATAATTTGATCTTTTCACTCTATGTATGAGAAGTAGCCAGCTACTTATAGTAGTATATAGTTATGACTGAATATACATTTGTGATATGTTGACCTTGGCAGCTTCCTGCTGCCAACCCAGTCAATTTTTCATTCCCCTTCCTCAACAGGACAGGGGAAAAAAATAAGATGAAAAAACTTGTGAGATAAAGGCAGGGAGATCACTTACTAGTTACCCTAAAATGTAGAGGGGTAATGGCTAATGGCAGGTTGCAGTCAGTTCTTGATATCTCCTCTCTGCTTCTCTTTTCTTCTCGTGCTTTTCCCCTGTTCCAGTGTGGACCCTCTCCATGGGCTGCAGTCCTTCTGGAAAAAATTGCTTCTGGGTGGGGTCGTCCATGGTCCACTCTTCCTTCTAGGCATACCTGCTTGCTCTGGCATGGTCCTTTCCACAGGCTGCAATCTGCTTCATTGTGGTTCTCTCTACAGGCTTCAGGGAAATATCTGCTCCATTGTGGTCTCTTTCAGGGGCTGCAGGGGAATTCATGCTCCAGCACCCGGAGAACGTCCTCCCGCTCTTTCTTCTCTCATCATGGTATTCACAGGGATCCTTTCTTTTTTTTTTTTTTTTTCACTCCTCACTACCTGTGCATCATTTTGCCCTTTCTTCAATGTTGTCCCCAAGGTTTTATCATCCCAGCTAATATGGCTATGTCCCCTCCCAGCTTCTTGTGCCCCCCCCAGCATATTTGCTTTTAGGGCAACACAAAAAGCAGAAAAGGCCTTAACCCTCTGAGCACTGTTCAAAAATATCCATGTGTTATCAATACCATTTTCAGGACAAATCCAAAACAGAGACCATACAAGCTGCTATGAAGAGCACTAACTTTATTTCACACAGGATGTGTTCCTGAGATACTGCAGTAATGGATATGCAAAAGAAAGCACGAGTCATACCAGTCCCAGCATGACATGTTCCAGCTTCTGTTTCAATGCATTTGAATAGTGCCATGACATTCAAGACAACTGTAACCATGGGTCAGGTGACCATCATGAATTTGGAATCATCTAGCTTCTTTGTGGGTCAAATAAGACTATTAAATGGAGAGTGGTATGTCTGATAATACCTGTCTCCAACAATAGTTTAACTATCTGAGTGATTTCAGCATGCATCCCTACATAACCGATACTGATTTGAGGTTACTGGGTTTGGAGGTGGCAAAAAAACCCAACCCTGTTACAATAAAGTTCTTAGCCTAACCAAATAGCCTGGATTCCTAAAGAATAATTTCCACCTGGAGTTAAGAAGGATTTATCAATCAAAAATATTATTTATCTAGGAACTTGAGTCACGCCTACTTGGGTAATAAATGTTGGATATTTTCCCAGTTGTAGGATGAAGTAAGCGTCCTGGGACGGCTCTTTAGTATATATTGTGTATGTACATACTTTTCTAAACACTTCAAAATATCAGTGGGGGTCTGAAAATACGATAAACGCTTCTATTTTTCCCAAATTACTGGGGGAGTTATCCAGGGTAATCTCTGTACTGCTCATCTCCACACTTGTGTGCAAGACCAACCAGGCACCCACTCAGGCTTTACTCTGCTATTGCTTTTCCAAAAGGCCTTTTCTTATCAACCTCACACTGACTACTCCTGAAGGTTTTTTTTTAGGAATCTCAGTAAGAAAGGCACAAACAATCAATGCTGGTTTTACTGTGCAAAAGATGGAAATTTTAGAAAAGGTAAAAACGTTATCAATCATCTTTCTCCAATATGTTTAACACTTAAATGAATATATAGAACATTTAAAGGTAGTAATTTAGTCCTCTTTTACATCTGGAATCTATAGAAGTTGTGATATGCAGGAATCAGTGACACCAGCTTCTAATACCACTCTATACTCCCTATGGTACCTTTACATCTTTAGTAACTTTTTAGTTTGATCAGAAACATGGTGGTTTTGTTAGTAAATTGCTTAATTTTTATCACCTTTCAGTACTGTGATTCTTGTAATGAAGTAGTTTCCATGTATGCAAACTAGATTCCTTTTGGAGGAAACTAAGTGTCACATTCACTCAATACTTCTTTCCAAACCTTTGCAATAAGATCACACAATCAGAAGGGTGTAGAGATCTCCTTTAAACAATCAGGAAATTCTCCCCCCTCTATGGCTTATTGTTACACCCTTGGAAACCTTTTGTTCTTTTGAAGGACAAGGTAAGGTATCTCCACACTGTAAAAATGAAAGCTAGCAGAAGTGTAAATATGTGAAAGTTTTTCATTATGGTTCAAAATGTGGTTTTAGTAGGCAGGAGGATGGGGTTTTAGTTAGTTCTGAGTTCACTCTGGACAGTCATGAGAAACTGTTTTCAAGAATAACAACTTTCATATTTTAAATATTTCATAGATTGTTTTGCCTCCTGTTGCAAAAAATGGTAGGGGATGGCTGAAGGTTTTTTCACTCAGTTTGGGTAACTCATCCAAAAGATTAATATTAGCTAAGGCATTATCAGGTTTTAGTGTCTATTTTTTTATGACTATGTTGATAATGGAAAAGGAAATGTATTTCTGAAACACAAAATTCACTAAACAAAGGCTAATTCTATTTTTAGTTGGTGCAAAAATTTTTAAATATATGTTCTTTTAACCAAAACTGTAGAAGCTTTTGGACTAACACAGCTGTCAACAAGAGGAGGACCTTTTGTCACAAACACTTAGTATGGATCTCTTTCTTATGCAAGTCACCTTGGAGAAAATCCATTGTTTATTTTGTGTTAGTCTACTAATTCCCATTGATTTGTCATCACTCTTTCATTTGCAGTTGTAGGTGACTGTTTTTTAAACAGTCCTCTCTTTATAATAAGGTGATAACTTTTCTGAAGGCATAGCAATAGTTTAAGTCATTTATTTAATTGAAAATGAGGGATTTAAGAATGCAAATAAATCTTGGATTTTTGCTTTTGTATTTCAATCATTATATATGGATACTTTTAAGGCCCTGGTTACAAAAAGCTTTAAATGAATTTCAAGCCTCAAAGGAAGAATCATTGAACAGATCCATTTGCTTTACCATAAAAAGTAGCAACCTTGTCCAAACAAATTTCTGAATTTCTTGCCAATTGACTTGGAAGGGCAACTTCTGACATAAAATAGTGTTTTGTCCTGTAACTTTTATAGATTCTGACCCTGCCAACCATTAAGTAGAAAGTAGAGGTACCCTTTTGCTGACGAATTTAACTCTGGATAACTGTGGAATGTGAGAAGCTTGAAGAGTATTTGATTCTCCCACAAAACTGAACAGGAAAAGAAGGAAACATACGGTCTCAAAAGGTTTGTCAGAAATGGCCTTCATAGTTCAAACATATTTATGCCCAACAAAGGCAAGCTTTAAATGTATTTATTTATTTGTTTATTATTTTGTTCTGCTTTGAGAACATTTTTCATTTCAAAGGATTTGTTTATGGACTGACTGAGCTGTTCATAATTTTCTAATGCTAATATAAGCTTTGTTTCTGAAATCTGACTTAATAATCATTCTGAAACCATCATATAATCCTGTCTATTGTTCTTTGACTGTTGCAATTGCAAAATAGTGTATACTATATAAATGCCAGAGAAGACGTATTCCCCACTTGGGATCTCTTTAAAGGTGTCATTCATTACCTCTAAACTCCTTAGACTGAAATAAAGTCTCTGAATAGAAAATGTCAATGTATTTTTTTTGTCCTGTACAATTTTATTCCTAATAAAAATTATGATATATTATTGCCTATTGATAAATACTAATCTTCAAATGAATGTATTTTACAATGGATAACAGGAACTTGGACATTTATCATGTATTCAGAAAGAATTCTCTCGGTAGGCTTGTTCTCTTCAATCTTTTTCCTGAAATTAACTCAACATATTGAACACTGCAGAACAATTTACGAATTGTAATGGCCAAAATTGTGGCTGACCACTGGGGACTTGCAATGCAATATGAACTATGTCTCCTGACTGGTAAACTCCATTTAATTTCTCTACTCTTACGTAGGAATATATGTTCCAATACTTCTAACTTGTGACTTAGGGAGTAACTCACTGAAAGTCAAAGGAGGTAGTAACTTAAGAGAGCTTTGTTACTGCAGCAGTTTTGTAGTCAAGTGTGATAGGCAAAAAAATGGATTTAGGTGTAATGAGGAAGATGAGATGGTGAAACCACTAGCAGAAGAAAACTAAGAATCATGCATAGAAAAAAATAGACATAGCAATTTAAAAGTTTTTTTAAACCATATTCTGTTAGCTATTCTGAGCTGGGGGTATATTTCTCAATTTTCCCTTGCAAAACTATTCTTTTTTGTATAAATAATATTCATTGGAGCACCAACTTGGAATAATTTTGTTAAACTTATGTTCAGCACTTCCTTCTTCAACTCATATTTAACTGCCTCCTGGGTTTCTGTGATATGTTGGACATGAGTGAAAAGACTGGAAAGAATCAAGTGTCCATACCTCTCACTTTTATTAAATGTGATTAGGAGGTATAGCAAACAAAATTGTCTTGCCCTTTAAATTCAACTGATTGTTAACTAATATTAAAAAACCCACCTCAAAAAAACAATAAAAACAAACTCCCCCCCTAAAACAAACAAACCCACTAAAAATACGTATTTTACTTCAGCGTTTTCCTCCAAGCTCAAGATCGAAGCATCACTGTATGAAAGAAATGAAGCAGAGGAGGCAGGGGACCTGCATGGATGAGTAAAGATCTTCTGGAAAAACTCAAATAGAGGAAGGACATAATGTGGAAAGAAAAAAGATTGGCACCTTGAGAGGAATATAGTAATGTTGTCAGAGGATGCAGGGATGCAACAAGGAAAGGTAAGGCTCACCTGCAATTAAATCTGGCAAGGGATATCAAAGACAAGAAGAAGGGGTTTTTTTAGTATATCAAAAGAAAAAGGAAGACTAGGAACAAATGTTGGCCCCCTGATGAATGAGCTGGGTGAACTAGTGGAGAAACACACAGAGAAGGCAGAGTTACTGAATGCCTTCTTTGCTTTGGTCTTCACTGCTAAAGCCAGCCCCCATGAATCCCGGACCCTGGAAGTGAGAGAAAAGGTCTGGAGAGAAGTTTTCCCTCAGAAGAGGAGGACCAGGTTAGAGACCACTTAGCCAAAGTGGACATCCATAACTCCATGGGCTCTGATGGGATGCACCCACAAGTACTGAGAGCTGGCAGATGTTTTGCTAAGCAACTCATCATCTTTGAAAGGTCATGGAAAACAGGAGAGCTGCCTCAGGACTGGACAAAGGCCAGTGTCACTCCACTCTTCAAAAAGGGCAAGGAGGAGGAGCCAGAGAACTGCAGGTCGGTTAGTCTCACCTCCATCCCTGGAAAGATAATGGAACAAATGGTTCATCTCTAAACATGTGGAGGAAAAGAAGGTTATCAGGAGTACTCATCAAGGATTCACCAAAAGGAAATCATGCTTGACCAATCTGATAGCCTTCTATGATGTCATGACTGGCTGGTTAGATGAGGGAAGGGCACTTGATGTAATTTACCTTGACTTCAGTAAGGCCCTTGACACTGTCTACCATAACATCCTTATTAAGAAACTCAGGAAGTGTGGGTTGAATGAGTGGACAGTGGGGTGAATTGAGAGCAGGTCAGAGGGTCATGATCAGTGGTGCAGAGTCTACTTGGAGGCCTGTAGCCAGCAGTGCTCCCCAAGGGTCAGTTCTGGGTCCAGTCTTGTTCAACATACTCATCAGTGACCTGGATGAAAGGACAGATTGTATCATCAGCAAGTTTGCTGATGATACAAAACTGGGAGGGGTAGCCAACACTCCAGAGGGCTGTGCTGTAATCAAGGTGACCTGGACAAGCTGGAGAGCTGGGCAGAGAAGAGCCTAATGAGGTTCAACAGAGGCAAATGTAAGGTCCTGCACCTGGGGCAGAACAACCCCATTTATCAGTATAGGCTGGGGCTGACCTGCTGGAAAGCAATCCTGAGGAGAAGGATCTTGGAGTCTTAGTAGACAATAATTTAACCATGAGCCAGCATTGTGCCATTGTGGCCAGAAAGGCTGATGGTATCCTAGGATGCATTAGGAAGAGTGTGGCAAACTGATTGAAGGCCATCCTCCCCCTCTATTCTGCCTTAGTGAGGCCACATCTGGAATATTATGTCCAATTCTGGGCTCCCCAGTCCAAGAGAGACAGGGAACTACTAGAGAGAGTCCAGTGGAAGGCAACAAAGATGACTCAGGGATTGGAGCATCTCCCTTATGAGGAAGGGAAGAGAGAGCTGGGACTTTTCAGCCTGCAGAGGAGAAGACTGAGAGAATACCTTATCAATGCCCGCAAATATCTAAAGTTTGGGTGTAAGGAGGATAGAACCAGACTCTTTTCAGTAGTACCTGGTGACAGAACAAGGGGAAATGGGCATAAACTGGAACACAGGAAGTTCTACCTGAACATGAGGAAAGGCTTCTTTACTGTGAGGGTGACAAAGTACTGGAACAGGCTGCCCAAAGACATTGTGGAGTCTCCTTCTCTGGAGGTATTCAAAACCCACCTGGATGCAATGCTGTGTAATGTACTCTAGGCAGTCCTGCTGGGAGGTTGGACTAGAGGATCTCTAGAGGTTACTTTCAACTCCAACAATTCTGTGATTCTGTGAAATACCTAGGAAAAAACTTTGAGGACTAACCTATATTAAAACATACTCAAATATCAAACATCATTCCTAAAAAGAATACTAGATTTGGTTATTTCATAAATTGTTTTTTGTATTGATTTTCAGTAACTCCTTATTTCCTACTACCTTCAAATTTCATAGGTAAACTTCCTGTGCTTAAGTCACTGTTGGTGAAGGACTTACTTTACCAAAATAATTACAAATCTTAGGAGAGAAGAAAAACAAGTAATCCATCAATTATTAAGGAAAATTTCATAAGAAACAACAGATGAGCTGATATGCCAGGCACTATATACTTGAATCACAGAACCATAGAATGCCAGGTTGGAAAGTGTCTCAAGGATCATCTCATTCAATCTTTCTAGGTAATACTATAGTTTGTATGAGATAGCTCAGCACCCTGTCACGCTGAGACTTAAAACTGTCCAATGTGGGGCAATCTACTACTTCCCTTGGGAGACTATTCCTAAGTTTGACTGTCCTCATGGTGAAAAATTTACCTCTTGCGTGCAATTGGAATCTCCCCATTTCTTGGTAGCAGATGATCTGATGGCAGGAATCATGTAACCAGATGGCAACCTTACAACCTTAGGTTAATAAATTACTTGGAGAATAGAGGACAACTCTATCTTGCTATGCACTTGACAAAATCACAGAACCATCATGGTTGGAAGGGACCTCTGAGATCACCGAGTCCAACTATCAACACAAAAAAACCCCAGAAAAGACGAACAATCACACAATCCACCAGAAAACATCGACAAAAAAAAACCCCACCTTGGCCACTAGAGCATGCCCTGAGGTGCCACATCTAAACACTTCTTGAAGACCTCCAAGGATGGTGACTCAACCACCCCATTGGGCAGGCTGTTCCAGTGTCTGACCACTCTTTCAGTATAGAAATTCTTCCTAATATCCAGTCTGAGCCTTCCCTGCCCCAACTTCTGGCTATTTCCTCAAGTCCTGTCATTATTTACTTGGGAAAAGAAGCCAACACCCACATCCCTACAACTTCCTTTCAAGTAGTTGCAGAGGGCAATGAGGTCTCCCCTCAGCCTACTCTTCTCCAAACTAAACATCCCCAGTTCTCTCATATAACTTGTTCTAGAGACTCTTCACCAGCTTGGTAGCTCTCCTCCGGACATGCTCCAGCACCTCAATGTCCTTCTTGTAGTGAGGGGCCCAGAACTGAACACAGTACTTGAGGTGCAGCCTCAGCAATGCTGAGTACAGGGGCACAATCACTTTTCTACTCCTGGTAGCCATGCTATTCTTGATACAGGCCAGGATGCCATTGGCCTTCTGGGCCACATGGACACACTGCTGGCTCATGTTCAGCTGGCTGTCAACCTGCACCCTCAGGTCTTTTTCTGATGGGCAGCTTTCCAGCCACTCTTTCACAAGCCTGTAGCATCATGTAGGGTTGTTGTGACCAAAATTCAGGACCTGGCACTTGGACTAATTGAATCTCATACAATTGGCCTTGGCCCATGGATCCAGCCTATCCAGGTCACTCTGTAGAGCCTTTCTACGCTCTAGCAGTTCAACACTCCCACCCAATTTGTTGTCATCTGCAAACTTACTGAGGGTGCACTCAATCCCCTCATCCAGATTATCAATAAAGATACTGAACAAGACTGGCCCCAAAACTGAGCCCTGAGGGACACCACTAATGACTGGCCAACAAGTAGATTACCATAACTCTCTGAGCACGACCATCCAGCCAGTTTTTTACCCAGTGTAGAATACAATTGTCTATGCCATGATTCACCAGCTTCTCCAGGAGAATGCTGTGGGAGAAGATGTCAAAGGCTTTACCAAAGTCTAGGTAGACAATGTCTACAGCGTTCCCCTCATCCAATAGGCAGGTGACATGGTCATAGAAAGAGACCAGGTTGGTCAAGCAAGACCTCCCTTTCATAAAACCATGCTGGCTGGCCCTGATCCCCTGGCTGTCCTGCTCTTGCCATGTGAGCTCACTCAAGATGAGCCTCTCCATGATCTTTCCCAGGACCAAAGTCAGGCTGACAGACCTGTAGTTCCCCAGATGCTCCTTCCAGCTCTTCTTGTAGATGGGTGACACATTAGGCAACCTCCAGTCATCTGGGACGTCCCCTGTTGACCAGGATTGTTGATAAATGATGGAGAGAGGCTTAGCGAGCTCCCCTGCCAACTCCCTCAGTACTCTTGGGTGGATCCCATCAGGTGTCATGGATTTATGCATGTCTAGGTGCAGAAGTAACTCATTAACTACTTCCTCCTGGATGATGAGGAGGTTGTTCAGCTCTCCATCCTTATCTCCCAGCTCAGGAGGCTGAACACCCTGGGGGAAGCTGGTCTGACTATTGAAGACAGAGGCAAAGAAAGCATTAAGCATCTCCGCCTTTTCCTCATCCTTGGATGCAATATTCCTCCCTGCATCCAGTAAGGGATGGAGATTCTCCTGGCTCTTTTTTTTTGTTGATGTATTTGTAAAAGCTTTTTTTTATTGTCCTGTATGTCAGTGGCCAAGTTGAGCTACAGCTGGCCTTTTGCCTTCCTAATTTTCTCTCTTTATGATCTAACAAGATCTCTGTAGAACTCTTGAGTTGCCTGTCCCTTTTTCCAAAGGTGGTAAACCCACCTTTTTCTTCTTAAGTCCCCTCCAAAGCTCCCTGTTCAACCGGGCTGGACATCTTCCCCGCTCTTTGATCTTGCAACATATGGGGACAGCCTTCTCCTGGGCCTTTAAGATTTCCTTCTTGAAGAGCATCCAACGTTCCTGGACCCCTTTGCTCTTCAGTACTGTCCCCCAACGGACTCTCTCCACCAATGTCCTGAATAGGCCAAAGTCCACCCTCCAGAAGGCGAAGGTGGAGGCTTTGCTAACCCCCTCCTTACATCACTAAGAATTGAAAACTTCACCATTTTGTGATTGCTAAGCCCAAGACGTCCTTTGGCCACCACAACTCCCACTAGTCCTTCTTTGTTTGTGAACAGGAGGTCCAGTGAGGCACCTCCCCTGTCCAGTCGTGACAGTCATGCCACAATGTTTCCATGATTGCAACTATGTCTCAGCCTTCCTGCTGCACAATGGCTTCCAGCTCATCCTGGTTTTGCCCATGCTACGTGCATCAGTGTAGATGTACTTGAGCTGGGCTACCAATTTCACTCCCATCCTTGACCCTTTACCCCTAGACTCATCTCTGGTGGGCCTGGTTTTATCCCCCTCCCCCTCTGAGCCTCATTTAAAGCCCTGTCCATGAGCCCTGCTAACTCTTGACCTAATACCTTTTTCCTCCTGAGAGATAGGGTTTTCCCATCCTCTACAAGTAGGCCTGGTGTCCTGGTAAATAAAACCATGGTCAAAAAACTCGAAGTCCTGCTGGTAGCACCAGGTTTGGAGCCAGACATTGATCTGCTGGATCTTCTTGTTTACCCATTCATCATCACCCAGAACTGGAGGGATAGAGAAGAACACAACTTGTGTTCCCGATCCCTTGACCTGTCATCCCAAGGCCTTGAAACCTTTCTTCATTAGCATCAGACTTCTTATTCTACCCCATCACTGCCTACCTGAAAGATCAAAAAGAAGGTAGTAATCTGAGGACTATACCAGACCAGGAAGTTTCCTGGTTATATCACTAACCCAGGCCCCAGGGAAGCAACAGACCTCCCTGTGGGAAGGTTCTGGCCAGATATGGGACCCTCAGTTCCCCTCAGATGAAATCTCCCATAACAATCACCCTCCTCTTGCCCTTAACAGAAGCAGTCTTAATGTGTGGAGCGGGCTGCTTTGGCAACTCCCTGGATGGAGCTTTATCAACATCCACGTTTCCCTTGTCCTCTGTGTCCAGAGCCCTGTATCTGCTCTGTAAGGGCACCAGGGAAGGTGGGGGAGGTCTTCAGGGGACTCACCTGCTGTCCTGAGCAGGGACCTGCTTCCATTCACCCCTGTCATCTCTTTGGTCCCCTCCTTCTGCCTGGTGACAAGAGGGCAGGGGATCCTCTACCTTTCATGGAGACTCTACCTGCTGCCCTTCCCTAAGGAAGGCAGGGTTTGGCTCCACCAGTGTGTTTCCCCTTCACATTCCCAGATAGTCCTTAATCTCTCCACTTCCTTCTCAAGCTCTGCCATCAGGCTGAGAAGATCATTTACCTGGTCACAGCACACACAGGTGTTGTCTTTGCTGTCCTCTGGCAAGAACAACAGGCTCAGACATTCCACACAGCCCAACACCTGGATGGCTGTGTGTTTCTGAGGTAGATCGGTCTGGATCGCCACATTGCTTTTGACCGTGGCTTTGGACCAAGTGGAGACCATCGTTGGATTTTTTCCTGGGAGGGTGATGACTTCCAGTTGACCTAGACTGCCTGCTCGCCCTGCCTGCCCGAACTGCTGCACCACGCCCTTCTGATGCACCACGCCCTGTTTACCCTCCATTCACCGTGCTCCCTGGGGGCTGCTCTTGTAGGAGGGGTTTTGTCCCTGCCCACGCTGAGTCAGAGCCGCAGCTCATGAGAAGCTCACTCTTCCCACTCAGAGGGTAGGGACTGGGGTGCCCTCTCTTTCCTTGCACTTTTGCCAGGTTTTTTGCCGCTAAGGAAGGGTTCTCCGGCACAATCCCCACTCCAGAGTGCTTCACCTCAGTGACTTTGATCAAATGTCCTGGTTAGAGAATACCAGGATAAAAACTGCCTATGTCCATACTAACCTGAGACTGCCTCGGATGCCACCAGCTGCTGCCAGGCTGTTTATGTGGCTATTACAATGAAGGGGGAGCAACTGTATCTATGGTGAGGAAAGGATGGGTCAGGTGACCCAAGTGGACCAATCATAGTATACCTTCCCATGATGCTCAGTATGAAATAGCCCCTAAGAGAGCCCTTCTCTGGCTGGTGTGCTGGTTGGGTTGGGGTTGGTTTGTTTGTAATCTCTCCTTCTGTTGCTGCTGCCCCTGCATCCTGTTTTCTCACTGGAGAACAGCTTCATTCATTGAGACAGGTCACCTGCCCGTGTCTCTCCAAGCGGGAACCACTTGGCTGCTCCAAGGCTGTTGTGGACTGTCACTGGGACCCTGGATTCAGGCACCCACATCTGCTGCTGAGTCCAGTTTGGAACTTTTCTGGTTCAGAAGTAGTTACCAACTGAGGAGTTTGGGTTCTATATTTGTATGTAATTCACCATCATCATTGTTATTATTACTTCATTAAACCTATTCTATTTTTTATTTTTTTTCCCCCAGCCTTAAAGCCTCTCTCCCTTATTCCCCTTTTTATCTTCCCCTGGGAGGGTAATGGGGGGAGAGAGCATCTGTCACCTGGTTGTTGGCTAAAACTGTGACACATTTACTATGGTTTCTGTACACTGCCTTCACAACATAAAGTATAATTTTCTCCACTATAAAAGCTTAGGTCAAAAGCTCATTTATACATTTCACATTTATTCTTTGTGATGTTAGTCACTTCAGGGTGTGATTCAGATGGCATCAGCTGATGTATTTCAGATCTCTACCCTGAGTGAGAAAATATGTACAAGAACTTTAATAACCACACCACAGCTCCTTCTCTGTACATATCATGCTCCTGTGCACCTATCCCAACATGACCTGGAGGAGGGCATCCAGGTTTTCTCAGGTCATTGATGAAGACTACTCCAAATCAGAGGATAATATGTTGTACCCCAGTTCCAGTGAAGACAACATGGCTGCCATTCTTTCTCCCTGCGCCTGATACTCTTCTGCTTCTGCAAGGTAGTAGGCCCTTTTAGTAGGCCCGCTGTCCTGGTCTGGACATTGCCTGGGTCAACCGATTGAATGTTCCCTAGTTTATCATTGAAGATCTAATAATTTATTATCTCTTTGATGTACTATTTTGGTTACTTCTTCACATTATTTTTGGGAACTAATTTGCAGACAGAATTGTTTAATTCACACAGAATCACAAAATTTCCAAGGCTGGAAAAGACCTTTAAGATCATCAAGTCCAGCCTATGACCAACCCCACCACACTGTCTAAACCATGGCACTAAGTGCCACATCCAGCTTTTCCTTGAACACATCCAGGGATGGTGCCTCCACCACTTCCCTAGGTAGTCCATTCCAATGCTTAGTCACCCTCTCTGTGAGGAAGTACTTCCTAATATTCAACCTAAAACCTCCCCCCAGCTTGGTGTGATCTGCGAATTTACTGAGGGTGGACTCAATCCTCACATCCAGGTTGTCAATAAAGATATTTAATAGGACTGGGCTTAGTACTGATCCCTGGGGGACACTGCTGGTCACCGGACACCAGCTGGATGCAGCTCCATTCACCATCACTCTCTGGGCCCGGTCATCCAACCAGTTTTTGACCCAGCGAAGGGTGCACCTGTCGAAGCCATGGATTGCTAGCTTCTCCAGGAGGATGCTGTGGGAGACTGTGTCAAAAGCCTTGCTGAAGTCGAGGTAGACCACATCCACAGCCTTCCCCTCATCCACTAGGTGGGTCACCCAGTCATAGTCATTCTCCATGTTACTTTCAGGTCATTGAAGTCATTAATCTCCAGGCAAATGTTGTTTCTGTCCATTCAACAATCATGTTTGAGGCCAGTTTCAGGAAGTCCATTCCAAGTTAGAAATCTAGTTAACAGACATATCTAGGTACCTTTAGCAGGAAATTCACATTTTAAGTAGAATGAAAAGGGCTCAGGAAGAGTTTATGCCTCCTCATAACCTATAGATAAAATTTGGAAGATCATTAAAATAAATTTGGGCTCCTGACTTAAAGATCACTGAGGTATCCAAAGGCAGATGGGATGAATCCAAGCCTTTATGAATACAGGCTAAAAATCTTGCAATGAAAAAATGAAAAATGTGGTGTCAAGTCACTCTCCAGAGAATTTCAGGCTCACAATCTATCTCTGAGATATTTTTTATAGCCAGCTGTTTTGGAACATGTCATCTTTTTGTCTGTATCCTTTATTAATAAATCTGAGATAACTTCTAGGTTCCTAGAGCATGATAGATGTGCCAGCCATGTCCCAGCTCCATAACAGAACAAGGTTCAGGAAACTAATAGTTCCTACTGATTGCTACTGAAGGTAAACCTGGACTTTCAGACTGAAAGAGCACCATATCATATTTCCCTTTTTTGAATTGCAGTACTTCTCTTTTTCTTGCTAGCTGTCTTTTCTTTCAAAAAGTTGGTAATAGAAGCATTTTTTAGGAGTGAATGTATGCTTCCTGTCTCCAAGTACATGATAATCTGGTTTAGAATGTTCTCATTATTGTCTTTCTGTGTTTTTCTATTACTTCTGCAGTCAGAGGACTTAATTTCACACCTTTCATTGGAGAATATTGTTACATTAAAATTCCATTGTTGATCTAGTCTGGAAACATTTATACATCAATAGATAAATGTAATATGCAAAATAGACTATTTTAAAATGTAAGTAATACTAGTACGCAACTACATACTGGGAGGAAGATTAAAATTGTATTTTAATACTAGCTGAAAATAAATCATACATAAGCTTTCCTGTGTTCCTCGAGAAGATTCTAATCAGAAACAAGAGCAGATGTAGAAACATGAAGAAAAAGTTTCCTATTTCATCCTTTTAAAGAACAGATTTACTCTGCTACAGTGAATATTTTTTTCCACCAGTGAAAAGGGACTAATATTTGGTAATGACTACATATTAAACGTTTCAAATTTTTATACATTATTAAAAACATGTATAAAATAGCTTAAATGAGGTGTGAGGTGAAAAGTAGGCTATCTTGTCTTCCTTAAATTTTTTAAAATCTCAGGTAAAATATTCTTTTGCTAGTCAGTATTTATTAACCATTATGTTGTTGCCAAGAAAGTGAAAAGCAAACAAATATCAGCCACAATTTATGTATGGATCTGTTATATTTGTGCCAAATTTCTGTAGAACTGCATCATTTTTGTTCTTTATGCTGGCAAGTTTTCGTAAAAAAACTTGTTTTAAAGCTGTGTTGATGCCAGATAATTGCATTGCTGAGGAGACTGGCATAGAATAAGGGAAAATCGTGTTGACTTGCACCCTGAAGAGAGAAAATAATTAAAAAGTAAAAGGAGGGGAAAAACAAAAATCAGTGTTACTCAAGAGGAAAGAAAAATATGCTCTTTGTTTCCATCTTCCAAGATGCTATTGTAAAAAATTAACAGAAGAACATGAATAGTCTTGTGAAAAAAACAACCCAACAAAAAAAAAAACCCAACAACAAAACAAAAACAGAACGCCCCTCCCCCCCCCAACTCACCCCCCAAAAAACCCCACCAAAACCAAACAAAACCCCCAAATAAACAAAGCAATAACAAAATTCAAAGTAGCTAAAATTTAATCCACAAATTCCAATTTCTTCTATGGAGAACTGTTTAACTTTTTTTCCACAGCTTTCATTTTTCCTTCATTCCCATTTCTCACTTCTGTCTACAATATTAGATCTATAATTCTGTTCTGAGACTTATTTAAAGCTCTTTATAACTCCCTTGGATTATACCTGCTTTACTTGCATTTCTTTCGGATCCCTTACTTCATTCCATACCATCTTTCTGTCATTAATAATTTTTTTACCTCAAATACTATTTTTGCATGTGCTTTGTCTTTTCCCAAACTTAAATAATAATCTTAATCACCTAACCTCACCATGACTTAATTTCTCCTTGATCTCACACTTCTCTCTGCTTTAATATTGCTCTAATTGACTTTAGCACAGACAACTCCTTTGGGTAAATTTAATTGTAAATTTTTAGCTTTTATTCTTTTTGATCTATCTTTTCTCTTTAAGATAATTAACACCTTCTCCTCTTGGGGAAGATAATAAAATTTCTTGGTTCTTTTACCTGTTCAAATATGCAAAATAACTCTTCTGAAAATATATTCTCATAGCCCTCTAAAAACCTTCTTATAAGACAGAATACTTTACAAAGTAGAATGTAAATGATAGTATTTTTTTTTTCCTTACCAGTTAACTGTGATAACCTATAAAACCCCATATGAGTGTTAAAAACCTGGCTAGGAAAAAAAAATTTCTATTTCTCATTTTTAACAATGCAACATGACTGTTGAAAAATTTTCATGTAAGCAATATCAAATCATATTAAACCATGGTAATTGTGCAGTCTGTTAATTTTACAATTAATTAGGGATTATATTGTCATAAAATGTAAAAATATAAAATCAATATGAAGAGATTCACAGATATTGTCTGCTCTGATATTTGGAAAAAAGAAAAAAAAAAAAGGAATAGGTTTTATTTTCTTTTTGAAAGTCATTCCCAGTAGCAGAGGATTATATCCTTTAGTATAACACTCTCTGAGCTGTTACTCCCACAGTAAATTGTTTATCCATTTGACAGTCAGTAATGGGACTATATTTGTACTTCCTGTTTTTTGTTATTTCTGGCATAGATCTGGATGCTGTGAATGCACTCAATGGTTGGTTGTCTTGCAAATACCAGACCCACTGTCTAAATAGTTTGGTAAATCTTTGCCTAAATTGGAAGTAAGAGGTCCCACCTAAATTAAGTGGAAAACACAGAAAAGGGGTCTTATTATCAACAATAAAATTATATATCTCAATATCCTCTAAGTTCCTGTAATGTATCAAGTTCATATGATATCTTAGTAAAAAAAAATAGAAATTCACTACAGCTGAGAATATCCCAGGCCCAAAATATAATGGCTAGTACATAGAAACTGGAAAAATATACCCACAGGGAAACAGGGAACAAAACAATTAATGCAGCATTTTTTTTTTTTACATAAATTTCATTACTTTCCACGTTATGTATGTTAACAAACAGTAAAGACATGGTTGTAATCAGGAAGTAAGAGTTCAATGATTCATTGCTACTTTGATCTCTTAACTACAAAAGGTTAGTCCTTTAAAAGGACTGTTCACTTGCAACCCAGTCAGGAAGACATATGTAGTGTACAGGAAGGGCTGTTTTCAGATAAAAAAGTATTCCAGCAGTCTGTTGTGGTTTATTCATTCAAAGTCTCATGATGACTATCATGTTGTAATTTTCAGGTAAATTCATGACATGCTGGAAAGGCAAAGGTCTTAAATTTAAATATATCAAAATAAAATTGTGAAAACACACTAGCAGCAGCTATACTGACAACATAATATAAATATAAAAATATCTAAATTTGAATTATGCTCACTTTCTTTTCTGCATTCTTTGGCTTGGATTTTTCATGCATGGATGTTCTTGCTCTTCACAAATACAAATTTGATTGTGAATGAAATTAGATTTGAAGGTGATTGCACCAACTTCTCTCATTCCTGTTTATTTGTGATTACTAATTGCATAGTATGTGGGTTATATGATGTTCTTTCAATTTTAGTTGTGTTCATCAGAGCTAGCTATCCTAGAATCTTTTCGTATCTCTCAGGAATATTTTGATTACATTAAAGAGAAGCTCATGACCTGGCTCTTTGTGATAAAGGAAAATGATATTATGGCTGGAGGTCTCTGTGGTTTTGGCTGAAAATGTACAAGTACTCTACTGACAGAATAGTGTTATCCTGACCTTACATGATATTAGAAATCATAGAATCATAGAATCCTAGGGGTTGGAAGGGACCTCGAAAGATCATCTAGTCCAACCCCCCCTGCCAGAGCAGGGTCACCTAGAGTACATCACACAGGAACTTGTCCAGACGGGTTTTGAATGTTTCCAACGAAGGAGACTCCACAACCTCTCTGGGCAGCCTGTTCCAGTGCTCTGTCACTCTCACAGGGAAGAAGTTTTTTTCTGATATTTACCTTGAACCTCCTATACTCCAATTTGCACCCATATGAGATTACTTGGAGGAGTTTTAGGCAAAGAAACACAGTTATTTAAGTATCTTAGCAACACACCAGTAGAGTTGGGAGAAAGAATAATTAATATTGATAGCAGCTTATATTCCTGTAAAAGCAAAGTGACATATGAATAGTTTATTGCAGAGTGGTGAACAACACTGAAAAAATTCTTAGAACCTGGTCTGTGAATATTGCCTTCTGATCACACACCCTTAACGGATGCTTGATACATATTAGTGTTCTGGCTTTGGTACTTAGTTTCCCATTCAATAGACTGATTGTACAATCATAAAATATTTAGTTCTTGGGTTTCTTTACTGGTAGATGCCATTTTATTTTCATTCTGTAACATGATAGGACACAAAAAGGAAGATATAATCTTAGATGTAAGAAATCAGAGAAGTACATCTAGAGCAGTCTTTTGCACTCCAAATTTATTTTTTTTTTAAATATAGTTCTGCGTTACATTTTAAATTGGTTTCATACTGTAGTCAGAAATTACTTGATCTGTAGCTATATATGTTCCCTTGACAATGTGCTGTGTATAGAGGATGTTGATACTGCATATGGGTGCTTTCTTAAATCGTGACTACTTAACCAGTTTCAGTGTCACAGCAGTATAAAACTCCTTCACTGTGGTGTCATTACTTAAAAAAATTTAAAACCTTTATGCACATCTAAAGAGTCTAATGTGTAGAAAGTACACTGCCCTGAAGAATTGCTTTGTCAGCAGGTAATTTTCAGTCTTGGCTTTAAGATATAGTTGTTACTTTTTTTTTTTTTTTTCTTTTAACCATTACCAACAGTAACATAACGTTGTTTTTTTTTTTTATAATTATGCAATTTGCATACTTAACATACTTTTTTTAAAGTTGTTTTCTGAACCTAAATTAAAAACTTTGATCAATCTTCAGCAATAGTTAGTTAAGGGATGAGTATACATTATAAATAACTTCCTTTTGACATTTCTCTCTTGAATGTACTACAATTAACTGTAGCTGCAAGAATTAAACCACCTTTTTCACCCATTTGCCCTCCATGTGACTAAAACTTACAAAATATTAGTATTTTTTTCTCTATTTTAATTAATCTTTATGTCTGGTTACAAGACAACTGGTAATATTATCCACTGATTAATGGCTCAAACCAGGAATTATTGTATGAAATGTTGTTTATGTAATCAATAACATAACAGACTGCACTACTAGGTTTCACAATGTATCTACAATAATAATCCTAGTAATTTTGTGAAAAATCTAAACATGAAAATATTTTATTTAGTGACAAAAGAAAGCAGGAAAAGTCAAATAACATATGGAATGTTGCTTTCTAAAAGTTTCTAAAGCTTTTGTGAGTTTAAAAATGGAGTTATTTGAACTGACTATTTTATTAAATGATCAGTTTCACTGTGTGACAATGATTATAAATACAAGCTTAAGGTACCATGGAAACATTTTTTCTTCTTTTAATATAAATGTCTAAAAATATTACTGTACTAGCACAAACCGAACCAAAAAAATATATTGCCATACCAAAGCAAAAATGAAACAAACCCCACTGGTTTAGCACAAAGCATAGCAGAATCCTTTGAGTAGTTCTTCTCCAGGAGTCTCAGTTTTCTGTCTGTCAAAACCTGTGTATTTGGCCTTCGTTATTAACCAGCTTCAAATATGGGTCTCATATAGAACACAGCAGGTTATCTTGGATGTAAGTCAAGACAGCTTTTCATCTATGCATTAAGAGTGAAGAAATAATCATCCTGGAATGACAGACACAAAGGAGACTTAATCAGGTGTTGCAGATGAGAGTGAAAGGTCTCAAGGTCACTTAAAGAATCACCAACAAAGAAATCAAGAAAAGCTGATTTTTAATGTAGATTTCTGAAAGTGCAACTTTCATAAAAGGGTAGTCTGAGTCAGGAACAGGCTGGAGTGATTTGCACAGGTGTCAGGGAAAAGAATGAGGAGGAACCATCCTATTGAGTCATAAGGTTCAGAGTGGACCACCTTGCTTTCTAAACTTATCAGAGGGGTGTGTAGGTGCAGCTGAATTCACTCCTAGTCCTAGACTAGGTCAACGGTTTTTATCTAATAAAGGAGTAAGGAAAGCCTCTTGTTGAGTCACGAGGTTAAGAGTGGACCCCCTTGCTTTCTAAAGTCTTTCTCAGACATGAGTCTGGGTGCTGCTGAATCCACTCCTAGGCCCCAGATGTGGTCAACAGTTTAATCTTAACTAAGGGGTTTAAGTGTAGTGCTTTAACACCAAGCTTGGTGTAATAAATTAAGATTGCTTAACACTATTATAGCAAATCAATAAATTAAATTATATGATTTTCTAATAACCTAATCAAGAATCTGTTATAATCAATATAGAGATTCAAGTAAAAACCTAACAAAATTTCTAAACTAAAGTGTGCACAAACACACAGACACACACACAGATCACACATCACGTCTCTCATGACAGAAGCTGGTTCATCTGATTGGAAGAGTAAGTAACCAGCCACTTCTCTTAGATACAGGGGAAAATCAAATTATATTGGGCTGATATAATTTGAGTCCATGGGGTAATTTGGTATATATTGCAATTTCTTTCGTGCAATTAGGTACCAAAATTAAACATCTTAACAGGTTAACCACTATATCTAGCATAGCACATGGAAGAGAAGAAGGTTATCAGGAGTAGCTAACATGGCCACGCCAAGGGGAAATTATGAGAAACTTCGGCTGGTCTGAGGGACTGGAATGCAAGTTTGAAGTTACCCTTGAGCAGATAACTGTGCCCTTGAAGACGCCTGAGAATCTTGAGAAGAGCTGAGTAAACAAGATAAGTGACTGCCAGGTGAAACATCTGCTGAACCACTAGATGGGATGTGAAAAAGAAGTCTATCGAAGTTACAGCAGAGAAAAGTTGTCCAATTGTGGACTGTTGATTTTTGCTTAACCAATGAGATGTAGACACACATGTATAGGAGAGGATAGAAAAAGGTTGGTTAGGAGAATAAAGTGGTCTTTTTGCACACAAGCTTGTGTCGTGTCTGTCCCAACAACGACAGAAAATAATGTTTGACTACTCTGATAGCCTTCTATGATGTTGCTACTGTATGGGTAGACGTAGGGAGACCAGTGGATGTAGTCTACCTTTATCTCAGCAAGGCTTTTGACACTGTCTCCCACAACATCCTCATGAGCAAGCTCAGGAAGTGTGGGCTAGATAAGTAGGCAGTGAGATGGATTAAGAACTGGCTAAACAACAGAGCCCAGAGGGTGGTGATCAATGGTGCAGGGTCCAGCTGGAGAACTGTAACTAGTGGAGTCCCTCAGGGATCAGTGCTGGGTCAAGTCCTCTTCAACATCTTCATCAACAGCTTGGATGATAGGGCAGAGTGTATCCTCAGCAAATTTGCTGAGGAGACAAAACTGGGAGGCTTGGCTGATTCACTGGGAGGCTTGGCTGATTCACTGGAAGGCTGTGCAGCCACTCAGCAAGATTTGGACAGACTGGAGAGCTGGGCAAAGATGAACATAATGAGATTGAAAAAGAATAAATGTAGAGTCCTGCACCTGGGGAGGAATAGCAACATCCACCAGTACAGATTAGGAGCTGACCTGCTAGAAGCAGCTCTGTGGAGAAGGACCTTGTAGTCCTGGTAGAAAACAAGTTGTCCATGGGACAACAATGTGCCCTTGTGGCCAAGAAGGCCAATGGTATCCTGGGGTGCATTAAGAAGAGTGTGGGCAGCAGATGGAGGGAGGCTCTCCTCCCCCTCTACTCTGCCCCAGTGAGACCACATCTGGAATATTGTGTCCAGTTCTGGGCTCCCCAGTTCAAGTGGGACAGGGATTTACTTGAGAGAGTCCACAGAGGGCTACGAGGATGATTAAGGGACTGGAACACCTGTGTTATGAGGAAAGGCTGAGAGACCTGGGGCTGTTTAGTCTAGGGAAGAGAAGACTGAGAGGGGATTTTTAATGTATACAAATATCTGAAGGATGGGTGTCAAGAAGGTGGGGCCAATTTCTTTTCAGTCGTGTCCTGTGATGGGACAAGGGGCAATGGATGCAAACTACAACATGGGAAGTTCCACCTCAACATGAGGAAGAACTTCTTTGCTGTAAGGGTTACAGAGCACTGGAACAGGCTGGCCAAAGAGCTTGTGGAGTCTCCTTCTCTGGAGACTTCCAAGACCTGCCTGGATGTGTTTCTGACCTGCCCTAGATTCTGTGGTGGTCCTGCTCTGGCAGGGAGGTTGGACTCGATGATCTCTAGAGGTCCCTTCCAACCCCTAACATTCTGTGATTCTGTGAATCCATGATTATTTCAAAATGACAAATATTTTGCTCAGTGTAAAGACAAAGGTCTTGAGCCTTGATGGTGTTGCTTTCACCGATAAATCCTTGTCATTCCCACACAACACATGCACTAACATCAATCATTTGCCATTTGTTTTAATTTAGTTTGGTTTTTTTTTTTTTTTGTTTTGTTTTTTTTTTATGGAAGTCATACTCTGTGCTCCAATGGATATAGTTCCACAGTTGATTTAATCCCAGTGCAACGATTTGGTACTGGTGTTACCAAATTGATTAGCATAAATAAAAGTGAGGGTCTCCACCTTATAGGTTGTGCTTGTCGACGTGTGAACTGAATTTGATTTATCCTGGTGATGATTACTCTCACGAGAAGGATAAACAATTCTCTAATGGTTAACCTGGTCTTTAGGAGAGGTGTGTTGGTATCATTCACAGTATTGTTCCTGGAAAGGGAAAACTAAACAGCAGGGTTTTGCTGGATGGGTTATCCTTGAGTGGCTCAACTGGTTTAACTGCTTGTACTGGAAACAAAATTATTTTTCCAATACAGAATATCTCTGTTCTGTCTCTTTAAAAGCAGTTGGACTGGCCTCTTTGGTGTGTCAGAGCCAGTTTGGAATAGATTGCAACAAGCATCATGCTCTGCAAAACTCCATTCTGCTGTAATATGATCGTGCACTGATGCTGCCGCTTCCCTCACTGTTTCATGGGAAGCTTCTTCAGTTAGAATATCATTGATATATTGACACAATTTCACATTTTCTGGGAGTGTGACTGTTTGCAGGATTTCAGCAAGTGTAGCGTGAGCAATTGCAGAAGAATATTTGTATCCCTGTGGGAGTCTGTTACAGGTATATTGAGTACCTTCCCAAGTAAAAGCAAATTTTTCTTTATCTTTTTCTTGTAAGGGGACCATAAAAACTTATCTTTTGCCTCTAGTGCTGCCATCCGTGGCAGTGAAGCTGCTTTCAAAGTAGATGTTAAGTTTGCAATGTTTGGTACAGCTGCTATTATTAGGGCTGTACTAGCATTTAAGTACTGATCATCAATTGCTAAACACCATCTCCCATCTGGTAATCGGACTGGCCAGACAGGTGAAATGTATGGGGAGTGGGTTCAGAGGTGACATATGTTTTCCAAATCTGCTATCACTTCAGAAATTCCAGTTTGTGCAGTGGCAGAAGTTGGATACTGTGGGACACTGGTAACTTTTGAATCAGGGAGCTCAGAGGTTGCACAGAGTAAATGCACTGTGACCTCCTGATTTATGTCAGAGTTAGGGGTCAATACTGGAACAGAAGTACCAAACACTGCCGTCTGGTAGGCACCAAGTTCAACTGTTCAAAACATCAAAGATTAAATATTTTGTCTTCTTTAATTGCAAAGCTAGTAGATGATATTTGCTTCTTGCTCAGGAGCCATAAATTAACTTTTGAAGTTTGGCAAGTAACACTTGCTCCATTTACTCTGGTGAATTTAACTTTGTCCTCTAGGGCGTACACTCGGCTTCTCGGCATCCTCTCGTCTTATTACTGAAATTTGTGCTCTTGTACCTATTAGAAGTTTTACTAGTTCTTGTCCAGGACCAATAGAAATCAGAATGTATTGTGCTTTAGTGATGGGTCTAGCCTCATATTCAGAGGAATCAGATGGCAAAAAGGAGTCAGCTTCTAGTTTGCTATCGTAATGTTCCTGCAAATGAGCTATTTGGATCAGATAGTACGGTGTAATTTTTTTGGTGAAATCTCCCATGAATCAAGGTCCAGTAGTTTCTTCTCTTTTAATAATTGGTCTAACAATGTATCAAGGAGATTCAGATGAATGGAGGGAGTTATTTTTGTCTGGACTATTAATATCTGAATCAGTCCAAACATTACCATCCCAGTCTTTCAGGGATGCAATTAGTTACTTAAATTGTACAATGTCACGGGAGATGGGGAACCTGCAAAAGTGTTGTTCTAACTTTTTCTTTCAACTGTTAGGTTTTCTCCTTTTCCTCCTGTAACTGTTTTTGCTGCTGCTGCTCAAAATACTGTGTTTGAAAACACAGTATTAATTTGAAAACACAGTATTAATTCTGCTACACGTCTGCCTTCTATTTCTTCTTTTAGATCCTGCTCCCTTTTATTTTTATTTTTCCTATTTTGATAAGGGGCTTCTAAACAGATGCCTAGCATTTTAAAATTATACCCTTATCTTTTCCATCTTTAGTTGAACCTCTGTCAGCATTTACCTATTTTTCTACTGCTTTCCAATCACCCCAATTAACATGGACCCATTGTTCTGAAAAACTGTGTTTTGGATTGATACTGTCTTTTTGTAAGTAATCAGTGATATCCCTTGCCATCCTGCTGACTATACCACCAAGAGAGTATGTATACATTTGATTGTGTGGTGTTTCACTCAATTCAATCTGACATTAAAAATACTGAAAAACTTTAAAAATTATATTTTTCTGCAGAGTAAAGGTCTTAATAAAGGAACAAACAAGTGAAATTTTCTTATTTAAAGTTTGCTATCATCTATTCCTTATGCTAACACAGTAAATCTTCATTCTTCTGGAGAGAAAAAAATGAATTGTACACAAAATTTGGCCTTGCATGTGCCTTTTGTACTACATCTGCTAAGGGAATTGATGCAGAGCATATAATGAACTCATGATAATTGCTGGCTTTTTCTACATAACATAAGAAGCTACAAGACAAAACCATATAAAAAGAAACACAAAGGGAGATTAGACTAGATGACTTTGAGATGGTCTTTCCAACCTTATCACCTAAAATTCTTTCCTAGGTTCTAGGGGGACCTCACCAGAAATAACACAACTGCCTCCAAATATATTACATTATTGCCCTTGCTTGTAACTTCTAATTCTAACAATTGTAGAAGTCTGACAAGTAACATTCCTAATAATTTATGGGCAAAACTAATTTAGAACAGAACACAAGTGCAAGAATGAAGTGCCTGTAATACATAAAAGTGATATATAACAGAATAACTCATCTTATGGGTATAGAAGGGTCTGCTTCAGTGTTCCAGGCCATTTCATCACACAGTAAGAGCTGTAGTTGGGTATAAATTCACTCTGAAGAAACACAGATGGAAATTAGACCACATACTGAAATATATGTGATGGAGAATTCAAAGATGTCTAGTAAGCATAACAACAAACACAATAAGCAAATCTACCCAATTTTTACTACAGATCATGATTTCTTAATGAATGTTACCTTGAACTGCAATGGAGTAGGCAATTACCCCAAGTCACATGGTTCCATTGCCCTTTACATAAGATAGAATAATTTAAAAGCTATGGGCCAGAAGGATGATCAGCTATTATTGTTTTATATTTTAAACATTATTTTATGGCTACAG
Source organism: Hemiprocne comata (assembly GCA_020745705.1). Lineage (NCBI taxonomy): Eukaryota > Metazoa > Chordata > Aves > Apodiformes > Apodidae > Hemiprocne > Hemiprocne comata. The sequence continues at coordinate 178,236,825 of CM036586.1, forward strand.
AGGAATTTTTTGTTTGCAAATGTGCTTGTATTGGGATCCCTAAAGAGCATTATATATTGTTTGAACATTTGAGGAGGAAAGAAGCCTGAATTTCTGCACTTTCATTCTGAATCTAAGCTGGAAAGGAATCATTTGCTCTACAAACACTGGTTGTTTTTCTCACTTTCGTTCCCAGACTTCTATTTTTGACCTCTAGCCAGAAAAATAAATCAGATTTCCACTGAGATCCCACTTCTACTTTTAGGTGCAACTGACTTTTAAAATTAAAAAATTATCCAGAAAATGTATATTGTACAACTGTAGCATCTGCAGCCAGTGGACTGCTGTAATGGTTTTATTAAAATTGTTATGTTGAGACAGCTGCTTCTAAGACGTTATTGTCATATTAAATTTGAAAGCTTTCATATTAAAATGTTGGGCTATAGATTCAAAATAGTCTCAGTTTCTACTTTCTTTTAGTGAAATAAGCACTGTTTCATTTTCATATCAGTATACTGTACCCTGAAAGAAAGCTACAATAGACACTGCTGAGGGATATTGCTAGAAAAACTGCCAAAAGCCAAACTGAAGTCAGGTAAATAAAACAAACAATGTGAAACTACATTTTTCTTTTTTTTCTTTTTTTTTTTTCTTTTTTTCTGGGGGGTGGGGGGGGTTTACCATTTTCTTTCTTAAAAAAAAAACAAAACCAAAAAACCCAAAAGCACAAACACAAAAAACTAGAAAAGATTTGTTGGTTTTTGGTTTTGGTTTTGGTTTTTTTTTTTACTTTATCTGAGTTGGTAAATGTACATACAGATGCAAAAATAATTGGTTTGATTATTTTTTTGTCTAAAGCCCTAGAATGGCACAAAAGAGATTTGTTGCTATGACATCTCTTAGGGACTGTACTGCATTGATTCTTTTTTATATTTTTTTTTTTCCTGTTCCACATCTGCATTGTTTGAGCTCTTCAGCTCAACCACAACAAAATATTTTCCTTCCAAGATACAAGAAATACAGGCTTCGTGGAAAATGTTCTCTGCAATGGGACATCATCCAGTAGAGCAGAAAATTGTGAAATTCAAAGTCAGCCCTTATGAAGTACAGTAACAGAATTTCTAAGTGGAAATGTGCACATATCTTCTTACCGCTTCCCCTTTAAAAATCAATTTCCATTTTACTATAAATCTCAGCAATTACAATCTCTTCATGTAAAAAAACCCTGCAAACAGCTTTTCACTTTCCCAGATTTGGTGTTATAAGGCTTAAAAAAGATTCTGCCCCTCTTTATGCCCTGGTGAAGCCCCATTTGGAATACTGCAACCAGTTCTGGGCTCCCCAGTTCACAAGAGACAGAGAACTACTAGAGAGACTCCAGAGGAGGGTAACAAGATGATTGCGGGATTGGAGCATCTCCTTTATAAGGAAAGGCTGAGACAGCTGGGACTTTTTAGCCTGGAGAAGAGAAAACTGAGGGTAGGAGACCTTATTAATGCCTATAAGTATCTAAAGAGTGGGTGCAAGCAGGATGGAGCCAGGCTGTTTTAAGAAGTTCCCAGTGACAGGACAAGGGGCAATGGGCACAAGCTGGAACACAGGAAGTTCCATTTAAATATGAGGAAAAACTTCTTTAGGGTGAGGGTGACAGAGCACTGGAACATGCTGCCCAGGGAGGTTGTGGAGTCCCCTTCTCTGGAGATATTCAAGACCCACCTGGATGCAGTCCTGAGTAATGTGCTCCAGGGGATCCTGCTTTAGAGGGGAGTTGGACTAGATTTCTAGAGGTCCCTTCCAACTCTGACAATTCCATGATTCTGTAAAAAGTCAATTTATTAAAGTTATTATTCATCCTTCCAATTTACCTGTATCTTTTAACAATCAGATATTGACATATTTTTATGTAACTGTCACTATAAAGTATTACTTTCCAGAGTTCTTTTCACTCTCAAATGTGATTTCATTATGTTGATAAAATACGTGGACATTCTTCCTCTTTTATGCTATCAGATACAGCATTTAAATGAATAACATAGACTTATCACTATGTGTATTGCACTTATAAAATTGAAGTGACAGCCATATAATTACAGTGCATTTACTTAGTTGTTCAAATTAACATTTTATGATTAAATGAATTAGTAGCCATTAGTAAACTGCGTAATTTAAACATTTGTTAAGAAATTAGCAGACAATTATGTTTTATAAAATGATATGTGACTAAGAAGACATTATCGTGAAACATCATAAAAAACCAAACCTAATAATAAAGAAAGGAAATATTGGGATAAATATCATAAAATGCTTTAATTTATATAATTATCTTAATTATATTATACTGCTGCTCCTCATCATGATATTCACTTGGCCATTCACTATCAACTCAATATTCATAAGAGAGCACTCTAAACAAGTAAATCACAAAATTAACCATATTTTAATGGTGAAAATTCTGATCTTTATAAGTGTGTCTTCAATCCAGAATGGAATTAAAACCCATTTTGGAAATTTTAGTGATAGATACATTAAAGAATTAGTTCTTAAAATATTTGCATGTATATATAAAGTTTGATACAAAAAAACCCACCACAACAAAACAAACAAAAAAACCCCAAACAAACCCCAAAAACCAGGTTTTTACAGCTAAACTAACAAATGAGTTTGACTTCAATTTACAATCTTATCATATAAAGACCTCCATCAGGTCAGTAGAGAGGAATCTATGTTCTTAAGGGAGGTTATCCTTAGGTAAGGATCTTCTTGCTCCTCCTTACTGATCTGAAGCCCAAATCCTTACAGTTTACCATATCATTAAGTTTTTTGAATTTGTGAAGCATCAGATTACTGAAAAAGGCTTTGTGGAAACAGCTTCCACCACGTGCGCATCTGTAATAAATTAAACCAGTATTTTGAAAGAAAGGAGAGTATGTCTACAGTCTTCAAGGCATCATGTACCCTAGAGATTTTTGGTTTCTTCCAGAAATTCTTTTAAGGGTTTGGGGGTTCTTTTACAAGAAAAAGTTTCCTCCCTCTCTGTACGTAGTCTTCTTTGTTTTTGACTTAAAGTAATCTATGTCCTATTCTCAGAGACTATTCACAGTTTTCTCCTCTTACCAGTCCTTAATTGCCTGCTTAGGGCTACTTGGTATGCTCAGCAGATTACAAGTTGCCTCCCAAATGGCTAGCAGTAGCTTAAATCTGTGGTTTGTCAAGAGGTTCAAAGGATCTTACAGATTCTTCTAGGTTCCAGAAGTGAGTCAAAGTCCAAATAACACATGCTAAGTCCAGAAAACTGTCAACATCTCTCCAGTATTTTGGTATAATGCAGGGCTAAATTAGAGTTTAAGAAAATCTTCTTGAGCTCACACTCAATGATCTCAGGAAACGCTGAGATATTCTTTCCTCAGCTATTATCCAAGGTATTTGTTTCAGCAGCTTTAGAGCAGCCTCTCCACGACACCTCCAGAAGTAGAAACACAATGTCTCATACTGCAGCAAGTATATTTAACAGAATTTCTTTTTGTATTGCTTATTGGAAAACTACTGAAGGTAGAAAATGCAGAGAAATTAACATATATTTGTTCCCTACTTTTTTCACAATACTTGCCTCTGTTTTTCAACTCAGGGTTTCCACAGAATCCAGGAGTCCAAAGTTTCTACCGGAATCAAAGGACCAGTCAATTTTCAAAGCAGGACTGCTTCCAGCCTTGTCAAGTGGTAGCAGGGAATGTGCAGCCGTCTCTCATCAACAGCAGCTGAAGTCTTTTCAGTATACCCAGTTTACTTTAGCACTTCAATATAATGGTGGCGGACAGAAGGCATAAAACTTTTTACCACACTGATAAAACTTTCAGATCTGAATATTTTTTTTGCAAATATGTAAAAAAAAGAAAACCAGAGAATCCTGCTAGCCTGCATTTTTCTCTTGGACTTGTTTTTTCTCCTGAATTCCAGTTCTCTTTTGCAGCCTCTTTTCATATTACTTTCCTGACTTACTTCTGTCCATCTCCTGAAAACTACCTTTATAATACATTTTTTTACCATGTTCCTTTTATTATATTCATAAAAACCTGTTAAAATTATCCAAATCAAAGGAAAGCATTTTGGTTTTATTTAAAAGTGGTTTCCTTCATCCATGAAAGAATTTCTTATACAGATCATTAATAAAGATGTTGAACAACACTGGCCCCAAAACTGACCACTAGTGACTGGCCACCAACTGGATTTGACTCTGCTTACCACAACTCTCTGGGCACGACCATCCAGCCAGTTTTATAACCAGTGTAGAATACATTTGTTTATGCCACGATTCACCAGCTTCTTCAGGAGAATGCTGTGGGAGATAGTGTCAAAGACCTTACCAAAGTCCAGGTAGACAACTTCCACAGCCTTCCCCTCATTCAAAAGGCATGTCACATGGTCATATAAAGAGATCAGGTTGGTCAAGCAAGATCTCCCTTTCATAAACCCATGCTGGCTGGCCCTGATCCCCTGGCTGCCCTGCACTTGCTGTTAAAGCTCACTCAAGATGAGCCTTCCTTGTAGATGGATGTCACATCAGGCAGCCTCCAGTCATCTGGGACCTCTCCTATTGACCAGGATTGTTGATAAATGATGGAGAGAGGCTTAGCGAGCTCCCCTACCAACTCCCTCAGCACTCTTGGGTGAATCCCATCTGGCCCCATAGACTTCTGTGTGTCCAGGAGCAGAAGTAGATCATTAACTACTTCCTTCTGGATTTTAGGGGGCATTGTTCTGCTCTCCATCCTTATCCTCCAGCTTAGGAGCCTGAACACCCTGGGGGAGGCTGGTCTGACTATTGAAGACAGAGGCAAAGAAAGCATTAAGCATCTCAGCCTTTTCCTCATCCTTGGTTGCAATGTTCCCCCCTGCATCCAGTAAGGGATCCCAGATGACTTTTTTTATTAGAGTTTGATTTAGTTTTGTTTACTTAGTTGTTATTTGTCAATTACTATTTTATAAAATAGTTATTTTACATGTGAATTTATGGACTTTGTAAATTCTGAGAACACAAACCATTCATAAGGCAGCAATTCAAACCCCGTGTCAGAAGATATAAATAGGTCACTCATGAGAAAGAGTAATTATTTAATTTTTATTTTCCTCATAATTTAGTCCTCTCTTCTCCTTTCTGACTAGTTTTTATGTGCATTGAGAACAAAACTACTCAAAGAGGAATTTTGCTTACACACTTTGTTTGAAATTGCTGGGTGCCACTCAAAAAGGGTTGAGAGTTCAGGATTTAATGTTGTAATAAAGGTATACAACCTGAAGTGAGACATTTGAAATGATACTGCATCATCAGTAAAGTGAATCCACCAGATATCTTATACATTACAATGAATTTCAAATCTCATCTCCCTACAGCACTCAAAGTGAAATGAAGCTGAATAACAAATCCTGATTTTTCACATTTACTGTTATTAAAGAATGGAACAAAATAGTGCCAAGGGGAAACAGAGAAGAAAGCTATGGCTATTCAGTTGTGAAGACAGTAAATTAATAAAACAAACCTCATTTCTTTTGTATGTGCTTTCAGTTGATGCCCTAGAGAGCAATCCCCTTCATAGGAAAGAAGGGAGGGGAACAGACAATATAGTCTACTTCTATATATTGCCTCAGTACTATCTCCAAACTGTCTATCTTCATCAGGTAATAAATTGCTGTATTTTTTTTGTTTGTTTGAGGTATTCTTTTATATATATTCAACTAAGCCTTGTGGATTTTATTTTCTCCACGGCTTTTCCACTATGTTTCATGGAAACTTTAGCAATCCCATTGTAATATGAAGAAAGGTTTAGATCTCAGAAGCCAGACAATATTCATCATGCAACACGGACTACGTAAAACAGACCATTTTGTTAAACTAATCTTTGTAACACATCATGCTTCAGATTCATGTGAAATATTAAGTCCATCTTCAGCTTTTCTGGACACAAGCTAATATGACTGTCTTTCAAATAAAGCCCTTATGCATTTTGACAAACTAAATCGTCTCAGAATGGTCTTCTGCTATGATTCTGGTTCTTTATTTCACTAGCCGTCTGAGCGATGCCTGGGCAAATATTATTGAGTTGTCATAATAGGTGCTTTTGGACTGAAATTACGAGGAACAAAGAGGTAAGGCTAAGTGGTGAAGGACAGTCAGAGATTTTTATTACATGTTTGGAACTTGATACGTTATCATCTACGTTATTGATTCACATCTGAGTTACACACATAACCTTTCTAGGAAAAAAAAAACCACAACAAAACCAACCAAACATCCTCAGACTTGCAGACATGATTCAGGAAAATTAAGGATTTTCCCATTTAGTAGATGTAATGCATCCTCCTCAAAAAGCCTAGTTGTCCAAATTTATCTGTCCTTGTCTTCTCTTCCCCCTTCAGCTGGGAGTCACCAGGGAGAAGAGTTGCTGTGAGAGTCGCTGGGGGAGGAGGGAGGGGATCGGGTGTTGCACATCCCTTTACAAATATATATATATGTATTCCCTTATCACTAATAATTAAAATCAATCAGTTTCACTTTTCAACCCAGAAAGCCTTTCTTTCTCATTTTTTCTCCATCTGTCCCTACCTTGGGGGAGGAGGGGTGTTTGAGAACATTATTGTTATTGGTTTGACTGCCAACCCAGACCCAAACTGTGACACTAACAACAGAGCATTAGTGGCGAACCATCTTGATATACAGTGAAGGTATAAACAAAAACATACACTGGTTCAGAGAATTATACTAATTCCACAATATCTAGCTTGACTTTCAGCCCAGGCCTCAAGCCTGAATCACATCCAAACAGACTCACAGGGAATGGAAAGATGTTTTACTTTTCCCACCAATAAAAGAAGAGCCATAATAACCAAAGGCCATTAGTATACTGAATAAAAATAGTCTTTATAAATCAATGGCTGATTTTTTTCTTCTCTACAGATATGGTAAATGCTTCCTAACAGAAAACCTATATCTATCTACTGTGGACAGTATTATAAATACATCCTATAGGTCTTCATGTTGGAGATGTCTAAACATATGGTTGAATATACATACCCAATTTGTGTCTGCTAAAAGTGCCCTTCTTTTTATTTAAAAAATGACTATGACTAACATGATGTAATAAGGCAATTTTGGACAGCTCCTTTCCTACTTCATTAATATGTAATTTCAGTTTTGTTTTTTTGTTCTTTCACAGCTGAACAAATAATCTTCCTCTTAAAACATAAAAAAAAGGTGATCCAGAGAGAAAGCAAACTGGTTTGAGACATTCCCATAGTTTATCTATGGAATTTGCCACTGTAATCTGGATTTCAAACAAGCATCTATCATTTACTAACAACTCATAAAACAAAAATATTTCTTCCAGGTTTTGATCTTAACCCTATTAGACAATTTACCTCCTCTTTATATTGGTTTGCTGTTATTAGCTAAGAGGATACAATTCACAATTAATTTTATGGAAAGAAAAAAATTAAGAAGATGAGATAAAGAGAAAAACTTAAATTAAATGGTTAACTTTATATACATTGCTAGCTGCTACGTATTGTGAAGGAAACTAATTGGGAAGCTATTGGGAGATATTTAAAACAGACAAATTGAAAATGTACTGCAACAATAATTAATATTACTAACTAAAGTGAGATAAAACATCTTTCAACTGTAATACTTAAATAAAGGGGAAAAGCTTCAGCTCTGCAGCACACTGGATTAAAATACAACCTCCTTATGACATTACCATGAAATTGAGTTGAAGTACATGCAGAACTAAACAGATTGCTTGGAAAGCATTCAGCTACAAATCTGTTATTTTTTCAGACCTGCTGAAATCTCAGCTGATTCCAAGGAAACTCTTTCACTTATTTGCTCTGCTGTTTAAGCAAACCATATCAAAAGCTACAGTGGTGTATATCTACAAGAGTTACTGTTGACTGGTGAAACATAGGGTATCAACATTTCTCAGGGGAAAAAAGGGAAAAGGGAAAGAAGGGAATCTAGATCAGCTGAAGTACAGCTGAAGAATTTTAATGGAGGAAAGTAAAAGAAAAGATTCACTGACAGTGTTGAAATAGTGCAGTGAAATGGATGTAGCTTCACATAAATTAATGCCATTAAAATTTTCTTAATATACTTTAAGCCTGTTCTTGTAAAGATAGCTTACATGGAGTCGGTTTCTTCTTTTATCTCTAGCTTAAAAAAAACCCAACAAAACATAACAGAGGGATTGTAACCATCACAAGAGCTAGTCCACACATTTTCTTCTTCTGAGTCGTAAAGATATATCTAAATTGGACTTCGTCCTGCAAAAATTATAGGGAATCAACAAAGACTGAAGCTACTGACCAACTGATGATCATATTTAACTTTTAGATGATTATTAGGGCCAGATACATTTCTGATACTATGCATGTTTCTTCTATTCAGCAGAACTATTTTCTGAGGTACCCAGGAGAAATGTTATTTTCATCTATACTTACCTGTATCTAGTATTTGTGTGATAGGGTCACCAGATGGTGCTGTGACACATATACTTATACTTTGCTTAATATGTACAATTCTTATCTTCAGAAAAATAAAAATATTTGATGTAATTAAAAAAAAAGATATATAGCTAGCAAATACCAGTGAGTTTTGCACTTACTGTTGTGTTTAATCAAGCTAATGTCAGTCTTGAAACAAATGCTCTATGACAGCCAAACACTTGGGATGACCTTTCTGAAATGGGAAACAAAGATCACTATTTCCAAGCTGCATTGAGATTTCATCTTCATAAGAAACCAGTTTCCAGCACTTCAGAAGCTACCACCACTCAGCAGAAGGATGGTGATATAGCTCATCATAAAGAATTATTAAAAAGGAAATTTGACTGAGTAAAATAATCATATTTATATTAACTATTGTCTACTTGAATTGCTACTATTGTCCTCCTTAAATTGCTTTCCATTTTGAACATTACATGTTTCTTGCAATGGGCATATCTGAACTCTTAAAATCAAAATCGGTTAAAAAATGAGGGATTAGACATAATCTATTATCTTGAAAATGAACAGAACAGACACTACTCTGTGTCTCTGTAAACTGACACAAATATGAAAAAACTGACATCAGTTACAGTAAAAAAGGATCACCCTATATCTACATTTAGTTTGCAATAGCTTCTATGACAACGAGATGAAAATGTTGGTTATATCTGCATTAGTAAAATGCCACACAGTTTGGTGTGGAACTCTTGGTTGACAAAGTGCTAATAAATAATCCAAATGCATGTAAATTTTGTGGAATGTCAATATTTATCAAGTTTCTAAGCTTATATAAAAGCTCAGACTAGTAGAATTTAGCAATGCTGAAATAAAATTCTGGGCTGGTCTTTGGGTTTCATATTCAAGTGTATTGGTGAATTAATCAAGTGAAAACCAAAAAGATTCCTGCTGCTCTTTTCTAATTCACAGTTGGTATTCAGAGATTCAGGTTGACTGTCCATGCCTCCCACATGCTGCTTAATTGCTTTCTTTTGCTAAGCAACAATTCAGTAGCTCACATAATAAAAAATTGTTCTATTAGGGACTATTCATAGCTTGCCTGTGTTATTCTTAGCATAATTCCTGTATTTTTTACCTGATTAAATGATAAATATTAAAAAGACTTTTTTTAGATAAACACTAATTTCATCAGAAAGTGCCAGACCATCAAGATCCACACTTGAAGCCTTCTCAGTTCAGTCAACAATGAGATATATCTTTGCTGTTCAGTAATCAGTAGTCTGTAATCATCAGAGGGAACAAAGAATTGTCTGGATTAGTAGGTCTGTTATGAAAAATCCAGATATCAAACAATTTTGACAGACTATAAAAAACCCTCCACTTTCAAGAAAAGCAAATTAGTCAGTTCAACTCTGTGATCCTCTGATATATGTAATCCATTAAAGATATTTTCTTTTCTATTTTCAAAATCTGGGTTTATAGATTTAATTCTCACAGTGATAATCCAAATATGTTGTGTAAACAGCCTTAAAATATTACAACAACCACTGAAAATATTACCATCTGGACAAGAAAGAACTATTTCATAATAGAACTTCACTTTATATGAACCGATATTGGAGAAAACAGAGACAGAAGAAAATAAATCAATTAATTTTGAAGTCAAAACAGGCTAAGTGACTTGCATTTACAAGAAATATTTTTCTAAGTTGCTTTTAAATATTTCCAGTATCGGAATTTCAAAATGTAAAGGTAAATCATTCTACTTTTCTGACTGCTAGAATATTTCCCTCTAAACTGATATTAATCTTTGTTACTACTATTGGAATCCATTTTCATCCTATCTCACCTGGGATACAGGTAACTTCTTTTATATTAATGATCTTTGGTGCACTAACTGTAAGATTAATTATTCCAAATAACATAAATGCTGATGACCACCTCTTTAGCCTAGAACTATAGTGGCATTTTGATTAGTTTAACATACAATTAGTAACCATTTTTCAAGAAGGGTTTTTTCTTTAGTCTTTGCACCATATTAATTTAGCCTCATCTAAATCAGAACTGTGGCTTGATAGCTCTTTCATTATTTCCTTTAATTTTTTTTTAAAACATTTTTTAGTAACAATCCTTTGAGAAAGGTTTACTGATCAGTGTATAAGAGTCTCCTACTGAAATTCTGGCTGGACCCTGAAGATCTGCTGCACATCTATCCACCAGGTAAGTAGGTAAAATCTGAAGCCCATAGGAGCCTCTGGGAAAAAGCATGTTTTATCACCTATTTCGGGGCAATTCAATTTCTTTTTTTCACCTTCTCTTTTTTGGTGACAATAGGGGAAAAATCATGGAAGCATCCTGCCGTTCTCTGTATTCTTATTACTTTGCAAATCTTATTCATCAGGACAATTAAAATGAAAATGCTACAATACATTAGTCAGTTAATCCCCAGCATCATCTATAGAAAACACTATATTTCAAATAATTTTTTTCCACTTTAGAACTTGACTTTTGCATTATCACTTCTTTCATTTGTTCCACACTCAGAACAGTGAATATCCTAAGGAATGTGCAGTCTCCTAAAATAATTGTAACGAGTATATGGATGAACTAATCCATAAAGAAGGCAGAATTAATCATTATAGACCACCTTAGTGGAAGACACAGATCTTCAAGAAAGTAATCATTAAGAATAATCATAGCAACTACATTTTATCAAACTCTTTTTCTATAATTTTCTATAACTTTCTCTGTTTCAAGTCATGTTGATGTAAAACTCTCCTAAATGTATGTTAAAGCAGAAACATGGAATAATGTATTAGAATCATAGAATCCTAGGGGTTGGAAGGGACCTCGAAAGATCATCTAGTCCAACCCCCCCTGCCAGAGCTGGGTCACCTAGAGCACATCACACAGGAACTTGTCCAGGTGGGTTTTGAATGCCTCCAGCGAAGGAGACTCCACAACCTCTCTGGGCAGCCTGTTCCAGTGCTCTGTCACTCTCACAGTAAAAAAGTTTTTTTCTGATATTCACCTTGAACCTCCTATGCTCCAATTTGCACCCATTACCCCTTGTCCTATCACTGGTCACCACTGAGAAAAGCTTAACTCCATCTTCCTGACACTCACCCCTTACATATTTGTAAACATTGATGAGGTCACCCCTCAGTCTCCTATTCTCCAAGCTAAAGAGACCCAGCTCCCTCAGCCTTTCCTCATAAGGGAGATGTTCCACTCCCTTAATCATCTTTGTGGCTCTGTGCTGGACTCTTTCAAGCAGTTCCCTGTCCTTCTTGAACTGAGGGGCCCAGAACTGGACACAATACTCCAGATGCGGCCTCACCAATGCAGAATAGAGGGGGAGGAGAACCTCTCTTGACCGACTAACCACACCCTTTCTAATGCACCCCAGGATGCCATTGGCCTTCTTGGCCACAAGGGCACATTGCTGACTCATGGTCATCCTCCTGTCTACCAGGACCCCCAGGTCCCTTTCTCCTACACTGCTCTCCAGCAGGTCAGCCTCCAACCTGTATTGGTACATGGTGTTTCTCTTCCCCAAATGCAAAACTCTACACTTGCCCTTGTTGAACTTCACCAGGTTTCTCTCCGCCCAACTCTCCAGCCTCCAGGAGATTTAGGTTAGACATTAGGAATAAATTCTTTAGTGTGAGCATGGTGAGACACCAGAACAGATTGCCTAGAGAAGTTGTGGATACCTCATCCCTGGAAGTGTTCAAGGACAGGTTAGATGGGGCTTTGAGCAACCTGATCTAGTGGCAGGTGTCCCTGCCCATGCAGGGAGGTTAGAACTACATGATCTTTAAGGTCTCTTCCAACACAAACCATTCTATGATTCTATGATTCTATGATTCTATGATTCTATGATTGACAGTTCATTCTGGCTAATGGTTTCAGTCATTATTGGACAAATATTATGTCTGAGTTCCCAGGTATAAAAGATAAATTTTGGGGGAACAAAGAGAACAATTTTACTGTGGAGACACCCTGACTATAGAAGACTTAGGATGCATGGATATGGTATCTCATAGTGTCTCTGGTGAAAATAAAAAGTACTTGGGAGTTTGGACTTGGGAGTCTCCTCAGAGTGACAGTCATCAATGAGCTGCAGGAATTCCATTTGGCTAAGACATGTACAGTCTTACTGAAAAGGAGATTTATAAAGGAAAATTAATACATTTCGCAGTTCAGATGGAAACCAGTGGAGGGGTACAGGGGGAAGAAGAAATGCTTTTACAAACTCGTTATAATTCAGTGAGGGAACTGTAAAGATCAAAGAACTCTCTTCTGGTTGTGGGAGGCCCAGGTGAAGAGAGGTGGAAACCCCACAGGCCTTTCATAAAGCAATAAAGGTTGATATTTTTATAGGGGAAAGGAGCATCTTTTAGAGAACTTTTACAGCCAAATATCTGCTGTAAGCTCTGTAGGAACCATTACAGAGAAAAGAAAGGAAAGAAAGAAAGAAAGAAAGAAAGAAAGAAAGAAAGAAAGAAAGAAAGAAAGAAAGAAAGAAAGAAAGAAAGAAAGAAAGAAAGAAAGAAAGAAAGAAAGAAAGAAAGAAAGAAAGAAAGAAAGAAAGAAAGAAAGAAAGAAAGAAAGAAAGAAAGAAAGAAAGAAAGAAAGAAAGAAAGAAAGAAAAAGAAAGAAAGAAAGAAAGAAAGAAAGAAAGAAAGAAAGAAAGAAAGAAAGAAAGAAAGAAAGAAAAGAAGTCTTTGAGTCTTTGAAAATAACCTTTTGGCAGAATACACTGAACATTCTAGCTGCTCTGTACTCCTTGGGTGAAATTCTGGCTTTATTGTCATAGTGACAGAAGAGACCATTGACAACTGTAAAGCTGAGATTTTCTCCCTGAACTGAAGCATTCAAAAACCTGTGAAAACTCTGAATGTCTCTCCTAAAATAAATAAAACACTCTTACTTTGAACTTTATTATTTAATCCTCTATGTAAATTATTTCTCTATTATTACTGAAAACCTTGTCCATTTATAGTGTCACATGACAGTGGACACATAAGTCTCACGGTCTCCAGAGAAATGTTCCAGGAGAAGTTTCTCCATTTTTCAGACAGAAAAGTTTCAGGAGGAAGTAAAAGAAAAGGTCTTACCCAAAGTCATAACAAGAGTCTTCACATGGAGTCTTCTCTCTTTTTTTTTTTTCCACTTTAAATAGGTCATATTCCCTTCTCCTACTTATGTTGCCTTTCCTTAAAATAGCATAAAAAAAAAGGATAAAACATGGATTACAATTCTAAGACATGCAGTTTTTTTTAATTCCAACGTTAAGGGTTAAGTGTAGAATTTCTCTGTAAGTGATTGCCTATTTTATCTTTCAACTATTTTTTCCCCATCAGTAGTTGTTCTAATTGCAATTGTAATGTCATTAGTTATCTCCTACTGTATTTGAATACTTATTTTTATTTTTTCTTGGTAAGTAATTCTTCAAGACATTGTTGCAACAGATGCTGAGCAACTCCTGAAGACAATCAACTAATTCCCTCTTGAAGGGAATAGGAAGTCAGCATTCTGTGAACTTCCTGTGAACTTCATTGTTTTTAAAGCAAGATGAAGAAGACACTGAGGACGAGGATGGATTGAGCCACAGCTTATGGGCTTTGAATTTCTTGCCCCATGATTTAGATGAGGCAACTTGTACTTGCCTCATAACGAAGTCCAAATGGAATTTTCTATTGGCTGTGATATTGGCTTTGGATAGAGAGCTCTTTATTCCTATTAAGCTCAAAATGCACAGACCTGAAGGTTGCAGTGTCACGTTTAAACAAAGAGCAGGACTTGTCTTCTCAACTTCGATCTGTCAGACTCACGCTTCTGAAATATTTATGGGCTTCATTGTTCTGTCCAGTATAAGGCATTCTTGTTAACATTTTGATATAATTTAGAGCATATTTCATAAGCGCAACTGTTAAATATTTATGACTAACACTCATTACTTTAAAAGCACTTCACAAATACATGTTTTTTTAAATTATTGATAAAGAGAGTTCGGACAGACCTTGTTTTTATTGCCCTGCACTTCTGGAAGTTAACTTTTCATATATTCTGTGTTAGTAGCCTGAGGGTCTTACCATCTTTTTTTAAGACACGGATGTTGAAATGCCTCCACTGTTTTGTTCTGTCATGTACAAGACAACCGTTTTGGTTTGTGGAGAGGGGGAGTTTACTGAACTAAGTGCAAAAGTGTATGGACTTATTGACAAAGTTCAGATACTCTTATGAATATCTATGGACAGTAATTCAGCGCTCTCAAATAGGCAGTGTGTGCTGCAGCTATAAGGTAGAACTGGTTACAGCAGAAGATAATAATCAAACCTCACCGTGATTAACATCAGTATCTAGATACAAATTCTGTTTGAGGATATCCTCGCTTCTGTCTGTGGTAATTCTTTGTTGATGCTAATAAATCAGTTTACTTAATTCAGCATTGATTGTGTATTGCTGTCCTGACAGAACAGATAAGTTTGAACTCGCAACAGCTCTCATTCAAAAGCTATTGCTGCAGAAACTCTCATTTTAGCTCTGAAGATCCCTAACTCGATATCTGCTGGAGATTACTACATTTGTGTTTTAAACTTGGGAAGATAAATAGCTAAAAGACAAGTATCAACCAGATGCTGTTTATTCTGTAAGGATGTAAGGAGAGACCAGGACCCATCTCCAAGCCAAGATCTCTCATTTCAAGCTTTGTATTTCTAAAAGAGGCTCAGTATAATACTTACCAAGATACATATCTCTACAACATAGCAACTTGTCACCCATTTCTGATTAATCAGCATAGAACCATGTGCCTGCAGGTGACCTCGTTCAGACTCTTGCTCCAGCAGGCCAATGTAGATCCAGTTTTCTGGAGTGTCATCCAAACAAGTTTTGAATATTTCTAAAAGAAAAATTATTTTCCTCCAACTCCTGAGAATTCTGGAAGATGATGAATGAGGATTCTATCTCTCACTTGGGTTTATTAATTGAAATTTATGGATAAAATATTTTGTTTAAAAAGAATTTGTAATAGTGTATTAGAGTTACAAATTATAAATTAAGACATTATTAAAATTATAATTAATTACTTGCTTAGACAACATCTGAAACAATGTCTCAGCCAGTTTGTTTTGTTGCACACATTATCTTAGGACCAACATTATCTACAAATTTATTAGACAAAAACATTTCTGCTCCTGTGCTCAAAGATGGTTAGAAAGAACTGATTTTCCGAATTAACATCTCCTTCCCTAATCAGGAGAAAAATATTCAGCTTTTTCACCTACTCCATAAAGAATGTCAAGCTTGCTTGCTTGTTCTTAGCTAATTAACTATCTCACCACATTACTAGGATATTGCCCACCCCCCCTCTCCCACCTTTCACAGGAACCTCTTGGATAACTGCCTTAATAGGCAAATTTCAAACTTTCCCCTGTTCTCAATCTGTTTCAAACACAGAGCTTATTAATGTACTATCAAAGCAATCAATTTTTCCAAAATTATATCTGGTTCTTCAGATTCAATTGAGTGGATTAGCATATCATTTGAGATGCTATAAGGTATCTAAAACATCTGTGTGTGGCTGACTCTCAGCTGGACGTGAGGCATGGTATCCTTGGGCACCTTAAAGAGACTAGAAATGATCCAGATGTTACTGAGACTTTATTTTTAACTTCATGCTTATATTACCTCCTATCCAATTATGAAGTGTTGTCCACTTTTTCTTAATGCTGGTTTCTAGTATATAGATATGTACCTGTGAGCTAAAAGTTTAAGCTCCCATCAATGAAGATTTAGCCAATATAGCCAATGAAGTTGAAGAACTCACCAGGGTTCCATTGATCAAGTGCAGTTCTCTATTTAATTTAGTTCACTCCTTTGCAGGGTCTACTGATATTAAAGATACTACACAGAATATAAAATATATGGATTAGAGATAAAGATGGATATAGGGATAAAAGATGTTATCTAACACAATATGCCTATTCAGTTGCATTTTAGGACAGCTGAACCAAACATAATGGAAATTTAGTTAACTATGTTATTAGAGACATCATATTTAATTGAATGGAATCTCACTCATCACAGAATCACAGAATGTTAGGGGTTAGAAGGGACCTCTGGAGATCATGATGCATAGACACAAGCCAAGTCTGATTTTAGTGCAGGGTTTCTAGAAGTGTTGCAGCATATCCAAAGAAGGGCAATGAAGCTGGCGAAGGGTCTAGAGCACAAGTCTCATGAGAAGCAGCTGAGTCAACTGGGGTTGTTCAGCCTGGAGGAAAGGAGACTGAGGGGAAACCTCATTGCTCTCTACAACTACCTGAAAGGAGGTTGGAGCAAGGTGCCTGTTGGTCTCTTCTCCAAATTAACAGACAATAGGACAAGAGGAAATGGCCTCCAATTGCACCAAGGGAGATTTAGATTGGATATTAAGAAAAAAAAAATTTATTGAAAAATTAGTCAGGTGCTAGAACTGGATGCCCAGCGAAGTGGTGGAGTCACCATCCCTGGAGGTATTTAGAAGACATATGGGTGTGACGCTTAAAGACATGGTTAGGTGATAGACTTGGCAGTGTTAGGTTAAAGGTTGCACTTTATCTTAAAGGTCCTTCCCAACCCAAATGGTTATAGTATTCTATGATTCTATGACTTAAGTGAAGCTCATATAGATGATACTCTACTTTCTTTCTAGTGGGATGGGCAATACACTTCTTCTCAGCAGCTTAGATCTCTGAGCAGAAAAGCAGAGAAAGAGGCAAACCTGAACTCTCTGTGAAGGGCAGGTTTGTTTCTTGAAAGTAGGAGTTGAAATTACAGGTCAACACTGGCTCCACCAATGTTTTTCGTATTAAATATATATATTATACTAGTACATATACTGAGGTGTATAACAGAATATGGCAATAATTGTATATTCTGCACATTTGCACAAAAGTGCCAGTCTTCTCCTTCCTCATTTATATATTTATATTGCAACAGAATGATTGTATCATCATGTCCAAGCCCTTCTCTTCTTTCTCCAAACCCTGAATAAATTAATTGAAGTTGTGTTGAGAGTTGGAGATTTTTGTCTTAGAGTCCAAATGAAATTGAAACGTTCTGTTTCTCCACATGTATGCATAATTTAGAAATAAAACAGTTCCCAAAAACAACTGAAAACATCTACATTAGCCCAATCCATTTGAGACATTAACACATGAAAGTGACAAACACTACAATACTGTTCTTGCAAAGTACACCATCTTCTCTACTGATGGAAACATATTTCTACTCTAGCCATCATTATATATGCACAATCCATAAGGACCAAAGAAATAAAATATGTTTCATGTACATTGATTTGGAATTAAAATCCAACTGTTAAACCTGTTTTCTGAGGCCACTGTGAAGCATTTATTTTGTTTCAAGATGGGTCTTACAGAAGAGTACTTAGTTATTTTCACACTGGTTTGTCTGCCTACTATATGTCTAAACAAGAAACTATAAATTAAAAACCAAAACAAACCAGCAAAACCCAACGTTTAAAATGTATAGTAATAGATGTTGGTGTGGAGTTAACACTGTTAAAATAAATGCTAAAAGCTCCCATGAAATAAATAAATGAAGAAAGCATAGAAATACTGAAATACTCTGCCCATTTTATTTTTATTCACTTCTCCAGCTTTTCTCTGTACTTTTCTGTGTCCTTAGTAGAAGGTAACACGTGGAAACTCAGATCTGTAGTTGGTTTATAGTTGGAAAGACAAATGAAATCTCAAAATTAGTTTAGAATCTGTCTTTCAAAGTGAAGGTTAATGCTCTGTTGCATCAAGAAGAGGCCCTTTTCTTTACTTCTGTTTTCTGTCCCTTTTCACAAGTGTATTTCCAAAGAAGATGGAATCAGTCCCCACAACACAATTTCTTTTTTACTTCTAGTTTTTTTCAAGTAACACTTTTTTTTTTTTTTTCATGTCCTGTTTATAATATACTGATATGTTTATGCCAAAGATGACATTGGAGAGTAAGGTTGTGAATAAATTTGTACTGTTTGAGTTCAACAGTTTACTTTAATTAGATGCCTGGTTTTGACAATGTTAGTACTACATTTATCAATATGTAGGTCTTGGTAAAAAATAAGAACATCCTTGACATCAAGGCATTTCAAAAAAAGAGCAGATTTGAAACATATAATCTTTCCACATAGTGGCTTGTCCTATCTTGGAAATTTTTTTCAGCTACAGGGGCCACAATTTTGTCTCTATGAGTTGGGTATGTATTAGAAGAACAGTTGTGCTAGATTGTTTCTGTAGGCATCTGAAACAATAGCTCTAGAAGGTAATGCCCTGACAGCAGCAGAGGATATTTGAGAGCGTTCCTGTTTTGTTTTGACATGGTAGCTGCTAAGAAGTTTACCTCAGTGCATATAGAGCTATAGTGAATTTGTAATCCTGAACCTTTAAAGCTCATCAGCTACTGAGGAAATCAGATACTTGGGCAACCTTATTGCAGTTTTTTGATACTTAAAAGTGGCCTGTAGCAATAGAACAAAGGTTAGTGGTTTTAAACTAAAGGAGACTCAGATTAGATATAAAGAAGAATTTTTCTATGATGAGGGTGATGAAACACTGAGACGGGTTGCTCACAGAGTTAGTTGATGCCTCATCCCTGGAGATTCAAGGTCAGGATGGATAGGTCACTGAGCAACCTGGCCTAGTTGAAGATGTCCTTGCTCATTGCAGGGGGATTAAACTACACAACCTTTAGAGGTCCTTTCCAACCCAAATTATTCTATGATTCTATGAAATGTAACAATCTCAGACACATAAAGGAACTCTGTGTTTGTAGTTTTTGCTGTCATAGTATGCATATATGCTAGTTCCACTTGTATGTTTCAGAGGTGTCCTGTTACTAGGTATATGTACAGAGATTTATATGGAACCAATTTGTGAATAAATCTGACTGGAAAATTCATTGCAATTTAAAAATATGGAAAAATTTACTCTCTACTTATTTCCTGTTTTAAAACATATGTAGAAAAATTATACAGATGGACTTCTTGCTTCAAGTCTTTGATTTCCATGGAAGAAACTTCTGCTTATTGAATTAACTATTGAGTTGCTGCTGCAAACATATGTCTATATTCAGCTGGCTGGTAATCAGTTTCAAATAAGCTCTCAATTTAATTACATTATTTTAAAAGTTATCATTTAAAATTTATCTGCATTTTAGGCTTTCTGGCAAGAAAACCGATGTAAAATTACTTCTACTTGAGCTTTGACATTATTTTAGAAAGGTATTGAACATGCATTTTAAGACCACTAATGCTGAGTAGTCCTCTGAATTGTTAGGTAAAAAACAAAAATAACAGAGTTCTGATCTGAATTTGTGCAACTTCACACTAAAGCCTCTGTATCAGGCTGTAGCATTTTCTTTCTGAGTTCAAAAGCAGGAAATGTCCTGATGTGAACAGCTGTTTCTCTCTTTTTGTTTTCTTTACTTCTCTTTTGCACCTTTTTAATAATCCCTTCTGCTTTTCTGATGTAAGACACTTTCCAATGTTGTTTATAATAAGACTCATTAATATTACAACATATATTTTGCAAGGATGAATATCTTTAATTGCATTAGCATCATACTGACATGCCAGGAAATAGAATCTAGTGATTAAAGTAATGGTGTACAAAAGACTAACAGAATGTAACAGAAGTATAACAATTTTTTAAAATGGGGATTAAAAAAAAAAAAAAAAAAGAAAAAAAAAAAAAAAAGGGGGGGAGTAGTTTATGAACACTCAGAAGTTGCTTTTTCTAAAACTTGGAATGAAAAAATAAAGTCCTGACTTTGCACTTCGTCTTGCTAACATCATCTTTAGATCCTTTGTAACATTTTCACTTCATCTGTGATTATATCCTCCCTACAGAGGCAGAAATGTAAGGAGATACATAGGCTAGCTATCAATAAGGTCATTTAGGAATCAAAAGTAATTTACCTGCAGCAGCAGCAACCTCAATATTGACTAATTTGCCATGCTCTTCAGTGTAATGCCAACCTAGATTGTTCCCAATGCACAAGATAGCTTTGTTTACAGCTAACTCAGGTATCTTTACACTACCTTGTAGCATAGATGCAGCTATATGCACTCAAATTATAAACATCTAAAGGTAGGGTCTGAATGTTCTCTTGCATTTTGTGAGGATTTAGTAAGACCGCAAGCTTACTATAGGCAATAAATGGCTAGTAGCAATTATCAACATCAAGACCTCTAAACCTTGTATTTACAAATCTGAGGTATATTTCTGAATTGCTTGCTTGTCCTAAATTACCTTAAACAACCTGAAAAAACAATGTTGTTAAGACTTATATGGGCTATCTCTAAAGAGTTACTCCCCTATTGAGTAATGTAGGCTTCTAAAAGCAAGAGTATCTTGAAAAATAATCTGTGGTAGTCTAGGTGGCACACCAAGTAAGATAAGCAGTACAGCTTTGGTGCCTGAGCTAGCTTGTCTTCAGTTACTTCAGATGGCTGCACAGCCCTGCATGTTTGACAGTCTACGTAGACGTGCAGAAGATAATTGAGAAAGAGTTTTTGTTTCAATGAAATTGATGAAGCTTTCTGGGGAAAAACAAGAACAAAAGAAGTCTTTCCCTCCCCATATTAAAAAAATAACAATTTCTCAAAAGTTCAAGTTAGGGATTTCTTACGAATGTTTTCTTGCTTTATGAAGACAATTATCAATTTTGGTTTCTTCCTCTGAGCAATAAACTTCTAAAAGCTGGACATTTGGAGTTTCAAAATGAACCAATTTTTAGGCTTAGGTAGACAGACAGACAGGGTAATGAAAAGCTGGGGCATTCAGCCTTTCTGTTCTCTCTCATATACTTCCCTGTCACTCAATCTCATCTCCTGACTGTTTGCCTTGTCATTATTGCTTTCTTATTCCCATCACTGCCTTTATTTAAAAAGGTGGTTTTAATTTAAATTTTCTATGGAATTTTTACCACAGTGAAATAATATTCTATATGAAAAAAAAATTATTGCAGAAAATTCCTTACCAGTTCTACTAATCAGTGCCAAGTGTGTAAAACAGCACAGAAACTATTTTGCTACTGAAAGCTTTTGCAATGCCTTTTACTTGACATCTCAGT
This sequence comes from Hemiprocne comata, assembly GCA_020745705.1. NCBI lineage: Eukaryota > Metazoa > Chordata > Aves > Apodiformes > Apodidae > Hemiprocne > Hemiprocne comata. The sequence goes on from CM036586.1 coordinate 178,258,431, forward strand.
CTGCTCCCCTCTTTGCAGGGACTATAGAGAAAAGGGAAGTGTAAAAGTTAGAGGAAAAACTTATATTACGGTGTCATTTGTTACAAAATATTTGTTGGACAGGAGGGAAGAAACAACATAATGTTTGCAAATATAATTTTATTTCTCTCCCTTTTCAACTTTTTTTTTCAGCAGTAAAATCTGTTTATATATATTTTTTATTTTATTTTGAGGAAACTGAGTAGTTCTCTGATTAACTGATAAAAAAAGAGGAAAATGTGCTTATGAATAATTCAAAACATGGTAGTCACAACTGGAAAAGTTCAAGGGCAGTGTAATGACAATACAACATGAACTAATTCCTATTTAATCTTCAAAATCATAATTAAACTTATCAGGAAAACATTAAAATATGAATCTTATAGCATCAAGAAAATTTTTCAGGTAGGAGCATTAGGGGGCAATGGATTCAAATTCAAACTCAAGCACAGGAAGTTCCACCTCAACATGAGGAAGAACTTCTTTACTGTGAGGGTTACAGAGCACTGGAACAGGCTCCGCAGAGAGGCTGTGGAGTCTCCTTCTCTGGAAACTTTCAAGAGCTGTCTGGATGCCTTTCTGAGTTATCTGCCCTGGTTTTTGGTCCTGTTCTGGCAGGGGGGTTGGACTCGATGATCTTCAGAGGTCCCTTCCAACCCCTGATATTCTGTGATTCTGTGATTCTATGATTATTATTTATGAGTTCATAAAGATGAATTCGGTCTTATATATTCCTTTAAAAAAAAAATAAATTCTATTGATTCTAATGGGAGAATAAATACCCCTTCAATGCAGAGGGTTTGTGCCACATTTCTTTCCCTGTATACATTATAGCATTGTACCAATTAATGTATAGAAGAGCACAGATGTAAAATGGAAGACTTGCACATAGCTATAAATGCATAATAAAGAAGATTATAAAAAATACAAAGGTTGTATTATTTATTTATTTATTTATTAAGTACCAGACAGTACATTAAAGTTTTTCAGGAAAAGTCTTCAGATCGTACTCCCAGTTATCTGTTAGATTTGTGTCAATGTGATCACAAATACTAAAAAAGAAAAAAAAATTCTTTCCCTTGATATTTTGTCATAATATAAATCCCTGAGAATACCATTAAATTCTATACTATTGTTAACTACAAATCAATAGGTTCAAGCTGATTTTCCTTTTTTTTTTTTTTTTTTTTTTAAACAAATGCCTCTATTATTACAATTCAGGGAGTCACAACACAAATTATGGAGCTATGATGTCAGAAGTAAAATATATTTGCACTGTCTTTGTTGAAGTCTACTGACAAAGAGGCTGAAAAAAATGGACAAATTAAAATGCATGAAAAAATCCAAATTAAGTGTAATAAAATGGTAGCTGTAACTCCATTTATTACAAAGATAAACTCAAATGCCCCAACATGTTTGCAATTCCATTACAAAAAAATAATTGTATCTAAATGTGCTTTTTTATGATTAGACTTTAAAATACATACATGAGTTTTCAATTGTGTTTCTTGAATGAGTTTTGTGTCCACTTTGTTAATTCTTTTGACATCATTCCATTTATTACAGCACACAGAAATTTCAGCAGTAGTCATGAGTCCAAACTCCAGCAAAAACCCTTAGATTTTAAGATGACAATGATCAAAGCAATATTATCCTACTCCTACCAGAGAATACAGACACACTACTGCTGACATCAGTGAACAGTAGCTGATTCAAACTCAGTACTAATAAATCAGTTACCATTTGTTTTTAACTGGGGAAAAAAAAAACCAAAATCTACATTGTAAACATTGAAAAGGACTGTTCTACTGTAATTTTCTTAGAACTCGGAAAATATATCTGCACTGTCAATGTTTCAGATTCTGTATGAATGTGGACACATGTCTAAAAGTCTAAAAACAGTGGCTATGCAGTCTGAGAATGTAGAGTTTGGATTTAAGCACATAATAGGACTTGAGTCTTCGTGCTAGTCTTACACCAGAATCAAGCAACAAATTAGAGAAGAAGGGAAACATGACACAAACTTACATGTTCTTTAAATATTCCCCCATGATTTGTTCAGTACTTTGCATCATATAAGCACTTGCTTTTAATCATAATAAACTTTGTTTGTAGCATAGGCCAGTGTACTTATGTTAACCTCCCAAAAACTAGGAAATAGTAATCAAAGCGCAGAGAAGTTGTGTATTTATGTGAGTGGAAGATAGGTAAAAAATTAATTCAGCCTTTAATATTCAGGTGTGACCTTCACATTTTTTACCTTCGTTTGAGTGCACTTGTATGTAACTGCTGAACAGTTACGCAGTTATCCTCTAAATGGACTTTAGGCAGGTTAATCTGATGTAATTTAACATAATTTTCCTGCCATTTTAAACCTTGAGTTTCAGACATTAATGATTGTAACAATCTGTATCTATGAGTGCTGTCCTCTGGGTTTGTGTCAAGATGATAGGTTCTCTCTTGTCAGCATGGATCTGACTGCTTTCTGTGTCAACTGATCACAAATACATTGGTCCATGTGGTTCCAAAGTTGAAATCTATCAGTTTTTTCTCATTGATCTGACCAATCTTGTCATGACTGTTTGCTTGCAATGTACAAATAGTGTGGATGACACTATATATCATTATTTGACACAAATAGTTTGGATGAAAAATACCATTTCTCAGATCAGAATGGAGGCATGTAATCTTCTTAATAATTTCAACCAAACTACAGTTGCATTCTTTGCTTAGGGAATGAAAATCATGTTACTAGAAAACTTACTGACTACCCATATAAGACTCCTTGTTTCCATTAACTGTAAGATACATGAATAAAACATATTAACATTCAAAGTAAGAATGATAATTAGCATTGAACTAATTTAATACATTTTCATAGTACCCTGGAAAATACTTACAATAATTATTAAAGTGCAGAGATTTGAAAACACATTTTTTTAATAAGTTTCAGCTGTATAAGAGCATCATTCTCTGAAGGAAAACACCCATAAAAGTATGTGTCACCACTTGGAAAAAAAAAAACAACTCTCACATTTGAATAGTTATTGTTGCAGTAATTTTTCGCATATAGAAGTTCAAATTTTGATGCAAGGTTAAAAACCACTCTTCAGTAACTGCTATCAAATATATTATTTTTATCATAAACAATTTATCAATTCCCATTCGTCAAAAAAGTGGCCAAAATGCATAAAAATTAAAAATGGCTATAATATGCCTAACGAAATGTGGTTGTTAGAAGAAGGATCATTTACTAATTTTACTGAATATTTTTTTTATGTATGTGTTTATACAAGAAGACTAAATGAAACGTTCTTACTGGAGATATGCAGCATAGATAAGTGTAAAATATAGGTGAATAAACTCTCTGTATATTTTTAAATGAGAGTTTGAGTATGTGATAACTGTAAATACCTTATAAACTATAGTTGTATTTTTTTATATAGCATTGCTGATACAGTAATAGTATTATGAAGTAAAAATACATTTTTTTCTGAAATAAAGACATGATTTGCCACACTTTAAATGCTACTATGTAATAACAGATTTTTGTGCCAAATTAGTTCAAATAGCTGGTAAAAAGCAGCGGCATGGCACATAATATCCATGTTGAACCCAAGATGAACAGGTGTCAGTGATGGTACAACATGCAAACCATTGAAGTATTTGAGATTTATGTGGGGTTTTTTTTAAGTCAACCAATTCCTTCATTATCCTCACATATTATAGCCTATTAAGGCTTTATTCTTTGAGCGATGCAGGTTTCCACCATGATTTTTTTTTTAATAGAGTAATAAACAAAACTTAGTCTCATCATAGTAGAAATAATTGCTACAAGCCAGAAGTTCTGGGTATTTCATTAACATTCAAAAAAGACCTTCTCATGAAATCTAAACATAGCTTTCAAAACATGGTACCTTCCAATAACTTGCAGGTGCAGGGACCATCTGCACAGAAAAATTCATTGGCTGTGGGCCATTACAATGTTGCCATACAATATCTGTCATTAAATTACAATGTCATGTTGCTAATATATTTTCCCCACATTTTTAAACTTTAATTGTCTGTTTGATTTTATATGGTAATATTTTATAAATAAACACAATCATGAGAGCATGTACTGTACATACACAAATAATTTAAACCATCAAGCTGGATTATTTTTGATGGTGCAATATTTAAATTTGGTTTCTTTGCAACTTTACAGATAAAACCTAGGATGTATAAAGCTCTAAGGGTTAGAATATAATGCATTCAGTGTTTATTTTTTCCAAGAATAATAATTGTCATAAACAGACAAACACACAATAGCTCAAATAAAAAGACTATAAAAACCAAACTGTTCTCCTTACTCCCAAATTTGTCTTGTGTGCAGAAAAATTCTGTTTGTCTAAAAAGCCTAATATTAAAGAAGTTGTGTAGTTAAAAGAAAGGGATTTTCTAATAGTACTAATTCAACTTTCAAAGAACTCAGTAGATGGTACAGTTTCAACAGGATAAATACAACGATTGAGTTCAGCTATGCAAAATGACTCATTATTTCACCTTATCATGTGTAAATCATAAAGTATATTAACATCTTATTACTCAATAAATAGTATCAAATAACAAGCCTGTTTGTTAATTTCCTACAACACAGATTTGTTTCTCTGAAACAATGAAAACCATCTTAACTCATTATTCACTTGTGAGGAGTTTAATCTGTAGTTAGAATCTCATTATTTGAATATGGGTCAATGCTTATGACTTTAATTTCCTCTCTTCTAAAAATCAGTATTTATTTTAGCTTCAAAGCAATAGACATTGTTTAAAATTTTGACACGGTGCCAAGATATATGCAGACACACATGCAGCTGTGTAAATTAGATGTCTCTGCTTATATATGTGTACATGTTAGATACAGATTTCCACTTTAATATTCTACCATTTGGTAAAATTGAACTCATCACTAGAAGAAACTGTATATAAAACAAAGAAACAAACAAACAAACAAACAAAAACATAAAAAACCCCAAAAAGTAAAAGACAAAATATTTCATGTCCTATTCGTAATCTGGCAGGGGCTCAACTCATATTCATAGATACTCGTCACATCTGGTGTATGTGGCATCAGTAATAGCAAGGTCATAGACACAATATCATAATCAACATTCTGTCATCATTTCCAATATAGAATGATAGAATCATAGAATTGTTAAGGTTGGAAAGGACTTTAAAGATCATCTAGTTCCAACCCCCCCCTGCTATGAGCAAGGACCCCTCACACTAGACCAGGTTACACAAAATCTCATCCAACCTGGCCTTGAAAACCTCCAGGGATGGGGCATCAACAGCCTCCCTGGGCAACATATTCCAGTACCTCACCACCCTTATAGTGAAGAATTTCTTCCTAATATCTAACCTAAATCTACACTCTTCCAGTTTAAAGCCATTACCCCTTGTCCTATCGCTTTCTTCTCTGATGAAAAGCCCCTCCTCAGCTTTCCTGTAGGCCCCCTTCGGGTACTAGAAGGCTGCTATAAGGTCTCCCTGGAGACTCCTTCTCCAGGCTGAACAGACCCAACTCTCTCAGCCTGTCTTCATAGCAGAGCTGCTCGAGCCCTTTGATCATCTTTGTGGCCCTTCTCTGGACCCCCTCCAGCAGATTTATATCTTGTGCTGAGGGCTCCAGGGCTGTAAACAGTATTCTAGGTGTGGTCTCACCAGAGCAGGGTAGAGAAGTAAAATCACCTCCCTGGTGACCACACTTCTTTTAATGCAGCCCAGGATGTGGTTGGCTTTCTGGGCTGCAAGCGCACGCTGGTGGCTCATGTCAAGCTTCTCATCTACTACCACCCCTAAGTTCTTCTCCTCAGGACTGCTTTCTAGCCATTCTCCCCCCAGATTGTATTTGTGCCTCGGGTTGCACCGACCCAAGTGCAGGACCTTGCACTTGGCCTTCTTGAACCTCATGGGGTTGGAATTGGCCCACCTCTCCAGCCTGTCAAGGGTCCTCTGGATGGTGTCCCTTCCTTCTAGAGTGTCAAGCACACCACACAGCTTGGTATCATCAACAAACTTGCTGAAGATACATTCAATCCCGCTGTCCATGTCTCCCAACAAAGATATTAAACAACACTGGTCCCAGTACTGACCCCTGAGGAACACCACTCATCACTTGCCTCCACACTGAGCTATTGACCACAACTTGCTGGGTGTGACCATCCAGTCAACAAAAATTATCTAACTCTTGGGATACATAACTATCTCAAGGAACGCAGATATCATACAGTTATTTTCTCCTTCATTCATCGGGTTAATTGTGCACTAATCTCTATAGGACCAAGATCACCATCATTGAACACAGCTAAAAGCAACAGAGAGGAGGTTCAGGGAGTCTGTGGTAGGCCTTTATCTGTGTTAGATATAAGTGTGATCAATAATTTTTCTTTTAACTGATTTACTGACAGTGAAAGTGTGATAGAAGCTGAGAGACTATCCAAGATAAATTCTTTATCTTTCCTACTTCCTATATCTCCTATATTTTCTCTAAGCATACAATAATGGCTCTGTTAAAGATTTGATGGTGGCTTAAATGGATCTTTGTTCTGATACAATATTGGAATTGTTATGTTTTAATGTGTATATGAAGTATATTAATTTATTCTTCACACATGAAACTGCATAAAGCATGAAATACACCTCATTGTCTTAAATCAAGTATTGAGTAGAGCCTAACAACAGGTCTAAATGCTTCAAACAATTATAAACTTAGGTATCGTGACTTGTGGATATGATTTTATTTTTCATAAAATGTTCTCAGTTTTAACTTATATCCTTCAAAGTCTTGACTGAAAAGCACAGATAGTCATACTAAAGCAGCTTCACAGTGGATTAAGGATTAGATGAATAAATAATTATCCAGTCACTTATATTAATTGGTAAAACAAAAGAAAAAAATAACCAAATTTTTAAGGCAAGGGATGCATCTCAAGGAACCCAAACGAGAAATACACACTGTCTAAATCATGCAAACTTATTGACTGATATATTGGTAAAATATGGTAACTCTTTTGAGGGGCTGGTTTTAGAAGTAAAGCACTTCAACTACTAATGTTTAGTGCTGCTCTTTGTTACATTTCTTTCATTACATGTATTATATTCTAAATCAAAGGACAAAAAATATGTATCTAATTGTGATGCCTCCCCCAGCTATTCCCAGAATGTCTTGTACCTCATAGTTATATCTAAAATAAAAGTAGCTGTAGCTTGATAAGTACAGGTATAGCTTAGTAAATACTATTTTAGAAAAAAATCCAATTATAAATACTTTTTATTGATTTAGTCAAATTATTGGAACATACCTTCAGTTTTTTCACGTTAGTTTTAGATATTCTTCTGAGACAGAGGAAATACAGATGGCATTGTATTTTGAAAGTGAGAAGAATAAGTGTAGATTCCAAGGTTAGAAAAGAAAGCTGTAGATGCTTTCTTTGAGTATATGTTAACTTTTCAATTTTCTTATTATTTTGTATCAAAAATCTCAAACCTGCACAAAGCAACAGAAGACCTCTGCCTCACAATTCTTACTTTTATCTGGGCAATAAATTAACTCAACACTAATGTCATGTTATATTTATAATTAAAATAGCTTAATTTGGAGGCAAAATTGGTTAAAATACTGTTCAGACATTATTATAGCTTAATGGTTTAATGTACTGTGGATAAAAGTGAAAAAGGAGAAGTCAGTCCTCTTGTTATACTTTCACCATTTAAATAAAATAAACTAACATTTAATAAACACTCTCTAACAACATCGGTTTGGCATAATTAAGTAATGTATTTGACTCCCAGCTACATCCTATTACAACTACCTATTACAGCAACCAAACCAATTTATTCTACAAAAGTTTTTTTGCCATGAGAGGAACCTTAATTGAGCAAGAAATGTTTATCTCTTCTGGGATTTAAAGAGTGAGAAGCATACTAAGTTTACAGTTTTCTCTGCAAGACTCTGAAATCTCCCTTTTGTAGGCACTTGATGTCCAAATTTGATGTTGCTCTGACAGGTTACTCTATAGCTGTTTCCTCAAAGATACATGTTAGATTTTTAAGCATAATATCCAAATAAGCAATATTAATGAATGATTTTTAATGCAATTTCAAATAATTCCAGGGGTAGAATTATATTAATGCAATAACTACTAAAATGTCTGTAATTCTAAAGCAATTAACTTCAAGTCAAAACTAGTTTTCTGAGTCTAAACGAAATAATATTCATAAAATCATATATGTGCAAATAAGAAAGCAAATTTAGGGCATTCTGGATCAAAGGAGTTTACATAACATCTCTAACCTTTCTGAAATACTACCTGATAAGGAATATAGTATCAGCAGAAAGATATATATTAAAACACAAAACCAATTCATAATAGGTTCAGTAGGCATTTCATAATGTGTCACGGTTTGTCACAAACCAGGACATAATGAATTATGTGGAGTAGTTTCGTTTAAATCCGAAAACCATTTGGACAACAAGAACGGTCTCTTCAAGTACATTGGAGGTAAAATGAAGACCAGAGGAAACATGGGCCCACTGCTGAATGAAGCTGGTGCCCTGGTGATGGAGGACACAGAGAAAGCAGAGTTACTTAATGCCTTCCTTGCCTTGGTCTTTACCACTAAGGCTGACCCTCAGGATTCCCAAACCTTCCAGACCACAGAAGTCAGCAGTGAGGAAGACTTTACCTTGATTGAATAAGACTGGGTTAAAGATCAGTCAAGGAAACTGGACATCTTCAAATCCATGGGCCCTGATGGAATGTACCCATGTGTGTAGAGGGAGCTGGCAGAAGTCATCACTAGACCGCTCTTCATCATCTTTGAAAAGTGTTGGAAAACAGGAGGGGTGCCTGAGGACTGGAGGATAGCTAAAGTCACTCCAGTCTTCAAGAAGGGCAAGAGACAGGACCGAGGTAACTTCAGACCAGTCAGTGTCAGCTCCATCCCTGGAAAGATGATAGAGTAACTGATTCTGGGGGTCATCTCTAAACACTTGGAAGAAAAGAAGGTTATCAGAAGAAGCCAGCATGGATTCATCAAGGGGAAATCATGTCTGACTAATCCAATAGGCGTCTATGATGATGTGACAGAATGGATAGGTGCAGGGAGAAGAGTGGACGTTGTCTCTGCCGACTTTAGCAAGGCTTTTGACACTGTCTCCTATAACATCCTTGTGGATAAGCTCAGGAAGTGTGAGTTAGAAGAGCAGATAGCGATAAAAAATGGCTAAACAATAGAGCCCAGAGGGTGGTGATCAATGGTGCAGAGTCCAGTTGGAGACCTGTGACTGGTGGTGTTCCCCTGGGGTCACAACCAGTCACCAGGGGAATAAGACCTGGGCCCAGTCTTATTCAACATCTTCATCAATGACCTGGATGAGGGGATGGAGTGTATCCCCAGCAAGTTTGCTGATGATACAAAGTTGGGAGGATTGGCTGATACACCTGAAGGCTGTGAAGCCATTCAGCAAGCTCTAGACAGACTGGACAGCTGGGCAAAGATGAACGTAATGAGGTTCAACAGGAGGAAGTGTAGAGTCCTGTACCTGGGGAGAAAAAACACCATGCACCAATATGGATTAGGGGTTGACCTGCTGGAAAGCAGCCCCATGGAGAAGGACCTTGGGGTCCTGGTGGACAGCAAGTTATCCATGGGACAGCAATGTGCCCTTGTGGCCAAGAGAGCCAATAGTATCTTGGGATGTATTAAGAACAGTGTGGCCAGCAGGTCAAGGGAGGTTCTCCTCTCCCTCTACTTTGCCCTCGTAAGATCACATCTGGAGAATTGTGTCCAATTCTGGGCTCCCCACTTCAAGAGGGATGGGGTTATACTGGAAAGAGTCCAGTGGAGAGCTATAGGGATGATTAAGGGACTGGAATATCTGTCCTACAAGGAAAGGTTAAGAGACCTGGGGCTTTTTAGTCTTGAGAAGAGGAGACTAAGAGGGACCTTATATGTCTATAAATATGTGAAGGATGGATGTCAAGAATGAGCCAATCTCTTTTCAGTGGTGCCCTGTGATAGGACGAGGGGAAATGGCACCAAGATGCAACACATGAAGTTCCACCTCAACATGAGGAAAAACATTTTTACTGTGAGGGTGATGGAGCGCTGGAATAGGATGCCTGGGTAGTTGTGGAGTCTCCTTCTCTGGAGACTTTCAAGACCCGTCTGGACGCGTTCCTACATGATCTTCCCTAGGTGTTCCTGCTGCAGCGGGGGCATCGGACTTAATCTTCAGAGGTCCCTTCCAACCCCTATGATTCTATGATTCTATGATTTTCTTCTCACTTTCAGAGTACTTTGCTTATTTAGTTGTTTTGTATAGGAGGAATATTTTAGTTCTCTTCTCTGAAACACTACAACTGGCTGATTTGCAACGAAGAGATTGAGTTTGTTACATTGATTTGTCTCTAAGTACTTTGATGTTGGCTTTATGAAAGGGAAGGATTTGGAGTGGCAAAATGTTCTGGAGTTAATACATTATTGCTCTTGTTTTTTTCCATAGATTCATGGAATCACAGAATGAATGAAGTTGCAGGGAGCTTGTGGAGACAACCTAGTCCAAACCTCTCTGCTCATAGAGATATGAATTACAGTAGATGGCTCAGGGCTCTGTCCACTTGGTTTTGAATATCTCCAGGAATGGAGAGCCCACAACCTCTCCAGGCAATCTTTTCAAGCATTTGGCAGCCCTAAGAGCAAAAAGTTTTTCTCAATTTTGAAAAAAAATCCTGTGTTTTTTCTAATTTAATGATTAAGGGACTAGAACACTTGCCTTATGAAGAAAGGCTAAGAGACCTGGGGCTTTTCAGTCTAGAGAGGAAAAGACTGAGAGGGGATCTAATTAATGTTTATAAATACTTGAGGGCTGGGCATCAAAAAGGCAGAAACAACCTCTTTTCACTTGTGCCCTGTGATAGGATGAAGGGCAATGGATTCAAACTTGAGCACAGGAAGTTCCACCTCAACATGAGGAAGAACTTCTTTACTGTGAGGGTGACAGAGCACTGGAACAGGCTCCCCAGAGAGGTTGTGGAATCCCCTTCTCTGGAGACTTTCAAGACCTGTCTGGATGCCCTTCTGAGTGATCTGCCCTAGTTTTGGTGCTGCTCTGGCAGTGGGGTTGGACTTGATGATCTTCAGAGGTCCCTTCCAACCCTTAGCATTCTGTGATTCTGTAATTCTGTGATTCTGTGATTATCAGTCCACTGGCTGGGAAAATTGGTTCCTAATTTCTGCAAGTGTGCTGCTTAGAAGAGAGTTCCATGGAAAAAAAAAAAATCAGTAGAATTAAAATTGGCTTCATCCTGGCCCAAACCAAGACAGATGCTTAATCTTATGAATCATCTTTGATTTCATCTTTCAATTGAAATTAAAAATTCCTATGCCAGCATAAGGAAATGGGATACAAACCAAAGAAAATGTAAATGCTGACAAGTGTGGGTTTAGAGTTTGGGGTTTTTTTGGTTGGTTAGTAGGTTTTGTTTTTAAATCCTATGAGCACATCACAGAAACTTTTACAATCAACACAAATTCTTGTGAATTCACACTGAAAATCAAGCAAAAAAAAGACATGGGAAGGTGTCCTGATTTGAGCCAGGATGAAGCCAATTTTCCTTTTACAGATTTTTTTTTTTCCTTCAGTAAGCTCTCTTTTGACTAGCAGCAAGTGTTCCAGCTAATGGACTGAGAACACTGGAATGTTTATGTTTCTGCTGAGACTCCAAGGTCGCTTCTTAGCTCTGCTGCTACAGAGGCTACTGGGGCAGGAGGACTGTATCTATGACTCCCCTGTAGGAGGCTGGACTAGACAGACAGCAGAACTGACCAAAGGGATTCCATTCCATATATCTACGTAAGCTCCGAGGAAGGTCAGAGATCACAGAAGACAACTCCCTTCCTGCTTCTTCTTCCCTTCTCTTCTGTCCATGGCCAGCGTCCGGGGAGGACTCCATCCATCCATCACCATCGACCCGTAGGCTCAGGCATCCTTAAGACCTCATAACCCTCATAACCCAGCCCCTGTCTGCTCTGCCTTATCTCCTGGCTGCAGGCTGAGATGTTTCAGGACTGCTCACAGCTAAGGGGAGTGCCGGGGGAGCTGCTGGAGGTGGGGGGAGGCAAGAGGCTTTTGCACATTCCTGAACATACTTGTATATAATTGTACATAGAACTAAAGCTGTCTAGTTTCGTTTTCAATCCAGCAAAGTCTCTCTCCTTGTTATCTCTCTCCTTTCTCTACCTGGGGGAGGGTAGAGGGGATTGAAAACATTGTTGTCTCTGGTTTAATTGCCGATCTTGAGTCAAACCGTGACAGAAGGCAGTAGATTTTCTAAGGACTTGCGTAAGAACAGTATTATCCTTACAAATGGAACAGCAACAAATATGTAAATTATATTTTGAGAAGTCAGAAAACGTTTCAGAAGTTATTTTAGAAGTATTATTAAGAATATAGCATGTCAGAAATATAGTTTGATTTCACAAATATTTTGTTAACTTTGACATTTTTTTAACCTAACTTAAAATCTTTTGTTTCCTATCTTATTTTTCCTCGTTTTTTTTAGTATCTCTAGTATATTTAGTACTCCTGTTAAGAAGTTTTCTTAATTTAGTTTTTCTGTTGATAATGTTATGGATTTAACACCTTTGATTTACCACATAATGTTTCAGCTAAAGCTTTGCTGATCAAGACATTTTTATGCTCCAAAACTATGCATTCTACTGAAATGTATTCAAATAAAAGTGAAAGCCCTACTCTGGAGATCCTTGTAAAATTTTTGTAAACATAACCAATGGAGTTTGGATAAAAGCTGTGTTTTAAAGCTGTACATTGATATCCATTATTGTTTACCTTTAATAGTAAATAATTCACAGAATCACAGAATCATTCTGGTTGTAAAAGACCTTGAAGATCATAGAGTCCAACCATTTGTTACATATATGCATGAAATTATGGGAACATGTGCTTTATAGCATTCTTATTGCAGAAAAAAGGTATTGGTCTTACTGTGTCATAAAAAGAAAATTAATGAGCATTCACTGTGTAAGAAGGGATAACTAGTTAAGTGAATACTAGGACTTTTGGAGCTGCTTCAAATGTAGCAATAATCAGGCTTAAATAATTTAAATATTCTTCTGGATGTTAGTGTTTAGTTAGTTCATTTTGGGGTATTGCCTACTGAACACATCTATATTCTGTAAACCAGAAGAAACAACGCACCTCCTGAATCTGGTGGGACAGTTATTGCAAAGTTCCTTCTCCTGAATTTGCTTGTAATTGAGCAGTTTATGTCTGTCTGAATGTTATAATCACTGCATTACATGGTCTAAAGAACATCCTCTTCTTTTCTCTCCATTTTGCTGCTGGCAAGAAATAATGCAGTCATTTGCCATTAGCCTGAATGAAGAGATGAGGATGTTGTAAATGACTAATCAGCATCCAACATCAATCAGAATGAAGAATGTTGGCATATATAAGTGCTGACCAGGCAGCACCCAGGTTTCAGAAACTTAAATTAGCATTTATGTTGAGCTAACAATATAACTTCTTAAATTATTTTATTTTAATCAAGGGAGGTCATAGAGAATTCATTCTCAATGCAGGTGATACATTTCTGTGTCCTAAGACAAGTGAAGTCAACTATTTTACAAAGGTGCAATCTCTGATTTCCAAATGATGCCCATAAACTAATGTCCTGGTTTGAGCCAGGGTGAAGTGAACTCTCTCATTGCTGATTGTTTTTTCTTCCAGTGAACTTCTTTTAGCAGCACCAGTGGACTGATAATAACCGAGGTCACTTCTGAGTGTCTGCAGCCTCCCCCCTACAGGGGAGCAGATTAGACCGAAGGCAGGATCAGAAAACCAGAATATTCCCTTCTCATAATATTTTCTCTATTTGGCTTTCAGTATAGGTTAAGACATCTCAGAAGTCAAGCCTCTCTTTCTCCTTTTCCACTCCCTTTTCTGCTTACTGTCACTTCTATCACCCTCTCTTTGGCCCTCTTTTTTTTCCCATTTTTCTTCCCAGCCGACACCCGAGGGCCCCGTCCGTGCGCCCGGACACTCCCCCCTTCAGCTGGAGTCACCAGGGAGAAGAGTTGCTGTGAGAGTCGCTGGGGGAGGAGGGAGGGGATCGGGTGTTGCACATCCCTTTACAAATATATATATTCCCTTATCACTAATAATTAAAATCAATCTGTTTCACTTTGCAACCCAGAAAGCCTCTTTCTCATTTTTCTCCCTCTTTCTCTACCTTAGGGGAGGGGGGTGGGACTGAGAGCATTATTGTTGTTGGTTTGACTGCCAACCCAGAGCCAAACTGTGACAACTAATTTAGACTAAATATCAAACTTTCAGATAGCTTTAGTTAAGTAAGATGGTTCCTACTTTGACAATGAAAAAACAATAAAAATTACTATTATAAAATGGATTGCATCATATTATAAGGAAAATATGAACTAAACAGACAAAAATATGACATAAAAAAACTCTGGAAGAAAAATAGTTAAAAACAATTTTGTTAGTAAACTGGAGAATTTAGTTCCTGTTTCCAGTTTATTTACTGCTTGGCTTTTTGCATACTCTTTTCTGGCTGGAAGTATATCCCTATAGTTCATCCCTTTCCAGTAGCATCTTCCCTTGCCTTAGGAATATTCATGTGTGTTTTCCCTTCTGATTTTCTCTATTCTCTCACTTCTCAAATAATAATCTTTTTATTGGCTCAGTGTTTTGGTTTTGGTTTTGTTTGTTTGTTTTATTTTTCCTTTCTAAGAATTTTTAATGGGGACACAATTATTATTTTTCCTTACTATTTGTTCAGCTTTGTTAATGGTATGAAAATATTAGAAAATCTGAAGACTGAGTTTTTACCACTGGGGATTCACCCATTGTCTAAGAAGCGAAATACAGGATCAAAATGTTCCAGATGATACAGAGGGTATGTTACAGTATTTGTGTGCTTCTTATTCTGCATTTGGGATGATTCCTAGGCAGTTCATAATCATGATACAGGAGCAACAGGCTTCTTCACAGCCATTCTTCCCAGGACATGAAAGTGGTAAAACCAGTGGTAATAATTCTTTCAGTAGATAAGACTTTGAATGTATGGGAAATCTACAAAATTGGAATGTCATGGGTTTCAGAGTACAATAGAGTTTCAAATGGAATTTTATAAATCATTTAAAATGAAGAAAAAGAAAAAAGGTAGAGGAGAGAGTTCTGAGGGGTTTGGTTTTTTACTGTTTTTTTAAAAATGGAAACCCACTTTGAAATTTTTATAACACTAATGCTTGCCTTGGAAATGAAAAGAAATATTTCTCAAACAAGTAACTGTACTTTTTAATTACTTTGAAAAGTAGGTGTTGCAATTTTACATTTCAAATCACACTATGAAAACAGGAACTGCCATTAAAATGAAAAAAAAATTGAAAATATCAGTTAATTATATTTCAGTTAAACTCAACCTATATGCTTTTTATTTCTTTTACCACAACATTGGGAGCTTCAACTTGACAGAAACAATTTTTCATTTCTGGCTTCCATTTCATACCGAAAGCTCCATGTGTGTCAGATTACATCTATTTGAGCTCTGTCTTTTCGGTCACATACTATACTTCTTTGAGTGACTAGATCAGATGGAAGTCACTCCAAGAAAGTGGTGATTGCTTTTTAGTTGCAGCATAACTGATCCTATCTGATCGTAAAAAGGATTTAGAAATTATATTTCCATAAGAAAGTAGCAAATTGAGAGAAAAGAAAACAACAAGAATTTATCTCAAAGTACAGTCCAAATAAACATATTTAGTGTTATTTGTATGTTATGGGGCATTTAACCTTTGTTCATTAATCTAAAAGGCTGAAAGACTTTTAATAAGTCCTGTGTCATATCTGAAAAAGCGTTTCAGTTGCTTTAGATATTCTAGAGACTTACAAGCACTATGAGGTGCCATGTTTATAGGCAATAGAACTGAGCCCTGAGAGACTGCAAAGGAAGAGAGACTAGTCCCATGGAAGAAGGATGGAAAAAATTTATAGAAACCATGAGAGGTGTGCAGAACTTTTTTCTGAAGTTTAGCAGATAACTGAAGTCAAACCTGAAAAGCAAAACCTGTTCTGAAAAGATCAAAAGTACAAGTTTCTTATTTTCTCATTTTTCTTTAGTTAAACTGAAGCTTTCTATAATTCTAATGAAAATTATTTTCATATATAGCCTTAGAGAGCATCTTATTCTGGTTTCAAAAATCTTTTGTCATCTTTGAGGAGCTTACTTTATAAAACTAGCTCAGGATTTTTATTTTTTTGCCATTACTAGTGCACACAGTTGTTAAGTTCCTGGCAGTGCACACTTGCTGGACTTGCCTAGAATTGTGTTGTCCTGAACTGATTTGAGCTTCCATGGTGTTTAAGCAACTATTCCTTGACCTAACATAGTTGAAGCCCTGGGAATATCATTTGCAGTTAAGGTCTGAAACCCCAAGGTGTTCCCTACATAACAAACAGGACCCCTTTGAGAAAACTTGTGCAAGTTTCAAACTTTAGTTGGGAACTTGTGTGACACACTGTTCCACTGTTGTGAGAAAACACATAAAAGTAAACCCAGCCATTCTCTTCACAATAAATGAACTGATGAAAATACCGACTATGAACATCAATCTCCTAGTGAAGATCTCCGGGTCCTGACAGCTCATTGTAACCCTCCCGAACTCAGCTTGAGGAATACTGTAATGCAGCCCTAAGAACCCAAAGAAACATTGTGATAGAGTACAGAACACTAGAGAAAAGGAATCAATACTAGGAAGGTTTTTGTATAAGTTTTAACTGCATTGATGAGGATTTTCTGTACTGAATGGATGATTTGGATGAGTGTTGCAACATTTATTGGTACAACATTAAATTCTTGGTGCCATGTAAACATGTTCCACATAACCACAGAGAAGTAAGAAGGTAGCTCCTTTTCACAGTTATTCTTGCTTGCATGCGTGTGGGGTAATGCATAATAAAGTCCCAGACAAGAAGATAAATGAGCATATTCCAAGTAAAAATAAATAAATAAATAAATAAATAAATATGTTCATACAGGGAAACAGTGTCATGGCTTTGGAAGTGATAGTGTCAAAAGTAAATCTTGACACTTTTTCTCACTAATTATCAATAATGATGACAAGGAATCACACCTCTCACCACAATAAAATAGGCTGCATTAAAAGCTATTCATTTCTGCATGTTCTCATCAATCAAAGAACTACAATATTTGTCTGTGTGTTCCTAATTTACCCCAGAAAATAAACCTATTTTGTCTACATAATTTGTAGTACTGCTAAACAAGCAGTTCACCTGTGTTAAAGAAATTGAGGTAACTATTTGTTTAAACATACTACCTGTGAAGAAAATGCTAAAACTATTAAACTAGTCTATCTCTGTATGGAGAAATAACCCGAATATCTGCATCATGTTAACACCAGAAATAGATCATCTAGGATTTGGAGAAGACTATTTCTTTCTCTGTGGGTTTTTTGGGTTTTGTTTGGGTGTTGTTTTTTTTTTTTTCTTTCTCTTATAAAACTCTGCTGTTCTCAAGTTTTCAGCAACTCAGAAATTACTTTTCACTGATTTATTTGATAATATGTAAGAAAGCCTGAAATAGATAACATTGACTACCAGATGACAACAATGTGGAAACATTATTGATTAATTTTAAAATAACAAAAATATCACAAATATACAGATTCGCAACAAATCACCCAAGACAGTTAATTTCTTTTCCCAAACTAGAATCAGTGTCTCATCAACATCACTGTGTCAAACAGCTTTTCACAGCTTCCAGGTCCAGGTTCAGCTATATATTTATCATACTGGACAGGAAGCCTTTCTATACTGTTTCTATACTGTTACATCCACACAGAAAAAAAAACAACAATAACAAAACATCTACAAAGACAACACAGGAACAGTGTTATGTATTAGCAGGTATCTGAGAAAAGAGCTATGATCCAGACTTCGAAGCACTCATGCCCTTGTGTTACATGTAGCCAAAATCTGCTGAAGATATTCAGCTGTCATGCAGAGATCCTCTGAATCTCTAAAGGTGAAACCCACACTGCTGAATCTCTCTAGACCCTGTAAAAATGTTTATCAGCAGTGTCCACAGATAAAGGATCTGGAGCAGTTTTAAAAACTGCAGTTTTAAAAACTTAGATGTAGATATCTGTATATGCCTATGTGAGATCTCCATATCTCAATTCTCTTTATAGGCAAAGGAGATATGGATAATCTATTCAACAGAGACTGGCAAGCTACATATGATGAAACTGAGATTTCTATCAGGGTACGATTAACAGCTCTATATATTCCTTTCACTTTACTAACTAGATATGCAGAGACTATGATGGAAACGCGCAGATTTAGTTAATATATAAATATCTACATGGCAGACACCTACCTTTAGGCTCCTGAATTTGGAGATATCTAAAAGACTTCATCTTGTTACTTTAACCTGTTGCCATAGCTTAATGACTGAGAGCCTTCCTGTTATCACCTTCTATGTGATAGCTCACTAAATTAACAGGTAACTTAAGCATCTGCACAGGACTCAAATCTTCAACACAATAAAATTTAAAACTGTTTTGAAACACTGTATAAAGTAATTTGTCATATTGTGTCTCTAATTTTTTTAAAATCTATTGTGTGTTTGAGGTGGATTTTACAATTTCTAGTGCTGAGTTTGCTATGGACAAAGAATCCAAACAGATCAGTACTCAAGTGACAAGGAACTTTCAGTCTTCAAAAGAAAAGAGAACATAATATCACAAGCTGGTGGGAAACTCTAGATTGAGATTGGCATTGCTTACTGCTAAAATAGAAGCCACATAGTTCTACAATCATCTGTTCCACAAGTATGCCACTTTGGAAACATGCCTACTTTTCCTTCTACTAAACCTATAGATGGGACAGAATATTAACAACGTGCTGTAGGAAAAGAAAAAAGAAAAAACAAAAAAACCTCACAAACTTGTCTTTCTTATGATTTTTAAGAAAATATTGATTTATTTGTGCTTACTGTATCTGCTCCTTCACCACAGAAAAAACATTCCTATGTTTGCTTTCTTAAAAAAAAAAAAAAATTCCAAAAACCAAACAAAGTGGAATAATAGCAATGCAAACTAAAGTTATTAACAGCCTGTATGTTACTCGGAGAACCACAGTGATGACGGATGATACAGTGATGACAGATGTGTCCTTTCTCCTATTTTAAATTCTCTCAACTACATAAATTAATAATGTCATCAATAGGATTGCTAGCTGTTCACTCACCTTCTGCAGCAGCTGTTGCGTTATTCCTGGCTTCGGTTGTTTGATTACTCCATCTAATTCAGTATTCCAAGTCAGTGCAGGACCTGCTTGCAGCAAGTAAAAATCTACAGGTGACTGAGGCAGAGAAAGGTGTTAAGTAATCATTGAAACTGGGTGTCTGACTTGCTGTTTAACTGGAAAATATGTGGGGTTCATTCTGAAAGTGTCTAAAAAGTGGTTGGGGTTTTTTATTATGTCTTTTGGGGGGTTCTTTGTTGCTTTGGTTTGGTTTAGTTTTAGGGTTGTTTTTCTACTGTTGCCCATAAGATATGCATGATATTGGGTCCATGACAGCTCCTTGAGACAAATTCTCATTCATGTAATCTCAGCCATTTGATGTCAAGAGAGTTCATTTAAGCAGTGGTTTCTAAAATATATCTGATGAATATTTTTTTTCTATTGGTTTAGTTTGACCAGCCAGGGCAGATAGCATTCAGATCAGCATTTAACTCTGTGAAAAAAACAGAGATCAAAAAGTCTGTGACAAAGGCTGTCTCTCTTTGATCTGATCTATGATCCCATTGATAATCCCACAATAAACAGCATTCAGGTCCCTGTGGAATTAATTAAATATATTGAAGATATTTTAATAATTAATTCTGAAGATTTCAAGGATAAAAAAATACTGTATTTTTTAATTCTTTCCATGTACCGATCCCATGGAGAACAGCAGAAAAGCAGAAAATAAATTCAAGCTTCATTGAATGCAATCACTGTAAATACTTTGTGCGTTCATGACCTAGGTTATTGAACTACATGTATTCATGTTTATTAATAACTTTGAAGCCTTCAAAGATACAAAAATATACTCTATAATGCCTGACAATCTAGTCCATACACCCCATTTTCAATAGAAAAAATGTTTTGAACTATTCGTAATTTCTCAGAGAAAGTTTTATGGCTAAATATTTCATTGCACGTTATTATCGCAAAGACTTAATAACAGTACATTTATGCAAGGTACTAGAGAACATTTAATAGCTCATTAATATTATTATAATTGATAGTTAAAGCTGAATGATGACGATCATACAGATCAAGTACACATTGTGATGAAGTGTCCTTCCTTTTTATTCTTTGTTAGTTTACACAGTACTTTCAAAGTTCAGAACTTGAAACAGATCTGGAAAACTACTTTAAATTATTAATGTCTCATTCTTCAAAATATAAAGTCATAACTGTCAGCATAGAAGATATATATAGATAAAGATACTTAATAGTATTAATTGTATTTGAAGGGGTTTTTTAGCAAAAACACTGCATAGGTTGAATGCTTATCTTTGATATATCAACTCCATTTAAATACTATAGAACACAGAACTGTAAAAAGATATTTATTCTCATGATAATTCTGTAAGTTTCTTATTGTTACATGAATAGAAGTTTCAAAATGTGCTTTCTAAAATTATTTAGCACTTCCAACCACTATTCACTTCAATATTAGAAGGACTGAATGGTATGAAAATGAAAAATAAAAAAAAATAATTCACAGTGTTTTTCAAACTAAGAAGAATAAGAAGAATCTCCTGCCTTCCTCCTCCTTTTTACTCTGACTTCTTTCTCTTTTCATTTGGTATTCCTCTTAACACACCAGTAATTTTGGTCAGAAATATTTCTTTCAGTCTTCTGAAGTCTTAAAAGGAATGAAAGGCAAAGGTGAATAAAATAAAATTATTCCATATATGTGTTGTTAGTATCTGTTCATTCTTCCTGGAATATGTGATGTTGAGATTCATGAAATCCTGTTGAAAGAACTGGTATTGAGAAGCTGGAGATTGTCAGAAATTTTCACGTATCTTTTTTTTGTAAGGGACCTAGATTTAACAGATTTTTTTTAACAGATTTTTTCTCCTATTCATTACAACTAAAAACCATAAAATGTATATCAAAAAACTATATTTTCTCAGTTCATAATTCTAAATCGTATGAACCAATATTTATCTCTTGACCCAGGTCCTGTAAAAAAATATCCTCAAAGGAACAGAACATGTAAGTATCGGGGGTAAAAAAAAAAAAAAAAAGAAAAATAGAAAAAAAAAACAGGTGACAGCATCACATTTCCTTAAATTACGCAGCATGTCACTTTTCATGGCAGACTTTTGTGAATAGCATTTAGCAGCTGTAACCTGTGGTCTGAAAGTGAGTAATATATGCCTTTTCTGTTCTATTAATAACTACTTTCAGTCCAAGAAGTAGAAGTATGTTTTTTTTATGAGGTCTTAACTTGCTCTGACAATATACACAATTTCAGGATGAGTAAGATAATGAGGGTGATGGGGAAAGGTGAAATACAATATACAGTTTTAATCTTGCCAATCATTCTGCACAGATATTCTGTGTTAAGGAAAAGTGACAAGGCAAGGCAAGGCAAAACCTCAAAACCTAGGCTAGTTCACAATGTAAATATCACTTTGAATCCTTGATGTCCTTAAAATACTTAATTACAGAGAAAAAAATCTGAATGAGAGAACTCAATCCTTTCTGTAGAAAAACCCTAAAGTGGAAATGTATTTACATACAACTCGAAAGCTAGTCAGAATCTAAAGCTCCATGTATTTGTCTTGTGGTTAGATTCAATGGAGAAGTACAAAATGGTCAGAGAAGATCAAGTCTTTATTCTTGCAATCAGATGCATGAATTTGAAGTTTTTTTACTAGCATCACCAGTATTTTAATTCTTTCTTCTTTCTTAATGATTAAATACACTCCTTATATTTACCTGTCTGTCCACAAAAGGTGCTTTTATTTTAAATTCCTAATGGCAGACACATCATGCTGGGAAATGCTGGGGCCACTCACATCAGAAGTCTTTCATGTAATGTGTTATGACAGACTGCACAGGGTGTTTTGGATTGCAGCAGGATCACCAATCAGACTAGGACAATTAAACCCACTTTTTTCTTTTTTCTTTCTTTTTTTCTTTTCCTTTTCTTTTTTAATACACTATGGTTAAATTTAAAAAAAAAAAAAAGTGTCATCTGTTTCTGATTTTTCTGTTTTTTTGGGGTAATAAGTACTTTCATTAAACTGGAGCAATCCTATTTGTTTCCTGCTACATAAAAATGCTGAGAATTTCTAGCTTTTTCTCCAAATAACTGTGTTAACATTAAAGACACACATTTATATACTATACATAAAATTAATCCTTTACAAAAGTGTGGCACACTACTTAATAATTACTTAAGTCTCATTTTAAGTTTATTTAAATGACTCATGGGCTTTGGGTAGTTGTTCAAATTGAAGTGTTTAAAAGTATAAAACATTGTTGAATTTAAAATATAAATATATTTATCACAAATATAAATATGTATATAGATCTGTGATAGATGTCAGATTGTGCTAATTTCGTGTTTGCATCTTTGAGATGCTTGTGTAAAAAACCTCTTAACTGTGTATGCTTTTGCAATTGACTGGCCAGCATGTTTAATGACATGCATTCTCTTACAAATAAGACTGTGGAACCAAGAAAATTTTAGGATTACAATGTATACATGTGATAGGCTATGTGGATGTTGGAATACACTTATTTTGGTTTTTATAATATTGAAAGAGGCGGTATCAAAGTTGGCAAATTTTTCAGGTCTACATCCTACCAATTAATTTTCAGATTTTATAACTTTCTGCCTTGGACTGTACCCTTGAGACTTCATAAGGTTATATCTTCCGCATCTTGAAAAACAAAACCTCTGGCACATTGATTCAAATTCCCAGTAATGCAAGTCTTGCTACTGTTCCACCTCACTTGTGAATTATAAATTCAATGAAGGTTAGAAATTTACAACACTATTTTAGCATTATGATTGACTAATCTTTAAGTGAATATTTTAGCCTACAGACAGAGAATCTAGTGTTTTGCTCAGGTAGTAAAAATTCTATGTTTGTAGCTAATGGATAAACACTTCAAGGCATGAACTGGAATATGTTGCCTTGGGCATAATATGGCAAGTATTTCTTGCTTCCTTGGACATTCTCTCACATGTAGGGTAACATTTATATACTATTTTAACCCTCAGATAAAGACAATGAAGGTCAATAAAATGCTTCAGATTTTCTTTAGAGGATCAGATTTACAGCCTGCATACAAACAGATGTAAAAATTTAAATAAATAAGTAAATATAGAAATTAGTAGTGGTTTTTCTTTCTAAAGAAATTGTTCAATTCATCTCCTAAATAATTTTTTTTCTTTATCAACATGGTCTAGAAACAGAACAAAACAAACTATTTGTGAATGTTTCAGTAACAGATGTGCATACAACATCATAGCTATCATTATATTGTGAATGATCATTCTATAGTATTATGAATAAACCACCTCATCCCTCTTGTAAATCCCGATTGTAAATGGGGATTACCATGAAGTAAATCAGACTCCAAAATGAGCAAATGTGGATTTCATAACAGAAATTACTTTGAAAATTGCATTTTCCATATTTTAAATGGAGTTTGGTGGAGGTTTTTTGCATCTGTGTTCAGTTAAAGGTTAAATTTCTGTGAAGAAGGAGTTAAAGGCAGTCTTACACTAAACCAGAAACAAATTAAAAATGAGGCTAAAACAATGCCTCAGTACTTGTTGAGGAACTCTCTCTGAACAGTTCTAAATATATTTATAGACTTAAGAACACAATTCATATCAAAAAGGCAGACAAACAGGTGAAATATCTGGAGTGCAAAAAACTAAAAAAAACCCAAACAGATTTTTAGTGAGTTGGTCCACAGAAGCCAAATATTTGGTTGGGAAAGTAAAAAAAATATAAGCTCCACAAAAGTCAGCTCCTGTTCTCTAGCCAACACACTGCATAAACATCATTCAGTAGCGTGCCAGAAAAGAACTGGTATCTTTAATGGTATCTTATTTCTCTTAACCAATCCAAAATATCACAGTTTAAATCTAAGATCAAAATATAAATGCAATGACCTACCATATTTGGGGGTTTTGTACTACAGAAACCTGTTTTATTCATGGTGTAACTAGGTATGCAGATGAATTACAATTCTTTTCACATCCAAACAAAGCTGTGGCAGTGGGCCTTGTGACAAGAAAAATGAGTTAACAGCAAAAACAACTGTGTCTCATGACGTGTGCTGATACACAGAACCATGCATTTTTTTTTCCTATATATAAAAAAAAAGTACACACAATGTATGTGAGGACCTAGAAACTGAAGGGCAAGCATCAATCAGACTAGCATTTCACACTGCTAGACCTCCTAGCAGATACTTTGGTAATATCATGCTAGGACAGATTCTTAGCATAGTCCAATTCACACTTAAAATTCACACATACTTTGACTTCATTGGTATCCTATAACACAATTTTTATTGCTTCATCAGCTTCTGAAAGCAAAAGAACTCTAGAGAAATTTGTTGGTTTGTTTTGTTTTTAAAATATAGAATAAAACATATATATATATTTCCCACCCTTTAAAGTCCATCTGGCAGGAGGTAGAAAAGTATTTGAGTAGAGCTTAACCATTCCTGAGCAAATAGGAGTAAGAGAACAAAGAGCATTGGATGTTTGGAAGTCTCCATAGCAGGCATATTTGGAAATACGTATTTTGTTGCTTCAGTACTAACCTAAGTATCTGAAAAGAAGTCAGACAGGATAGTAACTTTAATCTCAAAGGCATGAGATGGAATTGGGCATTCTGTGTGTAACAGAGGCCAGAGCTATCTCCAAGCTGAAGATAATCTTCCCAGCTGAGCATTTGGAGCTGATTCCTTAGAAACAATCTTTCCTTAATTTTTTTCTCACATATCTTTAATTTCTCTCACATTAACATTTGATGTCATAAAAACTACTGTCAGCTTTCCCAAAGGATTTCCAAATTCTTTTAAGTTCATAGTATAAACCCAATTGGAAGCCATTAAGACTTGTATAATTTCATTTCTCTTCTCTTACAAACATTGCTGGTAGAAGCTATAGCTGGCATTGATGTGAAAAAAGTTAAAATTCTAATATGTTATATAAGTGGAAAAATAAAAACCAAACAACATTGGATAGATGCAAGGAGAACAGTGGATGTTGTCTTCCTCAAATTTAGCAAGACTTTTGACATTGTTTCTCATAATATCCTTGTGGATAAGCTCAGGAAGTGTGAGTTAGAAGAGCAGACAGTGAGATGGATCGAGAACTGGCTAAACAATAGAGCCCAGAGGGTGGTGATCAATGGTGCAGAGTCCAGTTGGAGACCTGTGACTGGTGGTGTTCCCCTGGGGTCACAACCAGTCACCAGGGGAATAAGACCTGGGCCCAGTCTTATTCAACATCTTCATCAATGACCTGGATGAGGGGATGGAGTGTATCCCCAGCAAGTTTGCTGATGATACAAAGTTGGGAGGATTGGCTGATACACCTGAAGGCTGTGAAGCCATTCAGCAAGCTCTAGACAGACTGGACAGCTGGGCAAAGATGAACGTAATGAGGTTCAACAGGAGGAAGTGTAGAGTCCTGTACCTGGGGAGAAAAAACACCATGCACCAATATAGATTAGAGGTTGACCTGCTGGAAAGCAGCCCCATGGAGAAGGACCTTGGGGTCCTGGTGGACAGCAAGTTATCCATGGGACAGCAATGTGCCCTTGTGGCCAAGAGAGCCAATAGTATCTTGGGATGTATTAAGAACAGTGTGGCCAGCAGGTCAAGGGAGGTTCTCCTCTCCCTCTACTCTGCCCTCGTAAAACCACATCTGGAGTATTGTGTCTAATTCTGGGCTCCCCACTTCAAGAGGGATGGGGTTATACTGGAAAGAGTCCATTGGAGAGCTACAGGGATGATTAAGGGACTGGAATATCTGTCCTACAAGGAAAGGTTAAGAGACCTGGGGCTTTTTAGTCTTGAGAAGAGGAGACTAAGAGGGACCTTATATGTCTATAAATATGTGAAGGGTGGATGTCAAGAATGAGCCAATCTCTTTTCAGTGGTGCCCTGTGACAGAATGAGAGGAAATGGCACCAAGATGCAACACATGAAGTTCCACCTCAACGTGAGGAAAAACATTTTTACTGTGAGGGTGACAGAACACTGGAACAGGCTGCCCAGAGATGCTGTGGAGTCTCCGTCTCTGGAGAATTTCAAGACCCATCTGAACGTGTTCGTGTGTGATCTGCCCTTAGGTGTTCCTGCTGCAGCAGGGGGGTTGGACTCGATGATCTTCAGAGGTCCCTTCCAACCCTTATGATTCTATGATTCTGTGATTCTACAATTCTATGATTCGATGATTCTATGATATTACTGATTTCCACCCTCTTACCAGCAAATAGGATACTCTTTTCTCAGGGCAGAACTGCATCACATACTGTGCATTTATATGAATGTGACCCTTGATTTGAGAAGAAATCTTCAGACACAATCAACTTGCACTTTCATTTTTTACCTCCACTTTTCACATTGGTATAAATTGAACGAACAGTTAGTCTTCTTAAATACTATATTTCCTGGGAGTGCCCTATTCCCTTTTCTACAAGAAATGCAGATATCTTCTTTACCATACCATATGTTTCCTTGGTGATGAGTTGTTGAAAAAGCAAGAAGCATTAATAATGGTATCTCAGGTAATTTTCCTGGAAAACCCATAGTTCTCAGAATATTTTGATGTTCAAAGATGTGATGATAGCTGGATATGTGAGTATAAATGGGGAACTACTGCATGCAAGAGAACATGGACACTGTCTTTGGAATAGAGTAAACAAGGAAGGAATGTATAAACACAGTGAGCAGACAAGAATTTTTCTATTATGTCTAAATCCTTCACAGTTCTTAGCATTCCAGATTTGGTTTCTTAAAGGTTTAATTTTCCATTTTTCCATTTTGTTGCAATCACTTGCATAAACTTAGCAAATGATCAGATTAAAATTTGTCTCTGAGCTATGCACACCTGATTAATAGCCTGGTTACTTGAGAATGAATAAGCCATTAAAAATAAAATTGTTTAGATCTGCAAAAGTCCATACTGCAATGTCGCAGCAAAAGGCATAATAAAAGGTCTGCTTAATACAAGAGGTATTATAGAATTATGATGTTAATATCTAATAAGCAACAAAAAGCACCTAATTATTGAAAACATGCACAGCACAACCATGACATAACCTAAATGAAACTATAAAACTATACTGTGGAAAAATTCCTAAAAAAGTTTATGTCAATATGAGGAATAGTTATACACCACATTTATTTTTTTTTAATTATAAGCAAAGGCAAACCTTTTTGCTGTTATTCTTTTCTGTTAAAAAATAATTTCCAGTGTTCAGCCACCTCAGATGGATATTACTGGACTCTACATTTGCTACATTTCCCAAATGATTTTATCAGGACCAGAGTTACAATATGCGCGTCATGAGCTAGGCTGGATTATTCACTACATTTTATTTTAGTTTAGGTTTACACAATAAGCAAATTGTTTATTCTTATCTAAGTTAAGCTATCTAAAGGTTAGATTTCTAAGAAATTTAGTGACTACTTCCATAAACAATTAAGAGAGAAACATCTTCAGAAATTCATTAATTTTGTCCTAAGCGAAAAACAAAGTGTTATAAGAGATGTATTTTCAGAGACTTTGTTTTCTATCATACCTGCTGAGAGAGTGTGCATTATTCTTTTTAATACTGTTCAGTCCACAGTGAGCTCTAAATATAGTGATATTTCTTTTCATCATGCCCATATTAAAGTGACATTTCTCTATTGTGAGATTATAATTAAAGTGATCATAATTGTGTTATCAGTCACTGATACCTACCAGGATTGAGGTGCAATGGCTTTTGTCACTTCATTTTTAAAATCCTTGCTATGAAAGAATCAGTCAAAAGAAAACTTCACTGAACACTTGTCAACAGCCTCTGCATAACACATTTCTTGAACATTTGAATTCTCTGCCTTTCAGGTGAAAGTAACTTCCCTAGAAGATTTCCTGAATTTTAAATCTGAGTAGCCCACATATGTAATGATAGAACAAGGTCAGACTTTATTTATTTTCCTCTTTTATATTTTTTAAGGATTCTCAGATGTAAACATTTCTTTCTTTTTTTCTTCTTATTTCTTTTTTTTTTTTTCCCCTAAGAAGGTTTATATGGTCCACTTATCTTTTTTTCAAGTCATAAAATATTTTTTTAGAATAAAGGATTTTTTTCTCAGCTGGCATAGTGTCTTCAAACTGCTGTGTTTGCAAAAGGACATCTTCCTATTTAATGTTCAAGCAAAATAATTAAATTCACAGTAGGGTGTAGGTCTAGGTGTAAAGACAAACTTATCTGATGTATCTTTACCATGGTAAAGAAATTGCATGTAGTTCTGCAACTAGGATTACTTAGCTAGAGGACCCCTAAGTATAAATTATTTAATAATATACTTCCAAAATTATGAATATATTCAGAACTAATGGTCATGGAAGTAAAATATACATACAGCTTCATATTTGATTTTAAATTCTACATACAAATTCCAATAAGAGATTTATACAATATGGAAGTGTAGCAAAGCATTTGGTTCTGCAAATTAGCTAAGTGTTGTGGAAAGTGCATCTCCTACCACCCTGTGGCAGTTTCGAATCACTGCATATTAGCATACATCATTAAATTTATTCAGCTTATTTAGTACTTCCTTATGAATTCATTCACCAAGCAACACAAAAAAAAACCCAAACCAAAGGATCCCTACCCAATTGAACATATGCACATGCAACTAATAAATTGCATGAACATTATACACTGTACTGGAAATGTTGCCTCTTTAGCAAACAGTGCCATTTTTAGGAAATTGAAAATATATGCTTACATAAGCTAGCCATTAGAAATTTCTAGCTGTAAATGTATTGTTATAAGAATATAGCAACAAGTATAAAAATAATAATTTCTGTCCTCTCACCATCTAATAATAATAATTAGGTTAGAATAACTGTCCTGTAATTTTACAAAACTAAGAGTTTGAAGCAAAAAATCCCTTATTTTCATTCTTCCCTATAACAATATTGCCTTAAGATAGCCTTTGCTTGCTTAGTTTTTGGTTTTGCAAACTATACTCAGTGTCAAGATCATATAGGGAAAGATATTTAATATAATGTTTATTTTCCCCTATAAGGTGGCACACATAAAAATTATTAATTTTCATGGAGTAAAATTAGCTTCACAATTATTTCTATTTTCAGCAAATATTCTAAAATGTTATGTAATTTCATTCAAATTTATGGGCTTTATTTCACAGGGATTAGTAACACAGTAGTTTAATCTTAACATAATGTTAGACAATTTACATTTCTCCTGTTTTCATCAGGAAGCACAGGTCAGTTCAGGGATTTGAGCACTATGCTAATAAGCTCCATAGTTAAGGGAATGTACCATCTTTTTCATAAATGCCTTTTATTTTAAGAAAGTGCTAGTAATAAAAAGTTTTCTGTAAAACATACTATTTTTCTCAAAATCAAGTGTAGACTGCACATGAGGTAAATTCTGGTAAGAAATTAAATCAGCAGTTGTTAGCCTGAAAATATATTACCTGCTTCACATCACACTGGAAGTTCTGAACTAAAATATTGTGGTCAGTTTTTCTTGAGTTACAGGCTAGCTGTTTGAATATTTTTAGCAAATTTGTATTCATGTAGAGAGATTTCACTAATGGCTAGTCTGGCTCAAGCTGGTGGTTTGTATGTGTGTCTGCATTTGTACTACATATGGTGTGAAACTATCCATGTGTTAAACTGCAGAACAATGTGACAAATTACATTTAGCATGCACCTGTGGCTACCTCACCTGCTTTGTAACCACCGAACTGTGTCCACCAGGATTTATTCTAACATACTAATTCTCTAAGCACCTTCACACAGCATATAAAATACCTTAAAACAATGAAAAGAATTGCTACCATGTGGTATTTCTCCCCTGCTTTATGTTGATGTGATCTTCAGAAAGCAAGCTATTGTACCTTTCTTTTAGCTATTTTGAAGTATAGTAAGATACCTGTCACAGAAGTAGGATTTTTGGCTTTTCATTTCCTCAGTGGCTTGTAGGAACATAGATTGGAATTAATGTTGCAACGCGGATATCTCAAGATTATTTGTGTCTCTACCACTTGTTTTTAAGGGGTGGTTATATCCTTGCTGTTTTCTGGGTCTTCCTTTGCATTCTGTGAAGTAATCACAGAATCACAGAATTGTCGTGGTTGGAAAGGACCTCTGAGATCACCGAGTCCAACCATCATCACAAAACAAACAAACAAACAAGCAAACACAAACAACCACACACTCCACCAAAAAAAACCCACAAAAAAACCCACAACCTCGGCCACAAGAGCATGCCCTGAAGTGCCACATCTACATGTTTCTTGAATACCTGCAAGGATGATGACTCAACCATCCCACTGGGCAGGCTGTTGCAGTGCCTGACCACTTTTTCAGTATAGACATTCCTCCTAATATCCAATCTGAACCTTCCCTGCCACAGCTTCAGGCCATTTCCTCCAGTCTTGTCATTATTTACTTGGGAGAAGAGGCCAACACCCACCTCACTACAACCTCCTTGCGGGTAGTTGTAGAGGGCAATGAGGTCTCCCCTCAGCCTACTCTTCTCCAAACTAAAAAAACCCAGTTCTCTCAGGCACTTCTTGTATGACCTGTTCTCTAGATCTTTCACCATCTTGGTAGCTCTCCTCAATGTGCATCAGTGTCCTTCTTCTAGTAAGGGGACCAGAACTGAACACAATATTTGAGATGCTGCCTCATCAATGCCAAGTACGGGGCACAATCACCTCCATACTACTGCTGCCCATGCTATTCCTGATGCAGGCCAGGATGCCATTGGCCTTCTTGGCCACCTGGGCACACTGCTGGCTCATGTTCATCCAGCGGTCAACCAGCACCCCGAGGCCCTTTTCTGCTGGGCAGCTTTCCAGCCACTCTGTCCCAAGCCTGTAGTGTTGCCTGGGGTTGTTGTGACCAAAATTTGTTTGTTACTGCGCTGCATGGCTGTTATTAATATTTTAATTCCTTTTGAAGGTATTAAATAGAGAACAGGGAATTTCAGTTAACAACATATGTTTACCCAGATTGTAAATAAACTTTGCATCTGGCTTAATGTATAGCACTACATAATATTACATGGAGACATAAGATGCTTAGAACTAGAGTTTTGTACTTGGAAGGACAGAAAAATACGAATCATAGAATCATAGAATGCCAGCTCAGAAGGGACCTCAAGGATCATCTGGTCCAAACTTTTTAGGTACTACTGTAGCTTGTATGACGCCTCAGCACCCTGTTAAGCTGAGACTTAAAACTGTCCAATGTGGGGGAATCTACCACTTCCCTCAGAGACTATTCCAATGTTTGCCTGTCCTCTTGTCGAAAAATTTATCTCTTGTATACAATTGGAATCTCCCCAGGAGCAACCTGTGCCCATTTCCCCACCCTAGCAAAAGCCTTGAAGAAGTGCAGGCAGACAATGTCCTCCACTCACACTGCATCAGCCGAGCAGGTTACTTTGTCATAGAAGGCGATCAAGTTTGTCAAGCACGATTTGTCCCTGGTAAATCCATGTTGGCTTTTCCCAATCATGTGCTTCAATTGACTTGTGACTGTCCCCAGGAGGATTTGCTCCATGACTTTCCCAAGGACTGAAGTGAGGCTAATGGGTCTGTAATTACCTGGGTCCTCCTTTGGACCCTTTTCATAGATGGGGGTGACATTAGCCTTCCTCCAGTCCTCAGGGATATCTCCTGATCTCCATGACTCCTCAAGAATGTTTCCCAATCTCCACCGTTGATTGCATGTTTCCATGCAAAAACTGAAGAAAATTATCAGAATATTTATCTTACTAGAAGAAGATACTGTCCTGATTTGAAACAATTTATTTGGTGTAACTGTTAAATATTGACTGATGTGTATTTTTCTGTTGGAGTTACTGGTTAACTTAAAAAAATATTTTTTTTGGTCAAATTACACATTACAAAGCATTAATGATGAACATCTACCACAATTGGCAGAAGCCAGTTTCAAAGACAGTTTTTCTTAAATGGTCATAGCCTCTCAGTATTTTTTTGGATTTTCTAATTTTATACTGATTATGTTAACTATTGAAAGAACTAAGATTGATATAAAATATGTTAGATGTATATTGAAACAATGTAAAATAATATGGTAAGGAAAGCAGTAGTTCAACTAAAAAAATATGAAGATTTGGGTGGGGCTTTAAGAAACTGCTTTACATAGCAAAAATTAACAAATGAAGCCTGAGAATAAATGAGAATCAGTTTCTTAATGTCTATTTTTCAATCAGTAAGCAGAATGAGTCTTGAAATTAAACAGTATTAATAAGCTGAAAACTGCAGTGTCTAATAAACCCTATAAAAATTCTGCTCTCAGTGGAAGTAATAGTCTTTTTAATCCAAAAGTGAGTACATTATGTTCCATTTTCTGTGCAAGGAAAGAAAGAAGAAGGGAATGGATATTTACTATTTATTAGAAAATCTGAAATTTTCTCTGGACATTTAGGATTACTAAAACTTCTAAAGGCCTCAAGACGTATAAATTTTATTCAGCAAAAATGTCCTTCTATGGGTCTAAACACAAAATATCCACGTCTACTTGGAGCGAATTCTAAATGTTTTTTTCTAATTAAATACTTTGCCATGTTTACCAGAAAGAGACCATGTTTAAGAAAATAAAATGGTAAATTACACTTTGAGTCTAATGTCTGAATAATTTATACTTCTTAAATAAAGTTAATAGATTAGCTCAAATCAAGGTATAAAATGGGGATTAATACTTAAAAGGCTGGAAATGGAGATATCAAGACATACACACTGAGTATTTCATTGGTCTCTATTATATGTGGAATCAGACAAAAATGCTTGAGAGATAAAAGATTCTTTCAGAAAAACAAGGCTGTGTGGTTTTGCATAGGAGTACGGAAAATTTGTTGGGAAATTTCTTTGTTAGCTAGAGTTGCAGCTGGAGAATGAAATTTACTGACTAACTCTATATATGACAAAAGTTGTAGAGTTTTATTTCTGAGACTAGGTAATTGTCAATAACCATGTTGTATTATGTCATTAAGTTTAGGGCCTTACCAAACGTGAAAAATAAACTGAAATGTGTATTTTTTGTGGAATACCTGTTACAAATGTCAATATCTGCAGCCCATGTGATCACTCCAGGCTTCTTTTTGGTCACAGAAAGAAGCAGATCTTTTTAAGACAGGATTTGTATTGCCAAAAGTAGGGATGAGACCAAATATCTAAAAGTGTCTACTTGTCTTATGTGATTAAAAAGGGCAGGCTATCAAGGTGTTTAGCTAAGGGAGAAGACACTGCATACATAAAGTTTGGATAAATGGATTCTTCCATATGTGACTCATTTTGTAATTGTTTGCTACCTTAGTGCATCTTCCTAATCTTCAATAGACAGTCATCATTCATTTTGCAAACAAAGAGTGGCCTAAGTCCATTCTACTCAGGCAACCAACTACTGAGGTAGAGTAGCTGCAACCACCTTACACAACACTCTTCTAAACCCTGTGTCATGTCCCCACATCTCTAAGTCATTTCTGTTCTAATACTGTAAAAAACACCTCTTCACTGTGAAAGAACTCAGCTACCTAGGCACTGGTCTCGTGTTTGTCTACCTTATAAATGCATACATTCCTATGGCCGTCTGCATGAATCGCAATTTTCTACAGGAGTGTTTTGATTGATTTTTTTTTTCAGTGAAATAATTTGCTGAAAGAAAAATAATACTGAAGATGCAAAGGGAACTAACTCCAGACATCCCTTTGAAAAGTTGGTATGAATGACACTATAACCATTTAATTTCATCTACCCTTTATAATAATCAGATCTACCTCATGCAGCACTGTGACTTCCAATACCTCCACAAACCCGAATACCATAATACTTAATGCCAATGCCTACTAACAGATGCCTTGGGCCTGGAAAAGAATAATGGGCCAACAGGGAAACATGTGAGACTGCTTCGAAGGGGGCAAATCTCAAATGCCTCTATGCAAACGCAAGAAGCATGGGGAATAAACAAGAGGAGCTGCACATGTTGGCATGCCTGCAGGGCTATGATGTTATTGAGATCACTGAGACACAGTGGGATGTCTCCTAGACTTAAGCGTGGGGATGGTTGGGTATAAACTGTTTAGGAAGGACAGGAATGGAAGACGAGGAGGGGGTGTTGCCTTCTACATCAATGACTAGCTGGAGTCCATGGAGCTCCACCTGGGGATGGATGAGGAACTGACAGAAACCCTCTCGGTCAGGATTAAAGGGAAGACAGAGGCAGGAGATATGGTAGTGGGGATCTGTTACAGGCCACCCAACCAGGATGACCAAGCGGATGAGGCCCTCTTTAGACTGATAGGAGCTGCTTTGCACTCGCAAGCCATGGTCCTCAAGGGGGACTTTAATCACCCTGACATCTCCTGGAGGGACACCACAGCAAAGCACCAGCATTCCAGGAAGTTCCTCAAGTGCATTGATGACAACTTCCTCCTCCAAATGATAGAGGAACCAACCAGAAAAGGAGCTTTGCTGGACCTTGTTCTCGTTCTCACCAACAGAGACAGGCTGGTGAGTGATGTGAAACTCAGTGGGAGACTAGGCTGCAGTGACCATGACACTGTAGAATTCAAGATCCTTAGGGCAGTAAGAAAAGTGCAAAGCAAGCTGAGCATGCTTGATTTTAAAAGTGCAGACTTGGATCTCTTCAAGGATCTGCTTGCTAAGATAGAATGGGATAAAGCCCTGGATGGGAAGGGAGCCCAGGAAAGCTGGTCCATATTCAAGGAACACTTCCTGCGTGCCCAGGACCAATATGTCCCTACAAAGAGGAAGGCAGGCAGGAGTGCCAGGAGGCCTGCATGGATGAGCAAGGAACTCCTGGACATATTTAGGTGTAAAAACAAAATTTACAGAGGGTGGAAGCAAGGCCAGGCACCCTGGGAGAAGTACAGAGAGGTAGTTAGGGAAGCAAGAGATCAGGTGTCGCGGACCGAGATAGGTAAAGCCGCAACTCACACCCCCACCTCGGGGATCGAGAGCTGAAGACCACTCCCCGTCACACTCACAAACAACGCTTAGGAATCAATAGATTTATTAAAGGCACTGAGGGTTTGGCAAGTCTGATATCAACGATCACACAGGGTCTATCTCTATATATATCCACACCTATATATCCATATACCAACAGCTATACAACTATACATCTATATACCAATAACAACACACACAGAAAACAAGAAAGAACCTCCCCCCTTCCCCCCTGTTCCTGTTCCCGGACAGGGATAAGAGGGAAAGCCTGGAGAGAGCCTTTGGGAAATAGAAGAATATGGGAAAAGATAAGTGAGTGTCTGGTATGTGTGAATATTATGTAAGAATGTTTGTAGGAATGTTAGTAAGATGTTCGCAATTCTCACCACCGGGGGGTACGGCCGAAGCCAATCCCTGGTCGGGATCCACGTCCTGTCCCCTGAGACTCTGGGCAAACGATCCGCTCGGTACGTCCACACGCCAACACCCACAGGGAGCAGCGCCGCAACGGCACGGCAGCCTCCGCAGCGGTACCCTCACCGCGCCGGCTGGATCCGTGTGTGTTCGCAGAGCGCGCGCCTTCTTGCTCCTCCCTTTTTTCCCGGTTCCGGCCCCGCCGTGCCTCCTGGGAGCTGTAGTCTGTAGTCTGTGCGCATGCGCCTGGTACCTCTGTCCTCTCCCCACGAGTGCCGGGGGGCGCATCGCCAGGAATGGTCAGTGAATGTCACTGGATTAAAGGCCATTATAGAGTCCGTCTCTCACATCAGGTTAGGAAAGCAAAAGCACAGAGAGAATTGGATCTGGCAAGAGAAGTTAAGGGCAATAAGAAAAGTTTCTATAGGTATGTTAATGACAAGAGAAAGACTAGGGAAAATGTGGGCCCACTTCAGAAGGAAACAGGAGAGATGGCCATCCAAGATGTAGAGAAGTCTGAGGTACTCAATGACTACTTTGCCTCAGTCTTCACCAGCAAGGATTCTGGTCACACCCCCTATGTTATGGAAACCAAAGACAAGGACTGGGAAAAGGAGGATCCCCCCACTGTAGATGAAGAGGAGGTTCGAGAGCACCCAAAGAACCTAAAGGTGAACAAGTCCATAGGACCCGATGGGACTCGCCCACAGCTCCTGAAAGAACTGGTGGATGAAGTTGCAAAGGCACTGTCCATCATATTTGAAAAGTCATGGCAGTCTGGTGAAGTTCCTGCTGACTAGAAATGGGCAAACATAACCCTCATTTTCAAGAAGGGAAGAAAAAGAACACCCAGAGAACTACAGGACAGTCAGTCTCACCTCTGTGCCTGGCAAGATCTTGGAACAGATCTTCCTGAAGATCCTGCTAAGACATGAGAACAACAAACGGGTGTTTGGTGACAGCCAACATGGCTTCACTAAAGGCAAGTCCTGCCTGACTAATTTGGTGGCTTTTTACGAGAGGGTCACAGCTTCGGTGGACAAAGGCAGGGCAACAGATATCATCTACCTCGACCTGCCTGACTGGTTGCACCCAAAGACTTGTGATCAATGGCTTGGAGTCCCAATGGAGGAGTGTGATGAGTGGTGTTCCTCAAGGGTTGGTACTTGGAGCAGTGTTATTTAAAATCCTTGTCGGTGACATGAACAGTGGAATTGAGTGCACCCTCAGCAAGTTTGCTGATGACACCAGTATGGTGAAGTCAACATGCTGGAGGAAAGGGATGCCATCCAGAGGGACATTGACAGGCTTGAGAAGTGGGCTCGTGCTAATTGCATGAAGTTCAACAAGGCCAAGTGCAAGGTTCTGCACCTGGGTCGAGGCAATCCCAGGTACGAATACAGGTTGGGAGGAGTAAGGATTGAGGACAGCCCAGAGGAGAAGGACTTGGGGGTAGTGGTGAACCAGAAGTTTAACATGAGCCACCAATGTATACTTGCAGCCCAGAGAGCCAACAGTATCCTGGGCTGCATCAAAAGTAGCATAGCCAGCCGGTTGAGAGATGTGATTCTCCCCCTCTACTCTGCTCTGGTGAGACCCCACCTGGAGTACTGTGTCCAATTCTGGAGTCCCCAACATAAGAAGGACATAGAACTCCTTGAGCGTGTCCAGAGGAGAGCCACAAAGATGATCAGAGGACTGGAGCACCTCCCCTATGAAGACAGGCTGAGGAAGTTGGGGTTGTTTAGCCTAGAGAAGAGGAGGCTCTGTTGTGACCTTATAGCAGCTTTCCAGTATCTGAAGGGGGCCTACAAGAAAGCTGGGGTAGGGCTTTTCACATGGATGTGTAGTGAGAGGACAAGGGGCAATGGTTTGAAACTGGAAGAGGGAAAATTCAGGCTAGATATTAAGAAGAAGTTCTTTCCTGTGAGGGTGGTGAGATGCTGGAACAGGTTGCCCAGGGAGGTTGTGGATGCCCCCTCCCTGGAGGTGTTCAAGGCCAGATTGGATGAAGCCTTAAGCAACCTGGTCCAGTGGGAGGTGTCCCTGCCCATGCAGGGTGGTTGGAACTAGATGATCTTTAAGGTCCCTTCCAGCCCTAGCCATTCTATGGTTCTATGATTCTATGAATCTATATTGCAATGCATGTAACACATCTTTTTTTTCATGCTGTAAAAACTGCTTGCAGTCCCTCAGGGCTGCATCACAGCATTCACAACATTGCATAGAGAATGAAGGGTAAAAAACAACCAACCAACTAAAGAAACAAAAGAAAAATATTTAAAGTAATAATGACATATCTGTGCCATAAACCCATCATACTGGCTTGAAGGAAACCTATGTTCAAAAGGCATGGTTCATCCATTTTGCTCAGGAGGGGACAAGCCTGGGGTCAAGCAAAAGCATACCATACTTTGTAATTCAGTCTCTTGTCCACCTAAGTGTTATGTTGATGTAATATGACATAGAGTTAAGGTCATCCCTCTTCAACAGATGCTGATGCACCTTGCACTGTTGACCGTGCCGCAATTCCTCTCAAAGAAAACTGGATTATTGTCTTCAGAATGAAGCCAGGGAAAAAAGTAGTACATGCTTAATGCAGATGGTGGTAGGTCCAGGGTCTTACTGTGAAACGGTGTGACAATTGGACTGGAAGTCATACAGATCAACTTCCACAAGAAAAGAGAGATTACTCACTTTTCAGACTCACCTAAAATACAATGATTAGTTGCCAGGGGGTGATATATATGATGGGGGTGATCCAGGCATAGAGCGAACCAAGAGTGACCCCAGTGCAAGGAGTACCTCCCCTGGTGGGCCACAGTCGCATAGGACCTGAGCACAGTGGGCAGAGTCACAGGCTGGTAACAGGAAGCCCTGTTGACAACCCTGACTAGGGTGGCACTAGGACCAGAGTCCATCCTGAGTGCACAGTAAGAAATAAAAAGACTCAGGGCCAGAGGCAGGGCTATGATATAAATCTATAGTCTATCCAAAAGGCAAAGCCAGGGATCGAGCTGGAGACCAGAACTCCACAGCATCACTGTGATTGATGGCCTTGGCCTGGGGTGAAATGGGGCCCTGGACCATGGATATGGTGGAGGGAAGCCACAAGGGAGCTTGGGTAGGGACTGTGAAGCCTGTGAGTGACCCCAGAGCCTGGACAAGTAGGGAACTCTTTTAGGATACAGATGTGTGAGACAAGCCTCACCAGTCTCTTTCTGGGGACAAAGTTTAAAACTAGATCTCTAATTGCATTTATGAGTAGCCTCACTGTTAATTTTTTTATGCAAAATCTGATCCCCTCTAATTCCTCTATCTTAAAAATAATGACTCTATATATACTCTAAGAAGAAAATAACAAATTTTATCTCCTAAATTAACCCATGGGCCTAGGCTGCACAACAGCAACAAATCAGACATTTTGTCATAGCCAGGGTTCCCTTTTGCTAGCATTAAGTCGTTGCCTATCTTCTTACAGGTTGACTGTATAAGGAGTGTAAACACTTCTCATAGTCTGTTTGAATCATTCTACTGATAGCATTCTACTTAGCTAAAATAAGCAATCCAGGTTTTTCTGTACTGCAAATGTTGTAAATTTTGCAGGCAGCTATAAATTTCACTGAAGACAAACATAATGTCTTCTTTGGAATCCTGTTTCATAATGTGGTTTTTTTAATGAATAATGATGGGCCATTTGAAAGCTCAGATAATATTCCACTACTATAACAAAATTAATTGGTTGTATCTAATTGCCATAGACTAAAAAAATAATCGCTGTCAAGGCAATGTTGTAAAGAAACAGTCATAGTCATACCATGACCTTTCATATGTATTTTGCTGCTATGAGTCATACATTTCTTTACCTTATTATTCCCTTACACTTCTATAGCCTATGTTTTGAAAGATTTTCTCTTCTATTCTTTTTTAATCTCCCACTTGTGTGCTATGATTCTATGTAAACCACCATCCTTGTTACTGGCAATAACACTTTTATGTAATACAGCTACTGCTTCTGCTATTGCTACAATTTGCTCTGTAACCAAAGTCTGGTTTTGAGTTTTCATCAGGAGCATTTCTGTTTATTTCAGTGCTGCACTGTTTCTTATGTTTGCCAGCCTGTCTTTTGATCATTATGACATAATCACTATTGGTGGCAGTTCAGAAGAGGTACTTGTCACTTACCTCCATTATTTTGTTTCTGTCATACTATCCATATTTGTTTTTCACAGTACTTGCATTTACTTCTTACTCTTACAGTTGTCAAAGTCTCTTAGGCTTGCTGTTCATCAACATTCATGTATTTATTTTATATATATAATTTTAGAAATCTGTTCTGACATCTAGGGAGTATATCAACTTTGGGGAGGGATCTGACATGGGAGATGACAAGAGAGGAGAGGAGAAAATAAGAATTATAAACCACGACACTACAAGCCTAGCTAAGATTCATTGTGTTTCAAAAAAAAAAAAGGTTTGATATATTCACCTACTTGAGATCCACATTGTGTAACCAAAGGACACTTGCTTGTGAAAAGAAAATGAATGGACTTGTGACTCAGATTAAACATTTTCCAGGGATGCACTCTAATCATGGTGCCAACAGCTATCCCTCCTGTCTATTTAAACTGAGCTACACAATCTCAGTGCATGTAAATGCATACAAGACAAATACACTTTTCATTTGGCCATAAATGGACTAAAAAGAATAATAAGTAAAATTAATCCTGGAAAAGAAAAAGGATCAGCAATGAAAACTTGCAAAAAGTCAAAAAGATGTTTTGAAGGAATCTCTGAACATCATCTACTCCTCCTACCCCAAGTATAACCACTTCCTTGACTAGATATGTAAGCTGTGGCTTTTGATTAGTTAGATCTTGAATTCCTCCAAGGAAGATAATTCCATCACCTTTCTTCATAACCTGTTCTTTTTACTGCAGTGTTCTGCTGCTGTTTTGTTGGGTTTTTTTTTCCTAATGTCCAGACTGAATGGACACAAGTGTCATTTGCCCTTTATTACATGTCCTGCCACTGAGAAGAGTTTTCTTCCATTGTCTGTGCAACACCAGTCAAATAGCTATGGGCAGCCCTCCATTTGCCACTGTCCTTGTCAGACTAAAGAAGTCAAATACCTCAGCCACTACTTGCACTTCAGGTGCTCTAGGCTCAAATCATCTCAATAGACCTTTGTTGAATCTACTCCAAAGTTACATTGACATCTATGATCTTTGAAAGGTCTCAGCAACTGGAGTTCCTGATGAAAGGAAAAATCCAGTTGTCATTATCATCTTCAAGGAGAGGAAGCAGGATGATCTGAGGAACTATAGGTCAGTCAGCCAAATCTCAGTTCCTGGGAAGATTAAAGAATCATAGAATCATTTAGGTTGGAAAAGACTTTTAAGATCACCAAGCCCAACCATTAACCTAACATTGCCAACTTCACCACTAAACCATGTCTCTAAGTGCTATGTCTACACATCTTCTAAATACCTCCAGGGATGGTGACTCAAACAGTTCCCTGGGCAGCCTGTTCCACCTCCTTACAACCCTTTTGATGAATATTTTTTTCCTAATACCAAATCTAACCCTCCCCTGGTGCAACTTGAGACTATTTCCTCTCATCCTATCACTTGTTACTTGGGAAAAGAGACCAACACCCACCTCACTATAACCTCCTTGTTGTAGAAAGAAATAAGGTCTCCCCTCAGCCCCTTTTTTTTCAGACTAAGCAACCCCAGTTCCCTCAGCTGCTCCTTATAAGTTTTGTGCTTCAGACCACTCACCAACTTCATTGCCCTTCTTTGAACATGCTTGAGCACCTAAATGTCTTTCTTGTAGTGAGGGCCCCAAACCTGAACACTGTATTTGAGGTGTAGCCTCACCAGTGCAAGTCCTCCTGGAAGAAAATGTTTAGGAACAGGTCATTATGAACTTGCAAGTTCAAATCACACTGGACCAACCTAATTGACCTCTATCATGATGCTCCTGC
Source organism: Hemiprocne comata (assembly GCA_020745705.1). Lineage (NCBI taxonomy): Eukaryota > Metazoa > Chordata > Aves > Apodiformes > Apodidae > Hemiprocne > Hemiprocne comata. The sequence continues at coordinate 178,300,256 of CM036586.1, forward strand.
CTGTGGTGACAGGAGTGGATATCTCATCAAAGATATTACAAGGTCTTTGATGCAGGCTCACATAAGCTTCTTGCAGTCAGATATTATATATGTTCTAGATAGTGAAACATACAGCAGTTCGTGGACTACTGGATTCAAATGGTTGGAATAAAGTGTACATACAGAAAATTATTATACTAAATTGCACAAGTGGTTGATACACTCAAGAGTAGGATTGGTATTCAGACAGACCTCAACAAGATGCAAAAATTGGCTGACAGGAATGTCATGAAATTCAGTAAAGGAAAATGCAAAATTCTAGTTCTTCACCTGGGGAGAAATAACTCCATACTGGTACAGGCTAGGGGTCAACTAGCAAGAAAGCTACAGTTTAGAAAAGTGCTTCTTGTCTTGAATGACAATCTGGAATTGAGGCAGCAGTGTGCCTTTGCATCAAAGAAGGCCAAGTGTATTTTGGGCAGTACTAGCAAGACGATGGACAGCAGGTGTAGGGACATGATCTTTCCCCTCCATTTGGCATATGTGAGACTGCATTTGGAGTGTTGTGTCCAGCCTGGAGCTCTCCAGTACAAACTGGAGTGAGTCCAATATAACCCAGGAAGCTGAAGCACAGGATGTCTGTGGAGAAGGTGTGACAACTGGCTCTCTCAGTCCTGAGAAAACTGAAGGGAGACCTTTTTGCTGTCTACAACTACCTGATTGGGGCACATAAAGATGACATAGTTCTTAGCAATTCACAGTAACAGGTTAGGAGACCAGTTGCATCAAGCGGAATTCCGAAGAGATATAAGAAATATTTATTTATTTGTTTGGGGTTTTTGTGGTTTTTTTTGTTTGTTTTTTTTTATTTTCTTACCCACAATGAGATTTGTCAGACACTGGAACAGGTTGCCCAGGGTGACTGGACTCTTCATGACTGAAGATAGTCAGAACACAGTAGGAAAAGTCCCTAAACAATCTGATCTGTGTTGACTGAGAAACCTGACCTATGTTGACCTTACTTTGGGTGGGGTTTTGGACTCTGCAACACCCTTCCAACAGAAATTATTTTAATATTCTATGTTACTGTCTTGAAGAGATCACCTATTCCATCCTTTTGAACTCATGCCAAAATGAACTACCTACATCAATATTCTAACATCTTTGGTCTTTTCTTGAGAATAGACAGAGTGTCAGAGAATCTACAAGATGTTAGTAATCTGTTCTCAACAAAGGCAGAAACTTGCATTTTTCCTGGCAGAATTTTAATATTTTCTCCAGAATATTTCTTCTCTTTTTAATCTGAATGTTAATGTTCTCCAATGTATTTACAGTTATTCCTTCAAATACTACTATCAAACCAGATTGGCATTTATTTACAATAACCTAATTTAGATGACAACAGAAGAATTTCATGGGGAATCATAGAAAACAAGGCTTCAGAACCATCAGAATACATTCTGGCTGGTGCTAATTCACATCTAACCAGTATCGGACACTCTTTCCCTACGTGGGAGTGCATTACTCCACTATCTTTTAAGTAGAAAGATATTTCTGTGTGTATATATGTATTATCTAGCCACCGTTCTTTCAGTTTTTTACCAATACTTCTTGTCCAATCCATGATGTAAATGGAGAAGATCCTTTAACATATCTGAACAAAGAAAGCAAGACTTTCAAGTTCAGGCTGCATCAAAGTTTAACATGTTTTATTTATCTTAAACAGGTATTTTAAGAATGATTCTAAGGACACTGACAAGTATGAACTTGTGGTTGGAAGAGAAAATAAATCAACGAGGATGAGGGAGATAATAAATATCTACCACAATTGTGTTTTCATTAATATTTTTTATATAAAATAAGCTATTTTAAAGTGGCCATTGACGCTTTTTTCCAAGTTCTTGATTTTTCTCCTTTACTTAAGAACTGGATTGTCAAGATATTTTTTTGTCTGTAAATTCAGATAAGCCTCCTGGAATGATAAACAGACCAAACTTAATATCTGTGTGTAACATGGAACTTCTCTGCCCAATTAATGAAGCTCTTCGTTTCATGCATCCTACAGCACTGGACTGAGAAGAGAGGATGGGCAGACACAAAAGCATCATTATTTAGCATGTTCTTCCTAAGGGCTACCATGTGCAGCCCATCAAAAGCATTATATTATCTTTTTCATTATAAAATGCAAGTTAGAAATAAAATCCTCAAATACTGGTGAAAATAATATGCCAGATTTCCCTTTGTTTAGTACAGGGTCTATAGACTAGTAACATGTATTTAAAAAAAGAAAAGGCAAAAAAGACAAACTAATCTAAACTATATATAAAAGTCTTCACAATATCTTGCCTGTACTACTGAATCTTTATATTAGCATATCATTGGAACAATAAAGAAACAATACTACAACCTACAGAACATATGTAGCTTATGTTTTTTAGCTTCAGCTGAGATAGATAATGATATTTCTCTAGAATTAACAACATAGCAGATGAATCAAGTTAATTTTTTATAGGCTTTATCAAGTAGTTCTATGACTAATATTGAAAACACCTCCACAGTTCTTTATGAAAACACACTTGCAGAAACTGCACTATTGTGAAATGACAGTGAATACAACTCTAGCATGTTTGTAATGCTCTGACCTAGGGAGATCTTTTGAGAACAGTCACAAAGTCTGTTTAGGATTTTCAGAACAATGCCTGTATATTAGATATATATGAGTAGTACACCCAACCAGAAAGAAATCCAGGCAAACAATGGCTAGCAGCATATTTTACTTCCTCTGCAAGGGACATATTCAGCAGTGAAATAACTACCCACATGCTGATCGTTATCCAGTAAATCCTGGTTCTTGGGAACAAGTAGACACAAGCCCACAGAACTCAACTAATGCACAAGTAAAGGGGCAATTTCTCATAAGCAATGTGATTTTTTCAAATTTCTTGATTTGAGTTATAACTTGATGTCATGACTATTTTAAGTTTCTTCTGAAAAAAACCAACCAAACAAAAAAAACCAAAGGCAACGAACTATTCAACAATGAATATGTTTTATCTAATTTCAGTAGTATATTCTATAAGACAGTCTTTATGTGTTAGTGGTTCAATGATTTATAGTTTATCTATATAAAAGTGAAACTATGTATTTTACTACAAATAATACATTTACTTATATTATATTAAAAAGTTTAATTTTGTAAAGATAAAAAGAACTGTGTCAACTTTAGAACTAAGGGACAAAACCTATTACTAACAGATTTATTACCTACATTTTTTATAAGATATATTCTCATAAAACTGTGTTTTAAAATAAGAAGTAACAATGATAGTAAATATTTTTCCTGAAGTACAACTGTACTCTGAGAAGATCTGTTGTTGTGGGTTTTTTATTTACTTATCATGCAAACTAATATAAAGACATATTAAAGTAGTCTGAACAAAATTACGTATCTGCAGTAGAAGTAAAAAAAATGTGGCTAGTATATGCATTACTGAAGACTACTTTGGTAAAAGCTTCCTCGTTTAATATTTTTTTCTCTTTAATTTCACCTCATTTTCATGTTAATGTCTTTAGAAATGTCAGTTCAGTATTTTTGCTCTTACAAACTTTTCAACAGGTAGCCATAAATAATACATTAGTGGCAATATTGTTCTAATGACTTATTTAGGGCATAATTAATTCCCAGCTTTAGGCATATTTAAATATAGGCCTGTTTTTATGTTTGTGGTTTTCAGCTGAGCTTTTCTTAGGCTGGTAAGTAAGTCAATCTGGTGCAAAAATGTAAAAAAGGACAAGACAAGGAAAAAAGTACTACAGTTCCAATGGTCTCATTTTGGGAAGTCTAATCTATAGGAAACATATGCTGCAAAATAAATTACCTGAAATATCTGAGCCTGCACAGCAAATTTCTTTCACCCCCTCTTTAATTTGCTATCAAGTTTATAATAGCCATTTCTGGGTTCTTCTTTGCTATTCCCCAATTCCTGCTTTTCATGCAGAGGAGTTAATGGGGTTATAATTTCATAATTAAGGCAGATAATTTTGATTTCTCTGATGACTCTTTATTATTATAATCTTGTTAAGATTATGGTGTTCATTTGTTGCTGCCTATGATGATTTGGATTTTGTAGAAGCTGTCTCTGTTACTGAGCCACTAAATAATTAAACAAGCAGAACATTCCAACCAGCAAAGTCTCGGTGTTAATGGAAGACCAAAGTCAGAGTTAACTCTCTGTAAACCTATTAAGGGATTCAGGCAGAGAACATACCACAGATTTACTGTCAGTCATCAAACATGAGATAAAGCTTCATTAAATGAGTATCTAATTTCACATTTAATTAAGAGCTGGCCTTCTAGATTGGATGATGGTGTAGGCTTTCCTAGGATAACAAACGTAACATGAAATGCCTCTAAACTCATTAGTTAATTATGAAAAGATCAATAGGAGGCCCAAGAAGGAAAATCCTGGGGAAGAATGCCTGATACATAGTCTGGACTTAAATGCCACCTCAGCTGCTTTAGTTGTTTTCTGCAGTATAACATAATAAATACTTGAAATGAAGTAAGTGAATTATTCTCTTTCGTTTTGTTTGCTGTGCACATGGCTGCCCTTTACATTAAATCTTTCAGTCAAAGACAGTTGAAATAAAATTCTGGTACATTGTAGTATGACAATACATGCTGATGCACTAAACAGAGACCCTTTGCAAGCACTGAATATATACTGTCTCAGTATAACTACTTCTATTTGCTTAAAGACTTTTTCAAAGTAAACACTTGGGTGATTTTTTAGAGCTGCTTCTATGCTTATGGATAGATAAATCACAGAAAATTCAAGCATTCCAGATGCATTAGCTTCCTCTTTTCTAATATGGGATATTTCACAGAATCACAGAATTGTCATGATTGAAAAGGACCTCTGAGATCACCAAGTCCAACCATCATCACAAAAAAAAAACAACCCAGAAAAACACCAATAACCACACACACTCCATCAGAAAACACCCACAACACCCCCCCCACACCTCGGCCACTAGAGCATGCACTGGAGTGCCACATGTACACACTTCTTGAATATCTCCAAGGATGGTGACCACTCTTTCAGTATAGAAATTCTTCCAAATATCCAATCTGTACCTTCCCTGCCACAACTTCAGGCCATTTCCTCTAGTCCTGTTGTTTTTACTTGGGAGAAGAGGCCAACACCCACCTCCCTATGGAATCACAGAATGTTAGGGGTTGGAAGGGACCTCTGAAGGTCATCGAGTCCAACCCCCTGCCAGAGCAGGACCAAAAACTGGGGCAGGTCACTCAGAAAGGCATCCAGACAGGTCTTGAAAGTCTCCAGAGAAGGAGACTCCACAACCTCTCTGGGGAGCCTGTTCCAGTGCCAGATGAGACTGAATCAGGAATGGGCTGGAGTGACTTGCACAGGGATCAGAGAAAAGAATGAGGAAGGCCTTCCTGTTGAGTCATGAGGTTCAGAGGCTGACCTCTTTGCTTTGTAAACTCCTCAGAGAGGAGTCTAGGTGTGGCTAAATGCACTCCTAGTCCCAGACTTGTTAAATGGTTTTTATCTAATAAAGAGCTAAGGAAAACCTCTTGTTGAGTCATGATGTTCAGAGTGGACCCCCTTGCTTTCTAAATTCCTTCTCAGAGATGAGTCTGGATGCTGCTGAATCCACTACTAGGCCCAGACTTAGTCAACAGGTTACAACTAAGGGGTTTAAGTGTAGGGATTTCAATGTAGTGGGTCTGGTGTAGTTTGAAATGGCAGCAAATTAAGATTGCTTAACACTATTACAGCAAATCACTAAATTACATTATATTATTTTCAGATAAGTTAATCAATAATCAATGATCAGTTATAATCAATATAGAGTAAAAGTCTGACAAATTTTCTAACCACAATTTTACACACACACACACACACACACACACACACACACACACACACACACACACACACACAGTGGTTAACTTGTAAAGATTTTACATGCATTCTTCAGCCCCTTCTTAGCCAATGGAGTCAAATTATACCAGTCCAATATGATTTGATTTCCCCTCTACCTAAAAGAAGTGGCCAGCTACTTGCTCTTTTAATCAGATGAACCAGCTTCTGTCATGAGATATGCAATGAAGGCCACAGCTCAGTGTGATCCTCAAGACCTCTAAAGAGCCTCCCTCTTAAGACCAATATTTATACGATCCAAGATGATTGACTTTAGTCAGCATTTTCCCATGATAGCCATGATTCAGGTTAGGTAATCACTGGGAACTTGCAGAGTGGGCTTGTGTTCCGAGCAGGAGAGGTCTTGGGTATGTTCTGCAAGCAGAGTTTCAGGTACTGTTAAGGAGTGCCTAATAGCCCCAAATCATTGTGTTTGCACTAAGACGAGAAGGTACCCAACTATCCAGGCTCACTGCTCCAGTAGGCAAGATCAGAGAGTGCTGGTTTGTATCAGCTATCAAAACAAGAACAGTGTTAGACGCACTGAACTTTTAGCTAAAGAAAGAACAATTTTGGCTGATGCTGATGTTGCAACATGACTTAGTGAACAGGGGTGTCTGCACCACCACACCAACATTTTTGTAAATATTATATATATTTCCCTGAATATATTTATTTGTGGAGATAAAATAGCTGAAATTCAATGAAGAAATACACCAGAAAAACGATTTAGCTGGAGATATGTCTTTACCTAGTGCACTTCTTACACGGTATGACAACAGAAGTTCTGATAATTTAATTTGTTTATTACAGAGTTCCTTTTATTTTAAGATTCTCAGCAATTTTCATGCTCCTAATGAGGCTATCAAGTTGCAGTGTTTACTGCTATATTGATGACACTCTCTTTTTCTGTGTAAATCTAGCTTCTATGTGAATCTGTTATTCCTTAACCATTAAAAAAAATGTGCCAGTAATTCCACAAATTAAGAACCTGACAATGGAAAGAGGAATTTTTACATTGATTTTCATTATATGAAAAGTTGTATTAACAACACTGTGACTACTCTGAATATAAGGATTCACTTCTGGAAGGGTAAATCCCTAGATTATGAAATAACAGATATCAAGATTATAGATAGTGAAGACAATACATTTCTACTGAGTGTTGGTAATTCACTTGGTTGACTTTAGGCCCATTATAATTAAGGTTTCTTAATGTGAATCCTTAACTGAAACAGAAAATACTTTTGCAAAAACAGAAGTTATCTACAACCTATATTATATACATTGCAGCCAAATTTTCACAGATAAGTTGCATAAGTAACTTTCTGAACTGGGAAAAGAGACCTTTAAGAAGGAATAGAAAGCACATTGCATCTACCAATGTGGTTTCCCTGAACTAGATGCAAAAACAGACTAATGGGTAAATTAAGATAGAAAAGTATCTTTTTTTAATTGTGGAATTTTCATTCTGGAGGTTGTTTAGAGGTCGCAGGGTGGACACTGTGTCTCTTATCCCTGATATAGCTTCCTCCAATGCCTCTGTAAATATAAATCAAAGTCCTAGAGAACCCCAAAGGACTTACCTTGAAGCCTATGTTGAAACAGCCACAAAGGAACGGCACAAAAAATAGATAGAGAAGACTGAACTTTATCCATCAGGTTATTTTCATTTACACTAAATGATGCTTGTGTAAAATATTAGCACATTTCTGACAGTTTTTCTCCTTATTTGATAGGCTATATATTAAATCACATACCTGATCATAATATTCTTTAGTGTGAGGGTAGTGAGACGCTGGAACAGGTTGCCCAGGGAAGCTGTGGATGCCCCATCCCTGGAAGCGTTTAGGGCCAGGTTAGATGGGGCTTGGAGCAACCTCATCTAGTGGGAGGTGTCCCTTCCCATGCAGGGGGTTGGGTCTGGATGATCTTTAAGGTCCCTTCCAACCCAAACCATTCTATGATTCTATGATACATACCTGCCTATCAGGTAATAAACGCTTTGCTGTTAAAGGCAGATTATTACACCCTTATTAGTTAGAATTGAAATTATGAGGAATTTTCAAGGTGCAGAGACTATTCAGCATGTGTAAGTGAAACAGATTATGACTTCTGGATGATACATTCTCTTGTGCATTAATTAGCATGAAGGATGATTCATGGAAAACAGACTCAATAATTTTTTAGATTAGTTATTTAAAGTCATACAGAAGATTATCTATTAGATTTTACTTAGCATGTAACTTCAGAAAATCGTGTCTCTGCAGGATTGAATTATCCAGAATGATCACTATGTTTCTTGTATCCTTAAAAGGTCCTCAGACTGCTCCCTTTTAAAGGTCTACCCATTTCTTTAGGTAAAGTTTTTTGTTCATGATTCCAAACAAATAGATTGGTCTTTTCGCAAAGACAGACTGTGAAGAAATTATTTTGAACATAAGTTATTGAGTTTAGGTCTGCATTACCTGTAAAAACAAGTGTAAGTACCAGAACAATAACTAGATAGAAAAGAGAGTCAACCAGAAGGTTAGCTAGGGATTTCATTGCAACCTGGACTCTCTGCAATCCCAGCTGCAAACCTCCTTACCACTCAGATGTTTTGTGGCTAACTAGATCCATGATTAACCTCAAATATGGCATAGCTTCACAACTTTGCTCAGAGTACTATGAAAGGCCTGTCAAAAAGCCTATTGTCAGATAAGACATGCAAAAATTACAAAGTGAGTGAGATATGATTGTAATGTTAGGATAAAGTATTGGGCCAGATCTGACAGCACAAGAAATGTAAGGCAGCCCCATGGTCCTAGATCCAAGCAGTTGTGGGGCTGAACATGTATTCCCAGTATATACATGCACATGGAGCACACATATATATACCATATGAACATGTATATACAGGGCCAGCCACACAGATCACAGCCATACATAGAGGACAAGCATGAACACAGCACTAATGACCGCATCCTGCTCATCTCTCAGGCTGAGCAGCATGAAGGTCCATTACTGGGAAATATTTGTGTGTACATATATATTTATACGTATGTGTGTACGTAAGTACAATGTGGATCCCTCCAGTACCTGGGCTTCAACATTCATTTTGTCTAGTAGCTGCCCCTGGAGCCCAGTCTCACCAGCTGCTGGCACCTCAACCCAGGAACCACAGCCCCACACCAATTGCTTGTATAGTCTCACTCACACATACATACACACACATTAACAACTGCCTGAGATTCCTCTGGTTCCCCAGTAGTCAACCACGCCCATGGTGTCACCCTTACAGGTTCACACATACACAGGAGTCTTGTTTATGTGGAATCTCCTATGCTCCAGCTTGCACCCATTGCCCCTTGTTCTATCATTGGACATCAGTGAGAAGAGCCTGGCTGTGCCCTTCTGATATTTGCTGTTTACATATTAATAAACATTAATGAGATCACCCCTCAGTCTTCCCTTCTCCAAGCTAGAGACCCAGCTCCCTCAGCCTTTCCTCACAAAGGAGATGTTCCACTCCCTTAATCATCTTTGTGGCCCTGCACTGGACTCTTCTGAGCAGTTCCCTGTCCTTCTTGAACTGAGGGGCCCAGAACGGGACACGATACTCCAGATGTGGCCTCACCAAGGCATAATAGAGGAGGAGGAGTACCTCTCTCGACCTACTGACCACACTCCTTTTAATGCACCCTAGAATGCCATTGGACTTCTTGGCTACAAGGGCACATTGCTGGTTCATGGTCATTCTTCTGTCTACCAGGACCCCCAGGTCCCTTTCTCCTACACTGCTCTCCAGCAGGTCAGTCCCCAACCCACACTGGTACATGGGGTTGTTCTTTCCCAGATGCAAGATATTATACTTGCCATTGTTATATTTCATTAAATTTCTCCCTGCCCATCTCTCTAGATTGTTTAGGTCTTGCTGAATGGCAGCACATCCTTCTGGTGTGTCAGTCACTCCTCCCAGTTTAGTGTCATCAGCAAACTTGCCGAGCGTACACTCTGTTCCCTCATCCATGTCATTGATTAATATATTGAATAGTACTGGTCCCAGTACTGATCCCTGAGGGACTCCCCTAGATGCAGGCCTCCAACTAGACTCTGTCCTACTGACCACAACTCTGTCTTCTTTCCTTCAACCAGTTCACAATCCACCTCAGTATCTGATCATCCAGACCACACGTCCTCAGTTTAGCTGTGAGAATGTCATAGAATCTATGACACAACTATTACCACAGCATGGATAAATTTTGAGGGGATGTCTGGACATAATATAGTCCAATTCTCCTGCTCAAAGCAGGGTCAGCTGGAATAGGTGACTCAGGGCTTTGGCCAGTCATATTTTCAACATATAAGATAATGTACTTTTTACAACTTCTCCAGCCATTCTGTTCAAGTACTCAATTACTCTCACAATAAAAATTTCTTGTACTTCATTTTCTGCCCATAGTCACCTGCCTTTCACTGCATACTACTGAGGAGAAAATCTTGTTCTGGCTTCTTTGAGCCTCACATGCAATATTTTTACACATTGCTAAAATCCCCCTGAACCTTCTCTACTCCAGGCTGAACCTCTCTTGGAGAAGGTGATCCTTGAGCATCAACCAGCCACCTTGACTCCTCCTTTCCCCATGGCTATGTGTCATTATACTCTTACATGGCAATTCCTGAAGAGACAAAAATCTGCACTGTTGAAGTTAATTGGTGATGTGAACCTATTTTAACCTTTTTTCCATCTTCTGATGAGCTCCACATCCTCATTGTTGCAGCAGCTAAGGCTGACCCCTGCCTTCACATGCTCAACTAATGTTTCCTTGTTTGTAGATTTGAGGAACAGCTCCTCAACTACCTGTGACATGAAGTTGTTGTCAACATACTCCTGAATTGCTTCTGTCTTCATTTGTTGTCCCTCCAGAAGAATTTTGGCTGGTTATGGTCACTTGTTGAGTACCAGGACTTGTGATGGTGAAACATCTAGTTATCCAAAGGACTCATCTACTTCTTCCTGATTAGGCAGTCTAAAGTAGATAATTGCAACATCACCTCTGCTGCTCTACTTGACAGTCCTGGTTCATAAGACATTTTTCCCTAGGCAAAGCTCCATGAGTTCTGCTGCTTTCTCCCATAAAGAGCAATTTCCTCTCCTCAGTTACCCAGTCTGACCTTCCTGAAAAGCCTGTCTCTATCTGTTGCAGTGCTCCAGTCATGTCAGATGGCCCCACTAGGTCTCCATGATCCCAGATATGTTGTAGGTGTTTAACTGCATGCTGACTTCCAGTTTCTCCTTGTTCTGCCCTAGGCTGTGTGCATTAGTGTACAGACACTTCACAGAGATTCCTGATGATGCTCATTTCCCAGTAAAAGTGTGAGAGCTTTCTCCAAAATTATCTCCTGTAGGCATTTCCTTATTTGTGTGCATGCATTTAAACTGGGCCCTTTTCAGCACTAGTTTTGTTGAGTAAGAGATCCCTCTTATTCATACCACCCTTTGCTCTTTGCTTACCATCCAGGTCTACCATGTCCTCTCTTGACTGTTAGTCAACTTCTTCCTTCCTTATAATTCATAGTTTAAAGTTCTTACTGGGTTAGCAGTCTTGTTGGCAAAGGTGCTTTTCAGTAATTTGATCAGGTTGATCCTGTCTCTTTCAAGGAGACCTTTATTATTTAAGAGGGTCCCATGGTTACAATAACCAAAATCCTGTTGCTGACACCTGCTGCACAACCAATTGTTTATCTGTAGAATCTTTTCTTCTTAAGCCCTTTCCCTCACTGGCAGGATCAAGGAGAAAAATATCTGGGCTTCCATGCCCAGGTGGCTCAAAGGCCCTCTTTGCAATTAGGACACTAATTCAGTAGTCGTGGCTCTGCATATAGAGCAGAAGCTGTCCTTCTGGTGACAGAAGTCATGAGCTTCCAGTCTACAATTTCACAGGAGTCTCCATTTCGCTTCCCAAAGCTCAGACTCTGCCTACTCCTCCCTCAGTATAGTTGGAGTTATGAATTTTGAAGGTGCAAGGTCTTTGAGAAGATTCAGTAAATTTCTTTCTTATTATCCATGATGCTGCACAGTCTGCTGACATCCTCCCACAGCTCCTTTACTTGGCATCACAGACCACAGGTTTTCATATCCTGCAGGAAGGAACACATTGATTCTGATCCTGGGCTCATCAAGAAGCCCCAGGAATCCCTGAAGTCCCAGACCTGCAGAGCTGCATTCATCTTCATGAGCTCCAACTGGATAAAAGCTGCTTGTATTACAGGGACAGTTGTTGCAGTGACTGCCAGGTACTGTGCCCTGTTCTGCATCACAACCAGGAAACATAAGCTCTCGTGATTAATTGAGTTGTTGACTCTCTCCTGTGTGCCCTTCTGTGAAAAGTGGTGAACAAACTGCTGTGCAGTTTAAATTCTTGTTTAACTTTTATCCAGATGACCTCCAGAGGTCCTTTAGCAAACTAAATAATTATTTGGTGCTGTGTTTCTTTATCTGCAAACACCATGTTGTCCACCAAAATGGCCCTGCTCTACATGAAATTACTTTTATTTGGTCATCTCAATTTAACTGTTTCTAGACTCAGGATTTGTAGATTGTTTAGCAGACTCATAGCTCACAAAAAACCAACAATGACAACAAAACCAAAACCCCTAGTGAAATAATTTTTGCCATTATTGCCAGGGAGGGAAGGGTGGGGGATTATACAGAATAGAGAGAAGAAAAGGAAGAATTTCTGAGTTCATAGAAGGATAATATATCATGACATGATATGAATAATGAATAACGGGATAATGGATATTGCAAAGAATGAGTGGACAAAATATTTTGAAACTTTATTTTTGCATGGGAAGGGTGTATAGAAGAGAGTACAGAATTCCTGAGGAATTGCAAGATTAACTGATTTGATGGAGCATGGTTTATAAAAAGAATTCATTTCAGAAAAGTATATTCATCGAGGAAGAGAGGGAAAGTAATTTTTTGACAAGAGGCAAGCTTTTGGGAATTTTAGCTAGTGAGATTAAACTTGTCAAGGAACTCAGGATGTTTGACTAGATCAAAGTAAAAGACATAATTAAAATCTGGTCATTTTTATGAGGTTTATTGAAACTTTTTTTTTTTTTTTTTACCCTGAGCCAGTAGGATTTATTTTGTTAATTTGCTGAAAGGAAGGTTTATTTATTCCATTCACATGACAAATAAAAACTTGCCATTTACCAAATTGAGAAGCTAATGAATGAAAATGAAAGTTTGAAATCAGTTCCTTAATAGAGAAATTTCTCTTGGGAAAAAAAAGTAAGGAAAGACAATATTGTCTATCTTGAATGATTAAAAGAGAACTAGAGAAAATACCAAAATGAAATTAGAACCTCTTGTCTCCTTCCTGGATGAGTTTACCTTTTCCATCTCACTCCATAGCAGAAGTATTATTACATGTAGTCAGGCCTATGTTATCACTATATAGAAAGCATTCACATTTCCTGTTGATAAGCCACAACACATCCTCATTGAACATTTTTTTGTTTCTGTAAAATACCTATTAAGTTAACTTAAAGAAGGATTATTGGCAACTTTTAGTGTTAATAGACATAGATATTCAGTCATATGTAAATCACAGATCTGATCTACATCCTATAAAAATGAATAGGACCTCTTATTATTTTAGCAGATTAAGATGGAAGACAAAGCTGTAAGCAGAGAAGGTTACAGAGAAATACATTGTCTGCAGTTAGTAAGGGAAATGGAGAATACAAAAACTACAAAAACACAGTCCAGCCTTTGGGAACAGAATCTTTGGAATTTTAGGCCTGAATTCTATCAGATAGTTTTTAATCAATGGCAAGGTAGTCCTATCATGAAGTCCTTCTTAAGACATCAAGACTGCAGTACTAGTTGTGGGACACCTAAGGGATTGTTTATTCTTGGATATGGAAAAGTGGATGTTCTTTCTTTTAGCATACAAGATGATTCTATCCATTGTGGCTTTTTTTATTCTTATTAAATTACTCTCCTCCTCAGATCAATGCTGTTCACAAATGTAATTTTATTCTCTCCCCACTTGTAAGCAGAGAATTTTCTTCATGGGCTTCAGTATATAAATTTTCACAGAATCATAGAATCATAGAATGCCAGGTTGAAAGGGACCTCAAGGATCATCTGGTCCAAACTTTTTAGGTAATGCTATAGTTTATATGAGGTGGCTCAGCACCCTGTCAAGCTGAGACTTAAAACTGTCCAATGTGGGGGAATCTACCACTTCCCTCAGAGACTATTCCAATGTTTGATTGTCCTCATGGTGAAAAATGTGCCTCTTGTGTCCAATTGGAATCTCCCCAGGAGCAACCTGTGCCCATTTCCCATTGCCTTTTCTAGGTGACTTTTTGTAAACAGGGAGTCTCCATCTTCTTGGTAGCCACCTTTTAAGTTCTGGAACATTGTAATAAGGTTTCCCCAAAGCCTTCTTTCCTCAGGGCTGAACAAATCCAGTTCTCTCAGCCTCTCCTCATATGGCAGGTGCTCCAGTTCTCTGATCATCCTTGTGGCCCTTCTCTGGACCCTCTCCAGCCTGTCCATATCCTTTTTGTAGAGCAGGGACCAAAACTGAATGCAATACTCCAGGTGTGGTCTGACAAGCACTGAGTAGAGTGGGATGATGAGTTGTTTATCTCTGCTGGTGAGGGCCTTGTTGATGCAGCCCAGCATCCTATTGCCAACTATGCCACTGCAGCACACTGTTCACTCATGTTGAGCCTGTTATCCACCAAGACCCCCAGGTCCCTTTCCACAGGGCTGCTCTCCAGCCAGGTGGATCCCAGTCTGAACTGTGCTCCTGGGTTATGTGTTCCCAAGTGCAAGACCTTACATTTCTCCCCATTGAACTTCACAAGCTTCCTGCTAGCCTACTCCTCCAGTCTGTCTAGGTCATCCTGGACGGTCACCCTCCCTTCTGGAGTGTCAAGCCTCTCCACTCCTCTTGGTATTATCAGCAAACTTCATCAGGGTGATCTTGATCCCAACATCCAGGTCACTTATGAAGATGTTAAAGAGCCTTGGGCCTAATATCCATCCCTGACCAGCGCATAGTTCTCAAAATTCTCCTTCTTTCCCATATCTTTCTATGTGCACCTATTCTCAAAAGAGACTAATGAAATCATTGTTCATTTGTTCAGGGTCCTAAATGTACAAGCCACTTCCAATTTATGAGTATGAACTGCTTGAAAGAGTCCAGCACAGAGCCACAAAGATGATTAAGGGAGTGGAACATCTCCCTTATGAGGAAAGGCTGAGGGAGCTGGGTCTCTTTAGCTTGGAGAATAGGAGACTGAGGGGTGACCTCATCAATGTTTACAAATATGTAAGGGGTGAGTGTCAGGAAGATGGAGTTAAGCTTTTCTCAGTGGTGACCAGTGATAGGACAAGGGGTAATGGGTGCAAATTGGAGCATAGGAGGTTCAAGGTGAATATCAGAAAAAACTTCTTTACTGTAAGAGTGACAGAGCACTGGAACAGGCTGCCCAGAGAGGTTGTGGAGTCTCCTTCACTGGAGACATTCAAAACCCACCTGGATGCGTTCCTATGTGATGTGCTCTAGGTGACCCTGCTCTGGCAGGGGGGGTTGGACTAGATGATCTTTCGAGGTCTCTTCCAACCCCTAGGATTCTATGATTCTATGATTCTATGATTCTATGATTCTATGAATTTCAAGTAGGCGTCAGGCTGAGGAGTAAATAACTGGACCAATTACATACTTCTCATCAATTGATTTTGGCATTTTTGTTGTAGAGTACTGGAAGTTGTGAATAGAATTAGTAGCCTAGCAACTTTGCCCATTTGCTACCTATGAAACAAAGGTACTTGTCTTTTGAATTCCACTCCAGGAAGCAGGTGATTGAATTTAAATTTTTATAACTCTGAGAACTTAAAAATATAAGTGCCTTCTGGTTCTGCATCTCACTCCTCCTTCAGAATTCATCTAGTTTTTACTCTGAAAAATATTTTTGTCCAATGGTGTGGATTACTTCTTTGTGTTTGTTTTTGAAGGAAAAATTACTTGATCCAAAAACCTTCTTCCCCTCGTTCCACCCAGGTCTTTTTAGATTTTTTGGTGGGCCAGTTCTACTTCTAACTAGTAATGGTTTTGATCCATGTCTTTTATTATCTGAATTCAACAATTCCATGAATGCAGATAGATAAATAAGTGATTAAGGTTTATTTCTACTTACATTAAATTTATTCATGCACTACTTACTTAAACATACATAAAATGTCATGGATTTTACACACAGTAAATTTGGATACAACATGAAGACCAATGGAGAAAATACGAAGTGCAGAATGTGGTTGCAACATGCAAAAATTATTACAAGCTGATTCTGAAGCAAGAATTCAGAAACCATCATTATCATCATACCTCTCCCAGCAAAAGATTTGGGATGTGGACCACTCATGGTAGAGTCAGCCCCCTCTCCACCTTCTCTCCCACTGAAACTGCTGTTCTAAGATCTTCTTTGAAGTGAAAGCATGGACTAGAAGTGTTTTTGAATGAACTAGCAATTTTTACTACACATATGAAGTATTTGAACTGTGGGTGCTAACATCATTGCAATTGGACTGAGATTCAAACATTTTTGAATCAGTTACAGAAGGGTGTTCAGAAACCTGTAAGTTTTTATTAATATATTTCGATTTCTAGTATTGTCATTTTTTGGCCTTTTTGCTGATATTTTTATCCTGAATGTATAGTTCACTGACTGCTGATGAATTGCATTAACACATTTTTTAATAAATACATACATTACTAATCTGAATTTATTTTAAACCATGTTACTTAATATATCAAAAGATATTTTAAAATTGCAAAGTTTTTGTTGGTTTTGTGGGGGGGGGGGTTTCTGTAACTTTTATTCTATTTCCTCAATGAATCAAATATGCTTGCCACTGCTTTGGCCTTTTTATATCATATGTCAATAGATTATTGGGTCATTTTGTGTCTCAGATAATAACAGGTTTGCCACAGATGAGGAAATACAGATGCCTGGTGATCCACTTATCTGATCCAATAATGGTAGTGATAATTTGATGTTAAATTCCTTCAGCTTTCTCCAGAACTGTTAGTACTTTCTCAGCCTCTTGTAGTCTGGAGCATAAGCTTTCCTTGTCCACTGATTTATATCACTCTGCCCAAGATACAGCTGTGGAAGATAGTTCTCTTAATGGGGCTTTTGTCTTCCTACTTAATTTCTAATCACAATAACAAAAAGGAATTTAAAACAAATTTTTATTTAGGTACTGATGAAGATATATATGTGAAGAAAGCACTGTAAGGGATCTGCATTTAAAGTTATGTAGTTTTGCTTTAATGTGCAAAATACTAATTGTATTCATTTTTTCTATAATTTAATAAAAATAGTAGGTGTTCAGTAATGCTTTAATAAAACCATTGTTATATTCTACATGTTTTTTTATTTGATAAGTAATGAGACATACACCATATACATAGTATTTTAAGGCAAAACTGTTGGAAAAAAATCGGGTGGTTAGAGAATAACTACAATACAGCATAAGTATTGTAACTACACTTAGCTGTAAACTTAACTGTTAAGTTACTTTCACAGCCTGGGGTTTTGGTTTAGAACTCAATGTTTTGTTTACTGCATGAGCTAACTAATAAAAAAAAAGAAAAAGAAAAATTGCTGCACACTCTACAGAACATTTCCGCTTCTGCTTGATGAGAAAGAATTTGTTTTGTGGGAGTATCACACTTAAAATAAACAGTGTGATAGCAGCAGCTGATAGCCTAGTACTTTTCCACAAATTCAAAACAGTATGACTGAAGTCATTTGCAAATATTTTTTTGTGCTCTAGTTAATGAACCACAGTACGATATTGTTGGAGGCAAGGAAGTTGGCTACAGGGTATGTTTTAACATTGTTAAATGTGTAAAGGCAAAAAATGACGTATTTCACTAAATTGGCAATAAGCTATACTTTATGCTGTGTCAAAGCTATAAAGTCTCTTGTTCAGATTACAGTAATGAAATCGATAAGATTTGCATTCTTTTGGGGGTGAGCATTAATATTATGAACTTTTAATTTTCACCCACCTGGCCCACCCCTCAAATAAAGGAGAACACAGTACGGGCCACGAAGTTAGGAAAGTAGCTATGCCACTTACTGGGACCTGGCCCAATGTTAAGCTTACTGAACAGAATGAGAAACTACTGGTGATGTTATGAGAAATTTTTGGATGTAATAGATAACAGTGCAGCAGCTGGCAAATGTTAATGGTTGCACTATGAAGGAATGTCAGATTTCACAGGTGCTTAGGGGGCAGTTATGTGAGAACTGGCTAAATATCACAGATAGCTAGCAAGGGATACTGGGGACATTTACAGAAATATAATTTTCTGAAGCCATCGTAATCTCAATAACTAGATCAGTCATGCCATAAAAGTCAGAGATTATCTTATTAATGGTATTAGAAATAGAAGATTTGGATACAGATGTAGCAAAATTGAGACTAAAAGGGAAAAGTAATGAAGTGAGAAATGCATGTTTGAGAGGAGACAGAGAACAAGAAAAGGAGCTATGAGAACAACTAGAGGGAGTGTCAAGAAATGGGAAAAAGATAACAAGCCATGTCATCAGTAGTAGGTGATGGGGGGATTATCCATTAGGCAGCCTTGTTTTGATCTCCACAGCCTAAATCAGAATAGTAAAGCAGATGTGTTTGTCTGACTATACTTGTTTCCACAAGAGCCAGAGAGCAAGGTATTGGTATACCCAGGAGTTTCAGCACCAGGCTGTTGGTGCCCATTTCAGGCTGGGCAACACTGATATCTATCTATCACTTTCTAAAAAAGTTGACTGCTGTTATGTAGACAAGTAACTTCAGAAAAGATACAAGAAAAATTAGCAAACAGAATCTCTCAGTTCATAATAACTGTATAGTACTCTTAATGGATTGGGGCAGGGAGGCACAGGGGAACATGCTCCAGCAACTCCATTAATAGAAATGTGTGAAAAATAAATTTAATAAATGTCTAGTTAGAATAGGAGACTTTGCATTAAAGGAACAGAATAGATAACCTATTCAAATTTATTTCATTCATGGTTTTCCCATAAGTCTATTTATATTCTTAAGTAATTTTTAACACAAGTTTATTAAATTGATCTAAGGAAAGGTACAGTGTAACTACTGGGGACACCTTCATCTGACCATGCGTATGGAACTATGTACTTCGTGCCTGTCCACTCATTTCCTTATAAACGTTAATTCAACTCTACCCAACATGTGCATTTCTATATGATCTAAAACTTAATTTCAACATTTCAGCACGTATTTACCTGTTGAAGCACAACTTCTGCATTGGTTTATCAACAGGAGTATATATGATTAAAAGGCTCACATGGGAGTATCAATAGCATGGCAGTAAAGAATAAGCTTGTTTTCTGCGTCTAACATCTCAGTCCCGAAATATGACATATAAGTAAGACCCAAATACACAAAGTACAGATTTTTTTCCCCTATAACCAGTTTCACCTTTTATTTTAAATCTTTTTGTCTTTCAAACACAATCTATTATGCATAAATTTTCCTACTATCTTCACAGACATTTCCTGAAATTAAGATATTTTATCTTTGCTGTGCATCTTTGTAATTTTGAAGGTATCTCATTCCAGCTTCCCTTCTTCACCCACACTTTAATACAAAGGTATCAGAGAACAGCCCCTGGTCACATTAGAAGATTTCTGTCGAGACAAGGAAATAATCACAGTTAACACCAAGGCGAAAAAGAAAAAAGATTTTAAAAAAAAGTTCATTATCTTCCTCTTGGGATCAAAAGCCTGTCAGAAGAATCTCAGGGTAAAATTGCAATCAGTGTGATTCCAACAAAATTGTGATGTTATTTTTACTGAGTTTTTGCCGATCAATAGCAAAAACACAAGTATAGTTTCAGTACCTTAAGTTTACACTCAGACACCAGTGAAAAAAGCTGAAGGCTACAGAAAATACCAGCACTTTTTTTTTCATACTTCTTTTGCACTGAGCTCCTTCAAAAATTTCATCTCTCCAAATGCTTTTCCTAAGAAGGTTTTCTTAACAATTCACTCCTTCACTGGATCTTCTCTTGTCACCTAAATAAACATAATCAAAGTCAGCTATTCCTTATAGGTTATGAAGTGCTTCTGTGTGCAGGTTTCCCATTTACATTAATGGTTCTGGATTTTAGTTTCTTACCTTGGTGGTGGTAAATTGTTTTCTGATTCCTTCATAAGTTTTTTGTACATTGTTTAGTTTCCTTTTGTAAACATACTGGTTTCTTACTTCTTTTATTAGGAGCATGTGTCCAGGTGCTGGCAGCCATGGCTGCAGGGTCACCTGCTGGTCACAGCTGGTTCCAGCGAGCTCCACCTGACTTATCACTGGGCACGGCTGAGCTCCTCAGACAAGACAGTGGCTCCTTGAGGAAAATGTACTTAAGGGAGGGTAAAAAATACTGCCTGACAGTGAGAAATTAGGAAAAATATGAGAGAAACAGCACTGCAGACACCAAGAACAGTGAAGAAGGAGGTGCTTCAGGTGCTGGAGCAGAGATTCCACTGTAGCCTGTGGAGAAGACCTTGGTGATGCAGGTTGTCCTCCTGCAGTGCATGAAGGATCACATTAGAGCAGATAGCCATACTACAGTTTGTGGAGGACAGCATGCCAGGGCAGGTGGATGTGCCCTGAAAGAAGCTGCAGACCATGAAGAGGACATTCAGGACCAGGCTTCTGGCAGGAAGTGAGGCCTGTGGAGAGGAGCATATGCAGGACCAGGTTTTCTGGCAGGACTTGTGACCATGGGTGACTCGCTCCTGAGCAGTCCATTCTTGAAGGACTTCAGCCTGTGGAAAAGACCCATGCTAGAGCTGTTCTTGAGGGACTGTATTACATGAGAGGGACTGCAATCTGGAACAAGGTAACAGCATGAGGAGGAAGGGGCAGCAGAGATGAAGTGTTACGAATTTACTGCAATCCTAATTCTTCATTCCCTTGTGCCATGGGAAGGAGGTAGAGGAGTCATGAATGAAAGAGTGAAGTTGAGCCTGTGAAGAAGTAGGGAATGGGGTGAAGGTGGTTTTTAGTTTTTCCTTGTTTATCACGGTCCTACTCTATTTTTTATTTAAAATAAATGCAATCATTTTTCCCCAATTCAAGTCTGTTTTGCCTGTGACAGAAACTGATAAGTGATCTCCCTGTGGCTATTTCAACTTATTAGCTCTTTTATCTTGTTTTCTCACACTGTTCTGTTGAGGAGGGTGAGTGGGAGAGTAGCTTGGTGGGCACCTGGCAGCTAGCCAAGGGTAACCCATCATGTTTGTGCGTATACAGAAATTTCCTAATTTGTCTAAGGAAGTAAATAATAATGAATAAATACTTTTGGCTTACTTATTGAATATAGCATCTGTAGCAGGATGCCCCATCTCTCAATATGCCTGGTGCATTTTCAGTCTACTATTCAACTGCTTTTTGTCTCTCAGTTTAGCAGGCCCAGGCCTAGAGTGGAAAGATTCCCATGAGAAAGGGAAAGGCCTAGAAAACTCTGAGCTGATAACAACCTTGGAAGGTACGAACAGAGGGCCAAAATAATGTCCATAACACCAGCTGCTCTCTGGTGGTGAAGAACATGGAGCTCAGCCTAGACACAGCTAGGCATGAAACAGAGATAAAGTAAGAATGAACAGATAAACAAAAGAATTAGCTTGGTGAGAACAGGGCCTTCATTTTTTTTTCCTACTGTTTTCCTTTTATTCTCCAATGAGAGATTTTGGGGGTACAGCTAATGGTTAAATTACTTTATTCTATAAAAGCCTGGCCTTTGATTGGCAGACTTTCCTTACACTTTCCCAGGAGGTGTGCTGGACCTTCTCCTCTCCAGCGGGGACACTTGCCAGACAGATTAATTCTGGAGAATTAAGATCCACCCGGGGACACCCAGCTGCAGCCGGGCAAAGATAAGAGGTATTAATGCCTTTATTCTCTCTATTACCAAACTTAACATTAAGTAATTTTCGTCATTAAATTTTGAGATGATAGAATTCTTTAAAATTGATAATTAATGTTACAGAATCACAGAATCACCAAGGCTGGAAAAGACCTTTAAGATCATCAAGTCCAGCCTATGACCTAACACCACCACATAGGCTAGACCACAGCACTAAATGGCTCATCCAAGCCTTTCCTTGAACACATCCAGGGACGGTGCCTCCACCACTTCCATGGGTAGTCCATTCCAATGTCTAATCACCCTCTCCGTGAGAAAGTACTTCCTAATATCCAACCTAAACATCCCCTGGTGCAGCTCCAGGCCATGCCCTCTCATCTTGTCACTAGTTGCCTGGGAGAAGAACCCAGCTCCCACCTGACTACAACCTCCCTTCAGGTAGTTGAAGAGAGTGATGAGGTCCCCCCTGAGTCTCCTCTTCTCCAGGCTAAACAACCCCAGCCTATCCCTAGAAGACTATCCCTCTAGTCCCTTCCCCAACCTCATTGCTCTCCTCTGGACCTGCTCCAGCACCTAATATCCTTCGTGAAGTGAGGGACCCAGAACTGGACACAGTACTCAAGGTGAGGTGTCACCAGTGCTGAGTACAGGGGGAGAATTACATCCCTACTCCTGCTGGCCACACTATTCCTGATAGAAGCCAGGATGTCATTGGCCTTCCAGGCCACCTGAGCCTAGTTTAAAACATGGTAATAAGTAAGTGGTCAGTATTTTAATGGTTAACCTTTATTGTTTGGCCTAACTACAAGTAGGAAATTTTATTGTTAAGGTACCTTTTACATTCTAACTTCAATTTCTCTTCCAATTTCCCTCTAATTTGACTGATCGTCTCCTGTTGTCTGCCTGTTCAGGACAGCATCCTTCCTTCAGTTTTATTTGGAGTTCATAGAAGGATGAAACCCAAGAACAAGTAGATGTAATGTAGAAAGGTGATTGCTAGCTTCTCTAGTTTAACTACTTCCCTGCTACTTATACGTGATACGTATATATACGTATACATAATATACGTGATACATAAATGTCCTGATAAGATAAACAGGAGCCATATACATAGACTGAATCTTATCTAATCATCTGGTTTAATTTAATTACTGAACTCTTAAGTTCTATGACAGCTTAAGCTATGATTTAATCATGACTCTGGGAAAATTACTTGGATATATAAAAATATCCAATGGCCATGTCTTAAAAAATTTTAATTTCAAAAAACATTTGAACAGAAGGAGAGAAAACATAGCTCAAAACCAATAAACTGTCTGCATATGCTCTTTTTCTGTAAAGCTAGAAAACTATACCTCAGAAGAATAATTTTCTCCAAAATTTCTTAAGGCCTTTTTCTCTTTACTGCTATGCATTTTGCCCTTTAATCAGTGGTGAGAAACGAACTCATTCCCTTTGACTCTTCTATCTCCCAGAATGTCTTTAAACCTCATAGTTTTCTTTCAGTTTCTACTTTTCCACTCTGACGGAACAAATTTTGTAGCTCACTGGAAATGGAACAAAACAGAAGAAACCTCACAAAACCCCTCAAATCTGTTTCTAATTTTAAAGGGTTTTAAGAATCTTCTAAAATATAGAAGGAAACATCATTCAATGACACTGCTATTCTTATGATGTTGTGCATCCCCTTTGACAGTGGAGTCCACATACAAATTACTGGAATTGTTGAGTTGCAGTGGACTCTCTGAAGAAGAAAAAAAGGCCCTGTTTTTATATTCTAAACTGAAAATTTGCAACAAATTTCTTCTTCTCAGTACCATAATTCTATTAACATCAGGACACCTGCTATTAACTTATTCTACAAAATGAGAAATGAGATTCAGACTCTGTCTCTAATAATTTATTTTTTTTTATATAGCAACTGAAAGAGAATAGTCCCGGTGGGTGACAGAAAAATTAACACACCCTGATGAGTGGATGTGGAACAAATTTTTTGCATGTCCTTAGAGTCATTATTATACAGGTTCTCGGTAGGGCACTTTCTTTTTCCCACCACCACTGAGGGTTTTGTAACCAATGTAGGAAATATGAAATTCAAACTAGGAATTCAGACTAAAAAAAAATATTACAATAGCGTTATCTTTTTTCAAGTTATAATTTACATGCATCCCAGGGCAACGTACCCACAGAGCCTAATATGTTAGATTGTTTGGACCTGTGAATATGCATTGGCAATACTTATGATACTGTTAACTGTGCCAAATTTATTTGCAATAATATTTCCTACCTCCTCCCACCTTCATGAGTAAGTCCAAGCATCTGTGGTAAAACAATTTTATCTAGAAGACTAAGTGTTTAGTTTCTTAAGTAACTTATGTCTTCTAAAAGACTCATTTTGCCTACGTTTCACAGAGCTCTGAAAGGTTTCAGAAAATAGTTCTTTTCACCCTTTTCTGGAATAGAAAAGGGAGTTACAGAAATGTCCTGGGTTGAGCCAGGATGAAGCAAATTTTCCCTTTACTGATTTTTTTTTTTTTTTTTTTTCCTTCAGCAAGTTCTCTTTTAACTAGAAACAAGTGTTCCAGCGAGTGGACTGATAACACTGGAATGTTTATGTTTCTGCTGAGCCTCCAAGGTCGCTTCTTAGCTCTGCTGCTACAGAGGCTACCGGGGCAGGAGTAGGGGAGCTGGACTAGACAGACAGCAGAACTGACCAAAGGTATTCCATTCCATAGATCTACGTAAGCTCTGAGGAAGGTCAGAGATCACAGAAGACAACTTCCTTCCTGCTTCTTCTTCCCTTCTCTTCCGTCCATGGCCAGTGTTTGGGGAGGACTCCATCCATCCATCACCATCGAGCCCTTGGCTCTGACCTCATAACCCTCATAACCCAGCCCCTGTCTGCTCTGTCTCATCTCCTGCGTGCAGACTGAGATATTTCAGGACTGCTCACAGCTGAGGAGAGTGTCAGGGGAGTTGCTGGGGGTGGGGGGAGGCAAGAGGCTTTTGCACATTCTTGAACATTATTGTATATAATTGTACATATAATGAAAGCTGTCTAATTTAGTTTTCAATGCAGCTAAGTCTCCCTCCTAATTCGCTCTCTCCTTCCCTACCTGGGGGGGAGGTGGGGCGGAGGGGATCCTCCCTATTTGCCGATCCTGAGTCAAACTGTGGCAAAAGAGAACCAGGAATAATCTGTATGGGGTGACTGCATAGAATGGACAGTTACCTTGTTATCCATTTCTTGAACCAAGAGGTACTCTGCATCTGGAGTCCTGCTCTATAAAGGCTTATATAATGACACAAATAAAAAGATAGCCAGATACTGGTCACAACTGCCTAGCATAGGCTTCTTTGTAGACAAAGTCTCTTTTGCTCTTTGTTATAGTATTTGTAAGTACTTTGAAAATAAAACTGCAAGCTGTTGTTCGGAATAAAAAACAAAGTAAATGTGAAGCCAATGGTTAAGAAAAATGTCAGTCTGGAGAATGCAAATGCAGCCACTGAGTACGAAAGCCAATGTAAACTCAGACTACAGAAATGTCTTGGTCATGGACTGACAGTGTTGTGCCAGGTCTTAAAACAGTGGCTCCTTCACGAGCATTTACACCTTGATTTGTCTGCTGACATAATGAATTAATGATAGTTTTGATGTTGAATTTTATGGTTTGTACTGGGAAATGGACTGAGACTACCAATTCATTCCTCATTAATCACTGAAAGATAATTACTCTCAGTTACTATCATGTGGACTGGGCTTAAGTGTCTTTAAGGGTAAAAAGGATACACTCTCTAAACAAATACCAGGATCAAAATTCTTGCTCATTATTTTTATAAGCATTGGTTTTATTATGCACAAAGCACTTCAGTAAAAGTATAATACATTTTGAAATATGTAGAATAAGATGCAAAATGTTAGCAGTTTTAGGTCCAGAGAGAAAGATGGCTACTATGTAATCAGCTGGTTAACATTATTTATACCATCACAGAGTAGAATGCACTTAATAAATTCCTGTGTCACTTTTTCTAAAATTCATTTAAATAAGTTTATTTTTTAATTTCTTTATTTGAATTGATGAAATACTTGCCAATAAAAATAACAAGTCACTGTTGTTAACGTGCAAAGGAAGCTATGATGGCAGGGTTTTCTTGAACTGGTAAACAGCACTCCTGAAATTTATAATAATCAAATAGATCCTGATATCCTTTAAAAATTAAGTCCTTGAGTAATAGATTTTGAACAAAGTTTCTTTAAAATTAGCATGAAAAAGAAGGACAATGTTTTCCAAACAACATGTCAGACATTTTGTTTCATTGACACTAAATTGAATAAAATTAAGACAGAAAATCCCATGCAGGAAAAACCTCAAAGTTCTGTGGCAATGTCAACTACATTCCTAAAAAGTTTTCATGTGAGAAGACATGTAGAACTCCCAAGCTCAAACATCATCAACATAGAAATTACCTTTTTTGTCTAAAATATATTTCACTTCTAGTGTTATTTCCACATATATACTGCTCCAGGTTGCTATAGAGAATTGGAAACAGTATTTGTCTAAAGAAATGCAGTGCCACCATATGCCCAGCAGGCTAAAAGCTGTTGAAAACTTGGCCTGTGGAATTCATTAGAGTAAAACGTGTTTTAGACCATGCTGAATGAACAGCAGCAATAATAAAACAGCTATGGTCTCAAGATACAGAAGTGCAATTTTCCCTTTGTTACGAACTATAATTGGTGAATATATTAGTATTTCCAACTTGCAAGGAAGACAGATACTGCCTGCTATTGGCTTCACAAATATTTGTAACTGCATTGTATCCTTTGCTTTCATGAAGGTTATGATATTCAAGTGCCATAGACTGGAAGGAAAGAAGTGTGATATTGTTCTTAGACAAAAAAATAAATTTTCCCCTATCTAGAAGGACTGCAGCCAGGAATCTTTCCCAAGGACAAAATTACAGATGCATATTAATTTATCTATGAGAAGGTTTTCTATAAGGTGTACCTCATCTCTATAGGTGGCACAGAACGTAATTCATTAATTCTTAGCATTAAGATGAAGAAATCCAGGAGATTAATAATTGCATGCAGACATGATGTATTGCCAAAACTTGCTTCAGTTTATTTTTTAATTATATACTGCCTTTTTGTAAATACTCAATTGTAAGTAAAATGCATTAAACAAATATACAGAAGTGAAAACACTTCTGTTTGCCAAATTGGTTATGCTTGAGGCAAACACAAGGGTTGAATTTATTTTTTTTTTAATAGAGCAGCTATAGTATTCCTTCTGGTTTCATTTTAATTTAAGCATTTTCCTGGTTGCCTTCTGCAATATGCTTTTACAAGTAATAAGGGAAAAAAAGTGCTGTAGTTTTAATAATTGCCTTCATGATTTATACAACAGGTATTATAATAAAGCAGTGTTTTTAAAACATTTTTTCCCTCTTTACTCTCTTCTATTAATTGCAGTAATTTGTGGTACCTTTATTATATATTCTATAGAAGTACAGCAAAGGTATAGAAATTTGCTTTTGTCCAAATCCTCAGCTGGCAACAGTTTTCATTATTATGAAGCCAGCCCAAATCAGTAAAAATCTAGCCCTGGAGGAAAGCAGAAAAAATTAACTTTTCAAAATGGTAAGCCATTCATGTGTCTGTTCTGTTCATTACATTCATGAGGTTAAGGTGATCAGAATATACCATTGTAAGTAAAATACAGCAGCATTCATCTTCTCTATGTCCAGGTATGCTCCCTCTTTCATTTGCTGCCAGGCAACTGCAATAGAATAAGTGTGATATGAAACTTGGTCAGAGGGATCTTCTTTACAGTGAAAACACAAATATCACATGCCAGCAGTCCTCCCATACTGCCTTCTTAGGGCCTGATGGCAAGAAAATATTGAAGCGAATGACAAGTTTATATGAAATTACAAACTTCCAATGAAAATATTTCTCATATTTTCATTTCAAATGTTACTATTTTAAAAGAGCTTATTTTTCAAGAGATCCAAAAAAAGCTAACTAAAATATATTATTTGTTTAGATGCAACGCTTTTTGTAGTACAGAGTACAACATAAGTGAAACAGGTACTTAAGAAACAAAATGTACTCTGTAAATAGGTAAATGAAAGACAAAATAACTGCAAAGACTAAGTTACAGCAGAATTATAATTACATATGTAAATTCATTTAGTATTATTTTCAATTTAGATCCTGTGCATATGTTATATATATATAAACTGTAAACATTCTTCAGGTTTCTTATTGAAGAAATGCTTTCCTTTACTCACCTCAAAAATAGATTTTTCTTATTTCAGTAAATATGCATCCTACATGCAGAGAATTAACCCTGTCCAGTTCTAACTCCTATACCATGTCTGTGGATTGCAAGCAAAAATATTGTCTTGGTCAGTTAAGTTCCAGGACCTGAGAATACTCTCTGACACTATTTAATTTAATAACAGAAGCACAGCCACACTAGGCTTTTATCTCACTCATCACTGAAGAGGAAGATAGGATAGAGCTCAATAATGGTTTGCTCTATACATAGTAGCTGTTCCCTAAAGACAGCAAATGTTTCTCAAACTATTTGTACACTAAAATAACACTAAATAAGATATGCAAGTATTTTTATAAACTGAGGACACTGAGCATCCCAGACACCCTTATGTCTGCAATGGAAAGTTATGTTCTTGCTCTTTCCTTTTTCCATCTGGTAAGTTTTGCAGCCATTCATTTGCATAATGGCCTGTCTCTATTAAGAAAGTTGTAAAACAGCCCCATGACTGAAGTGACTGGAGCTGGTGAAGGGTTTAGAGAGCAAGTCATACAAGGAGAGGCTGAGGGAACTAGGGATGTTTAGTTTGGAGAAATGGCCTGAAGTTGTGGCAGGAAAGGTTTAGATTGGATATTAGGAAGAATTTCTATACTGAAAGAGTGATCAGGCACTGGAACAGCCTGTCCAGGGGGGTGGTTGAGTCACTATCCTTGGATGTATTCAAGAAATGTGTAGATGCAGAGCTTCAGGGCATGCTCTAGTGGCTGAGATTGTAGGTTGAGTGTTTTGGGGGGTTATTTTGATTTTGTTTTGGGTTTTTTTTAAGGTTTGACTCGGTAATCTCAGAGGTCCTTTCCAACCATGACCATTCTGTGATACTGTGAAAACCAGGTTTGGCATCTACTTAAATAAACAAATAAATAAAAGCTTTGGATTTGAACTCTACTTGAGTTTATACTCTCCTTTTCCCTAGAGTAAACAATTGCAGGTCTCTAAGCCTTTCCTCATTTTTAATTGGAATAACTATATTAATGACTGTGAGGTAATAAGGTAATATTTTGATGATTGTCACAGAAAAGTCTAAAAAATTGAAAGTACGTACAAGAAAAATCTTACCAATTGCTTCTATTCAATTTCTATGCAATTTTACACTGAAAAATCACAAACGTGTTACTATTGATATTTCGTTGTGGCTTTAAATGTGTAAATACCACTGACAATAACGTTGATTGAAATAACACACCTCACACTTACAATATGGAATGGAATATTCATCATATTCATTACTAAGCATGTATTATGCCTCACTATGAAAAATATGGAAAGCCATCTTATTTGGTTTCATATTCAGTTCATATTCAGTCACACACAAATATAACAAGGGCAGTGCAGAACCTTGTATAGTTACATATTTGTTACAAAGACTTTTTTAAAAAGTCTTTGTTTCAGATATAATTAAAATTAAATATGCATTATTTTGCTCAATTAAATGATTTCTCATCAAAATAATGGAAACAGATGTGTAGAAAACAGATTAATTAAAAATCTTCCTTCTTTGAAGTTTGCATTATATTATACCTCTAACAGCATGTATCATTAATACTGTGTTAAAATCATTTAGTTTCACAAAAATTGCAACAATTGCCGTGTTTACAATAATCTTTTTATTCTGTTAATTAAAAACAGATACACAAGATGTAATATGATAGAGGGGAGTTTTGTGTTTGTTGGGTTTTTTTACGTTTATCCATTTTAAACATAAAACTTGAATATTACTTAAATCAGTAAACAAGCCTAGACATTACAAGCATAAATTTTGTAGTTTTCCTCTGCTTGTAGATGTTTTGTTGGGTGTTTTTAATTTGTTCACATTTGTAATGAATTAAGTCTTTTGTAAAATCTTTGCTTCCTCTTTTTATTTTACTGTTCGATTTTCAGCTCTTAATCTTCTTAGACTTGTGTATATCACCAACAAGCACATACTGTATCCATAAAAATAATATATTATTTAATAATAAATGCTAATGGCCATGATGAGATAAGAAGGCTGAGGGGAGACCTTATCAACATATACAAATATCTAAAGGTTGGGTGCAAAGAAGATGGAGACAGGCTCTTCTCAGTAGTTCCCAGTGACAGAATGAGGAGCAACAGGTACAAGCTGGAACATAGGAAGTTCCATTTAAATGTAAGAAAAAACTTCTTTACAATGAGAGTGACAAGGCACTGGAACAGGCTGCCCAGAGAGCCTGTGGAGTTTTCATCTCTGGAGATATTCAAAACCTGCCTGGATGCAGTCCTAAGTAATGTGCTCTAGGTTATCCTACTTCACTGGGAGAGTTGGACTAGATGATCTCTAGAGGTCCCTTCCAACCCTAACAATTCCACGATTCTGTGATGATCTATTGTTACTCTCTTGGACTAGTGCCTCCTGGAAATACTTTTACAGACCTTAAAGTTTCAGGAGCTGTTTCCAAGTTATCACAGCATTTTATGAAAAGGGACCAGCCATTTCTAAAGTCATTACTGGCTGTGCGAAGATAATGCATCCTGATAAATTATCCTGTCCGTTCTTTTTGACATTTTAACACTCATGGCAGACTGGAGCTTTGCTTTTAAAATTATTATAGCATATCTGTGTCTGGGCCAATCTGATAAAAAAATTGCAAAATATCCATCTGAATCTTTCCAATTGGCTCTAAAGGAATTTATATAAAACTGTGCTTCCTCCAGGAAGTTTGTCTTCCAAAAGTTCTTCCTTTTATTTTTTTCCCCCCCAATTACATTGAAGATGCCTGAACACAGAAAATTAGGTGTGAAGAACAAAACAGTATGTCTTTCGTATCAACAGTCAAAATATTAGGTACAGGAAATAAGAAAGCTTTAGTAATAACATATTCCAAGTTAGTTCACTAGTACTCTATAGATAAAAGTTGTTAACCATTCTGTAACATGCAGTGTCCCCAAGCTGCTGTCATCTTGTTATTAACATAGCTGTCATTTCAGGTCTTCCAGAGACTTATGGTTACGTGATATTCTATTCTCTCAGTGTTGGCTCATGGTCAATAAGAGAGACTAAAAGGTTGCTTTCTAATAAAAGGTACTAATAAAGATATTAAGTGATGTAAGGGGTCTGGCCCTCTCCTCCGGCCACTCTGGTCCAGGACTTCTCCTGTTTGGCCCCTGGCACATACATGCTGAGCACATATCCCAGAAACACACACATGGGCACCCAGACATGGCCAGACAAACAGACAGCTACAGACAAGGCGCTGCCCCCCAGCAACACCCACATTCAGGACTCACACCAGACACAAGCACAAACAGACATGTCCCCTCCACCTCGTGGGCTGGCAGAGCCAGAAGATCACTAGTACTGGACTCATACCACATTCTCCAGGTTCACAATCACATCAGGTTTGTGGATCCCCCAAGACACTTAAGATTTAACAAGACTGGGCTGATCAGGCACAAAGCTCAGCCAGACAAGCGTACTTGCCCTGTTTTACATGACTGGCCCCTTTTTACACCATTTTCTGTCTTCCCCCACCCTTTGTTCATCTCTGCTACCCCTTACCCTGCACTTCTCCCCTGTACAGCTCTATCAGTTCCTGCACCCCTCACAGTCCAGGGTCCCCCTGGTTTACAGTCTTAACTGTTACAAAGTCCAAGTTGATCTTCCTCAAAGTGGCAACTGTAGTTTCTTGATAGCCCATCAATCAGTGTAAGCAATGAAGTTTAAGTCTTGTTGTTATCTCCATGTTTGCTTTGTAATGTCTGTAACTTTAATTGCACCCCTTATCATTTATTGGTCAGGTTTGTGTCCCTGTATGTTCTTGTTCATGGCTTCCTCCTTTTCTTAATATCCTTTGTTGAAGTGAAAAGGGTCTTTGACCATTAAAGGAAGAGCAAGCACTCTTCTTCCCCATAAGGTTAAAAAATACTGTTTCTACAGAATTACAATTGAGCTACATTGATCTACTTACATTTGAAATTTTATTCAATATATTTATTGAATTTACTTGCATCCATGGAAGATAAATGTAACACATTTGCACTAGGTAAGTGTTAATTTTTAAGGAATATGGCAAAGTGCTTATAAGACCTCTCTTGAATGTAAGAGCTATTTTAGTCCTTTTTGTAGTCTCGTTATTAATCCATCTTGCTCACATTTGAAGAAAATATCACAAAGTTATCATCTTTGAATATATTATAAGCACTTTTTTAAAAATACTGGTTTTGTCCTTAATATTTTATGCCACTTTTTTACTTCCTCTCCTTTGAAAGATGAATTATGAAGCATAACTTCCAAAGTTTCAGAGTGAAAAATCCAGAAAAATGCATTATACATCAACAGAACATAATTCCAGAACTTCTGTTATTTCTCCTAATTCAACATTAATTCCTTAAATAAGGGTCTGGCAACATTATACTAAGGAGGTGTGATTATGACTTCTACAGTCATATTAAAAGTAGCATTAATCATTCTTGTAGTATATTCACAGCAACAGTGAGACTTGAGTATGTCCTTCATTGTCCTCCTTCCCTTGCTTCTCTCCCTTCTTCCTGCCAAAAATTTTGGATGAGATTGAGTTTACCTAATTTAGGTATCTAAGTCAGAAACCTAAACCTGAGTTTATCAAGTTACACTCTACTTCGTCCCTTTACAGACAGCAGAATAAAAAAGCCCCTTCAAAATTTATCTCACTGTGATTTATCTCACTGTAAAATAAACATCTGAAATGAACTATCCGCAGCAGGTACTTAGTTCTCTCTACCTAATACAGAAGGAGTCCACAATTACTATATCAGACAGGTCTAGGACAACTGGCCATCACCAACTGAATGCTGCCAACTGGTTGCAAGACACTTCTACACAGCCAGCTCACCACCAGGACAACTGCACACCAATCAGCAGGTCACACTTGTTTAGCACCATGAACAGAACCTCGGGGAGCAGGCCACTCTGCTCACAGTGCTCTGATTTTTCCAAGGAAACTGTGTTTACATAGGGGAGTTTGATGTGTATGAGTCACACAATTTGTCACACAAAAAGTTATCTACAAGATAAAGACAACTCAATCAAATGTGAGAAGTGAAAAATGAATTATGAGATACAGGCAGCTCAATAATCTCAAACGTATTACAAACAGCTCACTTCAGGTCACAGTCCTGAACATCACTTTTAAAAACTGTTTTCATGTTTTCTAAATACATTTGTTTAACATTTCTTTTTTACAGATGTTTTTGAATGTTTTATAATTTCTTTCATTTAATATCACTTTTATAAAAAATTTGGGTGTTTTATAAGTGCATTTGTTTAAAATCACTTAAAAAAACTGTGGTTTGATGTTTTTCAAGTGGCATTTGTTTAATGTTTGTTTAACGTATCACGTTTGATTGAGTTGCCTTTATCTGATAGTTAATTTTTCATTTTACATATAGTGTGACTCACACCTTTGAACTCCCCGATATCTATAAGCAGTTTTGCTGCAAAAATCAGAGCACTGTGAGATGAACTGCCTGCTCCCAGAGTTTCTGTTCACACGGCTGAACAAGCACCACTGGTGGATCAGTATGCAGTTGTCCCACTGCTGAGTCAGTGGTGTAGAAGTTGGCAGCAGCCAGTTGTGCCTTTCCCATCTCAGACTTAGAATAATACAGTTTAATACTTGATTTAAGGCTGTTCAGTACCTGTTATCATCACTGTGCTAGTGATGTTCAGGGTAGACAGGTGAATAACAGATTGCCCTATGTGAGCTACAGCTGAGGTCTCATCTACAGAGTACACATAATTCAAAATGGAAACTAAAGTTTTTTTAATCCACATACAGACAATTATATTGGACTTTGACTTGCACAAATGGGTTTATTAGCAACACTTACTGTGTAAAATTGTTGTACAAAAACATTTTAATCTATGATTAATTATCAAATTACTGATCCTTTCCTGCAGATACTAGCACCTCTTTCACCATTTGTGATTTAATACGGAGCTGATGGACTGAGTCACCTGGAAGTGTTTATTTTTTATCAAAAAACAGAGTAAAATTGTGTACATCAGGTTTTCAGAACTACATGTAATCAACACAATACAGAAATTCACAAGATATTTTAAAATAGTGAGGTCTTCATAAAGGCTTTATTTGCCAAAGTAAACAAAATAAATTCAGAACACAAAAGTAATTCTAATATGGTTCTTTAAATTAAGACCTGTAGTATTTTATGGTTTCTGCATTTAGATTCAATAACTGCCAAAAGGAATTTCTTTTTGTGTGTAACTGAGTCAGAAATGTGTTCTAGTATTTCAAGGAGGGGTTTTGGTCTGTCTCTGTAAGCACTATATTTATATAATTCTTCATTTTTTTGAAAACAGTTAGAAAAATTAGGTTAATTATGAATGCTTTAGTGTAGAGTTCAGTTCATGTCTAAGTACTTAAAGGTCTTCATCAAAGTCTGTTCCATATTGATCAACACAATCACTTTTGTTCCTTTAACTCCATCATTTTCATCTTACTGTCTTCTATTAGATTTGTTGCTGTTTACATACAAATAGTCTCATAAACTGCCATCACTGATCCCTTGGCAAAACAAGCAAAGAAGTATTATTTTTAAAGCTATACATAATACCTTTTATCCTTCTGTGGCATTTCTTACCCTTCTGGTTTGCATGGAAGAATAAATGAAACCAGTAAGATCTTCAGGTTTTCACACGCAGAGTGGTGATCAATGGCTCGATGTCCAGATGGAGATCTGTGATGAATGGTGCTCCCCAAGGGCTGGTACTATTTAACATCTTTGTCAATGACATGGACAGTGGCTGAAGAAGTGGGCTCATGAAACCCACATGAAGTTCAACCAGTCTAAGTGCAAGGTCCTGAACCTGGGTCAGGGCAATCTCAAGCACAAATACAGGCTGTGTGGAGAATGGATCAAAAACAGTCCAGAGGAGAAGGACTTAGGGGTAATGGTGGATGAGAAGCTCACCATGAGCCAGCAATGTGTGGTTGCAGCCCAGAAAGCCAACTGTGTTCTGGGCTGCACCAAAAGAAATGTAGCCAGTAGCTTAGGTTAAGGCAGGTGATTCTCCCCTTTTACTCGGCTCTTATGAGACCCCACCTGGAGTACTGTGTCCAGTTCTGGGGTCTGGAACATAAGAAGGACATGGAGAAAATCGAGAGAAAGGCCAAGAATATGATCCGAGGACTGGAGCACTTCTCCTACAAGGACAGGCTGAGAGAATTGGGGCTGTTCATTCTGGAAAAGAGAAGACTCTGGGGAGACCTTATAGCAGTCTTCCAGTGCCTGAAGGGGGCTTACAGGAAAGCTGGGGAGGCCCTTTTTTCAAAGGCTTGTAGTGAGAGGACAAGGGGTAATGGATCAAAACTGGAAGAGGGTAGAGTTAGGTTAGACATTAGGAGGAAATTCTTTAGTGTGAGACTGGTGAGACACTAGAACAGGTTGCCCAGGGAAGTTGTGGAAGCCCCATCCCTGGAAGTGTTCAAGACCAGTTTGGATGCGGCTCTGAGCAACCTGATCAAGTGGGAGGTGTCCCTGCCCATGCAGGGAGGTTGGAACTAGATGATCTTTAAGGTTCTTTCCAATTCAAACCATTCTATGATTCTGTGATCTTTCATCTTACCGTCTTCCATTAGATTTGTTGCTGTTTACATATAAATGGTCTCATAAACTGCCATCACTGCTACCTTGGCAAAGTAAGTAAAGAAGTATTATTTTTAAAGCTGTACGTAATGCTTTTCATCCTTCTGTGGCATTTCTTCCCTTTTTGTTTTGCATGGAAGAATGAATGAAACGAGTAAGATCTTCAGGTTTGTACTGCGCTTCTTCCTACTGGCTTGTAAGCAGTGAAGAATTTGCAAACCATATAATGCTATATCAGGGAATTGCCTTTGTTAAGATCTATTTTTAAGAACTAATTATGTGAGAACATGGAGCTACTGCTGGAGAAATGTAGCTCATGCTGCAAGTAATAGTAATGAGAAGCGGAGTTTATAACATTACCTAATTTATCTTGCTCAGCTTTTGAAAAATGCAAGCATAGTAGATTCATATAAAAGTTTTTTGGGTCATTTTAACCTGCTGATTATCACTGACTATCAACTTATTCTTTTCCAAGTTTGTCCACATAGGTTTGCCAATTTTGGAAGGAGCCAGAGCATCTTCAGTTTTGGCATCTACTATTATAGGATTCAAAACACACTTTTTAAAGGAAAAAAGCTGCCTGTGGGAGGTATAGATCTGACCTATTACAAAACAATTCTGTAACTACATGAGAATTTTTACACTGTGAGATGCAATTTTAATCAAAATCCAATTTTCTGATTGTCTAATCTTCACCAAACATGTCATGCTAACAAATCCTATTAAATCGTAGATAGAACCTGAAAAGGAAATTTTTCTTTGCCTAAAAAAGTTGTAACATTTAATCCTTTTGAGTCCCTTTTATTTCAGGCTGTCTTAAACTTGATTATTTAACCATGATACAAATACTAACAATACAAAACCAAACCCCTTGTTTAGTTTCGGAAGGTAAGCTATAATTAATCAGAATTGAAGTATTCATAAATACTTGTCTCTCAGAAATATTTTCTTTCAAGATATGCTTTTTTTAATTCAGAGGGATAATATAATTTATATTAGTTAACTGACACTAACTTTCTCCCATTACATGCAGTTTATTTCACTTTACTTAAAAATGTGAATGTCTGTTGATTGTCCACTTTTCTGTATTTTCATAACCTTTTATCTTTAAGCAATGAAAAAAGACTGTTCTCTGTTCAAGGTGAGTCATAATCTTAAACATCCTAAATACAAGATTAAGCAGTACATCACCAGTCACTAGCATTCGAGACACACAGATATTCCCTTCCATGAGGCCATTTTCCATTTTCAAGTATGTTAAATTTGTACTCAGACCATAATTTTATAGTGTATTAAGTTTACCCACATGGTGAGTGGTTTTCCAGTGCTAACAAAATCTTTTCTTTCTAATGACATGCTCAATATTAGACAAAGATCAGCCAATAATCATTTGCTTCAGTAAGCCACAGGGGAAAACACTCCATTTGAGTGGTAAATTACATCAGCTTTACTAATTATGCCAAGTCATTACTTCCAAAATTTTCTGAACTAACTTACCTCGTATATACTGTTTCTTAGTATGCCAACACTGTACTTATCTTTTGGTGTAAGTAAAGTAAACAGCATACTACTTTTTTATGTTAGGAGTCCAACGAAGCCATCCATGTGAAGAAAGTAATAGCAACAAATAAGCTTTGCTTACATAGGTTGCATTGTGATGCAGGAAGTCCAAAAACCATCAAAGAAGGTTTGAAGCAAAATTGGAATTTTCATGCATTCATAAAAGTGAGTAAGGCATCTAGGTTAGGAAAAAGTGTGTTGGATTTATTATGTTTTTTAGCACTTTCTTTACATGTACAAAGCATGGTTCTGAGTTGTTTGGCTTTATTTCTTTAACACTGCTCCTTTTAAATGTTGACAGGAGTTATAAGAAATGACATCATTTTGTCATGGTTTCTTTGCTTCCAGAGGACCAAAACTACTGCCTGGAACTTAAGCCTTCAATGATTTTGTGTGTGTGTGTGTGTGTGTGCGTGTGTGTGCATAAAAAGTATAACGCTAAAATTTCAAGTACAACAGAGATTAGGCCTAATCCTGAGCCTATATATGACCTATATTTAGGTTGCTCCTAGGCTCTTACCAAATTCCAATTAGTCATTGGATGGTTCCATTCTATTTAACTTTCTAAAAGACAGAACCCCATCATAGTTCTCTTGAAGGACATCTTACACAGGCCACTATGGTTAAGACCATATTGGATACTGCTTTGTTTTTTTTCACTTTATCAGAGCTCCAGAACATGCATGCACACCCCCAGGTGTCCCTGCTCATAGCAGGGAGGTTGGAACCTGCTGATCTTTAAGGTCCCTTCCAACATTAACCATTCTATGATTCTATGATAACAGATATCAGTAAGTGTATAAACACAGACTGTACATAGTCAGTTTCTGATCACTAAAGAAATGCGGCCTTGGTAGTTGGCTAGACTTGCTCTTAGAACTTAAAAAAAAAATAACATGTGTATATTTTCTGCATATATGCATATTATCTTATATATTTAGAACAAATTAAAAGCTGGTAACAAGAATATACAAAAGATAGCTACAGCCACTACACAAACAGACAAACTAAGATCAGAGAAAAAGGAGTTACTGCAGTGGTGTCTTCCCCCGATTTAGGACACTGCTGTTTATTAACAAACACTGCAACTTGAGGCATCATCAGGTCTCCCTCCACCTCAGTAGAAAATTATCATTGTTTTGTGATTCTCCACATACCACTGTGTAGTTATGTCTGTTCCTGGGTTTCTGTGTTTATTTTTGTCATCATTTCTTCTACTTGCTGATGCTGCTTTATAAAGAACCAAAATCCTTGAACCTTTCCTGACCCCTAAAGCCCAAGGTTTAAAAAGGTTACTAAATTCTAGTAATTTAATGCCTTTTTAGCCATAGGTAACTCTGAGATGTTATACTTAAAATCTTTTTCCTAACATAGAATCATAGAATCATACAGTCATAGAATGGATAGGGGTGGAAGTGACGTTAAAAATAATCTAGTTCCAACCCCATCAGGATGCTCAAAGCCCCATACATAATTTAAGCCACATAAACATAATTTAAATAACAATCTTGTAAGTAACTAACAACTGTCTAGTAAGTTACCATCATTTGTTTTGTACATCAAGAGAACATAGTAGATGAAACCACATTTTAAGCAAACAAAATAGCAATGAAAAATAACTCCAAACAATAAGGTAGTTAATATAGCTATAAAAATATACCTCAATGGCATTTAAAGTAGAGATTAATTTGGAAAAACAATTTACACGTAAAGTTGAAAATTAAACTCATGGTACTAATAAGGAAAATAATTTGCAAGGAATTGTAAAAAACAAAGGCTAAGAATGACACAGATTCATTTATAATATTGTATCGCAGATATTGCCAGCATTTTTATTGTCTCCAGGAGAATAATGCACTTTGAATTATTAAGCTTTTCAAAGTATAGGATATCTCTTTCTGTAATTTCTACAGCATCTGGTTTAATAAGTCTGATGATGAGTAAGGCCTGTGTATGTCACCAGGATGAGTTACTAGTGGTATTTTTACTTCAGCACTGGTGCTGTAAGATATTGTCCATGAGCTGATAATGAAGTTTAACATCCTTCTGTTCTTCTTGAATGTGAAAAACCTGGAACTTGAATCAGAGACATATTATAAGCAATATTGAGCACCTGAAATTCTCACTGATCACAACATTTCTTCTGATAAAAATCAGTCAAACCTCCATTTGACTGAGGTTAATGAAAGCTTTGCCATTGAGTGCTGTGTTATCAGAATTTGTGCCATAACGTAAGTTGACACAGTAGTTCAGTTTAAGAAAAATTGCTTCTAAATTGTGTGGGAAACAGAGGCTCATATAATAGAGCTTCACATAACAAATCTACTGTTTTACTTTATTCAGCCTAATGATTTCTATTATCTCCTTAGTTGATAGAATCCATTTCAAAAACCAATAGTCTCTTGAAATCCACTGAGCCACAAATTAGTCATTAGGGAAAATTTTCAGAGATCATTACCTTTCCCATAGATTTTAGTTTTTCATTTCCTCAATACCCACATCTAATGTTGTTCATAAGGTGAGGGTAGATTATTCAGTTACAAAAGAATGATTCTAATATAATTCCAGCTATTAATTTGTTTATTATTAGATCTGCTGTGTTTTTATTTAAGGTCAACTCTGTATCACTTTTAACCTTGAATTTATGACCTGTTATAATGTTAGGCTGTAATGAAAAGACAAATGCCATTAACACTGCATTCTGTGCCACATTAATGAGGCATAGAGCTAACATTTTCTATAGGAGAAGTTCATTGGTTTTTTAAATAGTAAAACAGGTTCTTTCTCTCTCACACACACACTAATGCACAAAGGCATAATTTCCAACACAGAAGGGAAAGTAGGAAGTGCAGTTACATTCTTTTATTGTTCAAGTTTTTTGAGTGGAAAGTTGCATTGAGAGTGATTGACTTTTGTTTTAGTTCAGAAACTGTTCAGTCCACAGTAGGAAATTAGAAGACATTAAAAATCTAACATATTTCAGGGAAACCCTCATCAAAGCAGTTTTAAACCAGACTTAACTGCAACAGTAGTCAAAAAGACTTTAGGGGATTGCAGTCTTGACATAATAAGCAGTATTAAGCAAACTTTGTGCATAAATCTGACTATACTAAAATGAGTTATCAGATTGTGAGGATCAAACTCATAATACTCCAGGTCTCCCATACTTGCATCAATAAATTATTCTTCCAGTGAAGATGTTTTCTTTCACAGTAGAGAGTACAAAAGGTTTAGTTCCATAAGTTGCCAAAGCACGTTCTCCCTATAAGCAATGAGGTAATACCAGAGACAGCTGTGCAATAACTTGCAATGATTTATGTGCTGTGACTATTTCATCGGTGTTGTTTACTGTATAGTTATACTTGATAAATTGGCAATTAGTTTCTGAGGATAACTATAGAGCAATAGGGAGTTAAATACTGGTGAGACCATCTCTGCAAACTAAATGAGGGCAAAGCAGAGCAATTTGGTTTGAAACCTTCGTGTGGTCCTCCACTGAACCTGAAAGGCTTTGGTCAGGATAAATTTAGTCCTTGTCAGACGTATCAGATTAAAGATATGGAAATGCTTGACAGTACTTTGAAGAGAAGTCAGATGGTTGAAGAGGAGAGTTGTAGATCTGGGAATATTTGCCTAACATTCACCACTAGAATGAGAACATCATAGGAGACATTTTAAATAATATATACACATGATTTAATTTATTTATTTTTTCATTCAGTGTTTCTACTTTTAATACATTGTTTTAAGAAAGAAAGTCTGTTCCTGCCTCTTCAAATGAAAGGCCCAAATATTCTGAATTAATTGCATCTGGCAATAAAATGGATGGTGGACAAGAGATATAGCCTGTCACTTCTTATATGAATGGAGGAGTTGCTTATATCTCTCTATCAAAGTTGCACAGTAGTAACTCAGGTTATAGCTGAGACAGATTAATTTAGAATTCTAAGGAAAATATCAGAGGTACAGCCCATTCTGACAGCCACATGGTGATATCTCTTTTAAATAGCTATGCAATATCTTAAAAGTTATTGTTTGCTGGATATACAAAACTAATTTTCCAGGGATGATGCCAGGTGACTAAAAAGTGGAAACATGAGGTTTAAGTTTTAGAAATTTTCTGAGTCTACGTTTTGAGTCCAGAGGAGAGCCACAAAGGTGATTAGAGAGCTGGAGCACCTCTTCTATGAAGACAGAAGACAGGCTGAGAGAGTTGGGATAGTTCATCCTGGAGACGAAGAGGCTCTGGGAAGACTTTGGAGCTGCCTTCAAATACCTGAAGTGGGCCTACAGGAAAGCTCTCAAGGGACTTTTAAACAAGGGCATGTAGTGATAGAACAAGGGGAAATGGTGTTAAGCTGAAAGAGGGTGCTGGAATAGGTTGCCTAGGGAGGTTGTGGAAGCCCCCTCCCTGGAGGTGTTTATGGCCAGGTTGGCTGAGTCTTTGTGCAGCCTGGTCTAGTGGGAGGTGGCAGGGAGGTTGTAACTAGATGATCTTTAAGGTCCCTTCCAACCTTAACCATTCTATGATTCTATTTAGATTAGATATTAAGAATAACATTAAAAATACAATAAATTATACAGGGTAAGATAATTCTCCATATTACAAAATAGCTCTATTTCTCATCTACTATCATTATGATTAGCAGCCTTCTGGAAAAAAGGGAGGAATATCTTGAGTTTATTTCATTTAAAAGTAAGCTGTATTCTTCCATATCTGTTGCAAGTCAATAAAAAGAACCGAGTTTCACAGGTTTCTCATCTCACCTATTGAGTCTTTTTCACTGAGATTATAAATGTGTCTGCCTGTTATCTTCACAAATTTGCATGAATCACATTTACATGATAAGCTGTGTTCTACTGATAAGTCAACAGCCCTCCAGAATTTCTAAATCTTATCAAAGCTGCCTCAGAAACTGAATCTCATGACTATTAAAAAAAAAAAAAAAGGGGGCAGAGGAGAAAAGACAACTGACTGATATTATGCACCTGGTGCTATATATCATCCAGTTTCTAATGCATGCATTTTATTTTATACTAGCTCTTTGTCTTCTTTGCTGCTTTAATATTGTTATCTAGTATGTATTTTTATTTCACATGGCACAATTATCTTTATATGCTAGCCACTCATTAATGACTAGCAGAGGTATAAAGGTTTGAAAGTTTACAAACAAGTTTTGTTTGGAGGAAAAACAGGATCTCAGCACAAAAACCTGTAGCATTCTTGTTACAGCAAGATTCAATGTTCCTTTTTAACAGGACCAAAATCTTGCCTCAGAATTACTGTTTTTCCTAGAGGCTCCTCAGCATTTGCCATGAGGCAAAAATGTAATCAGGTTCAAAGCCACTACCTTGGGAAATTCATCCTTGCCCTATTTCTTTTAAGTGGACAGAAATGTGCAAATCTATAGCCATGTCCGTGCCACAAGATACAGTAACAAATGCTGCACTCCATGAGGTGAAAAAGTGGTAAAAATTGACATTCCTTTCCATCCACTGCTGAAACTGTCATTTGTCAGCACTGGCTAGTGGTGCCTCTTACAAATACTTCGTCATGTGAGTTGCCATTATATATGTGTTCTGTTCTAAGAAGGATATACATAAAAGTAGAACTGCCAAGGGAGTGATAGATAGATTTGGCTTATTCATGTGATAGCTGTGTGTGGACTTGTTGTCAACAAACATTAGCTGACTAAGCATTCATCAACAAGGAGCAGCAAGAGTTCCCAGATAGGTGGGCGGTGAATCGCCAGATACGAAGGGATAAAGATAGCTCTCATAGATGTGTAAACAAACCTCATTCGAGAAGTGCCTGTTTATTTCCATAGGCCACTGCTGGGTGTTAGATTACATACCCATCTCTGAAACCCCTCAAGAAAGGTGACCTCAAACTCATCTAAGTGTGAAGGGTCATTACCACTGTTGAGTTGCTAACATTTGAGAGGGTGCTTCAGGCA
Source organism: Hemiprocne comata (assembly GCA_020745705.1). Taxonomy (NCBI): domain Eukaryota; kingdom Metazoa; phylum Chordata; class Aves; order Apodiformes; family Apodidae; genus Hemiprocne; species Hemiprocne comata. Next base: position 178,343,623 of record CM036586.1, read on the forward strand.
AAATCAAAAGGGGAAATCATAAGGCAAAAGCTGTGAAAGCAGATCAGTCAATTCAATTTGAATTCAAAAGAGAGATCCTTGTTCTGGAAATTAATCTTCCTCATATGATGAGTTTCTCACTGTTCTCCACCTTATTTCGCATATAGGTTTTGAATTCTTAGTATATAGTGTGGGGTCACTTAAGAAACTTATTTCAGGAACTATACAATTTGAATATACCATAAGATGTTTGTTCTGAGAACTCATGGGGAGAATCTTGAAAATCCATGAAGTACAAAGGATTCTGAATCAGTCTTCTGCATGGGCAAACCTGTGAAAAACATGATGCCACTGAATGGCCATCCTGCAAGTTTAGAGAAGTGAGGTTACCAGAAAAACTCAAAAACAACACACTTGTTACATTTGCTATTTTATCACTTGCAAAGTTGTCCTAGTAGCATGTTGTTTAAGAATTGATTTAGCCCTCATAAAACATTTGATAAAGCAATCATTTAATATCTTGAATAAGTGGGATACTTTATCCAAACAATTAACTCTCTTGGAGAAAGCGCTGTCCTGGTAAAAGTAAATGCGCAGGAAGAAATACAAACATTACATGATTTTGGGGTGGAGTTTGTCTGTGACATCCAACCAGTGTGGGTCATCATATATGATATATACACCAGAACTTGGTTATTCATTTCAAAGGATACGATGCTCGTTGGTCAGTGATCAAGAGCCAGGAACTATATGAATGAAATTATCACATTAAAAGCAAGACCTTAGGAAACGGCAAGTGCAGTGCTTAAATCTTTCATTTAGATTGTATCACTAATCTGATGCTCCACAGTTATGGCAAATGGCACTATACAGGCAAGAAAAAGAGGCAGAAGTAATCGAAGCTCCTTCAACTAGCTTTGCTTCCAGGTAAAACCTGTTATTGAATAACTATTTCAAGTAGGTTAATTGTATTACCCTCTGGAGGAGTCTGTCTTTCTCTGCTGAATATCGAAAAAGTTCAGATGACTAGCCTGAGTTAGCTAAATTTGGGGGTAAATTAATTCTACTATGGCTGCACTGAACTTGGATCAAAATGTATTTGCTCTCAGCTATGAATGTATTAGGAGGTAATAACTCCACTAACTTAGATGGAATCTTTGAAGAAAAGCAATATAAGTAAGCATTTTTTTTTCCTAAGAAATGCTCCTGGCAATGTTGTACACATTATTAAGGACTCACATGTACAAGTGGAAAACTATTATTCTCATTTTAGTACTTGTTAAACACTGTGTAAGTCATATGCTGAATGTCCAATATTCCTACATTTTAACATACAGATAGGTATAAAGATTTATGTGTATATAAAATGGGATGGTTTGGATTTTTATTATTAATTAAGAAAGCACAGAATAACTTTGCAAGATGCATATTCTTGCTCTTTCTGGCAAATTAAACATTGTTTATTATTTACTGCATTCATTGAGCTTAGCTGATGCCTTAATTTATACCACTTTCAAATGAAATGTTTGAGTACATCCTCCACAGTTCTTTTGATTAGGTGGCAATATTATGCTTTCAGAGTATTAAATAGCCTCTTTATTTTCCTTTGCACATAGACGTATTAACACCTGGTCTCCACTTTTATTCTCACAAAAGACTTCCATAAATGAATAGGGAATATTTAAAAATAAAACAACCTGATTTTGATTTTTGAAATTTTTTCTGTGAAGATTCATAGAGATTATTTAAGTAGTTACTTATTTGCTACAGTATAAAATATTTTTTTATCGTAGAAGTGATTTTTTTTAGATCTATCTGTGGTATATCTTCACCTTATTGGAAATTAATCACTGGTTCTTTGTACTGCTGTGTGAAAAGAAAGAAGATAGTACCAACCAAGCTCACAAATATCCATCATTTTGGTTTAGGCACTGATAGGAAATAAAGCCAGCTGAAAGATTACCATGTTCTTTATGTCCTGTAATTACATTCATAAAATCCATTGCTAATATCCATCATGACACTTATAAATGAGTTTCTGCTAGCAAAAAATTATATTAATCGTTCTCAAACAAATTTACTAACTTCAGTTAACTTTGGTACACTTCTGTGGTCTAAGTGAAAAGTCTTTACTCTTCCTTTGAAGTATTTATTCACTTTGTAAGAATTCAAGGTGGAGATAAAGCAACTCATTTGCTACTGTCCCTACACCACATTGAAACAATCATATTCCCATAGGTTATCCATTATTCCATAAAGCAAACTTTTCCAAAATATTTTTCTGTAGAAATGTCTTATTACTGTTTATAAAGTATAAATTTTAGTCTTTCCAAGTAAATTATGTCACAGTGGAAGCAACAGAAGCATCTTCTAGCACTGTAGTCCTTTCCAGGTTAACACGTGACTTAGTAATGAAAAAATTGTGCAATAAAATATCTTCAATTATGAGGAGAAATAATAATAATAATAATAATAGAATATAAGATCTCAAAGCATAGTATATGCCACAAAACACTTTAAACAGGGCAAATATTCCTGGGAATATAACTCACAAAGGCTACATCTATACTACTGAGTAAGTCAGCTCCCAGCTCAGGGATCAGAAATATTTGTTCCACATTGCTCAGGAGTGCATGGATCCCTACTTTGTATCACCTCAATGCACATTGTCTTGTGTCTTCTCTGGGTTTAATATGATGATTTTCTGCCTCTCAGGCAAAAAAAAATATATTGTATCTTGTTTGCTTATTTGTTAATTGATTCAATACTAAGAGTCAGAAGTAATGCAGTTCATCAGAAAGGTGTGTTATTATGAAACTGAAAAATGGCTTTGTATGACCTATGTTGCAATGTCATGAGAGAATGCTGAAAGTTGCAAAGCCTGCAGAAGCAGTGTTAAAAGACTATGCAGGCACAGGGATCCCAGCCTGAAAAAATCCCTTCTATGCAATCTATTGGGAGCAGCAATTAAATAAACAGAGGCTGAGAATAAAGTCCCATGTTTCAGTTCTAAGGATGCTAGTCTGTTTCTTACAATACAAAGGCCAAGAATAACTTGACATTTATGCTTTGTGTATGCATACAGCCAGAAAGAGGGAGTAAATTAGAGGTAAATTGCCTGATATATGTCAGCTTTTTTTTTTTTACCTTCTTCTCCTTAGAATTTTACTACAATTTTAAAGTACATATTATATAAAAAAACTACTTCTAAGATTAAGATAAAATGTGGTTTATAGCCTGGAAGTGATTTCCTTGACCTCTGTTAAATTCTCCTAACCAAGCCCCATTGCTATAATATATAAATAATGAAATATTCTCTATTCTTACACAATTAGCAAATGAAACTTTGTTTTTTCCTCCTGTTGGATAGGAAGAGGATAAACGCTAGTCAACTTGCAGATAACAAAATCCAGATTGGGGAGGTAGAACATAGTACTGAAAGTGGTTTTGTGTGACTCTAAAACCCAATGGCAAGTGATCAACGTTGACAAATAGATATCTATTTATATAAGTATTTTAACTACTTCCAGCTACCAGGAAGTTGTATTTAACAGTGCCTGGTATAAACAGGGGTGTTGCAGTGTGGCCATATGAATCAACGTGACTGTGATAGACATTAAATTCTTTTTAATTCAGTGTCATTGTGTTATATGTTTTCTATACCATTGGACAATGTTTTTTTTCACAGGGAGTGGAACAAGAAGGCAGAAACAGCTTCTGTATCTTAGTAACCCTAAATATGGTTGTGTGAGTGAACCCAACCGTAATGTGGTAGAGGAAAAGAAAACGAGAAAAGGAAGAAAGTGTGGAGGATGCCACCACTCATTTGGAGGTGTGGTCAGTCAAGTATAAAAGGGACCAAGAACAGTCCCCTCGACTTTTTTCCTTTTTCCCTCTTCTCCTCTCTCATTCCCACACTCTTTCATGCCCACCACCTAAGAATTATAACCAGGAAGATCAGAAGACCACCAGCATAGAATCCTGAGGGTGGTGATATTTTTCCTTTCCCCCTTTTTTCACTCACATCTCTCACTCTCTCTTTCTCTATCTCTCCCTTTGTCACTCTCTTTCTTTTCCTCTTATTTCCATCTTCACTCTGGGCTTTCACAGGTAACGCATAACACCACGGTAAGTTTTGAAAATCCATTCATTTGTCATTAACAGTTAATCTGAGGGAAATGTTATAAGTTTTGTCGTGACTGTTGTTCTGTGCCTTGTTACCAGCTGTGTTCCTTGTATATTGTCAGGGGGCTGAGTAAAGTTTTGTTTTGTTGAAACCTGAGGGTGTTTGCAGTGGTGAGGGTGAGTTTCACCTGAGGGTGAAACACCTGAGGGTGTTTGCAGTCCCTCCTTGTACTGCGCAGGGAATCAAAACAACCTCCCCGAGCCCGTGGGGACAGGATGTCCAATTTGAAAGTACATGCACTTGCCAAGTATTATTTTCCAAAACCCATCTAATGCTGGCCTATTAGTCCAGCTGCACTAAACAGGGCTCTTAGATTAAGATTCTCGGGCTCAGAGTGTAATAGTCCGGTTCACTCACATCATGCATCCAATCATTAATGTGACTGAGTACATCTAAGAAACATTTTGTCAGTAAGTTGTACTTAATAAAAATTGAACCCTCAACATGGGCACAATGAGGTGAGTACATTCCCTTATTTGAGCCCGGCATGTGCCCGCAAATTGAGATACGGATAGAATTTTCCATCTGAGCACCCCCAGGCTAAACCAAAGCTGGTTTCACCAGTCTAATCATCTGCATAGTTTATTAAGAGAATGGCAGGGAATATTGGAACAGGTACATGTCTTAAAGAATAGTGGGTGCATGGCACGCCACAGTACTGAGCCATCATTGGATTAGATGTGTCATAAGGTCTATTACAATGAGGATCTCAGTTTAAGTATCCCTAGAAGAGTACCCTCAACACATACACATACCTCTTATCAGCACTCTGATGATGTCTGCTGCACAAGTGTTGCAAAACTTACCAAAATAGTTCACTGCCCCACCTCTTCAGAGCATGTCTCGTTTTGGCTGCTTAGCTGTTTGAGACAAAATGGTCAAAAGGTTTTGCTGGTCTCTCACAGGGGTGACACCTCAGGAGGTATATTCTGTATTGTGTATACTAGTGAGAAAGCAGCAGATAAGAAATGAACCTTACAGCTTGCATCTGAAGTGTCCATGTATTGGAGTTTTGTAGGGCAGTTATGAAATGCAAAGATGACATTTAAAAGAAAACATTGTGAAGTTCATCCTCATTATGTCATCCCTAACATGGTATTTTTACCTCTAAGAGCTAATTTATTTTTGCCTTTTATTGAAGTCACATGGAAAAAAAAAGCAGAGCAAGTGAGAATGAAATTAGAGATTTCTAATTAAATATGCTGCCTTTCTTCCAGTGTATAAAGAAACAAAATAAATCTGAAGTTTCTTGTTTTTAAAAAAAATATATTAACATCTTAAAGGTTGTCTTTATAGTACAGCAAAAGATGAGGCTGTGTGAAAGAATAAAAGACAATAGAAAGAGAAATTGAGTAGTGTATCTTTAAGTTCAGAACACTGTTTTAACAGTGACCAACTATATTTTAATTGATACACTTGAATAATGTTAATGGCTAACATTCCATTGCTTCTTTCAATAACAGAATGATGCATTATGCAGTTATCGTTTACTATGAAAAGTCCTTGTAAATAGGAGATGGGTTTGAGGAGATTCATTCTAAGAAAACAAGAAAATTGAGTGGCGTGAACTGTTGAATAAAGCTTTAGAAAAGTCCTTAGACATTAAATTATTATAAGCCTTCTTGTAACAAGGAGGAATATCTGTTGATTTTAGTATTACAAAGGAGATCATGGTCCTCATCAGTCTATGCAATTTGGAAAAACAAAACAAAAAACCCAAATACTATGGAAACACTTATTCAAAATAGTCAAAAGTTGTCAAAGGAAACTCATCTGGAGGACAAAAGCTAGAACAAGATATTAGGCTTTGGAATAAGTTGCTAAACATTTTAAAAGGCAATAGATCTCAATTTTCCACAAGATGTTAAGAATAAATCTACAAATAGCTGTTGTATGTGCAAGCTTACAAAAGAGATTTTAAAGAATTGAGTGAAATAAACTTTCAGTGAAAGCTTGTGCTGGTTTTGGCTGGGTTGGAGTTAATTTTCTTTATAGTAGTTAGTATGGGGCTAGTTTTGCATTTGTGCAGGAAGCAGTATTGATAACACAGGGATGTTTTAGTCATTGCTGAGCAGTTCTTACACAGAGTCAAGACCTTTCTGCTCCTCATACCACCTTACCAACAAGTAGACTGGGGGTACACAAAAAAATGGGAGGGGACACAGCCAGGACAGCTGACCCCAAGTGACCAAAGGGATACTCTACATTATATAACATCATGCTCAACACAATAAACTAGGGAGAAAGCTGGCCAGGGACTGCTGCTTGGTAACTGGCTGGGCATTAGTTTGTTGGTGGTGAGCAATTGTTTCCATTTGCATAACTTGTTTTTCTTGCTGTTGTTGTTCTTTTTTTTTTTTGGTTGGTTGGTTGGTTTTGTTTTTTTCTCTCTCTTTGTTATTTTCCTTTAAAATACATTATTATTATTGTTATTGTTATATCATTATTATATTTTATTTCAATTATTAAACTGTTCTTATCTCAATCCACAAGTTTTCTCACTTTTACTCTGACGATTCTCTTCCCCCCATGCTGCTGGAGGGGAGAGTGAGTGAGCAGCTCTGTGTGCTTATTTGCTGAGTGGGGTTGAACCACAACAAAGCTGGAGACACAATACGAAGTAGTCCACCTCCTTCACAACAAAAAGTGGAAAAAAAAAAAAAGAAGAAAAAATGTAAAAAGACCACAGTAACAAACATTGTCCATGAAAACTACAATTAGTAACCTGTAGCATCTGGATAGAAGATATAGTGCACTGAACTGGTATGAAGCTAAATTAAAACTATCATTACTGGCAGTACAGTGAAATAAAGAAGTTAACACCAAAATTATATTCTATATGTGCCCTCATTGTATGGAAGTTTTCATTTAGCTTTTCAGGAATACAAAAGCTAGGACTAAAGAAACCAGTAATTTATTCACAGCGTTATTTAAAAATGTATTTAATAAAAAAACCCTCAGTTTAACATGTCAAAGTGATATGTACTTTGCCTCACTACTTTTAATAGCTAAACTTATAGAAATATGTAGTTTTAGGTAAATCCATTTTTAAAATTTTATTTTGCAAATAATATATGCCTTTAGCAGCATTTTTGTTTTATTTGAAGTTATATTCACATTTATTTTTGGATTCGTGTCCTTCACAGTTGCAGCAGGTCTTTAATCTTATTTTCATTAGAATAATAAAAACTCAGTCCACTGTAACTACTTTGCTTGCTATCAGCTTCTATTCACTGTATGACAGACGGATGATAATGAAATCAGTGACATTCTTTTTTATTTCTTTTGCATTGTACAGAAAATGTGATAATTTTTGTTTTGTGTAAAGTGAATATAGGCCTATGTATTACATTCAATTTTTATGTGAATGCAAATCTGTTTTGTATATTTAAAGAGATACATTTCACACTACCTGTACTTAAGTTTGTATTAAAATATGAAATTAAAGTGTTATTCAGCAATAGAACTACATTAAGGCAAAAATACAAATTTATAGTCAATTTGGAACTTAAAGGCAATTCATATGGGCCATATCTACTCAAGAATTTAAAATATTTAATTCAGTTTTGGCTTTGCATAGTCACATGACTATGTGAAGAAAATTACGAGGAGACAGAACTGATAACCCTTAGAGAATTTCTGGTACTTTTCTTTCTTATATTGTTTGCAGGCATGTAAATAATTAAAAAAAAACATTTAACTGGACTACTTATTACTGATTGTTGTGGTTTTGGTTATACTATTCAAACACCATTTAGACCACTGAAAAATTATTGACCGAACCTACAAAGCGTATTCTCTATTGTCTATAATAAGGCTTGAAGTACAGCAAACTACTCCCTAATAAACTCCTTATGGTTCAACACATTACAGACCTGTCACATAGGGTCTTTATAAGGACTTATTGACATAAAATGCTAACTTGACTCCGAAGTATCAACACTGTAGATGAGTTAGAGGGTAATTAATTGTACAGCCCTCTACTGGGTTCTAAGTAGTTAGTAACTGTCCTTCCCAAAGGATTTGTAATCTGCTTCTAGAACATGCTACCAAAACCAAATGAGATACGTATGTCTCTTAACCTGTCTTCTCAGGGTAGCCTGGAATCTTACTGGACATGCACAAAACAAATGTGTAAGAAGGGCTTCAAAAGGACCTAGAGGGCTTTACTTTCCCAAGTCTCCCTGTGGGGTCAGTATACTGTCAGGTACATTCAGTTATATTGTTGTCCCTGGAGCAGCCACGGAGGCAGATATCAGGCACAATGCAGACGATATTATTTTGCAGCAGCTTCAAAAAACAACCATAGGATCATAGAATGGTTTAGGTTGGAAGGGACCTTTAAGATCATCTAGATCTGGCCCGTCTGCATTGGCAAGGACACCTCCCACTCGATCAGGTTGCTGAGAACCCCATCCAAACTGGCCTTGAACACTTCCTAGGATGGGGCTTCCACAACATCCCTGGGCAACCTGTTCCAGTGTCTCGCCACCCTCACACTAAAAGATTTCTTCCTAATGTCTAACCTGAACCTCGCCTCTCCCAGTTTTGATTCATTACCTCTTGTCCCCTCACTACAAGCCTTTGTAAAAAGTCCCTCTCCAGCTTTCCTGTTGGCCCCCTTCAGAGAGTGGAGTGTTGCTATGAGGTCTTTCCAGAGCCTTCTCTTCTCCAGTCTGAACAAACCCAATTCTCTCAGCCTGCCTTTGTGAGAGATGTGCTCCATTCCTCTCATCTTCATGGCCTTCCTCTAGACATGTTCCATTAGCTCCATGTCCTTCTTATGCTGGGGTCCCACAAGAGCTGTGTAGAGGGGAAGAGTCATCTCCCTCGACCTACTGGCTACACTTCTTTTGATGCAGCCCAGGACACGGTTTGCTTCCTAGGCTTCAAGAGCACATTGCCAGCCCATGTTGAGCTTCGAGTCCACCATCACCCCCAAGTCCTCCTCTGGGCTGTTTTCAATCCATTCTCCACCCAACCTGTATCTGTGCTTGGGATTGCCCCAACCTAGGTGCAGAACCTTGCATTTGGCCTTGGTGAACTTAATGCAGTTTGCACAAGCCCACTTCTCCTCTCTGGGTGACAGAGGGACCTTCCCTCCCGCATGTCAACCTCACTACACACTTTAGTGTTGTTGGCAAACTTGCTGAGGGTGCACTCAATGCCACTGTACATGTCACTGACAAATACGTTGACTAGCACCAGTCTGAGTACCGACCCTTGAGGAACACCACTCGTCACTTTTCTCCAGCTGGAGATTGAGCTGTTGATCACCACTCTTTGAGTGCAACCATCCCACCAGTTCCTTACCCAATGAGTGGTCCATCCATAGAACCCATATCATTCCAGTTTCAATACCAGGATGTCATGTGGGGACAGTGTTGAAGGCTTTTCACAGGTCCAGGTAGATGACGTCGGTTGCTCTTCCTTTGTCCACTGATGCTGTGACCCCATTGTAGAATGCCACTAAATTAGTCAGGTAGGATTTGCCTTTGATGAAGATGTGTTGGCTGTCACCAATCACCCTTTGTTTGCCATGTGTCTTAGCAGAGCCTTCAGGAGGATTTTCTTCATGATCTTGTGGGGCAGAGAGGTGACTCTGACTGGCATGTAGTTCCCTGGGTCTTCCTTTTTTCCTTTTTGAAAATGGAGGTTATGTTTCCCTTTTTCTGGTCAGTGAAAATTTCACCAGACTGCCATGACATGTGATGGACAATCATTCACAGTGAGTGGAAAATATAGCCATTGAGATTGGAAACAAGCTGCTATTTGTGGAGGAATAAACCTTTGACAAAACCCATCTTCCAAACAGAAAAAAAATAAATAAAATACTGCCATAAAATATAAGCATATTGGGAGTATGATATTCACCTTAGGAATAAAACTAAATACCTACATTTCAATTTTCTGAACATGACCAAGTTGATTTTGACTACCAATGAGTTGTCTAATGGAGGCAGAATGTCAAAGCTAGATTTAATCTGAGTTACATGATGTTTTTTCCATGGTTTTACCTGAAAAACTAATGATCATCATGTAATAATTCAGCAACAAATCTTCCAGGTAAAATTCCAGCTGTCTCCAGAAGTGGCTTTTTATTCCTTTACAGATTTGCTTCACTGATTACATCGCTCTACATTATTATATTTACAGTGCCAAATGGAGGTCAAACCTCTATCGTCAAAGCAAACCTTTGTCAGTAGAGTTTGTGACCTTTATCTGTTACTATAATGCACTGTAATGGCTAGTGGAGAATGTTATTTTAAGTCATGGAGTATTAATAAACCAAAATTACCAGTAGTATTCACAGTAACATAGAAAACAGAAAGAGTAGATTGCAGTACTATTCCCAGACATGCTGAAGTCCTGAAACCAGGGCTTCGTTTCAACCCTACCTGTGTCGTGCTATAAAGAAACACAAACAGTATTCTGTAAGTTAGGCATCTATTCTGAAATTATAATTTTCACTTAACCAATCACATTGCATTGGATTGTTAATAATGAAAGCATATTTAACTTTGTAAAATATCTAGCTTCAGTGTTGTATTTGGCTTCATGTAATAATCAGGCAATGAAACAATGTCCACTTATATCAAGTGAATCTAAAAATGTGGTGAAGTTAAATTAAATTTTTACTTAAAAGTTGGACAAAAACATTTTTCTATGGTAAAATAATATTACTTAAATTTAATTTTAAAATTATACTTTGACTTTCCTTTTTTATAAAACAAATTCCACTATACATTAATTCTCTAAACTCCATTATATAGTGAGAAAGTATCTTGAATAAATGAGTTCCACTGAAGTCCAGTTAGATGTCAAAAGCAATTTTTTGAGATAATAGTGATTTTTTTTTTTTTTTTTTGTCTAGTTCGGAAATTGGAACCCAGCAGCTATTTTCTGATTTGGTAATTTGAGGAAGGATTTTAAGAAATTGATAGTCTTAAAGATATGTTAGTGATGTTAATATATTTATCATAACTCTTTCTATCTTTTACTTTAGAAAAAGTCTGATGAATGCAAAAAAAACAACCAAACTTTTTTTAAGAAAAACAACCTAAAATGTTACCTTATCTTCTTCTCTGCAAAGCTGTGAGGAAAAGATTTTTAGTATATGAACCATTATTTTAATTTGTTTATTTCAGATGGCAAAATTTTATTCATTGCTTAACAGTAGGCAGCCCTTTATTTCTTGCTGTCTTCCCCCACTCTGTGGATTTTTAGGGAGGTGGAAACTTTTTATGCCCCAAAAAGTGTGAGACTGCCTTCTCAGTGGCAGTGCATGGTGAAAAAGAAGCCACAGCAAATGGCCTAGAGGAGCCACATAACAAATGCTTTATCAATAACTCACTACTTAGATGTTAATGGTGGGCAATCATGAAGTTGTTGATTCACAGTAACTATTCCTGTAACCAATGAATATATTGAATTAGGGAAAATGACTAGAAGTTTGTAACCCTTTAACTCATAAGACAAAAGGAGAAGAAGAAACTAAGGAAAGATGTAAAAATAGATGAGAAGATAGTATAGACATATCACTATCCTTCATTTCAGCGAGGTCCTTTTCAGCATGTTGTCTGGCTCTGCTAGCCTCCAGCCTCAGGTGCAGGTGGTGGGTTGACAAGTGTGTGATGCTCTTTCACCCCTTTATAATGTTCTTTCCCTCAGAGACCACCCTCAGTGTGGCAACATGCAGTTGAGCTTTTGCATTTGCATAGTTTGTCATTCTGGAAGGTTCAGCTGCACAGTCAGACATTCCAGAGAGTTCTGGAATGGGGCTTGGGGGGCTTCTTCCCAGGCAAACCCTAGTGGCTCATCACATGCGTGGAGGAGTTGCTGGAAATTTACCAGTGGAGGCAAGCTGGAGAGGAGTGGGGCTAGGGGGATAGGCTGCCAACTCGCCCACACTGTTCATGCTTGCTTAACACAGGACTACATCTTGAGTAGTTTGAGACACAACAAGGGATGTTTTGGTGCCACGTACACTTGCTGGTCACTGTACAGTCTCTGACACCTGCCCAGCAGATGGAAGAGGATCTGGAAGACTTACTGTTCCTGATAAGATAATGTGCTATGTGTAGAAGGAATGTCTGCTATGGATAAAATTGCTGAATGAAGGCTAAATACTTACGTGCTGTTAGGTGGCTAGAACTCTTCATCTGAGAGAGGAACTGCAGTCACTGCCTGTTCACCAGAATTCTTTTCTTGTGTGCAGTGTAACTTCAATTTTTATGGGAAAAAAAACCCCACAACAAACAAACAAAACAAACAAACAACAGCAAGCAAGCAAGCCGAACAAAAGGCAAAACCCCAAAATCTGTCTGTTTGGGTTTTTTTGGTTGTTTTGGTTTTGTATTTATTTATTTTTTTAATTTAAGTTTCTGATAAGCCTTGAGAGAGTAAGTAAACATGCCTTTTAAGATGTGATGAGACAAGAAAAAAAGTGGAAAAAGAAAAGTAAATATGGAACCATTATAGCTCATTCATAATCACAAATTACTTCATGATTTCTTATAAATATAGAATTGAAAAGATCACAATGAAGAGCTCTCAGGTATTCCAGAGCTTCACAGCTAAAGACTGGACTGATTGCCAGTAGTTCTGAATTTCCTTGGCAAGCCACTCATACAGTAACATAACTCTATAAAGAACTGAAGCTTAAAATAACATAAGATTATGAGTTAAAGTTTAGTTTTCACAGAATCATAGAATACCAGGTTGGAAGAGACCTCAAATATCATCTAGTTCAACACTGCTTGACAAAAGCACTGTCTACACAAGATGTCCCAGCACCTTCTCCAGCTGAATGTTAAAAGTGCCCAATGTTGGTGAATCCACCACTTGCCTGGGTAGATTATTTCAGTGGCTGGCTGTTCTCATTCTGAAACATTTTCCTCTTGTGTCCAATCAGAATCCAGCAAGGAGAAACTTGTACCCATTATCCCTCAGCTTTTTCATGTGATTCCTTAGTAAAAAAGGGTATCTCCACCTTCTCTGCATTAGCCTTTCAGGTACTCAAATACTCCAATTTAGCTGATCGTAGAACAAGCAGTGTGACTATTTATATTGAGAAGATTATTACAAGTGCCCTTTTATGGATAAAATGTTAAAAAACACAACTAGTGTTTAGCTTGTGTTGGTGACTGAAGGTTGAGCTTGATCAAATGAGTGACTCCCCTCACTTAAATTGCTAGTTCATAATAAATTATTCTATATTTTTTTAAGAAAAGTAATGTTGATCAATGTTTATTAATTCAGCCAAAGGCTTTCAGGATTAATGTAACCTTTTTACAGTTTTTCTGTATCTTTTCATTATTATAATCAGGTTTAAAGAAAAGACTTTAAGAAGGAGGAAAAAAAAAGCTGTAGATTTCTTCACAAATAGTCACATTATGAATAAAATATTGCAAACAGTGGGAATCTGAAAGGATAATATTAGATACTTAGTAAATCCTGAGAAGATACTCTAAAGTGGAGTGGTCTTGCATGGTTTAATGTCAACTTTTTGTTTCTTCACTGGTAAGGGTATGAAAATATACAGATTGTGTAACAGGCTGACATATTTTGACAGGATTTCTTTACCAGTACTTTTGCGTTCCTGAATAGCTTCATAATTATAGGATTTGAATGTACTTTGTGGCAGCATGTAGGTCGCTTGGTTCATGATGCTTCATAGGCATATATTATTCTAGGCTTTTCAGCCTAACTTTGCTGCATCTATATCTCTAAGAATTCTTCTAGTTTTTAACGGGCTTAATTCTAAGTTTTGAGGAAACATGTACTGTTTTCAAATCTTAGCCCAGCTCCTGTCTCTTACAGAGTGTTTTGATTTCCTTAGGCAGAGTGGCCACATACTGCTGATTTCTGATTTATCTTTCAGACTAAGATATCTCAAAGTTGATTACCTTAGCTGTTGCTCACACTTAATAAGAAAGAAAACATTTATCTACTTATCTACCCCCACTGTACTCAGAAAATAGGGGACAGAGAGAGAGAGAGAGAGAGGAAAGTAGTTGGTAGTCAGCTAACGTTCCAAAGATCATAATGGTCTGAAGGGGGAGCCTCTGAGAGGCTCTTCCGTAGGACTGGAAGAGCAAATGAGTTCTCCTTAAATGAAGGGGTGGGGGAATAATGTATCTTGTTCTGTTTGATCAGATCATTGGGCAACACTTTTTGAGGTTGAATTTTGAATCTGAATGTCATATAGTTTGTCATGCAAGTAAATAAATATAGTTCTGTCAGTTTCTGGTGACTTATTTTCATGTCTTCAAAGATGTAAAGGTTCACAATAAATGTTCCTGACGAGATAAGCTATGAAAAAGGGAAGGAATGGATATGCTGCAGAGATTTATTTTTACATTGTCTAAGCTTTTTATCCAGCTTCATCATCTGCTACCATGGCTCTTTTCTCTTGTTTTGTTTTGGGTTTGTTATTTTTTATTATGCATTTCCTATACATTATAAGCTACTCTAGTGTTAGAACAAAACTCAGAGTAATATGGGATAAGTGTTAACATATACATAGGCAAATATCCATGGTAATTGTTTCTGTGGCTGATATTAAATGAGCTGTTGACATATGAAACTATTTCGGGATGGAGTTAGTAAAATGCCTGTACAATTTAAGACTCCCTAATGGTCACCTCATATACTTTTATACCAAAAAGTCTGTTTATTTAGCTGTACCAAACTGTATAAAATTCTAGGTGATGAAGTGTCTAAAACAGTTCCTACTCTGTGTTATTTTTCACACAGTATCTAGAGCACATCATGTCTTAAAATATATTTCATTCCTTTGGTGCAAAATACCAAATGCCAGTGCAAAATAGAAATAGTGAACCAAGAGTTAAATCTGGTCAAGGTTGGAGGGGTACAGTGCCTTGTTTCTTTTTCATTACACTGTTTTCTTTGTTGAATGCCAGAAACATAATTTTATCACAGGAGTAGGTTTATCATTCATTCGCAAAGTAATATTTTTTCATACAACACTATTGTTCCTTTTTCCTGATAATTCTCTTATTTCTTTCAAAGCACAGGAAAAAAAATTGGAACATCTTCAACATATAATTAGCAACACTCATTCAAATTACTAAGGAAAGAAAACAGTTTTCATTTAATTTTGTAGTTGATAAGAACTTTTCTTGCTCAGAACCTTGCCTTCTCTTTTACAATTTCTTTATCTGTAAATTAACTCATTTAAACACTTGATGGTACAAAAGCCCATCATTTACATTACAAGGAAAAGCAGGTAAATTTCAGCAGTGCTCCACCTACTGTAAAGTATTAATAATATGCTTCAGCAGACTTAATTACTTTGGTGACCTTCTTAATTTAACAGATTTGACTTTCCCCATTTGTAATTTTGCAGCAATAATTGGATAACTAGGCAATGCATGTACCTAAACAAATCAGGGCTTTTTTAATAAAACTTGATTATTCACAGTTCATTAGACAAAAAAACTGCATTTTAATATTAATGCAATCACTATTGAAGAAAGTAATTCAGAATTAAATATCATGCACTGTTTTTATGTTAAATTTATTCAGAACAATGAAGAGCTGTATATATAATAATATCTTTGAAATATATTGAAATTGTGAATGTTAATATATTTATATTTATACTTTGCTCCCAAATCTGCTTTTTGACCTCCTTGAGAAATGCCTTTTAATTCTGGTGGTATGGAGCAGGTTAGTATAAGATTAATTTTCCTTCTAGTAATCTATACTTCTGCAGCAATTTTGACTTAGAATCATAATAGTGCACAATGTGATGCCCTTAGCTGTGAATATCAAGGTTCAAAATTACACGATTGATCAATGGATAAATACATCAAAAATTTCTTATCAAGCTGAATTTTTTAAATGTATTTCAAATGCAGTCTTATTCCAACTGATACAGCAAAAAAGTAATAATTCAGCAACAGGAATATGAAAATTCCTTTCCTTACCATTGTTTTAAGAACATATATTCTATCAGGTATTTTTTTAATTTACATCTATCCCACAGGGCTAGCTTTAATTCTGATTACAGCCCTGTTCCAAAGACATACACTTGAGTGAGATGATACAAATTTTGTGTTGTGTCAAAAATGTTGCTGCTACAATAGAAAGGAAAAATGTATAGACATATCCCTCTGACAGGAATATCCTTTTCACCATAAATCTCACAACATTCTCTTCTTCAATAGCTAGTATTTGTGAAAGTTTTGCTTATTGTCTAAAGTTATATTCATATTGGAAATGAGATGTACTGTTTTAACAGTATTTTGAGCATTTTTTAAACTCCTGAATATGTCAAAACAAAGTGCAAGTAAAAAAATCCCATGCATCCCAAAGTAGGTATTATGCCTGAAGAATAAATAAAAAAATAAATAAGCATAGTCTGCCAACATACTTTTGAGAAATTGCCCGTATACTTTTTCCTACCTTAACTTTTGCATTCATATTCATGAAGGCAGAGGGTCAGTTGCATGTATAACTTAACCACAGGACATTTTTATCCTAGATCCAGATCTAATTGAGGCAGCCGAAATATGAGCATAACTTGCTTATCCCTGACCTACAATTTCTGTCTGTTCTAAAAGCGAGAATTAGTTTGGTCACCCTGCTGTCAGCCCAGGGCATCTTCTGACAAGAGATTTCTAATACACTGAACAGCACTATACATTAAGTGGTACTAATTACCAGGGCTGGGTAATCAGTTTGACCAGAAGTTGGAAGCGTACAGACTATTTGAGGATTCCATCTGAAACTGCTGACATAATTACTACTGTTTATTTTCTTATTTATGAATTCCGTAAGAATTGACATTTTTAAAGCCCAAATCTTCCCCAATGTGTATGTTTATTTAGTTACAATAAACAGAACATTTTTATTTGTATTTGCTAAAGAAAGACAGAATGTAAAAACATTTCCTATACAAGGACTAGGAAAAGTTGGGGGAAAAAGCCTCAGGAAGTTTCTGCTCCACAAAACTGTGTCATTCCTTAAAAATTACATCATTGTGTGGAACCAACGAATATCCTTGCAGGAGCGGCAAGGAGGCCAGTTCACTTTTAGTTTTTTTACCTCTTTTCTAATTTACCATTTGGCAATTATGTGTAATTGTGTTGTGATTACTTCTCCATGTATATAACTGGGATAGTAGTACCTGACTTCACAGGATGTTATGTCAATACATTTTTAAAACATTCTGACTCTTAGGATAAAATAAGTTATTCTTAACTAATACTAATAGTGTTGTTACATTATTTTGTTTGACTTGGGGAAAAACAAAACAAAACAAAACAAACCACAACCATAAAATCAGAGTTTCTCTACATTTTTTGCCCCTGAGTCTGTGAGCAGCTTCTTCCAGAGTATTTTCAGTTTTCTCTTAATTCTACTCCATTCACATTCACATTTCCAGGTACCAGTGTACTGTGAAAGATGTTTCCAAAGGGTTCCCCTGAAAGAAAACAGACTATTCAGCTTGGGAGAGCTTATAGAAAATTTTTAAATAAATTTATGGATTTGAGGGTATGCAAGAGTATGTGCTTCTGTCTCTACAGGGTTCAAATTCTTCTGGATAACTTTTTACAAAAGTTGTGGGGAAAAAAAAAAAAATGTAAAATCAAGTCCCTGTTTGCAGTTGTAACAGAAGTGCATACTTACTTAAAAAAGCTTTTATGATACTCTGGCTTTCCTAAAACAGTTGCACACTATACAGATAAAGTACTTTTCAGTATAGGATAGTTTTCCCTGTTTACAGGGGTGTATGCTTTCTGCATCTTATTTATCTACCTTCCTTTACTCTGTCTTCTACCTAACTTTTCTGTGGTGGTTTTCTCTTTTTATTGGTGTTTCTGTCACTCTATGAAACTGAAGTCTCTCTGTTTAATTCTGCCACTGATTCCCCTTTAAGTAACCTACTACAATGCAAATTTATAATCGACTTGAACTCAAAAGTATATTCTGTATAGGATTCATCCAATAAAAAAGGATTATGTTAATGTCTCTGAGACACCCTAATCTGTCATTACAGCTAATAGAGTGGAATGAGCACTTCTGCAACATTATTAATTTTATCCTGAGTTAAACAAAACTCAGAAACATTTTCCAGCTTGGGAAGGAAGAATACTACAGCTTACCTATGTCAGTATTGCAAAAGCAAAAAAAGCGAAAAGTCTGTTCTGTGAAAATGAAGGATACACTCTGCCTTTGATTAGGTATTGCAACCATCAGGCATTTCTAAGTTTCTGGCTACATTGTATATATGAATGTCAAATTTTGTTGAATATTGGAACAGAACTTTTTTTAAGAGAACAGCATATTTTGTCATCTCAGTTCACAGTACTCACTGCTAAAACAAAAACAATTTTGTTCCCATTTATTTTTATTTTCTTCCTAAAAAAAAATAATTCTGTAGTATAGATGAATACTGTTTGGGATTTTTTTATTTATGTATTGCTTGAAAAATTTGGAGCTCAGTTCAGCTTCCTAAAAATGATAATCTGATATTGTTTGAGCTGACTTGGCTTAGCATACCACTTATTCTCCACCTGCTACTCTGGCAGGCTAAGGCTATTTCTTTTCACTGTGCAAGTGGTTATTTGAACAAAACTCACCTTATCTAAAGAGAGTTATCTATAATAACTAAGATAATTCCGTCTGCGTTCCATTCCACAGCTACCTAAAGACAGGTGACAGGATTACCCACTTCCACTGTATGCAATAAAAATATCTAATGTATCTAAATTAGGTCATGGAGGAGAGTTAAAAATCTGAAATTATGAACAGAAAGATTCCTGGTTAAACTCTCATCAGTTTATAGTTTCGTTAACTTTTAAAATTATTCAAATTCCTGCTTTGAAGGTTCACTAGCATCTGAAGTTCTGTGTATAGATGCAGAGGTCTCCTGGCAATTCTGATCAGCTAAACTCACATCCATCCAGGTTCAATCTTAAAAATTAATGATTCTACAGCTCTCCTAACTAGTCTCATCTTCTACTTTTGGAGCTAGAAAGATCTGAGTTTTTCACCCTTTGCTTCATTTTTCTCTAGATTGAAACTTTCTTTATACAAAGATGTAGGGTGTTGGTTTTTTTTTTCCTTTGGTGGTCATAAAGAATTTAGCATTGTCTCATCACAATAAACTTCTACAAATGATAAATTTTTACTATTCCTTCATTTTTCTCTGTTCTAGAATAGAGAAATAAAACAAACATAAACATGGCTATTTAAATTTTGCTATTAGTTAACTCTTCATAAAGTTTTAACATTGTTGACATGTTTATGCAGAATGTCTTTCAATAAAACACATATCAATATATGTCAGGAAAAAAAAAATGAAAAGAGAGGAAAAAGGAGAGAATCCAACTTTACAGAATCACAGAATCACAGAACTACCAAGGCTGTAAAGGACCTTTAAGATCATCAAGTCCAGCCTATGACCAACACCACCACACCATCTAGACCATGGCACTAAGTGCCACATCCAGCCTTGCCTTGAACACATCCAGGGACGGCGCCTCCACCACTTCCTTGGGAAGTCTATTCCAACGTCCAATCACCCTCTCTGTGAGGAAGTACTTCCTAATATCCAACCTAAACCTCCCTTGGAGCAGCTTCAGGCTGTGCCCTCTTGTCCTGTCACTAGTTGCCTGGGAGAAGAGCCCAGCCCCCACGTGACTACAACCTCCCTTCAGGTAGTTGAAAGAGTGATAAGGTCCCCCCTCAGTCTCCTCTTCTCCAGGCTAAACAACCCCAACATCCTCAACCTCTCCCTATAAGACTTTCCCTCTAGTCCTTTCACCAGCCTTGTTGCTCTCCTCTGGACCTGCTCCAGCACCTCAACATCCTTCTTGAAGTGAGGGGCCCAGAACTGGACACAGTACTCGAGGTGAGGCCTCACCAGTGCTGTGTACAGGGGGAGAATTACATCCCTACTCCTGCTGGCCACACTATTCCTGATACAAGCCAGGATGTCATTGGCCTTCCGGGTCTCCTGGGCACAACTGCTGGCTCATGTTCAACCGGCTGTCCACCAGCACTCCCAGGTCCCTCTCTGCCAGGCTGCTCTCCAGCCACTCTTCCCCCAGCCTGTAGCGCTGCCTGGGGTTATTGTGGCCAAAGTGCAGGGTCCTGCACTTGGTTTTGTTGGTCTTTAAAGTACTATTTAGTTATGCTACTTCTGCACACTTCCCCTGCATGAAAAGAAATCTACATTTGACCTAAATTCTGACAGATCTCTTGCAAGTACCATCCAAACATGTATTTCAAGAACTTCAAAAATAATTTTCTATGCACAGTGTAACCCTTGACATGAGTGGCAAATCGTATCACTATGACTCAAGATGTTAAAAAGACCTTTCTAACAATTAAATATCACTTTATCTCTGACAAAGGCTAGTCAAGAAGTAGTAACTTACATTTAACTTGCATAGAGAAGGTTAATTAAGAAATTACAGTTGAACAATTTCAATGTTACTGAATGCTGAGAAAATACAAAGGATGGGCTGTATCTCTTCATTTAAAGGCTAGGAATTAACTATTAGTTGTCTAACTAAAAAGATGCAGAGCTGAAGTCAGCCTAAGAAGACAATTAATTTTTGTCAAATTTTTAGTTAGTTGTCAAAGTTTTTATTATTTTACTTTCTTTATCCTTCTATAGATATCTCAGGCTCCATTCAGTCTTTTGAATGGAGAAATTTATGTCATTTTGGAAGTGGGAACAATCAAAATAAACTATTTAAATTTATTTTCCCCTCTTCTTTTTCAAAAGCCTACAAAAGGTCTTTTACTCATGAAGAATGAAGGTGAATTTTTTTAAAAAAACAGACGTTCCTAATCAATGCTATTTAGAACTCAGATTTTACTCAATTTAACCAAAAAATCCTTTAAGTTTGTTTTTCTTGCTCTTCTCTTATTATTCACAGAATGAAAACCCAATACCACTCTGTATTTATCTTAAAATATTTTGGCATGTTGACAGTAACATCTATATTACACATTTTATAATGTAAAAAGGAAATCTCAGTGGTATATTTATAAAGGGAAACCTGATAACGAAAAGTAGACTTCTTCTGAGTGAGAAAAGATTTTGGGGAATAATGAAACATAAGAACTTCTAGATCTTTGTACTTATTTGAAATTTCTAGGATTTTTAAAAAATCAGGTATTTCAAGTATTTCCTACAATTATATAAAGTGTGTGTATATATATATATATGTACATACTTACGTTACAGCCAACTGATTAAAATCAAAGGGAGTTAACGTATAAAGTGATAGAAACACTGATTATTCAAACATATCCAATACATTTTAGAAAATATTGCACTCCTTCATAAGTTAAATTTTATGATCACATCATTCACATTGTACTGGCCACTCCAAGAGAAAGAAATAAGACTAAAATAAAAATGATGACAGACCTGTCATCTGGAAATAGCAGTTTTTTTCTAAGGAACAGAGAACTTTGACAAATACACTGACAGCTGAGCAAATATGTTGTGGCCTAGAGATAATTAAAGCTGTACTTGTTTTATCATCTGAAAAATTGTTTGTCTGCCTGTTTCAGGGTCCAACCATGCAAGCCAGTAAATGCTTTCTGCAAGGCCACAAATTCCCTCAGCTTCAAAGTACATTCAGAGAGTACTCAGTAGCTAAAGCCAAATGCATCAGATATTACGTCCTCCATAGAAAAATCTGCTAAAGCACTGCACTGAGTAGAATGTTGTGGTAAATATTCTAGTTCCACAACTATGTATATAGAATCACAGAATTGTTCTGGCTGGAAAAGACCATAAAGGTCATCAAGTTCACCCAACTCTACTGAATCCAGTGCTAAGCATATTCCTAAAAACCACATCTACATATCATTTAAAAATCTCAGGAGATGGTGGTTCAACCACCACCCTGGGCAGCCTTTTCCAGTGTTTGACAACCCTTTCAGCGAAAAAGTTTCTTCCCTTATACATCTAACCACTGCCCCCTCAGTGCAACTTGAGATAATTTCCTCTTGTCCTGTTACTTTTTACTTGGAAGAAGACATCAACACCTGCCTCCCTACAACCTCCTCTCAGGGAGTTGTAGAGAGCGATGTCATCTCCCCTCAGACTCCTTTTCTCCAGACTAAACTACCCCAGTACCCTCAGACCATCTTCATAAGACTTCCTCTCCAGACCCTTCACCAGCTTTGTTGCCCTTCTATGGACATGCTCCAGTACCTCAATGTCTTCCCTGTAGTGGAGGGCCCAAAGCTGAACACAGAGTACAGGGGGATGATCGTTTCTGTAGTCCTCCTAGCCCCACTATTTCTGATACAAGCCAGAATGCCATTGGCCATCTTGGCCATCTGGGCACACTGCTGGCTCCTATTCAGCTGCCTGTCAATCCATTCAGCCAGTTTTTACCCAACAAAGAGTTCACCAGTCTAAGCCATACGTAGCCAGTTTCTCCAGGAGAATTCTGTGATAAACTCCAAGGTCCTTTTCCATGCAGCTGCTTTCTAGCAGGTCAGCTCCTAATCTGTACTGGTTCATGTTGTTATTCCTCCCCAGGTGCAGGGCTCTACACTTATTCTTGTTGAACATCATTAGGTCCCTCTTTGCCCAGGTCTCCAGTCTGTCCAAGTGTTGCTTCCAAATCATAAAGCCACAATGACTGGGCTTGATCAACTGATAGTTCTGTAAGTGGAGCATATGGCATTTAGGATGATCTGCTCCATAACATTCCCCAGCAGCAAGGTCAGACTGACAGTCCTGTAGTTCCATTCCAGCCTTTCTTGTAGATGGTCCAGTCTCCAGTCTACTGGTATCCCCTGTTTAGCCAAGACTGCTGGTAAATTATGGAAAGTGGCTTAATGAGAGCACTTCTGCCAGCTCCTTCAGTACACTTGGGTGTATCCCATCTGGGGGATAAGGATCGGTATAACAATAGAAGTTCTCTTAAGTCTTCTTTTTGTTGCTAATATATTTGTAGAGACATTTCTTGTTATCTTTGACAGCTGCAATCAGATTAATTTCAAGTTGGGCTTTGACCCTTCTAATTTTCTCCCTTCATAGCCCCATGATATCTTTGAAGTCCTCCTGAGGGGCCTGTCCCTTTTTCCAAAGACCATAAACCCTTCTTTCTTCCCTGACTTGCAATCAGATGTCTCTATTCAGCCAGGCCAGTCTTCTTCCCTACTTGCTTATCTTTTTGGCACATGGAGACAGACTGGTCCTGTACCCTTAAGACTTCCTTCTTGAAGAATGTCCAGTCATCCTGGACTCCTTTGCCCTTCAGGACACCTCTTAAGAGGCTCTTTCAACCAGTCTCTGAAATAGTCCAAAGTCTACCTGCTGGAAGTCCAAGGTGGCAGTTCTGCTGACCCTCCTCTTTATTCTCTGAGAAGAGAGAACTCTGTCATTTCATGATGGCTATACCCAATAGCACCTCCAACTGTCACATCTTCCACAAGTCCATCAGTGTTGACAAAAAACAGATTCATCATGGCACCTTCCCCAGCTGGCTCCCTCACCAGCTGTGTCAGGAAGTAATCCTCTACATACTCTAGGAACCACCAGGACTGTTCCCTCTATGGTATTGTATTCCCAGCAGGCACTTGGGAAGTTGAAGAGAACAATGAGAACAAGGATAAGCAATAGAGAGACTTCTCTTAGATGCCTATAGAATCGTTTATCTGCCTCTTTATTCTGGTTGGGCTGTATATAATGGACTCCCATCAAGATGTCTGCATGACTGGCCTTCCCCCTGATTCTACCTATAAACACTCAACCCTGTGGTCACTAACATTAAGTTCTAGGGATTCATAACACTCCTTAACATACAGAGCCACCCCACTGCCTCTCTTTCCCTGCCTATCCCTTCTGAAGAGCTTGTAGTCACTGATTGCAGCACTCTAGTCTTGTGAGTTGTCCCACCATGGTTCTGTGAGGACAAGAAGTCATAATTTTCCTGCTGCACAACGGTTTCCAGCTCCTCTTTTTTGTTGCCCATGATGCGTGTGCACGTCGGTTGAGCTGATGTCCCACCATCTTATTGCAAGGACAATTCATAATTCCTATCTGACTGCTCTCAAGCACTTCCATGGCACCTAACTCATCAATAACCCTTTCATCTTTGTTTCCACATGAATCTTCATCCCATACCTCCACTGAAATGGCAGACTGAAGGACCTTGCTAGCATACCATCCCTCAAATATTCATGTGCTTGCCCCATGCTTATTTCTAGCAAGCCCAGCTTTGTACCCTTCCCCCAACAAATCGAGTTTAAATCTCTTTCAGTGAGCCCTGCCAGCTCATGTGCTAGGATCTTTTTCCCCCTTTGAGATAGATGTACCCTGTCTGTTGCCAGCTGGCCTGGTGTTATTTAAATCAATCCATGGTCAAAGAACCCAGAGTACTTGGATCCAGGTCCACCTGCTGGCTCTTCCTGTTTATTCCTTTATTGATTCCCACAACTGGAGGTACAGAGCACACTGCTTGTGCTCCTGATCTCTTAACCAGTCATCCTAAGGTCCTGAAGTTTCTCTTCATTGCCTTTGGACTTCCTGTTGCTCCTTCATTGCTGTCTACCTGAAAGATCAATAGTGAATAGTAATCTGAGGGACATACTAAGGAAGAAGGCTTTCTCTGTGCATCTTTAAGCTGGGCATCAGGGAGGCAGCAGACTTCCCTAAGAAGTGGGTCCAATCTGAATGTGGGCCTTCTGCTCCCTTCAGAAGTGAGTCACCTATGGCAGCGATCTGCCATTTTTTCTTTACTGGAGTGGTTTTGATATGCAGTGTAGTCTGATTCAACCTTGATAACACCTCCGAGCAAAATGAACCATCATCTTTTCAGCATTCAGTTCCCCTTACAGAGCATTGTACCTATTTTGCAAGGGCAACTGGGAAGGTGTGGCAGTTGCAGGAGGGACATGCCTGCAGTGCCCACTACACTGGGCAAGAACTTGCTGCCATTTCCCTCTGTCCTCTAAGTCACCACGTTCATCTAGGCAAAGAGAGGACAGGGACTTCTTCGTGTCATGAGCACTCTCTGCCTGTTGGTCTTGTTTCTGGTAGGGTAGGTTGTTCTCACATTCCCTGATACTCCTCAACCTACTCACCTTCCCAAATACACAAATGTGTCTCCACAAATCTTTCACAAAGAACTGCTAACTTAATGTGATCCCTGTAGATTATGTCAGCAGTTCTGCTTATTAGAGTTCTAGAGGCTCCTGTGACCATTGACAATTTTTTTTAGAGTATATATTTAGATACATAAATTAAATTGTCTTTTATGGCATTGAAATGTATGTTGTCAAGGATTTTTAATCTCTGTCTGTTCAAGGCAGAACATACAAAAATGTTCCTTATTTAATCTCAAGTAGGAAATTAAGCTGATGCGTTTATATAATCACATTTAAAATATTTTAAACAATACTGAGAAGAAAAATTATATAATTGTTCTAACATTGTTTCCAGGGAAGCAGACTAGATTTTCTTAACCATTGTTAAGAACAGGTTTGGACTTAAACACATATCACAGGTCCTTTTAAACAAAGATTCACCTTACCTTTTGGAAAAAAATACAATTTAGTAAGTAATCAAGACACTAAAATTATTCATGTGGGAAATGAACTTCCTAGAGGGGTATTTTTCTTTGATAGGTTTATCAGTGAAAAAAAATATATTTTTTTTTAAGTGGATACCAGCATACTGGTTTAATTGAGCAGAGGTTACAATGTCAGTAATTAAATAACAAGAGTGTTTCTTTAAATTAAAAAATAAGCTGATAACCAGTTTCATTTCTTCTTTGTACTTTGCTACAATGGTAGAAAACAAAGTTCTTTAGGCAAAAACTGTCTGCTTCAGCATCAACCTTAACTTGAGATCATTTACTTACAATCTCATTTCCCAAAGCCTTAAACTCTTAGCCCACTATTAAGTTTGCCAGTGTTCTTGCCAATCTCATATTTTCTCTGCCAATATAAATTTGCTTGCTCTGCAGGCACACTTGCAAGGGCACACTTTCAGCAAGCCTCTAAGCTCATGTATCCTTTCTGAGGAATATAGATCACTAATAACTGTTACCATGTTAATAGGAGACCAAATAAAACAATGAAAAGCAGGGTTTTTTCTGAAGAGACTAAGTAATTTTGTTCTTAAATATGACTAGCGAGAAAATAAACCTGCATAATTTGCTTTTATTGTCTCTCATTGACCCAATATATGGATGCAGGAATCAAGGTTTTGGCAGCAGAGTGACCTGCAGGGATGGTCTCTGTAAGAAGGGGTTAGGGACTGCCCCATGCCACACAGTTAATTCCAGCCAGCACTAGCTTCTGTGTTGTGTAGTGTGGATGAGGTTGAAAATAGAACAATCGCAAAGAATGGCTGTAATCTGATAAAGAAGGTGACTAATACCATTTGAGATTCTCTTTAATATCTCTGACATCTATGCATGTCTGTCTGAAATGGTGTCAGACTTTCATGTTTGCCCAGTGCTACTGAAGCAGCTGCTGGAAGCTGTGTGGGAAGCCACAGTGCTTAAAAAGGTATCAGGCAGCCGTGTCACATGACACAGGGATGCCAGTTCACGGTGTGGCTTATACTTCTCATTCCCTTCACAATATGTATTTATTCTTACAATATTTCCCTTATAGAGAACAAAAGCCTCATGTGCGGAATTATATTTTCAGAGATGTATTTATTAGCGCTAACATTTTAACCTTTCTTTAAATATTCAGAACTTCTTTCTATGCCACCTACTAGACTACTGATAGGTAAAACATGCATATACATCCCCAACCTTAGAAAAAAAGGAGAGGAGGAGCAACCTGACATACAAATGTGAATCTGCAGTCTTGTATTGTATGCACAATTTTATAGCATGTTTATAGAATATATAAAGAGTATGCTCATTATTTGATATTACAGCAGCAGCAAAGTTGCTTTTATGCTAGTGTGTGGAGGGAATAGCATGCTCTTAAACTTTGCTTTCAAATATGTTTTCCAGGAATAAGAAAGGGGAGATGCAGTTTGACCTTGGTCAACATAGGAACTTAAAAGCAAAAGTAGCACCAGACTCTCCCTTTTTAACTCTGACAGGAAGAGAACAAAGGTAGAGGTGAAAGGTCACATATAAGAATCTCCACAAGTGTGATGATGAACTTGTGCATTTGTAATTTTCTAGCTTTTTCTGGCATCAATTTTTGTTATGTTATTCTAAGGAAGAAAAAATCCCAGGTCCTGAGGAACAGTAGGTGATGAAGAGCTTCATGTTTGTCTTTTCACAGAGGAATAATTTACACCATGCACACTGACCGAGTCTCTGTTAGGGCAAACATCATAGACAGTATCTCACCACTAGTGTCCTTGCAGGAGTTTGTGATGAGAGCTGTGCTTACTCAGCGTACCTTTGTCTCAATAAAAGGGAAAAAAGGCAAATAGACAATAAAACTGTTCTTAAAATGCTAGCATAAAAGAATGTCCTTATTTAACATGGTCAGATGCAACTGCTGAATCAGTGGGAGGAAATAGGGAATATGTAGAATCATAGAATCATAGAAGGGTTAAGGTTGGAAGGGACCTTAAAAATCATCAGGCTCCAACCTCCAACTTCCCTTCTATGAGCTATGAGCAGGGACACCTCACACGGGGCTGCAAGGGCAAATTGGTGGCTTTTGTCAATCTTCTGATCTACTACCACCTCCAAGTCCTTTTCCTCAGGACTGCTCTCTACCCATTCTCTCCCCCAGCCTGTATTTGTGCCTGTGGTTGTTCTGACTCAGGACCTTGCACTTGGCCTTGTTGAACTTCAGGAGGTTGGCATTGGCTCACTTCTCAAGCCTCTTGTCACGGTTTGACTCAGGATTGGCAATTGAACGAGCGACAATAAAGTTTTCGATCCCCTCCCCCTCCTACCTAGGTAGAGAAAGGAGAGAAAGAATAGAAGGAGAGAGACTTCCTGTATTGAAAACTAAACTAGACAGATTTAATTAAATAGTAATGATAAAAAAGAAAATGTAGAATTATAGACAAGTATGTTCAGAAATGTGCAAAACCCTATCACCTTTCCCCACCCCTAGCAACTCCCACGGCACTCTCCTGAGCTGTGAGCAGTTCTGAAATGGCCTGGACCACTGCCAGAGATAGTGGCAGAGCAGACAGGAGCTGAGGGTAGAGTTATGAGGGTCAAGAATGCACAGGCCTAGGGATCAACAGTGATGGATAGATGGAGTCCTCCCCGGATGCTGGCCATGAACAGAAGAAGAAGGGAAGAAGAAACAGGAAGGGACTTGACTTCTGTGATCCTTGACTTTATACTGAGCTTACATAGATATATGGAATGGAATACTTTGGTCAATTTTGCTGTCCATCTCGTCCATTCCTCCCTACAGGGTGGCTGCAGATACAACTCTTCTGTTCTTGTAGTGTCTGAGGCCGCAGATTCAACAAATAGAGCACAGTGACCTTGGCATCTCATCAGGAACATAAACATTCCAGCATTATCAGTCCACTAGCTGGAAAACTTGCTGCTAGTTAAAAGGGAGTTCACTGAAGAAAAAATAATCAGTAAAAAGAAAATTAGCTTCATCCTGGCTCAAACCGGGCAACCTGTCAAGGTCCTTCTGGATGGCATCCCTCCCCTCTATGGTGTCAACCACACCACACAGCTTGGTATCATCAGCAAACTTGCTGAGGATGCGCTCAATCCCACTGTCCCGCAGCTTAGCCTTGTTGTTATGCCCACATATGGCCAGGAAGAAGCGTGACATACTGGAAAGCACAAAAAGTGTGGAAAGAATTGCTAGCCTGTGTACCTAGCCCTTTGAATCACCACAAGTTCTGCAGATCTGCAGGAAGGCACATACTGTCTCAGACGTCAATAAATAACAGTAGTGAAAAGAAAAAAAACCCCTCTCCCTGTTTATATTGGTAGAAACAGAAAATGTATTCACTTTTTAAATTAAATGCTGTTTCAAGGCTTTTAACAAATAGCTCTTTATATTATATATAATTTCCATTGTTCCTGCCCCTGTATATTTGAAATACAGAGCTATGTAAAAAATGTAGATTCACCTGGGTATCAAGCTAAAATATAAAGTCAGTTAGCAAACACTTATTTGATTTTAAAGCTTTATTATGACATGCAAACAATATTTTCTTATGTCCTAGAAGACATCATGGGAAATATCTTGACAGATTCCTAGATTCTGTAGCAACTTCTAGCCTTAAATGCACAATTAGTAATATTTTAGAATTTCTGGAAATTTAAGACATTTGATTTCTCTAAGAATGACTTAGACTTTATATTCTAAGCTAGTTACACATTATTCATCTGCACACCTTATGATATATCTTGAACCTCCTTTTGTTTCAGAGGTCACTTATGAGTGAATTAAATGTGTTGGTTTTACAACGAATGTAGATACTACAGATTGTTCAATTTAATAAGCTTTCACTTTCATAATATTAGGTAATCAGTAGAGAAGTAACTATGATTTTGAACTAGACCATAGTTATCTTAACTCTGCTAATAATTAAAAGAGCCATTAATTCAGTAATATTGCAAGTACATTGTAGCAAAAAATACACTTCACTGCTTTTTACACAATATTAAATGCTGTATACTTCATATGTGATGTTATTAAAAAGATACTACAACAGTTTTTTCCAGGGGAAGTTTAACTGACTTGACCATATACTTTCACATAATTTAACCATATGGAAAAGGTAGTACTCCCCAATTATTTGTCTGTTTACAGTAAAAGCTCTAGGGCAATATGAGGTAGAGATTATGGTCCTCAAACAAGAATTTTAAGGAGAAGATAAATCCAAGAAGTCCTACACAGCAACAGCCTCCCAAAACTGCTTCTTATTAAAGAACATCAGAACCTGAATAATACAATTTTCATTTTGCTTACTAGATTAAAGAGATTATTGAAAGAGTGTTAAAAGGGAAACAAGATCATGTTATTGCTTAAAACTACTAACAAGCTATCATGGTTCATAATCAACCTTTTTTAGTAGACAAATTTCACCTCATTCCTTTCTAGATTTAGCTTGGGTGCTGGCTACTTAAATTGTAAAATAATGAATAATATTCCTTAATACTGAGTGGAACCTATAGAGATGAGTAAAACTAGTTCTCATTTCTACTCTCTCTGAAGTCAGACAGTGTAGAATAGAAATGCTCATTAAGATTCAAACAACCCAGACAATAAATTAATGGAAATTAAAACGAATGATTCCTGCATCTGTTTTAGGTGCACCTTCAGGTTATAAGTAGTGAGCAGTAAACATGTATAGACCAAGGAGTGTCCTCTAACTAAAATTCACAGATCTGCTCTAGTTACATTATTTAAGAAAACTTTCCCCTGTGATGATGGGGAATATCCCATAATATCACTCAGGAAGTGTGGGTTGGATGAGTGGACTGTAAGGTGGCTTGAGAGCTGGCCGTGTGACACAGCTCAGAGGGTCATGATCAATGTGGCAGAGTAGAGTTGGAGCCTTGTAGTCAGCAATGTTCCCCAAGGGTCAGTTCTGGGTCCAGTCTTGCTCAACATAATAATCCCCTAGATGAGGGGACAGAGTGCATCCTCAGCAAGTTCACTGATGATGCAAAACTGGGAGGTGTGGCTGAAACTCCAGAGAGCTGTACTGCCATCCAGCGCGACCTGGACAGGATGAAGAGCTGGGCAGAGAGAAATCTAATGAGGTTCAACAAGGGCAAATGTAAGGTCCTGCACCTGGGGCAGAACAACCCCATTCATCAGTATAAGTTAGGAGCTGATCTGCTGGAAAGCACCTCTGACAAGAAGGATCTTGGAGTCCTGGTAGACCATATGTTAACAATGAGCCAGAATTGTGCCCTTGTGGCTAAGAAAGCCAATGGTATCTTGAGTTGCATTGGGAAGGGTGTGGCCAGTAGCTCGATGGGGTCATCCTCCCCCTTTATTCTGCTCTACTCAGGCCACATCTGGAATACTGTGTTCAATTCTGGTCTCCCCAGTTCAAGAGAGACAGAGAACTGCGGAGACTCCAGTGGAGGGAAACAAAAATGACTGGGAGATTGGAGCATCTCTCTTATCGGTAAAGGCTGAGAGCTGGGACTCTTCAGCATGGAGAGGAGAAGCCTGAGAGGAGACCTTATCAATGTCTTTAGATATCTGAAGGATGAGTGTAAGGAGGATGGAGTCAGGCTCTTTTCAGTAATGGCAAGCAATTGGACAAAAGGCAATGGGCATAAACTGGAACACGGGAAGTTGCATCTGAATATAAGGGAAAACTTCTTTATGGTGAGGGTGACAAGACACTGGAACGGGCTACCCAGAGATGTTGTGGAGTCTCCTTCTCCAAAGATATTCAAGACCTGCCTGGATGCAGTCATGTGTAATGTGCTCTAGCTGATCCTGCTGTAGAGAGGGGGTTGGACTAGATTATCTCTAGAGGAATCTTCCAACTCTGATGATTCTGTGATTCTGTGATGGCTCTAGTGTATTTGCTAGACTTGTTAATGTTCTCCAATGTAATATCATAGCTACTGCAATTTGATAACATTACTTCTTTAAATGTTGAGAACATTAAAGCTATACAAGTTTTGCAGTTCATAGTGCACAATAAATTCAGTTTAGTGGGAAGAATAGGTAGATTTTATAAGCACTTTTTTATCTGCAGACAAATACACCATTTACTCCACAACATTTTAGAATGAATATCAGGCAATGTCTAAAATCTATCTAGTTACAGAGCTGTAAACCATGATGCACTTAAATGTCACAGAGAATTATATTTATTTCTATCCCAAGTAGCATCAGTAAGCATTTTTAAATCACAAATGTGTTTGTTCCTCTGCCATCTTCATTTTAATATTGAAAAAAAACCAAATAAAAGCTGATAGAAGCAATGCACTGCTGTGTTGTAGGAAGTAGATCTGAAAAAAGATCAAGTATAAAGACATTATTTTTCCCTAAAATTAGATTAAGCATATGCTTGTTAAGAGCATAGACAATAATGCCTAGTGTGGCTCTTCTATGGCTCTCATAACTCTTAGGCACTCCAAGAAAAAAGAATTATTATATTCAGATTTTTTTTGGGAAGGTACAACTATCACATTTTTGCTAGTAGAGTATTTTGGAAGTCATGTAATCTTGGCCTTCTCTTTAATTTTGTTTTGTTATATGTGAGACAGTTGCTTCATATTTTCACTGCCCCACATTATCAGTTTTTATGTAGTTTAATATAAAAAAACTTTATCATGGTATTAAAAAAGAGGATGTACTGTACAGAAATAGCAATAGTAATCTTTGCAAGCTCAGGTGTGCATGCTGTTTGTTTATTTCTTTGTCTTGTTCCTTTTAAACTTTATCCATATTACCACTAAAAGAAGTGAGAAAATCAGGATCCTACACTGTACATAAATCAATGCCAATACCAAAATTACTATTTTTTATTTTACATCAGAATACATGACACTATTTTTTAGAAAATAAGAGAAAGATCTATTGTGCAATACATCCAATAACCCAAAGGTTAAGGTAATACTATAGGAGGAAGAATTACATTCTTAGTCAAACAAAGAAGGGTTTGAAATTACCTGTTCTGTATTTAAAGAGAAAGGCATCACTATTCTTTGAAATACTTGCTGATCCTTGTTCTTGCTTTGCTTAATTTTTTCTTTTTTCAGTAGAGTTAAAAAATAACTGATCTTCATTTTTCCATTTATGCTCATTTTTTTTGGCATTAATTCTTAATGCAAAGCCTCACTTTTTTTGTCTGACTTCACTCTCTAATTTTAAAATGGAAAAATATAGTCTTTAATCTATATGAGCATTATTTCATTTGTTGTTTCACTCTTAATATTCTGCCAATATTAATTTTGATCATCAATTCCTGGCCATGGGTCTTGTGAAATTTCTACTTTTGAAGGGGAATTCTTTAAAATTCTTTGTAACTGTGTCTTTAAACTACTTTAATTCTTCATTTTCCAAATCCAGACTCTTCTTCTTGATTTATCCTTTACTATCTGGCATCTCTTCCTGCCTTATTTATATAGAACATGCTTTTATGTGTGAAGAAGTTTACACTTTTATGAAAATTAAATGCAAGACATCTTGCCTACCAAACATCTGTAGATTTTAAGTTATTTTTGCACTTTCTTTATCTAGTTAGTTCAACTATCTTCTCTGTTCTTTAGACCACAACTGGCTCTACCTCAACAGTCAACAGTACTTTGTGATTAATGGTATTTAAAACAATATGGATTAAAAGAATAATCCAAACTTCTCTTCCAAATTCTCTTGTGTTCTGCTTTCCATTTAGTGAGATATTTGGATTATGGCAACTAGTTAAAGGAGCAGATCATAAAATTGTACAAGGGTTCTTTTTTTCAGCCTGACTTCTAAAATATTTTGTTACTAAATAAAGTATTTTGCAACTGCACTTCACTTGGAAAGACTGAATATATTATACAAAATTCCTCACCTGCTTACATATTTCTATTCTACTTCTACTTTTTCTTCTCATCTTGTTATCCAAAAGCCTTTAGACATGGGAAAATAAAAATATTTATTTCCCTATATCCTATAGAGCTGAAATTTTCAGAGAAGGCTTACATCCCTCATTATCTTTAAAGTCCTCCTGTGAAAAACTTACACTACTAGGCATACACTGATAGCAATAATCCATTTGCAAGAGAAGTTAGTTGTCCTCTCAGTTGGTGGGAGACATACCCTAGAGGGCAGGCCAAATGTATGTAGGGCATATACTAGTAGCTTTGTCTATGTCTTGTAATATACTGTTACATGTATGAGATCTTACACACAGTAAAATTCCTTATCTTCTTGTAATCATCTGGAAAAAGGAGAACAATTTTACAGTCTGAATGCACTTTCTTTATTGTCACTCTGTTTATTCTAGCTCCCGCTTTTACATTAAAATTCTGCCTGCAAGATCTAAATCTTGCAGTTTCTGAGTTGAATTGAAAATATTATGTCAGCTATTTAAACTTATGATGAAAGAAATGTGTGAAACCAGCACCAAACTAGAGAATAAAGATATCAAAATACATAGAAAGGTTACTTTTAAACAGGTCCTCTTCTGATGCACATTAGAGGACATTACGAGCAATGGGTTTATATGCATGTGCTCAATATTTTCCAAGCTCACAGTACTCCTTTTGAAGTGTAGGAAGGAAATTAAATAGCTGTCATCAGTGAAATCTGAGCTGCATTCATGTGCACTAAACTATATAGAAAGATTGGAGAACAATAAAGATTACACAAAAGTAACTGTATTTAATAAATACTATTATCTGTACAGAGGATATGAGACCTAAAGTGGTAATGAGCACTGCAACACTGCAAATGAGAGGGCAGGAAGGCAATCTATCAATGAACCATAAACTAAAGAGGAAAGAATAAGGGCTTTCAGTGGCAGTAGGTGGGTCATCCTGCGCTATTGGAGCAAATATGTAAGTAAGTACCTATTAAGGTAAAACATTGGAACCTACATCAGAGCAGGAGTTGAAAACTGGATTTCTGAAAGAGCAGTGGCTTTCTGGGTGGCTTTATTTTCACTCTACTCTTAATAGAAATAGAATGTTGTATGTAACATGAAAAAGAAAAAGCTTAAATTTACAGACAGATATCTAATCCTTGGATTCCATCTGGATATAAAGTCTGTTTACTTAAGAAACAGATGTGATCACCATACAAAAAGAAGGTATAAACAGCTTAATTACAATCTTTTATATATATGAAAGAAAAAATCTGTAAAAGGAGAGACATGGGTAACAAAGACAAAGTGAACAAGATCAATATGTAATTCATGTTACTATTCTCTTTTGCAAGCATGATATAAGATGTAAGGCTGATGTAAATATATATCCGACAAAAAAGGTGAAAATCTCGTAAACTTTTTGAGTAAGGAAGATCTGCTAATGTCTATTTATCTCATATCTAGTAGATTGGCATTTATAGGAAAACACATAAATGACTAACATACTAAAGATTAGTAATCTCTGCATGATTGTAAAAAGCTCTGAAAATCAGACAATAATCAAACTGCAGATTTGAATTCAGAAAATTATTGAAACAGCACTTGTTGCTTTTTCTGAGAAAGGCCTGGGCAAAATGAGAGGCTGGATCCAAATTACCTATGAAGGCACTTTGGAAAGCATTTCAGTACAAAAATGTTTGTAGAATCAATGCTGAGAAATAGACTGGGTTATAAAACTTTTATAAAAAATTCATTTGAAATACTGTAGGAGCAATAGCTGGCTCTAGGGAAGCAACTTTAGAACAAAGTTAAAAGCACTAATCTACTTCTATTTATTTTGTATACAAAACAATGCACTGCTGAAGTTATTCCATGTGGAATACAGAGCAATCTCTCTAATGGAAAAGTTAGGCAAAGGTTTTATAATTTGTAAAAACCACTAACTCTCCATCCCCTCTTCTTGTATAGAAGTGTGAAAGAATGAGTATTCATCTACCTTTAATAAAACTAGAATTTAAGAGTTACATAGACACCACAACTTATTTAATGTCTTCATTGCAGGGAAAAATATCTTATTCAACTCCTACTGGACACCTGGAATGTTGCTTAGCTGGGTAATTGTTCTGCAGCCTCCAAAATCTTCTTCCATTCTTTTGGGAATAATCTGTGAAACTCACTTCTCTTCCTGTTTCCTAAGAGATAACGCTTGAGATATCCAACACATACAGAAGAGTTTAAAAAAATAAAAGGTTGTGTTACCCTCCATTTTACCTGACCAATTTACTGAGAGCAAAATAAATATACATTGAAGGTCTTAAAAGGCAGTTTTATTTAAACAATAAATTTGTGTGGCAGTAGAGTGGAATTATAGTTAAAACCCTGAAACACAGTTAAAGATCTGCATGAGCTGAAAAAGAATCCAGGTATTTCTTTTCTTTGAATCCATTTGAGCTTACTGCAAATTAGTACAAGCCATCTTTCTCTGCACATCTTAACTCCCTCTTATTTCACTTGAATTAAGTCCTTCTAATTAGACAGAAATTTGTTTTCCTTCCCAGAGAAGAATTTGTATTTAGAAAACTGTGTTCTCTGATATGTTCTGGGTCCACCCTTGAATCCTCATTTTTAAGTAAACTGCAGTAGGCTTTGTGACTACCTTAGGAACATTGCTAGTGAATTCACTAATAGGCCTGAAATAGAAACTGGATTAAATCTGGTAAAGACCATAAGACCATGAAAGATGTTCCTGGCTTTCAGGACAAATGGTTATTTCAGAGAGATAATTGTGACTGCACTACAAAACAGATTATCAATCAAGGGTTCTAGCTCATCGTCTCTACCAGCATGCAGGCAAGTTTTTATAAACTGACTGGCAAACATCAAAAGTCATGCAAACTGCTAAGCTTGCACCTGGAAGCATATTGTCATGATAATCTTTATTTAACCTGAATGCGCTACACTATTCAGTGTTACAGACTGTGTTTGATATGGGATGTGTGTGCTGTTGACTTTCCTTAACTCGAAGAAGGCAGCCAGTCCCAAGAATGTGGTCATGACAAATACGGTTAGGACAATTGCTCTATACAGTTCCAAGTTCTAAACAGTTTAATTAACACATCAACATCCAAATTTCTTCAGTCTCAGGAACAGATGGAGGGAGTATACAGAATACTGAACACTTTCAGTGATAACCATTGAACTAACCAGTCTGTTGCACTCATGATTTAATATTTTGCCTCAACAATATCTTTTCCAAGGACACCTTTCGTTTAATATCCAACCATATTTTCCTTCCTAAAAGAACAATGTGTGCTACAGCTATTAAACAGTAATCAGTTCACTGATTAATTTGAGCAATAATAATCAGTTTACTATTTCAGTTTTCCTTTAAGGCACACACTGACCTTTACAACCTCTCTAACTCCCCATTGTTACCTTCCCAGAGCAGAACCATGGAGCTACCTGGGGAAGGAAGGGAAAATATATCCAGTGAGAGACCTTTTGGTGAGGACAGAACAAGCACATCCGAAGAAGCTGTTGCAGTGACATTTTTCCATCCCTAATGGAAATTTCTAGTGTCCTTAACTGAATTGATCAGTATCTTATCTTAAAGCACACTAATTGAGGAGAGAAAATGTCTTGATAGTTTTAACAGCCTCGTGGAAATGAAATAATATTTTTATTTACAAGGCAAAGCTATCAATTTAATGTATAATCAATTCAATTTAAATGAACATTCATGACCATTTTGTAAAGCACATGGTTCTCAGTTATGAAGTGTTGGATGACAACTGTACAGAATATTTTTCTTTTTGTGTAGCTTACAAAATGGGCAAAAATATAGAGGTCAGAATTCAGACCTTATAGGACAGTTATTCAGAAAATAAAATATACTGATCATATGACAACTTAGATGGGGAATTGTCACCCACTATGACGATGTCTTTCTGGTGAGCCAGTGAATGTAAAAAAATGGCATACAAAAACGCCTGAATACCTTCTTTCAGAGGAAAATTTTTTTCCCATTCTCATTCTTTCTCTCCTTACTGCAAGTGACTTCCAGGGGATGCTAACTACTGATATAAAACATCAAAACAATTGCCCTGAAGAATTATAAAGAAAATGGAGGCATGGTAAACTGCTTACAGACATTATTTGTATAAATTTCTCTGGAAAGTATGCAATCACAGAAATACTCATACTGACACAACTCAGGACCTGTAAACAGCTAAAAGTAAATAGGTTCAGTCATTTTTTTCTACCTGTAAAATTGGATTCAGATCTGGCTAGTGTTACAAATGAATTGCACATAAATGAATTTCAGGGGCCATTCACAGAGAAAAACAACATGGAGAGGTGCCCAGAAGTGTTTTGTGGAGTTCAGCACAAAATGGTTACAGATGAAGGACAAAGGGACATCTGGTGGATTTACAGATATATACATTAATCTTAATACTCTGCAGAGATGTCAAAGAAAACCTAAGCTACAGAGAACTCTGTCTTTCCAGACACGGTTGTAACTGCCTATTTGAATAATATGTGCAAAGATTCGTATCATTGGTCACATAAAAATCAGATACTGAATAAGTGATTTTTAAAATCAAATTCCATGTCTGTATTTCCTGAACAAAACAGCTTGTCACAGCTGCCTTATCAAAAGCACATGAAGGAGTTCGTTTTGTTAGCTCTTCACCCTACATGTCAATACAGACTAGAGCAGAAAATTTTCTTCACCAAAGTATCTTGAATGTCATTTGTAAAAAACTCATTCTTTATCGCTATTGAGAGACAACATATTTTAATTGTATATTACATTCAGTTTACTAAGGCTAACAGGGCAGTTACAGGATATTTATATTTCCTTTGCTCAGCTTCAGAAGAAATACTATAAATGTTTGCTTCTGACCTCTAGCTGTTTGGTTCTTTTGTTTTAAAGTATGCTCTCCTTTCTGTACCATAGATTGCATGTAATCAACAGCTGAACATATATTCTTTCCAGTTTCTCAACAGTATCACTATTTAATAAATTGATTTTTATGTCTCCAGTCTCTTGAGTAAAAAAAAAATACCAAAACAAAAGAACCCCCTCCCAAAAAAACCCCCAAATAATAATAAAAAAAAAAAACAGCAAAAAACAACCCACAACAAACATCAAACAAAACCAAACCAAACTACTGCTGTTATAAGGAATAACATATTTGTTTTCTCTGTCAGGTGAAACTCAAACAAGCATAATTGTTCCCTGATTGTTTCAAAATGTAGCACTTCTTTGCAAAAAATAATATGCCCATTTCAGGATTGCAGCGTATTTTCTACTGTAGGAAACAGGTTTAAAATGATACTGACCACTGATACTGATAAAATAAATAAAAAAATAAGAATTTTCCTCTCTCTTGTCAGCCTTCAGCTCATTAATGAACAGCAATGAAGAACTGCAGTTAAATGCAACAGTGGAGCTGTGATCTCAGCTATTAATACTCATTAGCCGTGATTACACAATACTAAGTATTGTCATTACAACATGGTTTTGTGTTGTTGGGTCACAGGATGGGCTGCAAAAAAATCTTTAAAAAGTCAAATGAATAAGACTTTACAAGATTCTGATTTCTCTATTTCTTAACACAGCAAAATAATTTCTAACACATAAAATTTAAAATATGAATTTTAGAAAAAAAGCTTATGAATGAAAACCCTACACAATGGGAAGGATATCACTGAAATAATCCCACAGTATTGTTGCTATAGCTATATGAGCTGTATTAATTAAATTCATTTAATAATAAACTGTAAATTACATTCACATATTTTAATTTATCCAACTTCTTAATTAAATAATCTCTCCAGGGTTCCAAAATGCAACTAATTTTTTTTCAAGTTTTCCTTGATCTGAGTAAACTCCAGTTCTGATTTTCTGTAGTCCTCATTGTCTCACCCTCATAACTGTAATATTGTGCACTGTTTCTGAATGTGGACTTTCCAGATCAAGTTTTTAACCTATGATCAAACCCATTTGCTTGCCCTGCCAGACACTTGCTCTGTACTTCGAAATAGCTTAATTATATCCTTGCACAGGTAACCCACTATACCTCTCAGAGATCCTCTAGCTTTCAAGCCTACCTACAAAACACACTAAAGTTGAAAAATAACATGAAGGTTTCATAGAAAAATAATTATTTCTAATGGTCTAAAAGAAATAAGCGTACATATTACATAAGGACTATCTGTATGTCATTCTGTTCCTAATCTTTTGTCACTATTCTTTCTGATTTTCACATCTCCTTTTCTTGAACTCATCACAGTTTTCTTTTTTATTGCAGAGAAAAGGCTGCTCTAAGCAGTTCCGGTGCTTTTCCAGTGTCTGCTCCTCTTTCTTCTTTGACTTATCTTTATTAGCCACAAATCTTGTCTCAAGTTCATCCTCTCCTGACAATACTCTCTGACCTATCAAAGCTGGCTCCCCCAGGTGGTAACAAGCTCTTGATCTGTTGTTTCCTCATTTTGAATACAAGGTCACTAGTATTTAACAACTCTCTACTTTTACAATTTGTCTAGTGACACAGTTTCATATACTGTTAGATAATGACTTGCTTCTGTAAAGACAAGTCCCATGATCCCCTCACTGTCCTTTCATCCTGTTCCCATACTGCTGCACTAACATAGACAATTATTTTCTCACCCAGTGAACTGAGTCAGGGAGCAGATCCAGTTGGTGAAAAACAAAAAATACCCCTCCTCTGAAGACAAGGCATTGAATTATGCCCTTCAACAGACTCTACAAATGCTGTCAGGCTACAACAGGAAGGGTCTAGTGAGGAAGTGCAAGAGAAAAAAAATGTGTGGTTTTGTTTGTTTGCTTTTCTGACCAAGTGGTCTTAAATACTTGTCAAATTATAATTTAAATTTTCTGTATTTTAGGTTATTATGGAGGCTACTGAAAGAAAAAAAAAGATGGCATAAAGACTATAAAATAAAGTTATATTAATTTAAGGTAATATTCACATACAGATATACTCTATCATATTATTCTGTGTCTTGCAAAAATTTCTATTTTCTAATACATTAAATTCTCTACCAAAAGGATAATTTCTATAGAAAAAAATCTCAATCAATTTATCTCAATTTTTTTTTCTTTAAATACAATGACTTGACAACTTGATAAATAAATATTTTAAGAGTATTGAATTTTAATTGGTTACAACACCCTCTTTTTTTGTGTTTCCTGAAAAGAAAAGAAAGTGTGCATTAAGGTTCTAGTTAGCTTTGTGCTTCTCTGAGTTCACAGAATCACAGAATCAGAGAATCACAGAATCACAGAATCACCAAGGCTGGAAAAGACCTTTAAGATCATCAAGTCCAGCCTATGACCCAACACCACCACATCAGCTAGTCCATGGCACTAAGTGCCACATCCAGCCTTTCCTTGAACACATCCAGGGACGGTGCCTCCACCCCTTCCCTAGGTAGTCCATTGCAATGTCTAATCACCCTCTCTGTGAGGAAGTACTTCCTAATATGCAACCTATACTTCTCCTGGCGCAGCTTCAGGCTGTGCCCTCTTGTCTTGTCGCTGGTTGCCTCGAAAAAGAGCCCAGCCCCCACCTGACTACAACCTCCCTTCAGGTAGTTGAAGAGAGTGATGAGGTCCCCCCTGAGTCTCCTCTTCTCCAGGCTAAACAACCCCAGCTTCCTCAGCCTATCCCTAGAAGACTTTCCCTCTAGTCCGTTCACCAGCCTTGTTGCTCTCCTCTGGACCTGCTCCAGCACCTCAACATCCTTCTTGAAGTGAGGGGCCCAGAACTGCACAACACAGGCCTCGCCAGTGCTGAGTACAGGGTGAGAATCACATCCCTACTCCTGCTGGCCACACTGTTCCTGATACAAGCCAGGATGCCATTTGCCTTCCGGGCCACCTGGCACACTGCTGGCTCATGTTCAAAAGCACCAGTAGAAATAACAAGACACACAGAAAGACAGACTTTTTTTTTTTTTAATAGAAAGATCTCACAAAGGCTGGGGAAAAATAGGTGTGCTGGCACATGGCCTCAGCTCTATCATATAAAGAGGAAACATGCATCACCATCTGTTTCTAATGATGGGGCCAAAAAATGAATTTTGCTTCTTCAGCAAACCTCTTTCTGTTTCTCTTGATTTGTTATTGACCTTGGAAAAGTTACTTTAATATCTTTGCGACTCCATTTCCTTGTCAGTAGAAGAGGGATAACACCTTTGGTACATTCTTCTGATATTGTGAGGCTTACTTAATACAAGTGAAGGATGAATGTATTTAGCCGCAGTTTTATGCTTCTCATCACTATGGTGTGAGTGATCTGTTCAATATTAAAGTTAAATTTGAAGCGTACATTACTCGCACATGCTAAAAATACCAGCAGAGCTAAGGTACAGGCAAGTGATGATGTATAATGCCCTTGCCATCTTGGAAGGCTGCTGTGATCAATACAGATTAAAGGCTGTAGGTACTACAAACTTGGCTGGGTTACAAGATTTATTCTATATTTACTTCTTGATAGGTACCTGAGATGAAAAACACTACAGAAGTCCAATATCAAGTACTGAGTATCTGTATCTTAGTATTTTGAATTTGAAAAATGGCTTTTGCAAAGATATTTAGTTCTTTTCTATAGATTTCAAAGTTCAGCTTCTCACCTTATGTAAATTAGTTCTGTTTTATTTTACTTAACCTTCAGAAAGCACAAAATCAGAGTAATAGAATGTCTTGGGTTGGAACAGACCTCTAAAGGTCATCTAGTCCAATCCCCCTACAATAAGCAGAGACATCTCACACTAGAACAGACTACTCAGAGCCCCATCAAGCCGGACCTTGAATGTCTCCAGGGATGAGGCTTCCACCACCACCCTAGGCAACTGATGATCCACCACCCTCATATTAAAGGACTTCTTTTGATGCAGCCCAGGATGCAGTTGGCCTGCTGGGCTGCAATTGCACATTGGTGGCTTATGTCCAGTTTTGATCTGCTAGTACCCCCAGGTCTTTTTCCACTGAGCTGATCTCTAGCTTATCTTCCCCCCACATGTATTCATATATCTGGTTACCCTGGCCCAGGTGCAAAACTCTGCACTTGGCCTTGTTGAACCTCATGATGTTCACCTGGGCCCACTTCTCCAGCTTGTCCGAGTCCCTCTGTATCAAATATATCAAAGGTGTCAGATGCCAACATGAATATCAACAAATTCCTGGGTTATTATCTGGGAGTTCAAAATGAGAAAAAATTTGGAAAGATCTGGGTGAAGATGAAGTTTGAATCTACATCTTATTTAAAGATCATAACCAATTTTCTAAGTCACTATTGTGCAATCACTGTAAAAAAAACTAGAGAAACATTCTTTGTTTCTGATGGTATAGTATGAGGTTACTGCAGTAGTAATAAGGACAAATAAAAGAATATTTACACCATGTAAAAACAGAAAAATATTCACATGCTCAAGTTCATACAAAACTCAACCACCTTTGCTTTTCGTAGATAATCATCATAGAGACTGTAAGTTATAGCAGAATCCCACATTTAGCAGCTAAAATCTTTTGGACACAGGTCATAGGTAGTATATCAGTGAGATAAAAATAGGATACAACTGGTTGTCATTCTTAAACATGCTTTTGCTATCTTTAACAATTTAGAAGAAATTCTGCTGTTCTATTTTGAGATACGCTGGCAGGGGGGGAATATTCAGCAAGTAATAAGGCTCAGTACAACAGGTTTTAATACTGAATCTTTTAACATTATTATTGCAACCTATTAATACAGTTGTTGAATGAGATTTTTCAACACTAAAGGTATATCACACTAACCTTGCTACTGTGGGAATGATGGTTTGAGGCTTTAGTTAGTCTTTCGCTTTCTTCTTTGTCTCTTCCAGGTTTTTTATTCTTTGTTTAAAAACTTCCCTTAATTCTAGAGTCTAAGAGTAAATGGTACTTTTCTACAGGGAGGACTTGCTACAAGTTCATCAGCTTCTCTCCTCTCTGTGCAATGGGACTAGGGACAATTCAGCTTTCAGACTTGTTTTTACATCCTT
Source organism: Hemiprocne comata (assembly GCA_020745705.1). NCBI lineage: Eukaryota > Metazoa > Chordata > Aves > Apodiformes > Apodidae > Hemiprocne > Hemiprocne comata. The sequence goes on from CM036586.1 coordinate 178,387,320, forward strand.
TTACTGTTTTATTGCTGCTGTTGTTGTAAGAACATAGTCTTACTTTGTATATTAAGTTTCTGTGCAAAACAACCTTCATGTATTTGTCAATGTAGTGTATTGATATAATAGAAGATTTCCTACAGGTGATACTGTAATTTGCAGTAAAAATAAGGCAAGAGTGCTCAACAAGAAAGGAAGTTATCTAGAAAAGGGAGAAAAAGATAACGTGTTCAATTATGCTAGAGAGCAGCTCTGTGGAAAAAGACCTGGGGATACTAGTGGATCAAAAGCTGGACATGAGCTCCCAATGTGCAGTTGCAGCCCAGAGGGCCAACTGCATCCTGGGCTGCATCAAAAGAAGGGTAACCAGCAGATCGAGAGAGGTGGTTCTGCCCCTCTACACTACCTTAGTGAGAACTCACCTGGAGTACTGTGTCCAGCTCTGGAGCCCCCAAGACAAGAATGAGGTAGACTTGTTGGAGCGTGTCCAAAGGAGGGCCACGAAAATGATCAGCTGGCTGGAGCACCCCTCTTATGAAGACGGGCTGAGGGAGTTGGGGTTGTTCAGCCTGCAGAAGAGAAGACTCTGGGGTGACTTTATAGTGACCTTCCAATACTTGAAAGGAGCCTATAGAAAGGCTGGGGAATAACTATTCACAAGAGCATAGAACAGTAGGACAAGGGGCAATAGTTTTAAGCTAGAAAAGTGTAGATTTAGGTTGTACATTAGGAAAAAGTTCTTCAATATGAGGGTGGTGGATCACTGGAACAGGTTGCCTAGAGAGGTGTTGAAGGCCCCATCCCTGGAGACATTCAAGGTCAGGTTTGATGGGGCTCTGAGCAATCTGTTTTAGTCCTGTCCCTGCTTGTTGTAGGGGGGTTGGACTAGCTGACCTTTACAGGTCCCTTCTAGCCCAAAAAATTCTATGATTTTGTGATTATCTCATTTATGTCCCTTTGTACTTGTACATGTAATATAAGCTTCTTTTTTTCAACTTGTCTTTAGGTCAGCACGCTGCTCCTGAGAGCCCACAGTACAGTTTGCATTGTGCCAGGCTTTATATTTTGCACAGGCATTGGTCTTTTAGAGGAGCTAAATGTTTAACTACATTCAGCTATTAATGCCTTTGAAAACAGGAATACTCAAAACTATAAATTTATGTCAAGATATATTGGTTACATTCCCTTGTTTACCTTTATACCACAATAAATTAGCAAGCATATGTGCGAAGCTCTAGCTGGTGACCCCTTCAAGATAATAAAGCTTGACATTTTAATAGGACAAACAAATGTTTTATTGGAACAGCATGAAGTATTTTACCAATCATCAGATATGAGTTTGCTAGATGTTTGTTCTTTATATACTGGAGGTAGAACGCATGTTTGCTAGATGACCTATTATTCTGCTGATTCATTGAATGCATGTTATAATTTAAAGGTCAGGGCTATCCATTAAACTTATCAACATGGTGTAAGATACTTTAAATCAAAAATGTTCCTGCATGAGCTTCATTAATTCTATGACATGAATGCTAAAACAATAGTGAGAAAAGACTTCCAAGATGAAGAATTGCAGCCTGTGAGTCTTACGACTAATGACTTTCAGTAGAGTGCAGTCACAGGTGGTTCACTAAGAAAGTAGGTAGGTAAATTTTCAATTGAACTTATATTTTATTTCCTATTAAATAATATTATTAGGAAAAATAATTTAATATTAGGCTTCAAGAATGTGGGGTATAATCCCAGGGAATTTTTTATTGGAACACATAGTGGATCAGAGTAACATAACTAAGATCTGAGTCAGCCTTTTGTTCAGTTTTGTGAGGTGATTTAACTAAGACATACAGGCTGAAAAAATAGAGCAATCATATACTGAACACCCAAACCCAATACTCGTCAATTCACAGACAAAAATGGATTGGTCATGTATTACTGTGAATCTCTCAAAGATGCTATGTTTTTATTTGTTATAAATTATAAAGAACATCTAGATAATTAGACATTAAGGCCAGTAATATTCTACAACGTATGACAGTATGTAGCAGCTATGTATTTTAGCTATGTAGAAGATTGCATATCAGCTTCATTTATACTGTCATATTAATACGTTGCAAAATATTGCTATTTATTTGGATTCTCTTAAATGTCTAAAACAGTGTTAAAAATGTGAAGAGACCTCTATGACTTTTTTTCTAATTACTTTTTCATTGTTATTTCAGAAAACGTAAGAGGATCTCCAAGCAGCATGCAAATGACAAAAATATATTGACAGTTGCAAATCCTCTGACAACATTTATTTCTGAGTGACCTTTAAAAAATTTTCTGCCTCCAGGCATACACATGCTATTTACAATAATCCTCTGAAGTTTCCCTTATGGCTCCAATACACTGCTGCTTACCCCAAATTCACTTTCTGTCTTTGGACCTCATTTCTTTGTTTCAGATTTCTTTTGACTTCTTACAGCAGTTGCTAATGAAGCAATCTCTTCCTATGGAGTTTACTAGGAGTGTGCAGGTGATTTCAAAAGGTTCATGACTGGCTTTATGGAGCACAGACTAACAAAAAGAAGAAGGCATCCTAATGTAGTTTTGCAAATAATTGCTTGGAGATAAGAGTGCAGACTATAAAGGGGCTAGAAAATCCTATCAAAAGTGATTAAGAGACTAAAAGAATATTTAGGCAAGAACAGGTTTTTTACTATTTTTGTCTCTACTGTCTTATGTTATTATTATCAATAAGTGCTTTTCTAATAATAAGAAAATAACTTACTCAAAGCTGTATATTCAAGAAGAAAAAGCAATTTTTAATTTATAGTACTTTTATTTCCATGGGGTGTCTTTTTCCCCATTTTGATTGCTTGTTCAAAGCCTAAATCTAAATAGACGTAATTGGGAATATACATCCAGATAATACTGTTAAAAATCTTATAAGAAATATTATATATATATAAAAAATATATAAAATATATCATTGAAAATGAAAGATCTGGAGAAGAAAAGCAATTAGGGATACACATCAGAAAATAAATTCCTTCAAATCTGAAACAAAAATCTTAGTTGAATTTTGTTTTGTGAGATTTTATGCACATCTAAATAATACTACTAGTCTATAATTTATTCCACTTTGACATGATAAAATAATATTAATACAACACTTAATTACTAAATTTTCAACAGCAGATCAGTAGGAAACTTAGGCTTATAGACTTTGGGCAGGAATTTTTTTAACTATAAACTGTTGTTTCTAGATGAAAAAAGCTGTTCCAAATTCAGTGTGCTTTCCTTAGTTTTAGTATTTTGACTTGTAAACTATTCATTTAAGACAGTGTGAGACAGATCTGGCAAAAGTTATAGGTGTCTAAGGGTGAGATAATGAAGTTTAAGCATTGCAAAGCCTGAGTTAAGAATAGAGAAACATGATTAATATGTCTATGTCTATATCTATACCTCTGTTATGAAGACAGGCTGAGGGAGTTGGGGCTATTCAGCCTAGGGAAGAAAAGACTTTGGGAAGACCTTATAGCAGTACCTATTCCACTCCCTAAAGGGGGCCTACAGGAAAGCTGGGGAGGGGCTTTTCACCTGAGAGAGTAGTGATAGGACAAGGGATAATGGTTTTAAATTGAAAGAGGGTAGATTGAGGTTAGACATCAGGAAGAAATTCTTCACCATGAGGGTAGTAAAGTGCTGGAATAGGTTGCCTAGAGAGGTTTTGGAAGCTTCTTCCCTGGACACGTTTAAGGCCAGGTTGGATGAGGCTTTGTGCAGCCTGGTCTAGTGTGAGGTGTTGCTGCTTATAGCAGGGAGGTTGGAACCTTATGATCAACCATGATGATGGAACCCTTCCAACCTTAACCATGATTCTAAGCTCCCCAAACTGTGCAGTGGAGATGCTGAATACCTCAGAAGGGCATTTCAATATGTAGGTACTAACTGAAGTCACATTCAGTGTGCAACACCATAGCATTCATTGGCCATTGAGAAATGGACAGGGTCAAATCTTAAACATCAACATTGTATTATCTTAATGAGACACCTACTTACTCATAATACCTTAAAATAATGAAGATAATTGCTTATGTTTCTAAATACATAGAGAAAGAAAAGTAATTATTTTATTTTTAAATAGAGACAGACTTATAAATGTGACTGAGTAAATTTTAAACTGCTACATAGAAGAAAAGTACAAGTTAATTCGCTTCCTAAATAGGCCCTATTTCTAAATAAGAGGCAATCCTCTTTGTCCCACCAGTTACAGATGACTGGCTATAATGAAGCCTTGTTAATACAGATTTCTGCCTTTTTATCGATTAATTTAATTTAATTTTAATAAACCAAATTTTCAGTAAATTTATATTCAGTGCGATAAATGGCAGAATTTTATTATTACTTTTTCCACAGATAAATATGACAGCTTTGTGAAGGCTGTCATGTGACAGCTTGCAAGTGATTAGAGCTCAATCCCAGCACTAGCCATGCACTTCTTTCTGTGAAACCAGCAGGAACTTACTATCTTTGACACTTCTACCCCTCTGTTAAATCTGCTTGAAAACACTCAGATGGTTCAAAATATTCTTAGAAAGAAGACAGAAATACAGATGAAATAACACCTTTGACATTATTAAAAACTGAAGTGATACTTAGGCTACCATTAAGATTTTTCTCCTATGTGGCATATGTGAACATAGAACCATAAAATAGTTTGGATTAGAAAGGAACTTTAAACTTTATATAGTCCAACCCCTTACAAGAGTAGCGACATCTTCAACTAGATCAGGTTGCTCAGAGTCCTGTCCAACCTGGCCTTAAATGTTTCCAAGGATGGGGCATAGGCAACCCCTCCAGCGCTTCACTATTTTCATTGTAAAAAAATTATTCCTTATATCTAGTCTGAATCTATTGGGTTTTAGTTGAAAATTATTCCCCTTTGTCCAATCACTGTGGGCCATGATAAAAAGTTTTTGCTGTCTTTCTTATAAGCCCACCTGATTTGAAATGGAAAGGCCACAAAAGAATGTCTCCCTGGAGCCTTCTCCAGGATGAACAACCCCAATTCTCACAGCCTATCTCACAGCCAAGGTGTTCCATTTCTCTGATCATCTTCATGGCCCTCCTCTGGACTCAATCCAACAGATCCATGTCTTTGCTGTTCTAAGGACTCCAGAACTGGACACAGTACTCCAGGTGGGGTCTCACAAGAATGGAGTAGATGGGGACAATCACCTCCCTTGACCTGCTGGCCACACTTCTTTTGATACAGCCCAGGATACAGTTGGCTTTCTGGGCTTCAAGAACAAATTGCTGGCTCATATCCCACCTTTCTTGCATCAGTACCCCCAAGTACTTCTACTTAGGGCTGTTCTCAATTCCTTCATCCCCCAGCCTGTAATTGATACCAGAGGTTGCCCCAGCCCAAGAACAGAACCTTGCACTTGCCCTTGTTGAACCTCATGAGGTTCACATAAGACCACTTCTCTGGCTTCTCCAGGTCCTTCTGGGTGGCATCTCATCCCTCATGTATGTAAATCTCACCACTCATCTTGGTGTCATCTGCACCCTTGCTAACCATGCATTCCATCCCACTGTCTATGTAATTGATGAAGATATTGAATGGTACTGGTCCCGAGATGGACCCCACTTGTACAGAAATCTCCATCTGGATATTGAGGCATTGACCACTACCCTCTGGATGTGACCATCCAACCAAGCAGTCCACCCATCAAATACATATCTCTTCAACTCAGAGAGAAGGATCTTGTGGGGGACTGTGTCAAAGACCTTCCAGAGACCCAGAGAGATGACATCCATAGCTCTTCCTTTTCCACCGATTTAGGTAGAATCTCTATCTGATTTAGTTGATTTAACTGATTTAGTTAAATCTCCATCACAGAGGACCACTAGGTTGATAAGGAAGGACTTGCCCTTGGTGAAGCCATACTAGGTGTTTTCAATCAAGTCCCTGTCCTCCATGTGCCTTAACACAGATCCTAGGAGGATCTGTTCCATGATCTTCCCAGACACAGAGGTGAGGCTGGCAGGTCAGTAGTTCACAAGATCCTTTCTACCTTCTTTAAAAATGTGTGCAATGTTTCTCTTTTTCTGTTCACCAAGGACTTAACCTGACTGCCATCATTTTCCAAATATCATGGAGAGTGGCTTGGAAACTACATGAGCCAATTCCCTCAGGACTCTGGGGTGTATCTCATCAGGTTCCATAGACTTATGTTAACCATGTGGTCTCAAACCTGATTTTCTCTTACAATGGGAGGGACTTCGCTTTCCCAATCCCTTCCTTGCGGTCAATCCACTCAAGAGGTGTGGGAAGAGAGCCAGTGAAGACTGAGGAAAAAATTTATTACCTCAGCCTTCTCCTCATCTATTGTTACCAGTTCGCCAGTCTTGCTCATCAGGAGTGGTAAGCTTTCTTTGACATTCCTTTTCTGGCTGACATACCTGTAGAAGCTCTTCTTACAATCCTTTGCATCCAGCTGCACCTTAGTCTTCCTGACCTCATCCATGTACAACCAGGCAGCATCTCTACATTCCTCCCAGGATACTTGTTCTGGCTTCCACTGCCTGTGCATTTCCTTCTTGTTCTTTAGCTTGACCAGCTGGTCTCAACTCAGCTATGCTGCTCTCTTCTTGCCTACCTTGCCTGATTTCTTGCAGTTGGGGATGGAGAGCTCTTCTGTCCTATAAAAAGTGTCCTTAAAAGTCTACCAGCTCAATTTTGGTTCCTTGTCCCTGAAGACAATTTTCCAGGGGGTCCTATTGACTAAAATCTTGAATGACTGGAAGTTTGCTTTCCTAAATTTCAGGATCCTGACTTTAGTTTTCACCGACCCCCATCCCTCAGGACTGCAAACTCCACCAGTGGGTGATCACTTCAGTCCAGGCTGCTTCCAATCTTGACATCCCCAAGTAGCTCACTTGCATTGGTGACCATCAGGTCAAGTATCACATCCCCTCTGACAGGGCTGTCTATTACCTGGCTCATGAATTGCCTACTTTTTGAGCAGATGTTGGGGTAGTTGAAGTCCCCCAGCAGGACAACAGCCTGCAAGTGCAATGCCTCCTGTAGCTGGAGCAAGAAGTCTGTGCTACAGATTCCCTCACCAACTGTCCCCAGGCCCTGAAGTTTCTTTTGATCACCCTTGGGATACACATTGCAGCTCTGTCACCACCCACATGTAAGAGCAGTAATGGGAAATAATCCAAGGGCCATACCAAGCTAGGCAGTTTCCTAGTGATGTCCTTAACCTGGGCCACAGGGAGGCAGCAGATGTCCCTCAGAAGAGGGTTCTGTCTGGCATGTTGGCCCCTCTTGTTACTCTCGAGGGGGATGTCACCTACAACTATAACCCATCTTTTCTTTCTAGTGGAGATGGTTGTGATTCTGGGGTTGGGCTTTTCTGACCATGCCAACATCTCTGGTGTAAATGGACCATCATCCCCATCATCCATTGACTACTCTTCCACATCCGGAGTCTCATACCTGCTGTACGGAAGCACAGAGGGTGGTCGAGGATGTGGTTCACCTGCCCCCAGAGCATGGACTTGCTTCCATTCCCTTATTTTCCTTTAAGCTACTGTCTTCAGCCTGGCAGGGAGAGGATACAGGATCCCCTTGATCTTGGTAGTTTTGTTGTTTGGTTGGTTTTTTGGTGGTTGTTCCTGTCTGGCACCTGGATGGCTGCATGTTTTCATGGAAGATCTGAGTTTCCACATCCTTTCTGATGATAGCTGAGGACAGAGCTTTCTGCCAGCTGGATACCACAGCTAAGCTTCTCCTGAGAATGTAATCAACACCAATGGAACTCATCTCTTGAGCTGATAGGGTGACTACAGCCTTCCTGCACATTCCTCCTGCACTGTCACGCAAACTACTGTGCCATGCCCTGGCTGTCACACCACACCCTGTTTTCCCACTCTGTTTGCAGTGCCCCCAGTCACTAGCACTCCCCAGGCTGCTTTTTATAGCTGTGAGGGTGGTAGCATCTGCTTTGGCAAAACCCAGGCCTCCACAGGGTCTTCTGTGAGAGACTCCTGACAGGTCTCTCCACTGACCCTGCATTTCTCTGCCTCAGTAAAAATTGCTGTGTGCCAAGATCTGCCACTCTGCTACAGACAAAGCATCTCCCCTGAGCAACTAGTATGTTCAGCGGAAGTTTTTCCACTCTGGGCAAATTGTATCACCAAAGCACACTCACATTTTGCTGCATGTATGCCAGAGTTCCCTGGAAACTGGTATATGCCTTATCACTCTCATTTCTTTACCAGTGGATAGTGAATGTTTGGGTTGTGGTGATGGCCTGCAACTGAGAGCTTACCTATTTAAATCCAATAGTTTAAGTGTTGTCAAAAGTAAAAGAGTAAAGATTCCTGAGACTGGGAGTGCAAGGTGCCATGTGTATAATGATACGTAAGATGGTGATAAAAGCAATGAAGCTTCACCAAACCTACAAAGATGCCAGTGAAGATGCTTAGAAAACTCTATCCCCATGTTAGAGAGACTTGGAAAGTAGAGGGTATGGGGAAGAAAATGGAAATCTTGCAAGAAATATGAGATGTGTAACTGAGGTTTTACATTGCAGAGGCAGGAGAATGAGGAATTGAGGTAGAAAGCATGACAGTTGAAAGTAGGAGGATATAGGTCAGGAAATGAAAATAAAGGAATTTGTGTCCTTAGAAGTTTAGCCACTTCTGGTTTAAAAGTTCTGTCTCCTAAATTCATTCTCTAGCACTTAGCAAACTGAATTTGTGTGAGTGTTTTTCCACCTTGCAAGGGCTTCCTCTTCTGACCTGTAAAGCTTAGTGAAGCTTGAAAGAACAAATAAACTTATAACCCTCACATCTCTGTCCAAATTGGTTGATACAAAATACAGCTTTTTAAAAATATTTATGATCAAATAAACAATGGTTCTCTGTCAAAACAGGTTGAACAAAACCCCAGAAAATCCAGTTTCCTCCTTTGAAGTAGATGTTCCAGCTGTAAAGATATTTAGCTAAACTAATTTCTCAGCATCCTTTCTACTCTCATAAATCTTGAACTCTTTCCCGCATGGTGACATAGCTTCAATAGAAGAAATGAAGATTACTCCAGAAGACATGAATAACACATAGCCTTATGGTTATGGCACTTAAAAGTAAGTGATACTTGGTAAAGAGTCAGATCCTGTCAGTGTATATTAGTCATGCTCTAAGAACACCTCTCATTTAGTCTTTGCCTTTGTCTAAGATTCCTGGTTTCAATGCCCTTTCTAGATGAAAGGAATTAAAATCTTTAACTTCTGCCATCCTAAAAACGTTTTTTCCTGGAATCTACTATTCAGGCTGAATGTAAAGTTGTGAACATTTAGTTACTTAATTTTGGCAGAAAAGAATGCAAAAAGCAAAACAAAACAAAACACAAGGGGAGGGATATAATGTTTCTAACCTGATGGTAATGGAAATCAGTAAAGAGGCATGTTCTTGAACCAGGAAAGGCTAAAAGAAAAAGGGAACCCAAATGTCACACTTTCTTTCTAAATGGTCTAAGTATGTTTTTCATAACAAGTAGTTCAGAGACCAGTTTTTAGTGAAGAAATCTGAACCCTGGATCAAAAGCTGAGAAAAGGGCATGTGTGTGAGTGAGGAAAGTGCTTGTAATCTGAAAGGAGTAGCCTCTAGCTGCAGCTTTTTCCACTGACAGGCTTCTGACATGTTTTTCCTTAGATTGTGGCTTTTTTAAGAAAACAAGGCTTAAACCATCCATGCCCTATCACATTTTCTTTCTTTATGTCCCCATCAACAACTTTGAAACTGAGGAATTTCAATCAAATGTTGAAAAGAAGTTCCTTTGGATTTCAAGAAAAAATACAGATTAATAAAAAACAATTACTTTATTAGGCTGGCCAATCATCAACACCCATAGTCAGCCAGCCAGAGCAAGCAGAGTTCTAAACTCACCAGAAGATGAGTAACCTCTGTCACTAGAAAAAAGAAAATAAGTTAGCATTTCTGTGAAAGTGCTGGAAAGAACAAGGGGAAGGGGTGGAAAGGGACAGTTCTGACATCAAGCTGTAAAAGGCATATTGTGGGAGAACATAAAACCACCTATACATGAGTTAAACTTCCTTGTTGCATCATAGAAGAGGTTGTTTTGCAGTGTCTATTTAAGTGCAAACTTGCACAGGCAGAAATAGCTAAACTCCTGAGTTCACACCCTAAGCTTCTCAGATGCAGTCCATGCAGCTAACATGTCTTTTCAGACTACAACTGAAGCAGAGTGTAAGCAGAATATGGTGGGTTCGCACTGGCTAAGGGCCAAACTTCCACCCAGCTGCTCACTCTTCTTCCTCAAAAGGGTAGTAATTCACAATTAAAAAATATCCAAATAATTAGTGTTTTTATTTGAATTTCAGCTATCCACAAAATTGTTTATAAGGATAATGTCTCATAGGTGTTCAGAGTACAACATTGTCTTACAGAGCTGGTTTACTTTTGTTAAAAAAAAAAAAAATTGCCAGAAAACTCTAAAGATTATCACATATTTTTGTGTTTAAAGTGTATGGAGGCGATTCTAACCTTTTATTATCCAGACAAAATTTTTTGAAACTACATTTTTACTTTTCCCAGTGTGTTCATCACTCAGAATTCATTTACTAGTTAAACAAATTAAAATAGCGCCTGCCCCCTAAAAAGATAGCCTTTACAGAGTGTTTTCTTCACTGATCTGAGTTTTAATTGTAGGCACCTGACTTAGACAAAAAAAAATAAAAATCACTTTGTCCCTATATTTATTTCTATCTATCTATCTATCTATCTATCTATCTATCTATCTATCTATCTATCTTTTAAAGTTTCTATTAAAGAGGTATTTCAACTTTATGTTCAAAAGAAAATGCCACAGTTCCTAATCTATCTACCTTTAAGAAGAGGTAGAGATTTAAAAAGAAGAGGTGAAAAGGAGTTGTGAAACTTTTTTAATTAGCCTAAGTTAAAAGCCTCTAAAAAATCTGAGATTCATTAATATCTATGTTCATTCTATTTCTTAACTCTGTTACCATTACCTTGTCTTGATGCATGGTTGCATCATTCCAGTAATACTGATTCTTCTGTGCTTTGCCTCAGATATTTTTCTTCAGAGACAGACAGTAGAGTGACCACACTATCTCTCTCAGTATTAGCTTAATGCAAAATTCTTGTAAGGTTCACTGTCCAACAGTGCTTGCAACGTATCTTCCTCGGTTCACTGGAGAGCTATGAAGTGATCTGGGAGAAATGATGGTGCAGAGGTGGGTGAGAATTGGCAATTTTTCTTTTAAGGAGAATGTCATAGGTTTGAAAAATTGTCTCTCAGGTCTGAAGAGGAATTCTGATGAGGGAAAAAGATCATCAAAACTCTGAGACATTATTGACCTGCCTGCTTCAGAGCAGAAACATGAACCTTGCAGACATGCAAAGCTCAGTGATGCTCAGTGTCCCAAGCATCTTAGCTGTTATATTTGGTGTTTAAAATCTCTGTCTCTCTTTTTTCTTCCAGTAAGGAATAAAAACAAGTCTTAAAATACTCTGTGAGATTAGTTTTCTCTTTTCTAGGTGGCCATAGATATTAATCCCTATCCTATACCCTAAAAACCTGAATGACTAAGATAACATTATTTGGATCAAAATGCAGATCTTTTGGAGGCTGTTGAGTAGAATTCAAATTGGCAGCAGTATTAGAGCAATTCTGCACTAAAATCCAACAAACTATAGCTCTTCTAGTATTTATTCTGTGTGTGCAAAACATTCCAAACCTCTGAGAGAGGCAAAGTGAAAAAACACTATAGCTTTTCTGTTCTTGGGTGTTGCTTAAGGGACCTGACTTCTTCTTTCTCCCAGCCCTCCCTATTATATGTGCTATTATTCAGCAACTGATGTTTTAAATCCAAGCGGTTAAAGAACAAACAGGAAACTATTAACTAAAATATGCTTTTTATTGTAATTCTAATAATAAATTACAGTTACATTAAATTATTCAGTATACATATGAAACATATGAGTAAAAGAGGGATCAGCTAAATCCATGTTCATACAAAGCACAGTCAGAACAGTGATGCATGTGCTTCTTAAAAAATGCTTACTTTGATGCTTCTTAACTCATCAAGTGATTGTGTAAGACAGAATTTTAAGTTCTGTAGTACTGAAAATTGGATTACATGGAATGAACATTAATTTATAGAAACTAAGGATTAGCTTACGAAGATCTCCATGAATTTAAAACTATACTGCATTAAAAATCATGGAATCATAGCATCGTAGAACAGTTTCAGTTGGAAGGGAACTTAAATATAATCTAGTTCCAACCTCCCTGCCATGAGCAGGGACAACTTTGAGAAAAAAAAATGTGTTCTTCAAAAAGTGAGAAGGTTATTGGCACCATTTTTGGGGGGGGGAGGGTGGGAAATAACATTAACTCTATTGAAAATATTTGGGATTCTGTGCTGAATTGATCTTGGCTGGCCACCAGGTGCCCACCAAGCCACTCTATCACTCCTCATCAAAATAACAAGGGGAGAAAATACAATGAAAAAGCTCATGGGTTGAGATAAAGGCAGGGAGATCGCTCAGCAGTTACCATAATGGGTAAAACAGATTTGACTCCATTTAATTTAATATTTTTTTTTATTTAATAAGAACAAATCTATAACTACTGTTCCCCCACAACTCTCTACTTCCCAACTTTACTCCTGATTCTTCTGCCTCCTCTCCCCTAAGTGGCTTAGGGGGATGGGGATCAGGGCTTGTGGTCAGTTCATATGACTTTGTGTCTGCTGCTCCTTCCTCTTCACAATCTTCCTCGGCTCCAGTCTGGGGTCTCTCCAGTGGGATATATAATCCTTCACGAACTGATCCAACTTGGGTCCTTTCCATGGGGTAGAGTACTTCAGGAATAGACAACTCCATTGTGGGACCCCTGCAAGTCACAGGTGCTTCTAGGAAACCAGCTGCAGCATGGACTCCTCTCCATGGGCCTCAGCTCCTGCCAGAAACCTGCTCCTATATGGGCTCTCCACAGGCTGCAGCTTCTTTCAGGGCACATCAACCCTGTAGCCTCTGCAGGATCCTACTTTTTTTTCCATGGGCTGCAGGTGAATCTGTTCTCCAGTGCTGGAATACCTCTTCTGCTCTTTCTTCACTGGTTTTGGTGCATGCATAGTTTTTTCTCCCACATTTCCTCAATCCTCTCTCAAAACTACCGCACAGCATCTTTTACCTTCTCTTTAAAACCTTATCACTGGTGCCACCAGCATCACCAATTGGCTCAGCTTTGGCTGGTGGTGGGTCCTGGAACCAGCTGGAACTGGCATAGGGGCAGTTCCCAGTGTTTTGTTATAGAAGCCACCCCTGCAGCCTCCCTGTTACCAAAACTTTGCCACATAAACACACTACAGATTCTAAAAGCTTCAATATTAAAACTAGTATTCCTGTGCAACACCTAAGGCCTTCATACAGCTGCTTAGAAAAGAGTCAATTGACTGTAAATTCTGGCTCATTTTCATAGAGGTATGAACCATTTTATCTCTTATTCACACACCAATCAAAGACGATGACCTCCTGTACTTTTGCACACTTGCATGACTTTTCAGAAATATCTCATACATCTAACAAATTTTCTGTGATGAGTATCATGGAAGAAATATTGTAATGGGTATCTATTTTCCAAGAAAAAAAAATACTGAAAACTATAGACAACAGGAAGATCAATTCACATATTACTTCTGACACATTCCACTTTTGATTATATACTTGGTTGACTTGGATTGTATTTGGTTTTCAAGGCCAATCTTCAGAAAAAACAGCTATATTTGGGGGAAAAATAGTAATATCCAAATAATTTTTCCTCTTCTTCAAATTTTTTTTGCAGCTCACAGGAAGATAAATATTAGTTTTCAGATACAATAAACTATTCAGTTTGGCTCAACTCTAGAAAAGAAGTTAATTAAAGCACTTCTCATCCAGCTGAGAACAATATACATAAAATGAACTTCAAAAATTATCTTTTTCCAAGGTATCATGGACTGTAGGAGGATACCAGAAACATATAGGTTATTTCATACTGAAGCTGTATCGTGGGTACCTCCTTTAGAACTACCCTCTGGTGGTCTAGGGTTTCTGGAAATTAAAGATGAAGGGCTGTGCTTCCCTTTGCTTCCTACCAAAAATATTGTATGCTAAATAACTTAGCTTAGAGATTAAAATATTAAAAAGCTATGGAATCAAAGCAAGCAAACAAGTAAACAAAAAACCCCCAGGTCAACAAACAAAAATAGTCAAAAACCTGAGATAACACTAATCTCTCCCTCTAGAAGAGAATGTGCAAAAAGACATAAGTGATTCTTCATGTCTACATTTATATTTGATATAACTGGAACAAGATAATAAAAATAATAATGTCTTAACTGCTGGATTAGAAAGACAAAAAAAAGGCTGGAAAATAAATATTTTTCCTTCCCACTGCATTTCTATAGTTTGAAAGTGTTACTTCCACCTCTTTGTGTATAAATTTCCTCTTTCTCTTCTGGTCTGTTTTTCTGCTACAGACTCCTTGATTACTGTCTTTCTTCATCCATCTGTCTCTACTCTCTTGTCCAAAAAATCCTCATCAAATCATGTTCAATTGTTTATGTCAAAACAGCAATCGCCTTGTTTTTCCTTGTTTTCTGAGGATTTAACCTGATAAAATGTGCTGTAGCAAAGATTATACATAATGACAGTCATCCCCTCTGTTGCTCAGTGACAGCCTGTGTAACTGAGCACCATGTGGTTGATCTATACAACACCTATGAATGGACTGCATTTTTTTACCATTTGTCATAGATTGAGACTCAAGTATTTCAATAAATCTATTTTCTTTCCTCACCCCAGATTATCAACTGTTTTATCCAGCAGCTTCAATAGTAATGACAAATATATTAAGGGTTCTGTTTTGTGACCTTGACATAGAACAATTTCAAATTTTGTAGCATTATCAAAATAAGGTGTTCTATTTTTTACATTGTCCTTTGGGATCCTTTATTTCAGAAATATTCCCCACTAACTTAGAGCTTTATGAATGTTTTTTTCTGGTTATCACTGAAAGCGCTTTTTGTCCTGACCCGTATAACAGTAGCTCTCAGATTTATTTATGAAGCTTTAGTGGATGTATACCTTGTTACCCTTTGGCCTCTTTGTAGAAATTGATGGGAGAGCCAGGCTCTGTGTACAAATGCTGCAGTGACCTAGTTCTACAGATCACTGCAACTTTGGCAAGGCTTACCTTAAGCAGGTTTTTTTTGAAACTACTTTTAACTTACAAGGTTATAGAAAAATGCAAATAAAGTGTTTATTTACAGCATCTGAAAAAGACAGCATGGTTAGAGATGCTTAGAAAAGACAAGTGAAAGAAAATCAATTCTTAATTTACACTAACATGAAATGTAAAAGATCTGTTTGCCTGCTCAGGACCTCACATTTAAAGCTGCATTTGTCAAGGGACAATCATGTCTGTACAAATCCTCCTGGCTTTAACAGACAGTTTTGTTCTGGGAGTCCTCTGATTATCACGTTCAGATTCAAGTCTTTTCCTCCATCCTTCTCCTTATTTGCCTGCTCCAGTACAGCCTTCAGTCTGTTATGCTGTTGCCAAGCAAGGTGACAGTTGTGGAAACTGTGGAAAAAAGAGAGAACAAGCCAAAAAAAAAAATCCCTATTAAACGAAAAACGTTCCAGAAGTGTTGGGGTTTTGGAGGATTTTTTTTTTTTTTAAGATTAAAAACAAAAAAGTTAAATCATACTGTTTTACAAGACTAATGGCTCATTATTTGTTGTGGGTTTTGTTTGGTTGGTTGGTTTTTGTTTGTTTGGAGTTTTTTATGATTGGTTGGTTGTTTTTTGTTTGTTTGTTTGTTTGTTTTTTCCAGTGGAAGTGGAGAAAGAATTCACCCAAAGAGGCGATCTCAGTTATAAAGCCTAGATTGGCACCAGGGCTCTCCAGCTGCAAAAATATTTGTCACCACCTATGTTTATATTGGCTGCTTGGCTGTCTCTGACAAATCCTCACTTCCAATATTCTCTGATTTACTACTGCATGAAAGGTTCAGTAGTGAACTTGAGACCCTGACTCAGTGACAAAAACTTCAGTTTGGAAGCAAATTGTTTTGTGGGTTTATCCTCATGATAACACAAATTCCAGTCCACACAGTCATGGTGTAGATGTGGTAAGTTAATATAGTATCTCCTCCATCCTGTAAAGCAGGCTTTTTACAGGCCAGTAAAATTGATATTTTTGCATTTTTAGCCGGGATAAAGATGTCCACAACCAATTTAGATGACACCTTCTAGGTATAAATGTGGCCAAAATGTTTTTGTTTTGGTTTTGTTGTGTTTTTTTTTTCTACAGAATATTTTTGCTGGATTTTGGGTTGTTTTGGTTTGTGGCATGGTTTCTGGTTTTTTCCTTGGTTGTTTTTTCCCCCTGAAAAAACAAGCTATTGAACAGTCCTTTTGCTTTAACCCGAGAGAGAAGTAACCAGCATTTTAAAAACAAAGAGAAAAACTCCTTTAAAAAAAGACAAACAAACAAAAAACCAAAAGACAAACAACACCAAAACCTCACACAAAGGCGAAAACAATCTGTGAACAGCTGCCTGGACTAACCACTGTAGATCACTGCGAGCTTCTCTCATATATAGGGTAAGATCTCTGAGCAAAAGCCTATTTTTTGTCCATGTGTGTTTTCACAGTTCCTAGAACAAGGGAACTATATAAGCACTAGAAGAATGGCATGTTGAACTGAACTACAGGGAAGAAGGGGAGAATGCCTAAAATACGGTTTGCACCCTTCCTTCTATACAGAAATTATTCGGCATTTCTTTTTTTAGTATCTTTAATATAAATCTTAAAGCATCAGAAGTTTGTCTCTTTCTGAACAGAATGAGACACAAAGTCCCCTTCTAAAATACTAATAAATAAAAATAGTTGGATGACTAACACCTTTTAAAGAGGATACTTTAGAAAATCAGCTTATAGATTTAGATTTTGTAGGCTTCTAAAGAGCCTAGTACATAAAAAATCTCATTGAATCAACAAAAAATTATGAAATTATGCACATAGCAAAGTACTACACTGATATCAGACATTATATATCATTTAACACAGAAAATAATACTCTCTAAGAAGCTGCACTAAATGGAAATGCACAAAGGGAACTTGCCCTTGTGGCCAAGAAGGCCAATTGTATCCTGGGGTGCATTAAGAAAAGTGCATCCAGCAGGTCAAGGGAGGTCATCCTCCCCCTCTACTTGGCCCTACTGAGACCACATCTGGAGTATTGTGTCCAGTTCTGGGTTCCCCATTTCAAGAGGGACCGGGATTTACTTGAGAGAGTGCACAGAGGGCTATGAGGATGATTAGGAACTGGAACACCTGTCTTATGTCTGAGAGACCTGGGGCTGTTTAGTCTAGAGAAGAGAAGACTGAGAGAGGATTTATTAATGTATATAAATATCTGAAGGGTGAGTATCAAGAAGGAAGGGCCAATTTCTTTTCAGTCATGCCTTGTGATAGGACCTGGGGCAATGGATGCAAAGTAGGACACAGCAAGTTCCATCTCAACATGAGGAAGAACTTATTTACTGTAAAGGTTTCAGAGCACTGAAACAGGCTGCCCAGAGAGATTGTGGTGTCTCCTCTGGAGACTTTCAAGACCTGTCTGGATGCATTTATGTGTGACCTGCCCTAGATTCTGTGGCAGTCCTGCTCTGGCAGGGTTGGACTTGATGATCTCCAGAGGTCCCTTCCAACCCCTACCATTCTGTGTGATTCTGTGTGAAATTTATGTCAAGGAGCTTATTCAAAAGAATATGAGATCTATAATATGTAATATGAGAATAAAAATACAAAAATATTCTGGAATAAGTACTGTTGAAAACAGAATTTCAGAAAAATTTCCATTTTGAAAAGGTGCAGGAATACATTTTGATTTTTTTGTTTTTAATTATAGTCTTTTTGACAAAACTAAATAATGCTCAAATAAACTCAACAAAGAGTAATAAGAAAAGTAATTAGCATTTTGCATTTTATTTCAATAACACAAAAATAAGTCATGTTATGTTAAAATTATTCAAAATAATTTTACCACATTGATGAAACTTTCTATTGACAAGAGAAAAATTTAACTATTGAACCAAAGTAAACTCAGCACTATCATTATTATATTCTTTTGTTTTGAAAGAAATGTCACATCATTCAGGTTACACAGGTTTAAATTATATCAAAGCAATGAGATAACGCCAAAACCAGTGAACATAAGAGAAGAAGTCACTTTAAAAAGGGGAAATAACATTCCTGTTTCCAGAAGCCTGGAGGGAAACATCCTACTACAAAAATAGAGAAAAAAGTGGTGGAATAAAGCCAGTGCCCAGGTGGAATGTCTTGCTAATAAACATTTATTGTTTTTCTGACTAGACTGGATTCTGACTTTGAAAGGAGGGCAGTAAAGAGAGAGAGAAATGTGTTCTTGTTGAAAAGGGATATGATATGGTATGGTATGGATTGTTTTATTGACGTGTAATGTTCTCTATTTTCATCCAGATGCTGAACTCAATTTATGGTAGACACAACTATATATCACATCTATCATGTCCGCAAATATCCAAAAGCACAATGTCTATCTGTTTCAGACAGAAACTCATTTTAGATAATACATTAAACCATATATATATATATAGAGAGAGAGAGAGACAGCTACAGCAAAAGTTTATGTAGAAATATGACAAATTAGACCAAGCCATATGACTCTTTTTTTATATTATCAATATTCTGGGTTATTTTACTACTTCATATGTGTTAACGGAAATTATGCATGTCGGCCACCGTAACAGGGTTTGACTCTAGGTTACCACTGAATTGATAAACTGAAAGATTGATTCTTCTGAAAAAAATACTTTTTATTAAAAGCGCTACAGCTCGATCTGAAAGCCTCCAAAGGGAGACCCTGAACAAAGGACAATTATACCCTTACGATCTAAGTTCCTCATCCCTCATGCAACAGTTTGTATGATTAGTAATATTAGGGTCTGAGGTCTTCCTGTTCTTCATTGAGTCCTTTAATTGTCTCTAGGTGGACCATTTCTTCCCTTATCTCTTAAGTTTTCAGACTGCTGACAATTGTAGCTTCCTTATCTTTGTGCATGAACTGGATCTGGGTCCTTCTTTTACTTGACTAAGTAAAAGTTCTGCATATCCTGGGTGAAAGTTCACAGCTTGCAGCCTAAGTCTTCAGAAAAATTAGTTACTAAAACTAAGTAAGTTTTGTTAAACAAGTTCTATATAAGTAGTATATCAACTCACACAACATATGTTTAAAAGTATTTATCTTTATTTTATATAAATATATAATTTCTCATGGAAAGAAATATAAATAATAATTTAATTTAATAACTGATTAACACTTTGACTAGCACCTGACTATAAATATGTGGACTGAGATCAGTCAGTTCAGTCATCTAACAAAAAACTTCACTCTATTTTCAAACCGTTCCTTAAGGTGGATAAATGGATTTCTGCACAAAATATAATGCAGTTTTTGAATGTAAAAGAAATCCTCAAAGTCCTTGAAATCATGTATGATTTATATTGCTTTTGTACATGTTTTTTATGAAAATCTACTCAGTAAAAAAATGCAACATTAAATGAGGCATTGCTTGATCTAAAATAATAACAAAAAAATCATAGTTTACAAAACCTGCCATTTGCACTAATTAATCCACCAGGGAAAAGACCTCATCTCCTACATATAAATTACACATAGTTTAATGAAAGTACAGGGCACTGGAGAGGAGGAATTACTTGTTGGGTTTTTTTTTTTTGAACACTTAGATTATTTATTGAGTCTTGGTATTTGGTTTTCAAATACGTAAACTATTCATGCATGCATTTTTTTTGTTGTTTTATCTGCAAAGAAATGAAAAAAAAAAATCACATTTCAACAAGCATCTATTTCCCATCAAAATGAAACAGAATCTGAAATACAATGGCTAGCAAGAAAAATAAAAGTGAATGTGTAAAACCAAAATATAAGGTGAAACTAAAATCAAAAAGAGCTAGAATATATTGTCAGATATTTTCCTTACACTCCCTTATGTGCTCTTGAAATCACTTGAGTAGACCGGAACATGATTTTGTTCTACTATTAGTTTAGACATGAGCATGAAGATCTAGGACATGTTTAAATCAATGTCATTTAACAAAAAAGATTATAATGTTGTGAATCAATTAAGTAAGAACAGATAAGATCAGAATCTTTCTGGTCTGCACTTTGCTGTGATGACTTTATTAGACCTTGAATAAGAAAATGAGTGACTTTCACACAAATATTAGGTGCACACATTGCACAGTCAATTTCAGCTACTGAAAAGGCTCCTGAGATGACCTGCTGTTATCCTGCTGAGTGTGTTGAACATTAAGTTAAAAAGTTGCATTGAATCATAGTTACATGTAAGAGCTCATTAGACTGAAAAGAATATTGAGAAAATAGACAATGAGATTTACTGCTATATAAAAAAAATTGCAAAATATTGTATCACATGGAAATTTTTCAAAATCTAATGTTTATCTATATTCAAAGGTCAGTGCTACTAAATTTCCATCAGCATTTACCCTGAGAAGGGAGCTTCCCTTCTCAGTATTTATAGTTTGAAGTAAAGAGAAAATTCTCCTACTTCAGAAAAAAAAAAACCACACCCAAAAGCTGTCCAAGAGAAAGAAAAATATCCTTTTTCTGTACCTCTTTCCATACAGCCCTCTAATGTTGCTTAGAATGTTTTTCAGGAGCAGTTACAGGCCTTATGCTTAAGCCAGCCTTCTCAATATTTGCTTATAGTGCCTGGAGCACAGTACAGACATATCTATACCATTTGCTTTCAAATTGTAGGACTATAAATAAATACATCAATAAATACATAGATAAAGTGTAAAATAATTCAGTTTTTTGCTTTGAAGTCACTCATTGAACTAGATGAAAAATACATTTTTTAAGTAAGAAACCAAAAAAGTAAGTACACTTATTTTTACTAAGGATATATTTATTGGACAGAGTCTGGAGGATATGTAGAATTTATAAAAACTATTTATACCACTGTCAATTTCTCTTAGCAATAGAGATAACTGATTTATCACAGCTATGTCAGCATTCATCTACTTCCAGTTTTTCTAACACAGTCAGGAAAGACTGTGAATCTTTATATCAAAAGTCAGAGTACATATATTTTGTGGCATCAGTGATTAATGATCTCAGATTCACATTCACAGCACCATTCTACATCTGCAAAAATCCAAGATATACTAAAATAGCTAGGATATCTGGCAGACTTTCATTTAGAAACTAACAAATTTCTAATGACTCACAGGCCTGGCCTTTTAATCCATTTGCTACCTGACAGTATGTCGTCTTCATGTGCACTTCCCTGAATTAAATTTTCCATGCTGTGAACAAGGCTAGAAGATGAAAAAGAAGAAGAAAAAAAGAAAAAGGGAAAAAAAAAAAGATTACTTCTTTTTTCCACACAGTAGTGTCATTCTGCTATATCTAGTCTGCTTACAGGATCTGACTTAGCAACATTCAAGGACAGAATAGGCAATGAAATAAAAAAAATCTATTCTGAAAATAAAAAATTAAAATAATAAAACTATAATAATGATGAAGAAAATAAAAACAGATGGCAAACTGTATGTTGATATATGTGACATTTTCAACAACAACAATATCTACCTAGCTGATAGTCTAGAATTTTTGAACCTCTTGTAGGAAATATTATTCAGTTTTCATCTTGTCAGAATCAGAGTATGTAGATGACATCTGGCAGAACCCACTGAACTGGTCATCAGAATTACATTTTATTTTTAAAGTAGAATAGTTCCAACAAAACTTTCAGAAAAGGGGAAGTTTGAAAATGTCATATTCATCTTTTATTTTATGCAGTCCAGGATACAGTCAGCTTTCTGGGCTGCACATTGTTAGATCATGTTGAGCTTTTCATCAATCGACACCCCAAGTTGCTTCTCCTCAGCTCTGTTCTCCATCCTTTCTCCACCCAAACTGTATTTGTGCTTGGGATTGCCGCAACACACGTGCAGAACCTTTTCCTTGGCCTTGTTGAAATTCATGAGGTTGGCATGGGCCCACCTCTGAAGCCTGTCAAGGTCCCTCTGGGTGGACTCTCTTCCCTGCAGCTTGTCAACCACACCACAGAGACTGGTGTTGTCACCAAACTTTCCGACATGTGCCTTAGCACATTTTTCAGGAGGATCTGCTCCATGATCTTGCTGAACACAGAGGTAAGACTGACTGGCCTGTACTTCTCTGGATCTTCCTTTTCTCCCATTTTAGAACGGGGAAGTTCTTTCCCCTTTTCCAGTTACTGGGAACTTCATTGGACGGCCATTACTTTTCAAATATGATGAATAGTGGCTTAGCATCCACCAGTTCCTTAAAGATTCTTGGATGCATCTCATCAGATCCCATTGAATTCTGCACCTTCAGACTTCTTAGATGGTCTCAAACCTGATCATCTCCTACAGGGGGTGGTTCTTCCTTTTCCCAATTTCTGCCTTTACCTTCCATAACTTGAGTGGTGTTGCTTGAATACTTGCTAGTGAAGACTGAAGCAAAAAAGTCCATAGAATCATAGAATCATAGAATTATATGTTGGAAGGGACCTCAAGGATCATCTGGTCCAACCTTCTTAGGTAATGCTATAGTTTATATGAGGTGGCTCAGCACCCTGTCAAGCTGAGACTTAAAACTGTCCGATGTGGGGGAATCTACCACTTCCCTTGGGAGACTACTCCAATATTTGATTGTCCTCATGGTGAAAAATTTACCTCTTGTGTCCAACCAGAATGTCCCCATGGCAACTTGTGCCCATTACCCCTTGTCTTTTCCATGTGACTCCTTGTGAATGGGCAGTCTCCATCATCTTTGTAGCCACTCTTTAAGTTCTGGAACATAGTAATGAAGTCTCCCCTAAGCCTTCTTTTCTCAGGCCTGAAAAAAGCAAGCTTTCTCAGCCTTTCCTCATTTGGCAGATCCTCCAGACCTCTGAACATCCTTGTGGCCCTTCTCTGGACCCTCTCCTTTTTGTAGAGCAGGGAGCAGAACTGAATGCAATACTCCAGGTGTGGTCTGACAAGCGCTGAGTACAGCAGGATGATGACTTGTTTATCTCTGTTGGTGATGCCCTTGTGGATGCAGTCTAGCATACTGTTGGCTTTCTTTGGCACTGCAGCACACTGCTCACTCATGTTGAGCCTGTTATTCACCAAGACCCCCAGGTCCCTTTCCACAGGGCTGCTCTCCAGCCAGGTGGATCTCAATCTGAACTGTGCTCCTGGGTTATGTGTTCCCAGGTGCAAGACCTTATATTTCTCCCTGTTGAACTTCATGAGGTTCCTGCTAGCCTACTCCTCCAGTCTGTCTAGGACATCCTGGAGAGTGGCTCTCCCTTCTGGAGTGTCAGCTTCTCCACTCATCTTGGTGTCATCAGCAAACTTCCTCAGGGTGCTCTTGATTCCAACATCCAGGTCACTTATGAAGATGTTAAAGAGCCTTGGGCCCAATATTGATCCCTGGGGAATCCAACTTGTGACTGGTTGCCAGTTTGAGGAAGAACTATTGAGTATCACCCTCTGGGTATGTTCTGTCAGCTAGTTCCCCAACAACCACACAGACCAGTTTTCAAGGCCGTAATGAGTCAGTTTCTCCAGGGGGTCCACGAGGACCAGGGTTTGTGAATGTGAGGTGACTCCTATCTGTCTATAAAGGGCCTCATCAGCTAGGTCTTCCTGGTTGGGTGGCCTGGAACAGACCCCCACTACAATGTCCACTGTCCCCACCCTCCCTTTAATCCTGATCCACAAGCTCTCAGTCAACTCCTCATCCATCGCCAGACAGAGCTCCATGGACTCCAGTTGGTCACTGGCACAGTGACCTTTTCTCCCCCGCCTGTCCTTACTACAGAGCCTGTAGCCTTCCATTGGAATGCTTCAGTCATATTAGTCATCCCACCATGTCTCTGTGATGCCAATAAGATGATAACTCTGCAGGCATGCCCACGTCTTTCACTCCTCTCGTTTATTTCCCATGCTGTGTGCATTTGCATAGAGGCATGTAAGTTGGGCCCCTGATGAAGCTGAATTACTTGTTGGAGTGGCTGGAAATCCTGTGGGGTATTTCTCCAATGCTTCTCTGTTGGCTTCTCTTACCTCAGGAGTCCCTGGCTCATCTCTGTAAGACCTTCACTGTGCTCCAGTGTATGAGGTATGTCTCCGAGAAACATGTTGAGGGCCCTTGCTACAATCCCATCCCTCTGACCTTGGCGTGTCATCCCACAACTTGTCACAGATAAGCCTGATATTATCCCCCTCCCCTTTCAAGCCTATTTTAAAGCAAGGATGGTCTTCCCACTTTGAAAAAGGTGAATCCCATCTGATGACAGCAGGCCTGGTGCTATGTAGGCTATCACATTAGCAAAACAGTCAAAATTGTGGTGGTGACACCAGTCATGGTCATGCTGTATTTTAGCCATGCAACTTCTCATGTTGTATTTTCAGTCTCTGAATGGATTCTTATATTTAGAGTTATTATTAAACAATCGGCATTCCTGCTGGTGAGGGAATCATTCAGTACAGATGAATACTTCTATTTCAACTTCTATTTCAACTTTCCCTTGTATTCTTCTAAATAGGGTCTTGTATCTCAAGTCTGTTGCAATTATAACTTCACTGTGTCAAACTGGTGAACTAAGGAATAGGTTTGTGTAGTATATTGAAGACTGGCACACCTGCTGGACTCAGAAAATTGTGATCAGTGTCATGAAGTCTAGTTGGAGGCCAGTCACTAGTAGCGTAGCCCAGGAATCCATACCGCGGTCAATCTTGTTTAACACCTTCATTCATAACCTGGATAATGAGTCAGAGTGCACCCTCAGTAAATCTGGAGATCATAGAAAACTGGGAGGAGTGGCTGATACACCTGATGGTTGTGCTGCCCTATAGAGGGACTTTGACAGGCTGGAGAAACAGGCTGAGAGGCTGAAGTTCAATTTAAGGAAATGAAAAGTCCTCTACCTGGGGAGAAACAACCCCATGTACCAGTATACACTTGGGCTAACTAGCTAGAGAACAGTTCTGCAGAGGACATGGGTTTTCTGGTCGACAAGAAAGTGAACATGAGTCAGTAATACAGCCTTTCAGCAAAGGTCAACAGCATCCTGGGTCACTTTGAAGTGTCGCCAGCAGGTTGATGGAGGTGATCCTCCCCTCCTGCTCTGCCCTGGTGAGACCATACCCTGAGTGCTAGGTCAAATGCTGGGCTTCCCATTGCAAGAAAGACATGAAACAATATGGAGTCCAGCAGAAGGCTACAAAGATGATTAAGGGATCAGAACATCTGACATATATGAAGACTCTGAGATTGCTGGGGCTGTTAGGCCTGGTGAACAGAAGGCTCAGGGAAATCTTATCAATGTGTATAAATGACTGATGAGGCGGAATGAAGAAGGAGCCTGACTTCTCTCAGTGGTGCCCTTTGAAAAGACAAGAGACAATGGGTAGAAATGAAAATACAGGAAATTCCATATAAACATGAGAAAACACTTTTTTGCTGTGAGAGTGATTAAATGTTGGAAGAGATTGTGAAGAGATGTTGTGGAGTGTCCATCCATGGAGATGTATAAAAGCAGCCTTGTTATTGTTCTAAACAACCACCTCTTGTTGTTTTTTCTCTGAGCAGGGATAACAAACCAATGATCTCTAGCAGTCACTTCTGACCTCACTGATTCTGTGAAAACTGAAGTGCTGTTCTGGCAATAGATCACATCAGAAACATAATGTGAACCAGATTGAAAGAGACTTGGGTGCCTTTGCCATCTGTAGTCTTCAAGGATTATTCCAGCAAGCCTTGTACTCTCGAAACACCTCTGATGCCCTCACATGAACCCAAGAACATGCTTACATGTGTTATCGGTATCATGAAATTAAACAAACAAAAACCCCCACATTATTTTCTTGCTTTCAATACAGTCTTCATGTAATTTCAATCACTGTCAAATAGAAACTTTTCACAAAACAAAGGTCACAAGTGATAGGATCCTCAGACCAGGATAGTTATAAAGTAGTCAACATTAACGTCAGCCTGCTGTATCAGGAGCTAGCTTTGTACATCCTAGTTACAAACCAGTTCAACATACAATTAGAATTAATTTGTGAACTTTTGTTTAGCTTATAGGCATACCCAGTAGAATGAAGTACATAATCAGGCACAGAGCTGAATGTACTTACTGATGTGACATGCTCTTTTAAGACTACTTGTTAAGTAGATTTTAGTCTTTTGGGCCTCATGTTATTAGAACCGATTTCTGATACTACTCAATTACTAGATTTTTCCCTAGTACAATTTTTGACTGGTTTAGCTGTTCAAGCTTCAAGGCAAGACCATGATCAAAAGCAAAGATCACACAAAGACCTATCTAAAAAGACAGTACAGTTATTACATTGGGTTCAGCTCTTCACACCTTCACAATCCTCTCTATCAATACACTCAAGGCACGCAACATATTTTCACACACTGGCCAGTTCCAACACATACATGTATCTCAGGCACACAGTGGCACAGTTCACGGTGACACTACATGGTACCCAGTAGGGATTCAGAGAGCAATGCTTTGCACCTACATGTATATAATTAATCTTAAAAGTGCTCACCCTGAGTAATATGCACCAGTCGGTACCACAGGTAAGAACTTTCTCTTGGACTGATGAGTGTAGAAGCCTTTGTGAAGGAAAAAAGGATAATTTTAGAGCTCAGTTACTGTTCTTTTTTAGTCACTAGCAAAACATTCTTCATCATTAATTGGAGACTTTCTTAGATAGATTTGCCAAGCAAACAACTAGCTGGACTTCTATCAGCTATAACATTTTCCGTAATGTCATTTGGGTAGATTAAACAAACTGAAACAGAAATTCTTCCACACCTTTAGTACAGAGGCAAATTTGACTCTTGCACAAAGTATTAAATACAATTTATGATTACTTAAAAGCTTGATTTCTTTTTCTGCAGTAGTCCTTTCTACTTTTTTCAGCTCCTAGGATAAATGAAGTTTTTCACAAGCTACTAAATGTGTCTTCACTACCTTTAAAGAGACCGACGATCCATTTGGAATTCAAAATGTGTGTTATAAGCATAAATTGATCTATATAGGTATGAAGGTGACATGTTATGCCCTGAGGCACAAATACCTAGTGAGATCGCTTAAAAAGGGACAGCCCATCTCTAACCTTATCTAACAGTGAATGCAGACCACTTTCCTTTTCTCAGATATAATCTTTAATAATCTTTGACTATTTTTGAGAAGCAGACAAAACAAGGGAACCATAACAAATACAATAATAATGCAAAGGTGACTTTGTAAACTGCATCAATCTTTTCTGCACTAGAAACTGTAAGAAACTTGATTCTGTGTCATTCCATTTTCAGCTCTCTTTGTATCTTTTCTTTAAAGCAGGGGAAGGAATGATGGTGAGCAAGGCAATTTCACCAAATTAAGCAAAAGAAAAATCCCTTGTGTATTTAAATTTGTTTTCTCATATATTCAACTTAAAATCTAAAAGTGAAAACCACTCACATCTTATACTTCACATCGCTGTCACCTTGGGTATAGATTTGCCTATATCGATCTTCAGGTCAATCAGGATTCATATTGAATATACTATTCTGACTAGGTTAACAACTGACTTTGCTATCTTTAGTAGCAGCATATTATCTGCATAAAACAGTTTACATCAAGGGGTACATCACTATATTAAATAATATAGGTGACAATCAATCATTCATTTACTCTTTTTTTACTGGGTGGGAGAAAATAGAGAGGGGTCTGAAGAAGCAGAAGTTATGATAATTGTTATCCTTGCACTAACACTGCATGTATGCTATGTACAATCTCATCATGTACTCCTCTTCCCCCCTCATTCTTCCCCATTTATCCATGGACATGTGACATTTTAATACAATTAATAAATTCCATTGTAAAATTAACGTTCATATTTGAAACATATGAATTATAGCTAACACTACTACTGTAGCTCCCATCAAGTCAGGGTATGTGCATCTTAGTTTCTAATGAAAGAACATGCTCTATTTCTTTCTAATACTGTAAGCATATTGAGCTAAATGTAGGGGTATATTTCTAGAGATAACTAAGGATAAACGGTAGAAATTGCATTAAGGGAATCAGGAGAAAAAAAAGTGTATTTTTGCTTCCAGGGGTTAGTGCTTGAGGGGATATGTAGACCTCTTCTGAGGTTTAAAAACTGAAGTAATTTGTTTATCAAACATGAAAAATAAACCCATGAAACTTTGTAGCATATGATTACTTATCTCAAGTTATTTATCATACGCATAGAAAATTCAGGGCTAATAAAAAATTCCTTAAAGATATTTAAATGTGATACCTTCCACTGTCCTTGAGGTGCCTGGAAATGTTCTCATATTAGGCAGTGTAAGAGATAATATTTTAAAGATATTTAAATTATTTTTAATTAAAATCTAATAAAGTATTGTTCAAAGTTTTATATTATAAGTTAGCCACTGTGCAATAGTATATGCCTTCATTTATCACTCAAAAATTTACTTGGGAAACATTGTTTAGAAAAAACACTATTTGCATACATCCAAAAAGCAGCTTAAAGATATATCTGTTTATATTTTCAACTCTGCCATTATAGATACGGTGTTCATATACTTTGAACTTTGAAATCTATATGTTTGTGTATGTATATGCATATGTGTATGTGTATATGTATAGGTACGTTTCAATAAAATTTAAAATTAACTATGCATATCATATATGAGTTTGATCATCTTGTTTCCTTATTATTTGAATTTAAAAAAAGGGAAAATTAAAAGGAAAACAATTTCCTTCTTTCATTTTTTTCTGCCTTTGTGTCATTCACTGCTACCAGTAAACATTAAAGAAGTAGTGATGGACTTGAGAGACAAAGAATTTGAGAAAATCAAGCTGCAAAGACTGAACATGGGAAAAAACACATTTGCTGTTATGAAGGTGTACATAAAAACTAAGAACAGGAATTTGAGACAAAAATTAAGAATAGCAAAGGGCTAAAGAAGTAGTCAGGAGTGGCAGAGTAGATAAGAATTTCAGAGGAAACCTCAGGGCAGCTAGATAAAAAGGGAGACATTTCAAATGAGAGAGGTGGTTTTGAAAGATTAGGAAAGAATAGGGTTTGAATTAGACTTTTGCTTAATAAACTGATATACTCATCCATATTCTGTTGTTGATTTTGGAGGATGGTATTACTTTCTTGATCAAAAAGATTATTTGAATGATGTAATGTCATGTATGTTCACGTAATCAGTAATAGTTATCTCTGATCCTTGTAAGTAAATGTGAGTAACAGAAAATGTTAGAAAGCTATTGTGTTTCCCTTCTCTTCAGCTAGAAGTTGGAAAGCATTACTTTAATACTTTTCAGATTCTCAGTAGGCCTTTTAGCTTTTATTTGGCATAGATAATTTTATTATTGTAAACAACACCACTTCCCTCCTCAACCCCCTACTCCTTCTTTCTAGAAATACAGACGACCAGATAATGTCATGGTTGTGTGCTGTTGTGGGGTCAGACTTCTGCTACAGCTTTCTTTAAATACAGTTTGCTATTTCAGAATCAGTAGTTTGACTTCTGGCAGATAGCTTCTGTCTTCACTGTTCACTATATGAAAAATATATATGTATCCAAAGGCTATGTAAATTATCACCTTCCTTGAATAATAATTATTTCTACTAATTGCATATTTATCTCAAAAGAAATAACATTCCTGGTGAAATTCATAAAGCTAAAATATTAGAAGGAAGGAAAACAATTTGGAAATTAATATTATCTTTATGCTTTCTTTTCAACACAACAAAATCCTTCTCAAGATCATCCTCTCTTGAAGTACATACTTAGGAAGTTATTGAGAGACTGAGGGTATCCTGATCCTCTATATTCTTCAGTCAGTTCTACTTAGCTAGCAAATCTTTGGTAGCAACTTTCCTCTGTCATCTTACAAGAAAGGTTTATATAAGGTTTATAAGAAAGCTGAGCAACCTGAAGAAGACTGTTAGCCCTTAATAATTAATCAGATTTATTTCCAAGCAGTTTTCAATTTTTTTCTCTTTATTAAATGTTATAATATTCAGAGTATTTTTGGCTTTTCTTTTTCCTTTATCATATTTTAGTCTGGGAAACAATGATGTGATCTATCCAATAAATGTTTACTCTCAACTACTAAACTGGTTGTGAAGGTCACACTCAGATACTTTGGGTTGAACACAGTTGCCCACTGCTGAAAAATGCCTTTTCAAATGCCCATTAATAACCTGGCTTAAAATCTGCGTGCCCTGCAGAACGGTGTGGACTTCCTTCATAGTTGTCAGTCCCACAGAGTTGTCTTTACTGTCCCAGGACAAAGCCAGTGGCATTAGGGACATATTCATTAGCAGCAAACTCTGGCTTTTTCACTATTTGGACAGCAAGTGTCATTCTAATGAAACAACACAGCAGCAATGATCACCTATGCACGGGCAATTATTTGCCAATCCAGTAGAAGCATACTGGGTTGAAGATGACAAAGGACAGTGAAATGCCTGATCCTACATTTTACATAGTTTCCAAAGCTAATAGAGAAACTATCAGAGCCCCTAAATGAGCCAACAGGGTCTGATTACCTTGACGAGTCTGTAAAGGTCTTTCTCTGTAACCCTGCTCTGCAAACGCCACTTCCTGCCAGAGTTTTGACTGCCAGTGATCAAGATCAGTCCTGATGTAGAGTAACTGGGTAAGCCTGGATGAGCCTGCTGGGACAATCATGACACTGTAAAAAAGAGCTTGTGACAAACCACATCTGGGATCTACAGTCATGCATTCACTGCCCATTGTCACAGGGGCTGCTTTTAACTCCAGGCCCTTAGTCCTTACCTGACCTTTGTCAACAGGAGGTTATTTATAACTGACTTTACATATTGTTGGTCTTGAAGGTATATCACATTATTACTAATGGTGGCATGTCCTGTTCCTATAAGGCTAAGGATGAACTTCAATAACTTTCCAAGGTGATTTGGATTTCTGGACAAATATTTTAATTGACAAAGGGTAATTACTCTAGAGGTCTTTCTAGGTCTTTATTTTTTTTTTATACCCCTACGCCTTCTGGAACGTTATGTTTTTCTCCACTTGCTGAATAGACATAAGGAGTGAATTTTGTGCTAATGAATGAAAGCTGTGCTTTCTGGATATAGGTCACCTTCTAACACACAAATTAACTGTTTATTTCTGTTGACATATACTAAGAACGCAATGGTTAGGGAAGTGGCATTTTGGAAATATAAAACTATATAAAAACTACAGTTAAACTAATCAATTATTTTCACCCTACTTATAAAGATAAATGTGTTTTCCCATCATACAGTCCACTCAGCAAGAAAGTATAGATTTAATTCATGCATGCAAATTGTCCAAAAGAAAACCTATTCAAAATTTATCTATCAAGTGTAATAATAACTTTGGGTGATGGAATATAAGAGCAATTTATAAAACAGATTTTACAGAAAGCCTGAGCTTTCAGCTACTTTCATTTGACTGAGTCTTGAGGAGAAAAAAAAAAGAAAGGAAAAAACCCCACAGATTCTGTAGTGGGGAAAAAAATTCTACTGTAATTTTCATCAGAAACAGTCACTGAAATATACTGGATGTATTAATAAGTAATAAAGATAAATATTTCCCAAAGTGAATAACCCAATTGTGAGGAACATCATGATTGTCCTTTTTCATTCTTTTCATGTATTATTCACTTAATAGAGAAAATAATAGCAACTTCCTATTTAAGGCTGTCCTTCAGTGTTCTCATATAAAAGATTATTCCCTACTCCACTCCCTCTTCATCCAGTTAATAATTTGCAGATGCAATTTAGTTCAAAATTTGTATAAGCCACTGGTTTTCTGATTTTTCTATGAGAGATTGTTATAAGACAATTCTGCAATTACTACAGATAAAAACTTTAAACATAACACTCTTGAAAAGCTAGGCTTCTTTTTAGAAGGAGGAAAAAAACCAGGAACTTTGAAGCAAGGATCACTGATTTTCAATTTCTAGATGTATTTATGTCTTTAAAATATGACATCAGGGAAAAGGTTCTACTAATTAAACATATTTATTAATAATTAGCATTATTTACAAAAAAGTATCTGGATATTTATATTAACTGAGCTCTGCCCTACTGTATGCCCCACTTATAAACCTGTGACACATCTGTGTCAAAGATTTTACCATGCAAAATTACAAGAATAACAAACTTCTAGTCAAAGAATATGTCTACACAGAGGAGGCAAAATTCTTTAAATATTCTGAATATTCAACCTAATTTTTTTCTAGGTGAAAAGTCTAGTGAATTGCCTTATCTCATCAAAAAGTTGGAGTCTTCCACTCCTGATTCTTAACCTGAGGTTTTTGTAGCATTTGTTTCAAATTTTTGGTATCAGCTTCATTCTGCCTACACAAAAAACTTCATTTTAAATATATCCAACATTTTTTTATGTAGACTATTCTGCTGCTTAGAAACTACTACAGTAGTTTCTTTTGGCCACAGGAAATTCAAGAATCTAAAGCATAGGACCACAATTTACCTCAAAGGAGACAATTTAGAAACCTATCAAATCCCTTGTGGTACCAGGAGGCTGGAAAACATATAAAAATATAAATGCATGTTAAGAGATAAAAGAAAAAAAAAAAAGAACATTGCCCATGAAACAGGGTTCACACTACAGAAAGCAAAACAAATAGGAAAACAATAAGAAACTTTAAGCCATCTGTCTTTTTGTATACTCGTCCTCTTCATGTTAAATAAAAGCCATGTCTAAGCCCTTGTGTACTGTTAGATATTGACATGACATACAAGTCTAGGAGTCAATTATTCTTATGAGTATCTTAGTAAATAACATCTCCTTTCTTAATCATGCAATTCACTTTCATATGACAAATTAATTGTGTCATTCTCCACAGCATTCCTCAGTATATAAATGATGCAGTCATAATTTCAACCACAAATCACTCTTATTTTCACAATAGCTTCTATTTTACAGGGAGAAAACCAGCAATTCTAATGATTGTAATGATTAACCATTTGAGTGTTGTGAAATTTTTAAATAAATGAAAAAAAAAATGGAAACTCTTCAGTTTTATACATTTATTTATTGCAAAGTTTGAAAATTATGTCATTTTCCAAAGTAATTTTTTCTGTTGTCCTTTAGTTTGACGCAAGGGAAGAAAATACAAAGAGTATATTCTACTAGTCAACCATCCTGGGTTACATCAAATTAAGCATGGCCAGCAGGTTGAGGGAGGTGATTCTAACTCTCTACTTTGCTCTTGTGCAACATAATCTTGACTACTGTGGTCAGCTTTGGGTCCCTCAACACAAGAAGGACATGGAGCTCTGGGAGCAAGTCCAGAGGAGGGCCACAAAGATGATCAGAGGGCTGGAGCACCTCTCTTATGAAGACAAGCTGAGGGAGTTGAGGTTGTTCAGCCTGAAGAAGAGAAAATTCTGGGGGGACCTTATAGCAGCATTCCAATATCTGAAGGGGACCTACAGGAAATCTGGAGAAGGGCTATTTACAAGACCATGTAGCAATAGGACAAGGGGCAATGGTTTGAAACTAGAGGAGGGTAGATTTTGACTAGACATTAGTAAGTTCTTCACTATGGGGGTGGTGAAGTACTGGAACAGGCTGCCCAGAGAGGTGGTGAAGGCCGCATCCCTGGAAGCATTGAAGGTCAGCCTGACAAGGCTCTGAGAAGCCTAATCTAGTTAGAGATGTTCCTGCTCACTGCAGAGGGGTTGGACTAGATGACCTTTAAAGGTCTCTTCCAACTCAATGCATTCTATGATTTTATGTTTTCAGTCTATTCAGGAACAGAAGTATGAAGGTTAGTACTCGGTCTGTTAGTGTGCTTAGTGTTCAGCTGTCTTTGTCAGCAGGGTTTTCCAAGGATAGTTTGGCCTGACTGGAGAAAAATCCTACCCTGCTGTTGCATTACCATGAACATGCTCATGAAAGAATCAGCTTTTTCAGTGAGTTTGAAAATGCGGTGTAGGTAATATTCGTGCATAAAGTGTTAGTATTTTCCTAGCAAAATTTCACTTGATGCAGGCCAACATAAATCTATTGAGTCCTGTGGAATTTTACAGATTTTCTTCAGTTCAGAATATGTATCATATACATTATAACATTGCCCATTTGTTTGCATTAAAATTATGAGTGTTTAGCTAGCCATACAACGTGTTTATACTGTTGGTTACACTAATAATGTACTGCATATCATTTAAATGTTACAGTTTTTTAAATATCAATATATCTATAATATTCAGATGCATTACTTCATCTATAAGTAATATGAAAGTACTTCTGGCATGGGTTGCATGACCTTTAAAGACTCAAAGTGAACAAAAAAGAATCAATCTGCCCAGGCCTGGATCCAACACTCCAGACATGGCCTGACTAGGGCACAGTAGAGGGAAACGGGGGGGTAAATCGGGTCAGGAAACAGGGAGGTAAATGGGAGAGGTAAACGGGGTCAAATCTAGTTGGAGGCTGATCACCAATGGTGTCCCTCAGGGCTCAGTTTTGGGGCCAGTCTTGTTCAATATCTTTATTAATGACACAGATGAGAGGATTGAGTGCACCCTCAGTAAGTTTGCAGATGACACCAAATTGGGTGGGAGTGTTGATCCTGCTTGAGGGTAGGATGGCTCTACAGGGGGATCTGGACAGGCTGGATCGATGGGCTGAGGTCAGTTGTATGAGATTCAAGAAGACCAAACGCTGGGTCCTGCATTTTGGTCACAACTCTGGGATGTATTATCCCAGATGTATATCCCCAGATGTATTCGAGAAACATGTAGATGTGACACTTCAGGGCATACTCTAGTGCCCAAGTTTGTGCGGTTTTTTGTGGGTGTTCTTTGGTGGAGTGTGTGTGTTTGTTTGTGTTTGTTTGCATTTTTTGGGGTTATTTTTTGTGCTGATGCTTGGACTTGGTGTTATCATGATGATCCATTTCCAACCATGACGATTCTGTGTGATTCTGTGTGAAAAGGGATTATCTCCCCCAATCTGCTGGCAATGCTCTTCTTCTTAATGCAGCCCAGGAGGCATTTGTAAGCAACAAGTCCAGCAGAGAACATTTCCATGTTGGCTCCTCAATCAACTTTGTCAGGAAATTGTCACCAATGCACTCCAGAAGCAACACATCCAATGCAATGCATTCATAGATTTTTTGTGCACTGGTATGTAGACCTTTCAGCAAATTTCAGGGTGGTGAAAAATCCCTATAAAGATCAGGACCTGTCAATATGAGTCTTCCTTTTGCTGTTTAAAGAAGTTTTAATCTACTTCTTTTTCCTAATCAAGAGCTTTATAGCAAAAAAAAACCCAAAACAACCAAAAAACCCCACAATAATCACACCTATAATTTACCTAAAATAAAAACTTTATTTATAATAGTCAAACAATCAATTAACTTGACTCATTATAGTTTTATTAAATATGCAAATAGATTTTATTGCAGTCTGCAGTTTGTGCAGTCATACAGAATGACAAGCCTAAGAAAAGTTTCTATACAATTAGAGAAACAGAAAATAATGCAATTTTCCAAGACCATCCTGAAATTTTTATGTGCTATCAAGTTGGAAAGTGAAATCTGTTCTGGAGAATTAAATCTATTTAACATAAGTAGCAAGTTAATTATGATACTGTTAAGAAAATATTTTTTATAATAGAGTCTTATTTTTTTAACTGTCAAATTAGTTTCAAAGTATGCAGTCAATTTTCTGAATGTACTGGAATACATGTAATATTTGACAAGGAGAATCCAATTAAAATGAAATATCATTTGAATATTGTTTTGATCTTTCTTATCTCGAACAGGTAAACATTAACACATTCTTTAATTTACATTCGGTTCATTGATTAAATATGCAGTTTCTCACAATATACAATTATATACTGACTATAAGATAATACACTTTTTCTGCATTCTTGCCTATTTTCTTCTCCATATTGGCAATGAGCATAAAATCTTAATTTTTGCATAGAATGAGGCAGCAGAGATTTGAGCAACTGACATCATCTACCTGGAGTTGTGCAAGACTGGAAGGATATGGATTTGATGGATGGACCACTTGGTGGATAAGGAATTGGCTGGATGGTCACACTCAGAGAGTAGTGATCAACAGCTCGATGTCCAGATGAAGACCAATGACAAGTGGCATTCCTCAGGGGTCAGTACTGGTATCAGTGTTGTTTAACATCTTTGTCAGTGACATGGACAGTGGG
This sequence comes from Hemiprocne comata, assembly GCA_020745705.1. Taxonomy (NCBI): domain Eukaryota; kingdom Metazoa; phylum Chordata; class Aves; order Apodiformes; family Apodidae; genus Hemiprocne; species Hemiprocne comata. The sequence goes on from CM036586.1 coordinate 178,423,753, forward strand.
ATCGAGTGCACCCTCAGCAAGTTTGCTGTCAACACCAAACTGTGTGGTGTGTTTGACTCACTGGAGGAAAGGGATGCAATCCAGAGAGACTTTGAGAGGCTTGAGAGGTGGACCCATTATCTGAATAAGTGTATATCATCACTGAGTAGAGAGCATTGGCTTTTTCTGTTCATCAGGGGAGTATTCTGTAACTTTAATAGCTCATGTGTGGACACAGCTGAACTTTAACTCTGTACCAATGCGGAAAAGTGTAAGTTAGCAGAATGTGTCAGAAAATATACAAAAATAACAACCCAAAGCAAATGCAAGACTGTAGAAGAGACTCCACTGATGAACATCACACTTGTCCACAAAGAATAATTGTAGTCTCTGCTACCTTGTTGTTACCTAAACCCTACACCATTATACTCAAGTAAGACTAGCAGTGGTGAACTTGGGATCCAAAAAGAGCATTGCAAGGGTGAGCATAACACAAAGGGAGACGTTTAGACACTGGGAAGTTTATGTGTATCAGTTTTGACAGAATTATTAGTGGAACTTTTCTACTAAAATTAGGTAATTTGGGATCTGACTGCGAATATTGTAACTAAACTAGTGAGTTTGTTTAGATTAGATTGATAAAATACGAATTAGACTAAGATTTTTTTTTTTTCCTTTTGCCCCTATAAATATTTTTAGTGAAATTTCCAACTAATCCAAAATGGGAAGGTGGGGTGTGGGAATCAACTCAGTAGCCTAAATAGCTTTTGAACGGTAAAGGGACATTGGGACTATAAAAGTTATTTTCTTTGGCAGATGTCTTGAGTTGTGTTTTTATTTCTGGAGAATTTAGGGGAGCAGAGCAAAGATGCCTGTGTGCTGGCAACAGCAGATTGCTTATGTGTTGGGGGAAATCCAAAGAATATTTTGTGCTCCTTATCCAAGAGAAAAAAAAAGCAGCATAAATCATACTTCCTGCATTCCAAATGTCTGTCACAAACAACTTAAGTGTCTGCCCTGTTTTCCCTCTAAGGCTATGTCTTACACTTCAAACTGTTCAATCTATTGAGTTCTTTACTCAAAAACATGTTTATAAAGCTGAGTGCATCCTGGTTCAGAGTCAAACAGTGAGTGAGAAGTTGGAGGATCCTTCTGGTTACGTAAATATAACCTAGCTTTTGAGTTTTAGAGAAAGAAAGAGGGCTGCTCTGTAAGTAGATGTATGAGCTAGATAACCTGCCTTGTGTAGGCTGTCAGATGTGGACAAAGGTATTGGAAAAAAATGCAGCAAGTGCTGCTAACAGAGCTAGTTAGCCCTTGTTATAGGCCTTTTTCAAATCTGTTTTGCTAGTGGGGTGTGGATGTAACTTCATTACTGAAATGAGTTAGACAGTACCTTTTGAAAATTATTATAGCTTTCTAGCTGGGTGTGGTAAAAATGCTTCAATGACAGCAAACACTAAAAGAAATCTATAGGCCTGTCATCTTGATATAGAGAAGACGTGGTTGAGTGACTTGGGTGCACTCTGACATTTCCACATGGAGTTTCCTGGTTTCCTGGGAAGGGAAGTCCTCAGAAAGGGATAGCACAGCAGCACAGGTGTAGATTTAGAGCTAGACCAAGAAGCAGTTAAAAAGTGTAGGTATTTTGCAGTTTGGCTAGTAAGTATTTGATTTCTGAAGCACAGTTTTGAAATTAAAGTAAAAAACCCTAAAAATTGGCAGCTTCTTTACTGGCCTATGCTTCATTTTCATGTTCCTTATCTCAGTCATACCATTTTCTATCATGCACAAAATCAGATTCACAGAATCATAGAATCATAGAATACTTAGAATACTTTGAGTTGGAAGGGACCTTTAAAAGTCATGTAGTCCATCCCCTCCTGAAATGAGTAGGGACATCTTCCACTAGACCAGATTGCTCAGAGCCCCATCCAACCTCACCTTGAATGTCTCCAGACATGGGGCATTTACCACCTCTCTGGACAGCATGTTCCAGTGTTTAATTTATAAAAAGTTTCTTCCAAAAATTCTGTCCCATCTTTCTAATACACCCCCTTTAAGAGTTGGAAGGCATCAATAAGGTGACTCAACTCTATTTCAGTTCCTACATTTGATTCACAGGACTTCCTGAACCTCTCTCAGCTTATACTAACTTTCTTTAAGGTGTAGTTAACACTTCATTCCCTCACCAATCACTTTTTTCACTACAAAGAAAATCAAAAGGGGTTTAGTTTTTTTGTTTCTTTATATGACTATCATCTCAGCCTTAAGTTCTCTGCCTCAACACTGGGTAAAAAGCCTAAATTACACTCAGAGAGTGGAAACTGCTGGACTACTCTGTCAAATGATCCTCACCTATGATAATATGCTTTATAATTAAGCAGGTAATTATGTACTTTATAATAATCATGTTAGACTCTTCCATGTTAATGTCATGTTTTTAAAAATTAGACTAGGCTGATAATTCCCTGAAACAGGAAATTTTAAGACTTGTGGAATTTTTATTTTTGTGCAGTATAGTATAATACTGTTTTTTTTAAAATGTTCTTGAAAACTGACAGAGGCTATTGCTGATCATTAAGTACGTTCTACAGGCAAAATCAATTCATAACCCAGCTACTGAGAAAGTGTGTTAGGTGTAGATATTTTAATCTTACTTAAAATTTTAAGCAGGTATTACAGAAAAAAAGAAAAGTATTTAAAAAATATGAATACTTAAAATGAGAAATGCATTAAGCAAAACTGTGACAAGAGAAATAACTTCCGGAATCGGATATGCTTCAAAAGTTTCACAACAGAAGGAAAAGAGAAACAACAAACAAAAGAAGCTACTGTGAAGATACATTGTTTGAGCTAACATAGCTGAAGAAAGCTTCTTTCATATACAATGGAAAACAAGAACTTCCAGTCTTCAGAGAAAGAGTGTGAAGTGGTAGAGACAGGGAAAAAATGGGAAATAACTAGGTGAAATTCATGAAGTTATGAGAAAAAGACATGTTGGAGGTGGAACTTTAAGGGATTGTCTTCAAAGATTATTTGTGTATTCAGGTATTCAGTAACCTCCCTGTGGCTCTGGATGAAGTTCCCAGGATATAACTATGCCACTGACATTTCATGTTGAGAGGCTGTAAACATTTATCTGCTTCCCTTGGCAGTTCGCCCCTCAGTACAATCATTGTTTGGTGTGCCAAATTCTCTCTGTAGACTGTGTCTTCCAGACACTTCGTACAGAATTAGAATTCTGCTCTGGGACTTGGGCAATACTAGATATATAACATGTTTCCTAAAAATGAAACATCTACACTATTTGCTTTTTTAACAAAGTCTAGCAAACAACTTTAAGATTTTGTGTGATTTTAGCTTTTTTTTGAGAGAGGTTAATGAAATAATTTATACTGTTAGTAATGAAAAGAAATTAATTGTTATCATATTATTTGAATTAACCAGCTGAAAGGATAAACAAAAATTATTCTGGTTATTTCCAGTGTGAAATCTAGATATGGAAGTTCTGACAGTCTTAGTCAAATAAAGCAGTGACAAAAGAAAATACGCAATATGTTATTCAGTTCTTATACACAAATAGCTTCCTACCTACTCCATTTCTATTACAACTTTATTAGCTCCTGATAGCCACGTGCCCTTTATTAATTTCAGTGACTTAACTTTCCTTAACATTATATCCACTAGGCTAAGATGTTAAAGAAACCTGCAGTTTAAATAAAAGTTTTAGGCTCAAAAGAAAATGGTTTTGTAAGATTAAGAAAGCTAATTAGGTCACACTGACATGTTCATCATGGACTTTAAAGTAGACTTGAATTATTTCTTTACTTTAATATGTATAACGTGACAGTGCTTTAGAATGTATGTCATTTCTCCCAGAGCAAATCAGTCTTACGAAGTCCCTGAAAGTAACCATAGAAATTCTTCCTCAGGATCAATAGTACCCTGACAAAATGGTCCAGGTCTTTCCTAATCTGATGTGATCCCATGAGCATTCTGAGTGCATGAGGCTTTCTTTTTTTAACATTTTTTTAAGAATAAGTAACATATATAAGGAGAATTGTTCTTGATTGCAGTTTTGTAGCTTGATGCCAAGGTTATGTGCAATAAACAGAAGCTACTGTGAAAGCTGTACAAGGTCACAGATCTTGCTGGAAAAGTGATGGAAACCTTGGATTAAGCAGAAGGAGGAAGATTTGCTGAGACCAAATTTACAGATGAAACCGAGCTGAGGGGACCAGTTGACAAAAAGCATGGGTGGCAACAGAAGCAGAGATAAATCCCTATTTACAAACCCAAAGGTATCATTTGAACAAAATGTGTCATGTATCAGTTTTTTAATGGAATGTAAGAAGTATTTTATTTATTTTCTACAAGTTGGGAAACATTTCTTAGTGTAAAATAAGAATTTATAAAAAAAAAGAAACTGAAGCCCAAAAATTCAGTGATAAAAAGAATAACAAAAAAACCCCAGAAATATAAAACATGGATTTCTGATTTATTTTTTTGTCTGTCTACATTACTTTGCATACATTTTTTCCATCATGGTAGGTATCTTAGTGGGTTTTTGTTGTTTTTCTTTTTTCTTTGAAGAGTTATTGTCATCCTTTGGAACTCATACTATTTTTTATATCTCTAGCTTAGATCTGAGAGAACATTGTAGAATTTTAGGAAGATTGGAATCACAAATTATTAGGAAACAAAAAAACCCCTTATTTTTCCTTTATTCTTAACTATTACAGTTTTGATTTCTTCATTACAAGTGGATAATATCAAGGACTAATTAGAAATGCAGAGGCACAGCTTTATAATCTTATGCTCATAGACACATCAGATAGGTTTGCTAATTACAAATTCAATTATGGTATCCATGTTTCATTTTGTTCGTTGAGATTTAAGTGACAACATCAAACAAGCTCCTCCATCAAGTCATTCTGACTCATCCTTCTTCCTGTTTTTTTAATATGACATGGAATTTCTGTTAATTTTAAAATAAAAAACAATTAAAAAATCTTTTCACTAGATACACTTTATGCACAAGTAGAAAATCTTCTAACTAGGACAGGGACAAACACCAGGAAACAGTACAAGTTAAACAAGAAAACTGTAATGATGCTCATTATAAATACAGAATCACTTATGAAAGACAAAACTTGACAAGTGGCAATAATGACTGGAAAAGGTTATTTAAGTGTTTGCAGAATCACCATAAAATACATTAATGGTATGAATGGTATGAATTATTAAGCATTAAAATAACATCATCTTATTATGTAAAGTACAACCAGAAAACTTTCGATTTTTGGATTGAAACATAAAATGTAAGTAGTCAAATTAGTAGCCAAAGAACACACAGTAATTGTTCCATAGAAGTTAAAATTGGATAAGAGAAATCCCAAAAACATTAGAATATTTGCTCTAAAATATTACTGTCTAAACACTGAAACTTTAATTCTACTTTGAATTGTTCATACCTATAGAAGCTTGCATTCATGGTGGTGAAAGTAAATAGTTTGCACTTTATCCTTCAAACTAGTGCATAGTGAAGACAGATTGCAGAAAATCAATTACTGGATATATTCAAAACAAGACTCTAAGCATCTAGATAAAATCCTAAAGTTGATGTTTCTTTGAGTGGACAGTTGGAACAGATTAATTCCTGAGATCCCTTCCATCATTAATTCTTTCATGAGTCTATGATAACTGAAATAATTAGTATATCTATGTATGCTTTAATAAACATACAAAGAATATATTTAAATATTAAAAAAAATTCTACCTATTTTATGTACTGTCATACATGTGCTCACATTATTCTTCAACTTATTTTAAGGCTATATTTGGAATGTCATTTTTGACAGCGGAAAGACTTTCAGAATTTATTTACAAATTTAAATATAGTAGTGTATTCAGACCACAGAGATAACACCAAACATGATAGCGCAGTCCTGCATGAAGAAGAAATATTAGCTCAGGTCCTAGAAACTAGCTTATGGTGTACTTTGCCCATGAAAATTGATCTGCATCGCTTTGATGTGATGTATCTATCCTGTTTCTGGCTTTAGAGTTTCTCCAGGTCACAGCTAGTTCTGTGCATGGCACTGTTTCATAAAAGGTGGACATTTCTGGGCTGCAAGTGCACATTGGCAGCTCATGTTAAGCTTCTCATCAACCAACACCCCAACCTGTATTTGTGCTTGGGGTTGCCCCAACCCAGGTGCTGGACCTTGCACTTGGCCCTGTTGAACTTCATGAGATTGGCATGTCCCACCTCTTAAGTCTGCCAAGGTCCCTCGGGATGGCATCCTTTCCCTCTAGGGTGTTAATCATACCACACAGCTTGGTGCACTCAACTTGCTCAGGGTGCACTCAATCCCACTGTCCATGTCTGACAAAGATGTTAAACAACACTGGTCTCAGTACTGACCCCTGAGGAATGCCACTCATCACTGTTCTCCATTTGGATATCAAGCTGCTGACCACTACTCTTCTAATGCAACCATCCAGCCAATTCCTTATCCACCAAGTGGTCCATCCATCGAATCCATATCCTTTCAGTTTTGAGACCAGGATGTCATGAGGAACATTGTCAAATGCTTTGCGCTAGTCAAGGTAAATGAGGCCAGTTTCTCTTCTGTTGTCCACCAATCTCATGATGCCGTTGAAAAGGCCACCAAATTTGTCAGACATTATTTGCCCTTGGTGAAGCCATGTTGGTTGCCACCAATCAGCTCCACATTTTCCATGTGCCTTAGCAGAGCCTTCAGGATGATCTGCTCCATGATCCTGCTGGGCACAAAGATGAGACTGACTGGCCTGTAGTTCCCTAGGTCTTCTTTCCTTCCCTTTTTGAAAATGGGGGCTTAAGTTTTAAGAACTGGGAACTTCACCAGACTGCCACTTTTCAAATATGATGGAAAGCAGCGTTGCAACTTTATTTGCCGGCTCTCTTAGGACCCCCAGACAGATTTTGTCAGGTCCCATGAACTTGTGCACTTTCAGGTTCTTTAGGTGGTCTCAAACTTGCTTGTCTCCTGCAGTGAGTGGATCTTCCTTTTTCCAGTCTCTGCCTTTGCCTTCTGGGACTTGGATGGTGTGTCATAAATATTCTACAAAGTAAAAAACCATCATTTTCTCTAGACTAGTTGTATTTCCAATTGAAATACAATTTTGTGAAACTATAAATTGTATTTGGCCTTTGGGAAAATCAAATGCCATTTTGTTTTCAGGGATAAATGCATTGCACTTTAAAAGTTCTGTAAGAATACAATTTTTGTTATGAATTGGAAACTCCATATTGGTGTTAGTATCCATTTTATAATAGGAACTCAATCTCTTGTTTTAATATTATGTTTGACTGGCTGTGTCTAAAAAACACTAAGAAAAAAAAATCTCACCTCTAAATTGATAATGGCTACCAATCTTTTAACTCACCACTTCTTACACAGTTCAAAATCAAACCTTTAAACACCTCAGCAACACAACAGTATTGTTGATTGATATTTTGATATTTTCTAGGAGGTATCACTTCAGAGATTGGTGCCACATTCTCCTTCAGTTTACCAGTTTTTCCTATCGGACTATTTGTGTAAAAATTCAGTGTAATAAATCAGAAACAAAAAAACCCAAAACAATAAAAACCAAGGCATATTGTAGGAGATGCATTCTCCATTAAACATTTATAAAGCTATAGAATGGGGATAGAAAGCATTAGGATAACTAAAAAATATATATCCATAGAAATCACCAGAAGCATTTCTGTATTTAAATGTTTAGTTTTAAATTAAAACTTTATTTATGTAATTTAGAAGTGAATCTATAAATTTTCCATGAAAAAGTGTAGAAGGCCATGAAAGAAAGTAGCAAGCATTTGAATTTTCTTGCTGTTTTACCAGAAAAGAATCTCCAATTTCCATTTACTGGGAATGTCTTGGTCTTTTTTTCTGACAGTCCCAAAGGCATAATCTTGCAGTTTTTAAACATTAAGTAATAAACTTTGAAAACAGGAAGGGTCTCGAGGTTTTTATTTTTTATCCTAATTAATGTTTAATGTGATAGCATCTTGGAATGCAGAAATCTTTTCAAGCAAAAAAAAAAGTGCTCAAGCTTTTTTTTTTTTCCCCCTAATTTGGTATTGCAAGTATTTGGAGTTTATCTATTAATCCAAAGGGTGATACAGTACAGTGTATTTTCCTGTACCTTCTAGTACAGTATATTATCCTATATCCAGCAGTACACTCTCTTTAACTGTATTGTTCTCCACTCCACTCCACTTCGACAAACAGGATGAAGAACTTGTTAGTGTCAGAGGTTGTAGATAGTATGTATGCTTTAGCTTTTTTACAATACTAATGCCAGTTGATATTGTTCACTTAAATTCACATTATGTTCATTGTAGAACTACATAAGGAATTTATTACAAAATCTTTATTTGAACATTACTTTATTGTAAGCAATTATCTTTTTCCTTGATTACTTCTTACAGTGACATATAAAAAAAAAACTTTAGAGGAAGACAATACCTTTAAAAAAACTTAAATTTTATTTATTTTGCATCCTTCAACAGGTGCACAATAGTTTTCATTATACTAGGACTGTGTATGAATTGTTACATTGTATAAAATTTGGCAAGTAACACAAGAGAGAACTTAAACATTTGCAATCATACCACAGTATTCAGAATAATCTACACTGTTCTTCTGAACCTCTCTTTGCAATACTTTCTATCAACCCAGCACCTGAAAAAAGTAATCAAAAGATACACCTTATCAATAAGATTTATGCACAGGAGATTATAGTAGGTGGGTGATTCAGTCCTGTATGCATATCTACCACCTAATTTGTTTGAGTCTGCTTCTGACAGTGTGTCAAAAGGCCAACAAGCACAGATAAGTTTGTGTCCATTCCATTAAAATCTCTTCTTCTCTCTTCTGCATCCAGATTGTCAGCTGGGAATGGCAGCTCTTGAGCTGTACCTGAACACCATTTGTTACAAATGCTCACTGTCATCAGCCAAAACTTTGCCAGCAGATGTTCTAACTAACATTTTAGGGAAATGTGTTGTAGAAAAATCTCTATGTCCCATTCTTGGGAAATCACAATACAAGAACAATTTACAAGCTCATTGAATCTCTTTTCTGAACTTCTGACACCATCACAAGTAACAATTGGGGGGCGAGGGGGTGAGTTAGTACCTGAGAAATGCCATAACCTTCTACAAAACCTAGATGACTCAGAAAAGATCAGAAGTCTTTGGTATTCCCTGACACATGTAAAGAAGCAAATAAACAAACCATAGCTGGTATTCTACTATTGCAAATATAAAAATCAATCTGAAAATACCAAACCCCTGAAGGACATAATTAGATTCTGAAGTCTTAGAGAAACTGAAATTATTTTTTTTACTGATATTTTGACTGTCATGAAATAATAATCCCCTGTTTCAGAATTTTATGAAAATCCTAGTGGTGGTTCTGGTAATAGGTTAGAACACCACTGGGTACTTTTCAAAATTACTGTTAAGTACATTAAGTACATTAACAATTTTGAACAGAATGAGCAAAAGATGATCCCAAAGACTTTTAATTGAGGTATGATCGAATTAATGGCAGGTATATATGTGTTTCTAATTGAATAATGAATTGTGTGTTTTGTTTAATTTATATAAATTATGGATTACCTTGTGTTGTCTTAAATGTTCAGTTTCTATTTGATTTTATGTATGTGTAATGTATTTCTGTTTTACTCAAAATAGAAATAAAACAAGAATATAAGTAAACAATGACAAAAACCCCTTTTTTCCCACTCTACTTGTGTAACTGAAGGCATTTTTGCAAATTCCATTTCCATTTGTCTCATTTTTTATTAATTCAGAAAACAATATCTGTTGGATTTGTTACTTACTTTCAGAATTACAGTTAACATATTTATTGCCATCTCCAGTTATGGTTGACTTACAGAACTGAGCGATAGGGAAAACAAAAAATATTAGTGCTGTCACAAGACAAAATACAAGAATAATGCAAAATATAAAGAAAATGTGATTTAAATGCAATATTTTGAAAGGAAAGAAGGTGATTGATGGAGCTTCTAAATTTTACAAGGCAGGCAAACAGTTGGGATTTTACCAGTAGTTCTGTAATTGATTAGCATACAAATATCAGTATTTCCCTGTGTGTAACGTGGTATAGATTGATGCATACATTTTATAAGGTACAATAAATAACTCAAACCCTTTGCAGTTGGTCTTGGGCTGTCTGTGCATTTAAAATAATGTAAATTTCTTATTAAATACACTAACTACAAATCTGTGAAGTATTAATAGTTAAACATGTATTTGATATAGCTATTTGCCATATGAGATTATTAGTGTTTTCTTCATTTGATAAATTAAATTTGACTGAGATGATCGACACTTAACAGGATTATCTCCCTTGAAATTGTGTATGTATATTAATGAGGTTATCAGTTACCATCTATATATGTTAAAACTACACAAAAGAAACAGATTATTTACAGAACAAAAATGTTCTTTTGAACAGATTTCCTTCTGTGCCACACTGCTGATTAACTTTTGCATCTAGATATGAGCTTTCCATTATGACATGCATTCTTGTTAAGAATCAGAGACTGGGTTTTTTTTATTAATTTTTTGGGTTTTGGTTTTACTTTAAAGTATTTTAAAAACTAGAGTGGTTATTTTAAAAAGAAACACATATGAAGTTTTAAGATAGCCCTGCAAAATAATTTGTTGTAGTTTTACAAAAAGTGTAGTGTTTAACTGTATGAGACAGAGCATTAGAATGTCCATACACTGGATCAGACCAAAGGTGGATCATGTTCGTTGTCTTGCTTGCAAGAGTAGCCGTATACAAAGACATGGAGAACAGTGAGACAAAAGTAATTCCATAATATACATTTCTGAATGTATCTTCTGCCTCCAGTATTTTCAAATAATTAGAGGAGCTGAACCCAAATGGACTGTCATTATTCACTGTATTCTTTAGCACAGCTTTACACGATAACTATCTTCTGTGACCTACTACCTTCTGTTTTGTACCTGACTCCTACTTACTTTAATTGATGCTATTTAATACTTGCACTGGAAGACAAAATGAATGGTCCACCACTACCCACCTCCTCCACAGTGCTCATGAAAACATATTCCACATTCACCCAAGCCATCTCTCTTCTGGAATAATAGAATCATAGAACGGTAGGGGTTGGAAGGGACCTCTGGAGATGATTGAGTCTAATGCCCCTGCCAAAGCAGGATCACATAGGGCAGGTCACACAGAAATGTGTCCATACTGGTCTTGAAAGTCTCTAGAGAAGACTCCACAACCTTGCTAGGTAGCCTGTTCCGGTGCTCTGTAAACCTTGTAGAAATAATTTTTTCCTCATGTTGAAGTGGAACTTCCTGTGTTCCAATTTTTGTCCATTGCCTCTAGTCTTATCCCAGGGTGTGACTGAAAAGACATTGGCCCCTTCTTCTTGACACCCACCCTTCAGATATTTGCAAACATTAATAAGATCCCCTCTCAGTCTTCTCTTCTCTAGATTAAACAGCCTCAGGTCTCTCAGCCTTTCCTCATAAAACAGGTATTCCAGTCCCTAATCATCCTCATAGCCCTCTGTTGAACTCTCTCAAGTAAATCCTTGTCCCTCTTGAACTGGGGAGCCCAGAACTGGACACTCTTCTTAATGCACCCCAGGATGCCATTGGCCTTCTTGGCCACAAGGGCACATTACTGTCCCATTGATAACTAATTGTCCACCAGGACTCCAAGGTTCTTTTCCATGGAGCTGCTTTCCAGCAGGTCAATCCCTAACCTGTACTAGTGCATGGTGTTATTCCTCCCTAGGTGCAGGTCTCTACACTTATTCTTGTTGAACTTCATTAGGTTCCTCTTTGCCCAGCTCTCCAGTCTATCCAGATCTCACTGAATGGCTGCACAGCCTCCCGGTGAATCAGCCAATCTTCCCAGTTTTGCATCATCAGCAAACTTGTTGAGGATACACTCTGTCCCCTCATCCAGACTGGACCCAGTACTGACCCCTGGAGAACACTGCTACAGGTCTCCAGCTGGACTCTGCATTATTGATCATGACCCTCTGAGCTCTATTGTTCAGCTAGTTCTCAATCCATTTCACCATCCACTCTTCTAACCCACGCTTCCTGAGCTTACCCAAGAGCTTTTTATGGGAGACAGTGCCAAAAGCCTTGCTAAAGTCAAGGCAGACAGCATCCACTGCTCTCCCTTCATCTATGCATTAAGTCACACTATCATAGAAGACTATAAGATTGGTCAAGCATGATTTCCCCTTGATGAATCCATGCTGGCTACTCCTGAGAACCTTTTCTTCCACGTGCTCCATGAATGACCTCCATGTATGAAGACCCCTTGCTCATGTGATCATTCCTTCCACAGAAACAATTTCACATAGACTGGAGAAAGAAAGTTGATTTCTGACCACCACCATGTCTGGCTATCACAACACCAAGGGATTGACAGCCATGGGAGGCTGTGGTGGAGTCCTGGGACATGTGGCAGGTGGTAGGAGCTCCAGGGTGTGGACAGGGACAGTCAGGCCTGTGGACTCCTTCAGTGTCTTAACAGTTCAAACAGGTTTATTGCACAATGGCCTTAGATAGAGGAGTCAGAAAGAAAGAATGCCATGAAATGCTGAACATACGACGGTCTGAATTCCAGTACTTGGGATGCTTCCCATATACTGAATTCCCCCCAACACTGATCAGCAATCAGCCATGACTTTAAAGAGTATGGTCATTAAATAGTTAATTGCTGATGTCATATATTGATGACTTTTTATTACCATGCAATCTTAGAGTTCAACAAATATATTGTTTAATGATGATAATTACACTGCTACTCACTAATGTAGCTGGAAACTAAAATAAACAGTCTTACTTTTGAGAGAGTTAAAAAGATATAGTAAGTTATTTTAATTAAATACTCCTACAGTTTTCTCAGATCTGCTGTAAATACCTTCTGGGTGTGTTAGAAACAGTGGTAACATGTTTTCCTTTCTATTTAGCAAGTTTCTGTTTGTGCTATTCACCTTTCCCTAATATACCCAAGTTAAGGTCAGTTGTGTTGACCTCTGTGTCTTTTATCTGAGACTTCTCAGGAAGGATAAAATAATAATTTAATTTGTAAGCTTCTATTTTAGAGTATAAATACTGTATTTTGCTGAACAAGTATAGCAAAACAAAACACTGTGAATTGCACAGAAATTCAAAAGACTTTGTGTTTACCTTGCCCTGACCAGTCTTTTCTGGCTCAACAATAAATTCTAGAGGAAACAGGAAATGTTCTTCTTCTCAAAGACAATAGATCATGTTCAGATTTGTGTATGTGCATATGTGTGTTGGGGGGACATATCTGAAGTGCAAGAGATATCTGAAGTGCCAGAAAGAGAAAACTTGAAAGATACTGCCATACAGCTCTCCAGACCATTAAAGGAGAAGTCGTCTGTCTGCAATTAGAGAACAGACCAAAAAAATATCTCAAAGGTAACAAAAGAAACTTCCCTACACACCAAAAAAGGAAATTCTGTGAAGTTTATTCAGCCCAGCAAGTTACTGGAAATTGTTAGACTGGAATAGAAATTTAAAAAAAAATAATATTGCAAAGTCATTGCAATCGCACAGAGGCAAAACGAAGGTTTCATATGTATTTACTTCAATCAAAGAGTTATCCCTGCTTTTCTCATTATTTTTTTCTTTTTAATGGCATCTGTGTTCTGATAAAATATTAACTGTAGAGACTGAAAGTATTTTGAGACTTTTGTTTTTCTTAGTCTAAGAAAACTGGGGGGTGTGTGAGTTAATGTGTGTGCCTGAGAGAGAAGGAGGGAAGGATAGAGATTCAAGAAAATATTTTAAGGGTATAAATAAGACACAGCATAATTTATCTGCAGTGTTACTTTGTTAGTGACATAGACTACAACTACTTGTGAAATCAATCTAGATGAAAAGTCATTGATGTGTAGAACAAAAAATTGTTATGGAAGATATAATGACCACACTGTACATATCTCTAAATGTTTTATTTCAGAGTAGCTTCAGTTTAGTCCTATGAACTGAAAGCCCATTTGCAGCTCAAGCATATTCAGTGTACTCCTGCAACATGACTTCCACTTTGGTTTCCTCTAAAAAAAAATTCTGTTCCTAGGCAAACTGAAATAATTTTACTAGGGATCTGCAATAAGGAGATTGCTTCAAAAGCTTAATCCTGATCTAGACTAAAACTTTAATTCAGACATGCTTATAGTAGATGGTGTCTATTCAGGATTTAAGTTTTAATTATTTGCTCTTTTTACATCTCAGAAAGCTCTGTGAGTAATCTTTGTTCCTGGGAGTCGGTTTGATTGTCAGCTGAGGATCCATTTTATTATTTGGATGCTATGTAAAATGCTTTGTGACTGATGCATGAAGAGCTTTATTAAGGTCTAAGAACTGTTGTAAGTGACAGTATATATCTGCAAAGGTATTATGCAGCATGTATATACTATAACTAATGCTGCTATTACTCCAACAGATTTTCCACTGTTGGTTCAGTATTTCAATATTTATTTTATATATAATACTTTCAGGCATATAATCCACAATTGATAAACTGTATTGCAATGGTCTGGCTGGGATGGAGTTAATTTTCTTCATAGCAGTCCATATGGTTCTGTGTCTCAGTCTGCCCAATCCCCAGTAAGTAGAATAGGTATGGGCAAAAAGTTGACATAGCCAGCAGAGTTGACCTGAAGTGAAAAAAGAATATTCCACACCATATGACCTTATACTCAGCAATATTTTAATTTTTTTCCAAAGGAGTCATTGCACAAACTCAGGCTGGGCATCTATTTGTTTGTAAGGGGTGGTGAGTGAAACCCTTCGCACCACTTGTTTGTTTGTGTGGGGTTTTGTTGTTTATTTTGTTTGGTTTGGGGTTTTTTTTTTCTTTTTTTTTCTTTTTTTATTTTCCTTTTCTTCAGTTATTAAACTGGGTTCATCTTGACTCACACGTTTTTGGTACTTTTGCTGTTTTGGTTGTCTTCTCCTTCCCACTGTGGAAGGAAGAGTGAGTGACTGGGAGATGCTCAGTCCTTGCTGGGGTCAGCCCATGACACTTCAAAACACCCAGTTTGAAAATAAATCCTAACACAGAAGAAACGAGCCAACACAGAAGAAAAAAAAATAATTAAAAGCTATTAAGATAAAAGAAACAAGACAATAGGTAATACTATCCAGCTGTTGTTAAAGTAACATTTTGTGAAGAACTGAAGTTGGAAGTCTACTGAGAGAAAGAATTCTTATAATCTTTTAATATTAAAACCATATGAACATAACTGGGATGTTGAGTCACAGGATATTTATTTTATTTATATATTTATAGGTCTAAAATGACATAGAATGTAAAGCTGGTATTTATTTTGGGCTGCAAGGACTCGTGACCAGTCATGAGTGGTGTACCCCAGGGCTCAGTGCTGGGTCTGCTCCTGTTCAACATCTTTTTTGATGATTGGGATGAAGGATGTATCTGAAAAGGGTTAATAGTGATGGTCTGTTGCTGAAAACAGATAAGAGAGGAATGCAAGCTTGCAAAGAAACACAACACTGGGAGGAACCTGGAATTTGTGCACACCACAGAGGGAGGTAGAAGCAACTGTTGATGTGATCAGCACCTGAACAGCAGCTACACAGAAAGGGCAACCAAAGGACAGAGGGAAGTAGAAGAAGATAGATGAAGTAACACCGGGGGGGGGGGGTGTCATGTACCCCAGACCCAATTGGTTGAGCATGCATGTTTGGCTTCGTGTTATGCAACCTGGGCGGGATGACTTTGACACAGGCCAGCCCACTGTGTCCATAACCTGTCCCCCTACCAAGAATATATAAACCAGGATTTTCCTGAGGGCACTGGGCTAGTGCATCGCTAAGGTCACTGTTGCCTCCATGGGGATGCCCACATAAAGCGCTGTGCCTGTTGACTGCCTCTTGCACCACACGATGCTACACCTGGGACTGTGGGTATTCGTCCCTGTTGGGTCTGTATGTATAAACTTTATTGGGTAGTATGGCTTTTGCTTTTGTGTAGGGAATTAGTAGCTTAATAAATTGCATGTGCTTATCTTATCAGTGTGTTCATGTGTCTCCCCTTTCGAGCTGCTAAAGGAATCCCTGATCCCACTCTAAAACAGGGGATAAAGTGCACTGTCAGTAAGTTTGCAGGTGACACTAAGTTGGGTGGGAGTGTCGATCTGCTTGAGGGTAGGGAGGCTCTGCAGAGGGATCTGGACAGGCTTGATCGATGGGCCAAGGCCGATGGTATGAGGTCCAATAAGGTCAAATGTTGGGTCCTGGCCTTCGGCCACAACAACCCCCAGCAGCATTGCAGGCTTGGGAAGGAGTGGCTGGAGAGCTGCCCAGCAGAGAGGGACCTAGGGTTGCTGATTGACAGCCTGCTGAACATGAGCCAGCAGTGTACCCAGGTGGCCAAGAAGGCCAGCAGCATCCTGGACTGCATCAGGAATCGTGTGACCAGCAAGACCAAGGAGATGATCCTGCCCCTCTACTCGGCCTTGGAGAGGCCGCACCTTGAGTACTGTGTGCAGTTTTGGGCATTGCAGTATAGAAAGGGCATCAAGGTGCTGGAGAGGGTGCAGAGAAGGGCAACTAAGCTGATTAGGGGTCTGGAGAACAGGTCTTATGAGGAGATGCTGGTTCAGCCTGAAGAAGAGAAGGCTGAGGGGAGACATCATTGCTCTCTACAACTACCTGAGAGGAGATTGTGGTGAGGTGGTGACACGATCCGATATTCAGATACGTGGCAATTTTTTATGATCTCGCCAGGACAAAGCAAAGGTGCACAAACAGACACTGGGGCTGGTGTGCGGTCTGACGAGAGATGGGGCAGAGCCCCCTTGCTTTCTAACACTCCTCACCCAAGTGGGAGGCTGGGGTGGCTGGACTCTGCCTTCCCTCTCCTGGTATAAGCCACACAGCAGCTGCACCCGTTTGTCCAGCAGGACCTGTGAAAAGGTTTAAAGGTGATCCCAAATGGTGAAATTAAGATGCAAACGAGGTCAGATGTCACGTGCACACTGAACTTTATTGGAGTTACACAGCAAAGTCTCTAGAGTGGATAGGACAGGGAGGAAAACTGAAACAGAAAAGGAAGGAGAAAGCAGAATTAAGGAGATTAGCAAGATAATAGTTACCACCACGGTCCAGTGATGTCCTCAGTCGGGAAGCGCTTCGGTGGGGGAGTGCTGCAGTGAGGAAGAGCTTCACTGCACCCATAGTGTCCTAAATTTTTATATAGTTCTTGCCCACTGCCCTCTCTCCCCCCCCCTTTTCTCCCAGTACAGGGGAGGAAATTCCTCTGTCTTCTCCATGCTCCTCTGAGACGGGAGGGAGAGAGAGGGGGGGTATGGTGCCGGGCTATACCTTACAGACAGTCTTTGTCAGGCTAATAAACAAGATAAGCCATTGACTGGGCCAGCAACAGGGTCCTTGAATGGGATGAGACAACTTTGCACCTCAGGATAGTTTATCAGGTGGAGGTCAGCTTGCCCTTTACTTTTCTGGCCAAGTCAGTGATTTACATGAAGTCTCAAGGCCTAGTTATCCTGGATATCCTGCTCCCAGCACCAGCTGTAGAGCTCCTTTGTCCCACATCAATAACCCCCAGTTTGCAGGCGTGAAGAGGGGAGTAAAACAGCTTGGTGGGATCCTGAGTCATAGTCCAGCAACAAATCCTGTTTAACTCTTAGATGTCTTAAGACAAACACCAGGCATCCTGAGTGTCCAAATACACTATTTATTTCTTGGTTTGTTCAAGAAAGACACTATATCCAGAATGTCACAGGTGGGTATTGGCCTCTTCTCCCTAGTGACTAGCAATAGGACAAGGAGAAATGGGGTCAAGTCTGGGTTCAGATTGGATATTAGGAAAAAATTTTTCACAGAGATTTGAGGCATTGGAACATGCTGCCCAGGGAGGTGGTGGAGGCACCATCCCTGGAGGTGTTAAAAAAATGTGTGGATGCGGTGTTTCGGGAGATGGTTTAGGGGTTGTAGAGCAGACAATTGGACTTTATGATCTTGGAGGTCTTTTGCAGCCTTGATGATTCTTTGATTCTGTGGTTTGCTTACAATGGGAGGAATTTTACTTCCCCAGTCCACACCTTGAGGTCAATCCACTCAAGAGGTGTGGGAAGAGAGGTTGCCTGTGAAGACTGAGGCAAAAAATTGTTGAGTACCTCAGCCTTCTCCTCATCCATTGTTACCAGTTTGACGGTCTTGCTCATCAGGAGGGGTAAGCTTTCTTTGACCTTCCTTTTCTGGCTGACATAGAAGCCCTTCTTACAATCCTTTGCATCCCTTGCTAAGTTCAGCTGCAGTTATGCCTTGGTCTTCCTAACCCCTTCCATACACAACCAGGTAGGGTCCTTATATTCTTCTCAGAATATCTGTCCCTGCTTCCACTGCCTGTACATTTCCTTCTTGCCCATTAGTTTGACCAGCAGGCCTCAACTCATCCATGCTGGACTCTTATGTTCCTTGCCTGTTTTCTTGCAGTTGGGGATGGATAGCTTTTCTGGTCTATGGAAAGTCCTTAAAGGTCTGCCAGCTCTGTTCTGTTCCCTTGTCCCTGAGGGCAGTTTTCCAGGGAGTCTTATTGCCTAACTCCTTGAATGCCTGGAAGTTTGCTTTCCTAAAATTCAGAGTCCTGACTTTAGTCTTCACCTGACCTCCACCCCTCAGGACTGCAAGCTCCACCACTGGGTGATGACTTCAGTCCCGGCTGCCTCCAATCTTGACATCACCAATTAACTCACTTGCATTGGTGACCATCAGGTCCAGTATCATATCCCCATTTTGCCTACAGGTCATCATGCTACTTTTCCAGTGGATGTCAGGGTGGTCGAAGTTCCCCAGCAAGATGAGAGCCTGTGAGTGCAATGCCTCCTGCAGCTGGTGTAAGAAGGCTTCATCAATAGTCTTCCCTTGATCAGGCAGCACATAGTAGACACTAACTATAAGGTCCCCTTGGTGCCTTTTTGTCTCTAATTCTTACTCATAACCTTTCAACCTGTTTGTGGCTGTTATTCAGAGACAGCCCTTCACACTCTATCCATTTTGTAGATGCAGAAGGTAATGCCTCCACCTCTCTTTCCGTGTCTGTCCCTCTGAACAGCCTGTATACATCATTAGCTGCACTCCAGTGATAGTGATGTCACTTATTAATTGAAATAAGTAAAACTCTGGGAAAAAATCACATAAAAGAGAACAAAGAGCAATGTAGAATGAAAACATCTTATATAATACTAAGACAGTAAGAACTGGAGAAATGCACATCCCAAATAGTCAGCAACCAGTCCTTGACAAACAGGTCTGCAAGATAGATGAAAGGCATGGAAAGGGGTACTCCCCACAACTTAACTTGGTTATAACCTTGAGGACTAGGTAGAAAATACTGGCTATTTGGACTTACCATATTTGCATACCATTAGCATATTAATGTGCTAGTAGCATACTAAAATACCCACCTACAGGCTGGAAGGACACCTACTAACAAAAAAATCACTACTCTTTGAGCATGTGTGAGCATGTGTAGTGACATTTTTAAGCATTGTCATTTTGAATGGAAGCAAAGAACTAGCTAATCAATAATATATAACATAACTAGAGATAAAGTAATTTTACACATTTCTGTGTATAAAACTAGCCCTTGTATTTTGGGAAGGTGAGCCTGCTTTGTAGAATGTCACCTAAGTCCCTTTTCTGCAAAGAACTGGAAATTAAAACAAATGTCTTGACTGTGAGTGTGGATCAGCTTCTTGCCCACTGGGCAACAGCCCTCACTTTCAGGACAATGGGATTCGTCACACCAAGTTTCAGTAATAGCAACCAGATTGTAGCTGTTTAGCAGCACAGTCTTCCAGATCCTCCTGTTTGTTCCTGATGCTGCATGCATTGGTGCAGAGGCTGAAGGTCCTGGTGGACAGCAAGCTGAACATGAGCTAGCAGTATGCCACTGCAGCAACAAAGGAAAATTGAATTCTGTGCTGCATCTGCAGGGGCATTTCTAGGGGAGATAGAGAACACCAATCTAATCAGCACTTGTCAGTCCACAGCTGCAGTACTGGGGGCAGTTCTGGTCCCCAAAAATCAAGACTGGAGAGGGTCCAAAGGAGGGCCACAAAAATGATCAAAATTCTGGAGAAGCTGGCCTATGAGGAAAGACTGAAGGGGTTAGGTCTTTTCACTGTGAAGAAGAGAAGGTTAGGGGGTACCTCATCACAATATTCCAGTAATTAAAGGATGGCTACAAAGGGAATGGAGGCTCTTTCTTCACAAGGAGCTCATTCTAGTGTATAGCTGATATCTCATGTCCAAACTGATATCTTCCTCTACAAACAGATTTATTTTTCTTTTTATAGACAACTACTTCAACTTGATCAAATTTCAAACATGCAATATAGATGTCTTCTTTCTGTTTTTCCACTTTTCTGACAAAATTTCCCATGTGCTTATTTTTGCTATTGGAATCTCATCTTAAATTCAGAATGATTTTTAGTCTTTGCAATGAAACATACATGGCGGTATATTACATGTGAACTGACAACATCCTTAACCTCTATGACATTAGATAAGCAGGAAACAAAACTGCTGAAAGAAAACATTGATATCTAAATATAGGGTGTTGAACATTTTTTTTCCACATTAATTTTGCTCAAATATTTCTGAAATTTATGCCTTTTGCTTAATTCATATTTTCACAAACTTTTCAGTGTGATAAAAGCCCAGTCTCAGAGGAGCTTGTAAAGAACTTTCAATCTTTTGCTTATACCAAACCCCAGTGGGGATTTGTGTGAGCATCCTTCCATAAGTTCAGAACTTTGTAACTCTTGATATTAAAAGACTTAAAATTATTTTATTATTAACTTTCAGATTAAACTTGACTCTTAAAAAATAACTTAAATTAAGAATTATTAGAAGGTAATTCCTTGAGAAAATCAAGCAAACCTGAGCTAAGGCTGACACTTCAGAAATTCCTGTTAATGACTATTAATTGTGGTTTTTAATGTTCCATAAGAAAATATTTTCCAGCATACTTACTTAGACTCAAAACTTCTACTTCATTAATTTTGGTAGTTCCCTCCACTCAAAAATGAATCTGTATTCATACTATTCCTTCTGTTAGGCTTTTTTAAACCTGAACTTCATACCCCCTGATCCTTTTGTACTCTGTGGAAATTAATTATGTTCCCTTGCTATGCAGATCAGCTCATTAATTGAAAGTCTGACATCATCTTTCTAATATTTTATTTCTGGAGTTTATACTTTCTTTTCTGCAAAAGCAAAAATAATCCTAATAAGTTACAATTAGTAGCTCTGATGAGGAACCAGACTAGCAAGTAAAAAAAATATTCTGTTCTCAGGGAAACAAGTATGAATTTTTAAAATGCCTTCAGTGGCAGCCTATGTCTTTTGAAAATTATATGCATGCATTTATTAAAATTATTAATATACATTTATTAATTTTTATCTTAGAGCATCATAGATGTTTTTGAACATGAGTATGCAATAGGGAACAGTGCAAAAAGGGAGGCAGCATTCAGTATTTAACGAGTAGATAGGTGTCTTACCTATATGGATAATAAAAGTAGATAGTTTTGCTGGTAAAACTAGGTCTTTTCATAAGTGTCTCCCTGTGACAAGTCATTGCTCATTGGTCCCAAGGGACCTCTTGAGGCTGTCTGTTCAAATGCTAGAGCCAGTTACCTAAGACTGTGTTCAGACGACAATTCGATATCTCCAAGAATGGAGATCTACAAACTCTGTGGGCAACATGTGCCACTGCTCAGTCACCCTCACAATAAAAAAGTGTTCCCTGATGTTTCAATGGAATTTCCTGTGTTTCAGTTTGTGCCTGTTGCCTCTTGTCTTGTCACGGGGTACCACTGATAGAGCTTGGCTCTGTCCTCTTTACGCACTCCCTTTAAGTATTTATAAATATTTATACATAGTTATACATAGTTATACATAGTTATACATATTAATAGGATCCTCCCTGAGTGTTTTCTTATCCAGCATGAACAATCCCAGCTCTCTCAGCCTTTTTGCATAGGACAGATACATAAATCCCATAATCATATTTGTGGTCTGTCATTGGACTCTCTGCAGTATGCCAATGTCTGCCTTCTATTGAGGAGTCCAGAACTGGACACAGCACTCCAGGTGTAGACTCACAAGGGCTGAGTAAAGAAGAAGATGCTATATTCAGCACAAATGAATATTCTGCACTTATAACATGGGACTGTTGCTTCCAAGACCCATAGAATTGTAGAAAAATATAATAGTTTTGGATGAAAGGGAGCTGTAAAGGCCATCTTGTCCAAACTCTTGCAGGAGCTGGAACATCTTCAACCATACCAGGTTTCCCAGAGCCTCGCTCATCCTGATCTTGAATGTTTCCAATGATGGGGAATCTACCACCTCTCTGGGCAACCTGTTCCAGTGTTTCACTACCCTTTCCATAAAAAAAAATAAAATTCCTTATATCTAGCGTAATCTACCCTCTTTAAAAGCATTAACCCTTTTTCTGTTGCTACAAGCCCTACTAAGAATTTTGTCCCCATTATATTTATATGATTCCTTTAAGCATCAAAAGGCTGCAAAAGAAGGTGTCCCCAGAGTCTTATCTTATCCAGGCTGAATGAACCTAACTTTCTCAGCCTGTCTTCATTGAAGAGGTGTTCCTCTGATAATTTTCATAGGCCTACTGTGGACTTGATTTATGTATCTTTGGCAGTATTTTAATTACAGAGCAGACATGTTTCAGTTTGGGATCAGATGCCTTTGAACTGCTGAAACAACCAGTATTTCTGTTTAATTGTGGTAGGTTGACCTCAGCCAGCAGGCAAACCCCCCCCAGTTGCACACTCACTTGATTCCAGTGGGATGGGAGAGGGATAATTTGAAGGTCAAAACCAAGAAAAACTCATAGGTCAAGAGTTTAATTAATGAAGGAAATCTCTGCACACAAGCAAAACAAAATAAGAAATTCATTCACTACTTCCCATCAGGAGGTGGTTAAGGTTTTTCCAGGAAATCACCACCTAAACATGCATCGCAGTCACCTGGGAAGACAAATATCATAACATAGAATGTCCTCCCTTCCTCTTCTTTTTCCTCATATTTTATTTCTGAGCATGATGTCATTTGATATGGGATATCCCTTCAGTCAGTTCATCTGCCACACTTTGCTCCTGCTGTAGGCATATCTTTCCTATGTCACTGAGTATTTCTTCACCCTGTAATTCAAAAGCTTCTTTAAGCATATAGGTGAAGGTACAGTACTTTTTGTCTATTTAGAGGGAGGCTCCTGGTCTGACGTGTATTACCAAAAACAAGCTTATCCCCTACTGTTTAGCTTCACCCTTGTTGGGGTGAACCCATTAGAAGAACTGGAATAGAACAGGTTTAATAGCTTTCATACATCACACTGTGTATCAACTCTTGTTCTCATAAGAGAATATTAAACTGCAGTGAGCTGCTGTGCAATTACTCTCTGAAGAAACAGCTAATTTGCTGTGCATTTTTGGAACAATTAATTTACAGCCAGTTGAGTCTGCAGTGTAGACATGTACAAGGAACACAAACACTTGTGTGTGGTTCCTGTTGGAAGCTTTATTGAATCCAAAAGGATAACTATCTGTCCCACTTTCAAACTCAACCTCCACAGAATAATAAAGAAGAAAAATGAAAAACATGTAAGCAAAACTTCACTGTGAACAGGGTTCTCACTTTAGGCAGGAAAGGCTTTTAGAGTCCCCCTATCTCCAGTACACAATGTACATCTTAAGGTCTACTCAGTGGCTCTATGGTCTAGTACTAATTTTGACTGTCTTCTTTTGTGTGTTTTATTTGTTATTCTAAGAAAATAAGACTTAAACTATCACAGTAAGTGTCTCTTTCTGCCTCTGTTAATAATCTCCAAATTTATTTTCAAGCTGAAACCATTGTTTTACACATCTTAAATATATACTACATTTTCTACAGTTTATTGAAAATCTGCTTCCAGTTAGGAGTACAGAACAGAATGCCCCTGTCTTTGCAAAAGAAAAAAATTCACAGTGATAATCTTGAAACATCAGAAAATCTAAGAATGAAATGCAACTGTCTTAATGTATGAGAAACTATTCACGTGTCACTATTTTAGTCTATCACAGAACTACTTGCAAAATGTAGAATGAAAAAAATTAAAAATCTGAGTTAATAAAAACTAAACTATGCTTTATTTTTACATGTGAGACACTGGTTTATATTTTCTTGCATCACAGTAACACCACAGATACTTTGTATAAGGCCCAGGTTAGTAGTGATGGGGTTGTGTCAAATTAGTACGACCTTACAAAGACAGATTTAAACAGAACAGTGTGCTTTGGGCTGTTCTTTCTAAGTTATTATATAAGGTGAATGTCCCATTTAGGATATGAAAACACCTTACAGAAGAAAAAGCAAATTGACAAAAATGCATACAGTTTAAAGTGAAGTAATTCAGTATTTTCTTTCTGAAATCCTTCATCATTGTGGTTTTTAGCACTTAAGTGGTAAAAATATATTTTTTATTTCCAAAAATTTTCTGATATACCACTCTGTCAAACTCACAAACTCATAGTTCTGATGAGCAGACAGCTGACAGCACCTGTGTGTTCATTACCTGTAGTATTACATTCTTCAATTGGATGTTTCCCTGTTACTCCTGTATATAATTGAAGTAATCATCGGTTAAAGAATTCCAAGAAAATGCCTGTGAAGGAACAGCACAAATAGTATTTGTTCTATATGTATCAGCTTATTAGATGGATATCTTTCTTCCATAATCTTTGTAATATATGCACATATACTTATAAAAAGCACTGAACTAAACAAAATTTTGGCCACAGCTATATCATAGCCAGCTCTTTCTCTTACTAGAGTCAATAACAAATATTTCCCACTTCACTGAAGAAATGGAAGATTTACATAGATCCTAATATCTTGCTAAGAGAAGTGTTGACATTTTTAATAAAAAGAGATGACACTTTGTTAAGAAATCTCATTGTCTAAATTTCACATTTATGAAGGTGTTTTTTCTAGTGGGAATATTGTTATGGAGTTTATTCCAGGTATTCTGTAATTACAGAGATAATTCAGACACATTTGCAAACATGCAACAGGTTTACTGTCTTGAGCCTTGCTGTAGTGGTTGGAAACTGGGATGGAGGCAGATACTCCCATATTGTCCCACTTGTACTTTCTACTAGCTGTTTTATGCCCTTTTTTGATCATCCCTGTCACCACATTGTGTTCCTCCAAATAAAAATGTCAGATCCCAATTTACTTCTTCCCTTTAGCTCTAGTTCATTGCCCCATGCCCTTTTCTGAAGTTGTGATATGGCTGTCTTTAAAACTCTGCCTTAATAAACTTCTTTGCTTAGTGCTTCCCCCTTTGCCAGACATACTGCCATTTGTACAGTTCCAGTCTTCTCCTCCACTAACTTTTTTGTGTCAACAGGTTACTCCTGGTCACTGGCACAAATCCTCTTAACAGTATTTTATTAAGAATGAGAGATATAATTTTGCAGTATTTTAAACTGTTTTTTTAACAATAAGCCTAAGATAGAAGAAACTTCTGAGTATTATGAGGACTTTCTTAAATAAGCATGGCCCTTTTTTCTACAGTCTAAGTCAAGGCCAAAAAAAATAAAAACCTAGAGGTAGCTTATAGCTATCAGGACCTATAATTGGTTTTTATTTAAAATACATTTATCAAAAAATATTTCAATGTTATGAAAACCAGTATATTCATTAAAATGTAATAAGCTTTGCCATCTCTGACTTAGTACTAAAAGTATGCATAACAGCTGTATTTTTCTAGCTTAGAACACTTAAATAGTTTTTTTCAGTTAAAGCAAAATAAAAAACTGAAGACCTCATTGCAATCAAGTTAGGAAATGTGGGAGGCTTACCCTTGCATGGTGTTTATGGTAAAAGTCTAGCTCAAAATCTTTGAGCAAATATCATACCTAAGCATGAAATCTTAAATACAGCACTCTATCTCACTTCAGCACTCTGTCAGACAGCACTTCACCTGATTAAATTCAAAAAAGCAGCTCTGAAATATATACATTTTATTTCAAGTTTGCATGAGGATGCTTATCTCAAACATTCGGATTTTCAGAGCTGGCTGAATCGTTGCCAAGCATATGTCAACACT
The DNA here is from genome assembly GCA_020745705.1 of Hemiprocne comata. Classification (NCBI taxonomy): domain Eukaryota; kingdom Metazoa; phylum Chordata; class Aves; order Apodiformes; family Apodidae; genus Hemiprocne; species Hemiprocne comata. The sequence goes on from CM036586.1 coordinate 178,450,026, forward strand.
AATCTACCTTACAGATACTGTGGATGTTGTTATTGCTCAGGCTAGGTCACCTTTTGGTATCAGCTCTTTTAAAATGTGTCCTTAGCTTGAAAAAGACCTTGCAGATTAATATCTACCTTACAAAACTTTTGTGCAATTAACCACAAGTTTTTTATTACTTAGGTAATATCAGTCTCCTTGACAAGCTGGAGACATACCAAATGACACTATGCCTCTATAAAGTTTAGTTGACAAGTATCCTCACTCTACAGTTTGCATGCTAAAGATGCAAATGCAGTGTTTGGGTTTGTTTGGGTTTTTTTAAATTATTTCATTCTTATTTGGTTCTTTACAGTCTTCCAAAACATAGCCTGGAAAATTATCAGCTTAGTAGCAGTAGCATGACATGAGTTGACTTACAACCAGGGAGACAAATCTCCAGAACGTGAATAGGGATGATGTTATGAGTCAGTTTTATATAGCATACCTTTACTGTCTCTCTCCCCTAAAAAGAAAGACTGGAGCATGGCAACATATGAACAGGGTGAAATACTGTCTGTTTTGCTCCTTCATTCATTTTCCTCCAAAATTTGCAACTTAATTCATCCTGTTAGTTAACAGTTCAGGTTACTCCTCTGGATCAGATTATATTAGGCAGACTTCAGGAACTTCTGGGTTGGATTGTATGGTGTCCAGAGGTTCCTTCCAACCTCAGTTATTCTATGATTCTGTGCAGCATTACTACTTTGTGTATCGAAATACTGACAGATCTTGTTGTAGTGGCAATAAGCATATTTTCCTATTTATATCTGATAGACTATTTTTCTTTAGAGAAAAACTACAGATTCATAAGTTCTGGGATATATCTTGCAGCCTAGAATTTACAGAAAGAACAAATCATAACTGATTGTCAGGCAATGAAGTAAATTTCTGTGGTGTTTAACTTGTATCAGCCATAACAGAACAAGGATACTAGACCAGCTGGGCCATTTCTGTAGTCCAGACTGCCAGTTCTTGTACTATCAAGAGCACCATTTACTGCTATTTTAGCTCAGATTTAGCATAAAGTTTCTATTCTCTACTAATCATATGTGTGGACTGCTTTGTCTTTCCACTTCTTGAAGATGTTACTGTGTTTTGAATTTTTTTGTTTCTTTTTCATGTTCTATACTTTCTTCATCCAAGTTGTTCTGTCATCTTTCTGTTACTGAGATTTTTGTCTGTAAACTCAGCCTATGCTCTGAAAGCTAGAAACTTATAATCACTAGTAAAAGTTCCATTGCCTCAAGTGTTACTTCCAGGGAATCTGAAATTTTTTCCCATGAGAGAGCTGTAGAGGGACTTAAGGTACTGACTTGTACTGTTCTTGTGTTAAAAGTAAATTCTTTTGTTGAATGTTTGACTAACTGACGTCAGTGACAATTTCTGAGTGCTTGTACCCCATGAAATAAAGACAGTAAGCTCTTATTTAATCTTATCACCCTTCTTGGAAGACAATCTTTCTTTAAAAAGATTGCTAAAAATATGAAAAGTCTTAACAAATCAGATAACCTTATATCTGAATATCACTACTAAAGAAAATAACAAAAAAACATTAAAGTAACAAAACCAATCATATCAGCCAGCAACAGGTGTCTGATATTTAGAACCATGGGTGCCACAAAGCAGAACTGTGAAACTGGTCAGTAGATTTCTGGGTCCTTTAAGTAATTCTGTCAAGTGCTTATAAAGATGTAGTTGTGGATCTGTAGAAAAATTTTACACTAGTAAACAAGTGCAGTTTATTAGATATTTATGCAAAGCCATCTTGTGAATGCTTCTTTGCTTAATATGGAGCTCAACTAAGGGGACATTGTAAGCAGTAAGAATTATTCTGTGGCAGCTATTAAATGAACATATCTATCTGGAAATAACTTTTCAAGCATCACTGCTGTGGAAGAACCAGCTGGCTTCAGAAGAATAAAGATTGACTCAAGATCTGGTACAATGCACTATGATAGATAGCATGGGTAATGACACTGACAGTTACAAATGCCTGACATTTTGCATTCCAATTTTATTTCCAACTGATTTTTTTTTTTTTTTCCCCGCAAGTATTCTACTCTGGATATTTTCATGTCTGGGTTTTCTTGGAGACTTTCATCTGGAACCATTCAGTTTTTTTCTCCAGTGGCATTATTACTCCATTTGAAAAGAAAACAAACCAAAACATTTTAGATTTTTTTAAAGAGCTTCTCTGCTCTAAGAGTGCGTGTATGACATTTGGCTTGTATTTTGGCAACATATCAAGAAAATGTATTTGCCATTTCATTAAAAAAAAAAAAAGCTTGAGCTTTTGATTCACTGGAGATTAATTACAATTTAGCATCACATTGTCTGAAAATATATTCTTCTCTGTTTGTATTCAACCAAGGCCATATGGGCTGAGTGTTATTTTTTCTTGTAACTACTACTACAGGATGAAGATGTACATGATTTCCAGATCATCCAAGCAACTGTGTATTTCCCAAGTCTTGTATTGTTGTTTTGCAGAACAAATTATCTTAATGAAGCATAACCATATAATTTGTTTTTTTTGTGGGGTTCTTCTAAGTTGTTGTTCTTAATGCAAGTTGTCTAAGTGAAATACCAAGAATACCGGGAACTGAAGTGACAGAGCACTGGAACAGGCTGCCCAGAGAGGTTGTGGAGTCTCCTTCTCTGGAGACATTCAAAACCCGCCTGGACAAGTTCCTGTGTGATGTACTCTAGGTGACCCTGCTCTGGCAGGGGAGTTGGACTAGATGATCTTTCGAGGTCCCTTCCAACCCCTAAGATTCTGTGATTCTGTGATTCTGTGAAGGTGCACCTATTTTGCATGACCGTGTTGTAAAATACATCTGTACCATGTCGATGGCTAGGAAAGAGCATCTAAATTAAAGAGATTACATAATGTACGGTCAGGTTCCATGAGTGAAGTCCCATTTATACCATGTCACACACAGCTCACTCAGATTATGTTCCTTAATGTTATGTCTACAGCTGTTTTCTAGCTCAGTGATTGTCAAGATAAAGAGAGATCTCTGCTGCCATAGCATTAAATCACTTTTAGTGTTGTCCCCTCATATGTTATCAGTCTACCTTGTTCAGACCTGATATATTGTGGTTCATATGAAGTTTTCTTTACAGAAGAAAAAGGGAATGAAAGGGAAAACAATGGCAGATCCGTAGGTTGCAATACTGAGATCACACTGCTACAATATGGTAGTCCAGAGATACATTTTTCTCAAAGGCTAAAAATAACCTACTTATTAATGTGTCATTACTCTTTGATTTACACCATACTATTTTTCCTTGTAATATAATTATTTTAAAAATATATAATAATACTTAATTTAAAAAAAAATTTGCAAACCTCATATATAAGTTGTCAGTTCAGAGTATTAGAATAGATAGATGCAATTGCTAATAATCTCATTTTAATGGCAAAAGTTTATTTGCAGTAAGTATATAATTATTACTTCAAAATCTTAAAATTAACATGTATTTTATGTTATATCTTATTAATTTGCATTTAAAATTAGATAACATGTTATGCATAGTTAATATAGAGGAACATAATTAACCTCTATATGTTCTATTTCTTCTTCAGCATTCTAATCTCAACACATTCAAGAGATGTAATTACATGTAATTATATAATAATTAGATTTTTTATTATATATTGATTACAACAGAAGCCTATATGGTTCATCAACAACTACAGAATACATCTATACCTAAGTGACAATTCTCAACCTTGCTACTCTGCAATAACAGTTATTAAAAGAGACTAGCTTAATAGAAAAACATCTGTTCAGCCTGATAATAAAAATAAATAATACAGAAACAATGCAAAATAATACTGAGAATTTGTTTTAAATTTAAATGGTCTTTTAAACATTTGGTATTTTAAGCAATAGAAAGATAGGCAGAAGAATAATATACTTCATTGCCATAAAAGAATGTCATAAAGAACAAAAGAAAACAAGAGTATGTAGCTATCACATCAAAAATCCTTCTGTTTTTTCACTAACACATTTCACAGCTGTATTGTAATTTGATGTAGTAGAAGGTGGTTATCTTGGTGGTCTCTAGAAAATAATATGATTTATACAAATATAGTATATTCTAGGGATTAAAAGCTCATATAAACTTACTGAAACCAATGGGATTTTATTAATAATTACTTTGACCATCCAGAAAATGTCAAAAAAATTTGTGATTTTCTTTCATTAAGCTTTAAACAAGGAGACAGCAATGTTTACAGGGTAAAGAGGATAAACCTAATCAGTAGCTGATATTTGAAGGAAAAGGACTTGAGGGCATTGGTCGATGAAAAGCTCAACATGAGCCAGCAATTTGTGCTTTCAACCCAGAAAGCCAACCATATCCTGGGCTGCATCAAAAGAAGCATGACCAGCTGGTTGAGGGAAGGGATTTTCTTCTCTACTCTACTCTCGTGAGACTCCACCTGGATGACGGTGTCCAGTTCTGGAGCCCCCAACACAAGAAAGACATGGAGCTGTTGGAGTGAGTCCAGAGGAGGGCCACGAAGATGATCAGATGGCTGGAGCACGTCTCTTACGAAGACAGGCTGAGGGAGTTTGTGCTGTTCATCCTGGAGAAGGCTCCAGGGAGACCTTATAGAAGCTTTCCAGTCCCTGAAGGGGGCCTACGGGAAACCTGGAGATGGACTTTTTACAAGGGTGTGTAGTGATAGGACAAGGGGGAATAGTTTCAAGCTGAAAGAGGGAGAGACATTTAGATTGGATGTTATGAAGAAATTATTTCCTGTGAGGGTGGTGAGACACTGGAACAGGGTGCTCAGGGAAGTTGTGTATACACGCTCCCTGGAACTGTTCAAGGCCAGGTTGGATGGAGCTTTGAGCAACCTGGTCAATGTGAGATGACCTTGCCTATGCCAGGACAGTTGAAACTAGATGGTCTTTAGGGTTCCTTCCAACCCAAACCATTCCGATTCTATGACCCTCTAATCTCAGTATATTTCTAAGTCACCATCTATGTTTATTACAGTGCCCATCTTCTTAGGAGTCTGAACACTTCCTGGTCATCACGACTGGTGGATTTTGTTCTTCAACAGAACCCACTCAGCTTCACACTAATTTCAGAATATGTCGCAATCCAGTTGTTTCGGTCATTTTTAGATTTTCTGCTGTACTAGTTCAGAGTTCACATAGGTCATAAAAAGTGGCATTTTGTCTGACATAGGCACTAAAGTGTCTCATATCTGAGCTGTACATGTTTGTAAAATGGAATCTCCATTGCAGTTTTCAGTGTCAAAAATGTATCAGCAGCATCCTGGTCTGTAAGTCATACATTGGACATAGGCAATGCCAACACAATATCTGTTTAAGCAAAATTCAGTTTTGCTTTACTAAGAAACAAAAACTTTTTTACGTTTTCATGATGTTGGGACAGTTTTTTTTCTGTGGCAAAGACAGAGTAATTGGAAAGAAGAGGATAATCTATATGAATTGAAGAATGAGATCTGGAGAGTCAAGCTTATTGCATCTGAAGTTAAGGCGCACCTGCAATAGCAGTGAGAGAAGGGGCAAATCTAATGTATAAGGCTTGTCTATTACATACAGAACCACATGAAGATTTTTGGGGAAAAAATGTCATTCCAGTTGCGCATTTAGGTTTTCTTATGAAACAAAAAGAGATGTATCACAGAGACTTGTGTAAGGACAACTTTAAAAGAGGGACACATTTTCTGTGTGGGATTATATTTGTTTGTTTGGTCTTTTGTTTTTTTTTTTTTTTTCGAGCAGATTCAGAAAGGATTATGTAAAGAATGAACAAAGATATTTTTATTTTACCAAAACTGGAAAAATTGACTGTTAAATCCAGCAGCATGTGGAAGTGACTATGTCCTTGGACAAAATCTAATCAACAGCAATCAACCTTTTCAATTTTCTAAAAAACTCTTGAGAAGATGGAGCTTTACCACTGAAATGTGACATTGTTTTCCTTTACATAATGAAGCAGTTATCGTTACAATAAACCAATGTTAAACAGAAGTGAGAAAGTACAGTGTTTAATTTATCATTATCTAATATTAGTGCATTTTACTGAAGTACTTGAAACACTGGTGTTTTGGTTTGAGCCAGGGTGAAGCCCTTTGCTGATTTTTTTTTTTTCTTTCAGTGAACTTTTTAGCAGCGCTAGTGGACTGATAATAACCAAGGTCACTTCTGACTGTCTGCAGCCTCCCCCCCTACAGGGGACCAGATTAGACCGAAGGCAGGATCAGCAAATCAGAATATTCCCTTCTCATAATATTTTCTCTATTTGGCTTTCAGTATAGGTTAAGACATCAGGGAAGTCAAGCCTTTCTTCTTCCTTTTCCACTCACTTTTCTGCTTACTGTTGCTTCTATCGCCCTCTCTTTGACTCTTTTTTTTCCATTTTTCTTCCCAGCCGACACCCGAGGACCCCGTCCGTGCGCCCGGACACTCCCCCCTTCAGCTGGGAGTCACCAGGGAGAAGAGTTGCTGTGAGAGTCGCTGGGGGAGGAGGGAGGGGATCTGGTGTTGCACATCCCTTTGCAAATACATATGTATTCCCTTATCACTAATAATTGAAATCAATCTGTTTCACTTTTCAACCCAGAAAGCCTCTCTTTCTCATTTTTCTCCCTCTTTCCCTACCTTAGGGGTGGAGGGGGAGGGGGGTGGATCGAGAGTTTTCCAACTCGGTGCCAAACTGTGACAACTGGACAACAGTATACATAAACAAAAATTATTTTAATATTACAACAGATTTACTTTGGCAATGAAAAAAATACTGACTTGGCTTACATACTTGCTCGCATTTTAAACTTTCATGAATAAAAAATGGTTACCAAAAATACCTGTCTTTTATTGTTTTAGAAGTTGCTCTGAAAAGCAGATAAAAACTGTGGATTATATATATTCCTTTCCACACAGGGGTATATAAAGGAATTAAAATAAAATAAAAATAATGGTGCCTGAAAAACTCTGAAAAAGAGTGGGAATAAGAGATAAAAACTTTAGTGAGTTCCCTGGAATTCCGTAACAATGGATGTTATTTATCTGTCATAGGCCTTCATCTTTTAATCTTAATCTTTTAATTCCTACTGCCTTAGACTTGTCAATGAAATCACCTCACAATACTCAGTATTTGTTGCTATTGTCTCCATTTGCATGTTTTTTCTTTTATTTCTTTATATAGTGTCTTTGAAAACCTGAGTAAATGTTCAAGCTGAAAGGATCAATCTTGTCTACATTAAAGCAACTTAGAGGATAAATATCTATGTCCTAGCTAATCACTCTGTTCTTTTTATGGTCAATAAAGAGAAATAGCCACTTTCAAGGCTTGATTCACTTGACCTTTTTGAAGTGTTTGCTGCAGAGTTAGATGAACAATTTCTTGCAAACACCTATTCTCCCTATTAGTTATGAAGAGAGAATAAATTATTAGCTCAGATGTAAACATCAATATTGTGAATACCTAAATTTGGTCAGATTAAATACCTGTCACTGTGGCATAGATATTCATTGTCACTGTCTCCATTTACATGCTTTTTTGTTTATTTCTTTGTATAGTGGCTTTGAAAATTTGGGTGATTGAGTAAGTCAACATATTTCTCTTTCTCTTATGAGCTCCTTCCTTTAAAGTATGAAGCCTGTTGATGTCTTCATTATTTACCACAGTTACAGACTTGAATCAGATGTCTCCTTAATCTCCAAGTAAAAGCATCACAATGGGAACCTGAGGCAAAACCTAAATCTAAATTGACAAAGTCACTTTCTTCTCTATGATCACTTTTGATCAGAAGTCACATCTGACAGATTTCACATTAAAAAAAGTTTTAGAAAATGAAGATTTTAAAACACAAATCCAGAACAAAAATTAATCTCAGGTAAGGTAATAAATTCATGGCAGTGAGGAAGATTGCCTATTTAGCATTTGTGATGTTTGTTATTATGCGGGGAAGTAAAAACCTGGTATTTTCTGAATAAGTTAATATTTTTGTCTTTTATTAGTATATTTTATTGCATCAGGGACAATACTGCCTGAAAATGGACCTGCAGCTTTGTAAAGGCAAATTGTTAACTACTTTATGAAATAATCCGAGAAAAAACCTAGCAACGAAATATTCAATAGTAGTTAAATTTATTATCAAGAATTTGAATGAGAGGTTTTTTACAGCATTTAATAAGTGAATGTGAAAGATCTAACAAGAAGAAAATTAAGAAAATAAGAACTATTCTCTCTTCTAGTGACAGAAATTAGAGAAAAATATTAAGACAGGCAATTTTCAGTTAAGAAGGAAATTAAATGGAGAACTTCATAACTACTTAAGTATCTTTCTTGCTACATCTGTCTTCTTAGTTATCTTTTATGATGAAACGACATTTTAAGTACATATCTCTAATATGATTCTCTGTGATAAATGGCTAAAAATGCCAAAAATCTGTTATTTGCTCCATTTGTTATCCACTATGTAACAGGGATGAAAATATATAGTGACTGTGATGAAATGGTAATGTAAAACCTCTTAAGAAACAGGGATGATTTGGGTTAGGTATTGTTTTTGAATTTAGCTAAAGAATTCTCAGTAGCCTATAAAAAAAAAAAAAAAAAAAAAAAAAAAAAAAGGAAAAAGGAAACAGGATGTCTATTTGTTACTGATAGGCTCTAGTCAATCCATTGCCCCCCCAGCAGATAATTAAAGGATTTCAGAGGTGTTGCTGGTGAATTCAATTTGACACATTACAGCTTATAATCCCTATGACCTCAATTATTGAGTATGAATGATGGCAAACATCACTAATCCAAATGCCTGGTGTCTTAATTTCTTTATAAAATTCAATACTTAGTTAACTAGCTGTGAATGAAGGTTATCTGAATCACAAAACCTTCCAACCTTCATCTTTCAAAAAGGAAAAAAAAAAGAAAAAACATAATTGTCCTGCCTATGAAGGTCACTGCTTAACAGTATGCATTGCCTGTGTTCTGAAATGTAAAGAAAAGAAAGTGCAAAAGGTTTTGTCCTTAATCTCTATGTAAAAAAGGGGAAATTGATAGAATATTTTCATTTTAGAGAGGTGGTGATTCCTTATGTTTTCTGCTTTGAAATCTTCAGTAAGCCTATTCCAAATGCTTGCATCTTACAGTAAAGGATCTTTGACAACTTTGAAGAAACCTGTAATGAAACAGGAGTTGCTGGTCAAAATTGAAAGTCACATTCTAAAGTAGTATGACTTCTATTTTCTACCTAAAATAAATTTCCAATATATTTCAAATTATTTTCTTGAACTTGGTATTTTTTGAAAGTTATCAAAGAATGTTGAAAAGGTCCACGTTGGGTGAATGCCTGTATTAATTTATGTTTTCAGTGAGAAGAGTGAAATTTGCTAGGAAATTTTATTTTCTTCTAGAGCATGAAGCGAAACATACCCCACTGAATTTATTGAATACTATACATTATATGGCAGGTATTACATTAATTACTTACTTATTGCATTACCCCTTCTAGAAGATGAATTGTAATTACTGACAATAAAGCCAGGGAGGGAATATTCTACAGCATTTTTTTGACATGGTGCATTCCCTTCTTCCATTTGTTTTGCCAGAGGGAGACACTGAACGGCTCTCAATTTTACTGTTTTTTTACCAATTTATTGAGATACAAGCATTTTTGAACATGCTTACATCTCTTTTTGTACAGCATTGCAATAGATGTCCTACAACTCTCTGTGCCTTTCATGTAGGTCTTCTTTGCACACACCATGCTTCTGGCTTGCTTTCCACAACTTCATAAAAGGCTATCCACCATGTGCGTCCTTAGCCATAATTTTGCCATTTTGGCATCAAGATGGCAGTTAACATTGTGACTGAAGTCATCTATCTCCTCCTGCCATGGTTCATGTCGCTCTTTCTAGTAATAAGGACCCAAAGAGATTTAAATTAGACTATGGACTCCAAGGATTAGTGTTCTTCATCAATCACCTGCAAAATGGACTTAAAGGAAAAGGTGGACATGATACGATGTAATGGCAGTCTGGAGAAATTCCCACTGACTGGAAAAGGGGAAACATAACCCCATTTTCAAAAAGGGAAGGAAAGAAGACCAAGGGAACTACAGGCCAGTCAGTCTCACCTCTGTGCCCGGCAAGATCATGGAGTAATTCTCCTGAAGGTTCTGCTTAGGCACATGGAAAATGTGGAGGTGGTTGGTAGGAACCAGCATGGCTTCACCAAGGGCAAATCATGCCTGACAAATGTGGTGGCCTTTAACGATGGAGAGACAGCATCTGCGGACAAGGGAGGAGCAATTGACGTAATCGACAGTGTCCCGCATGACATCCTGGTCTCAAAACTGAAAGGATATGGATTGGATGGATGGACCACTCGGTGGATAAGGAATTGGCTGGATGGTCACACTCAGAGAGTAGTGATCAATGGCTCAATGTCCAGATGGACAACAGTGACAGGTGGGATTCTTCAGGGGTCGGTACTTGGACGGGAGCTGTTCATCATCTCGAGTCCACCCTCAGCAAGTTTGCTGATGATACCAAACTGTGTGGTGTGATTGACACCCTAGAGGAAAAGGGTGCCATCCAGAAGGACCTTGACAGACTTGAAAGGTGGGCCCATGCCAACCTCATGGAGTTCAACAAGGCCAAGTGCAAGGTCCTGCACCTGGGTTGGGGCAACCTCAAACACAAATACAGGTTGGGTGGAGAATTATTGAGAAAAGCCTTGAGGAGAAGGACCTGGGGGTGTTCGTCAATGAAAAGCTCAGAATAAGCCGGCAATGTGCACTTGCTGCCCGGAAAGCCAACAGTGTCCTGGGATGCATCAAAAGAAGCGTGGCCAGCAGGTTGAAGGAGGTGATCCTGCCCCTCTACTCTGCTCTTGTGAGACCCCACCTGGACTATTGTGTCCAGTTCTGGACCCCGCAACACAGGAAGGATATAGAGCTCCTGGAGCAAGTCCAGAGGAGGGCCACTAAGATTAGAGGGCTGAAACACCTCTCCTATGAAGACAGGCTGAGAGAGTTGGGGTTGTTCAGCCCGGAGAAGAAAAGGCTCTAAGGAGACCTTACAGCGGCCTTCCAGTACCCGAAGGGGCCCTACAGGAAAGCTGGAGAGGGACTTTTTACAAGGGTGCATAGTAATAGGATGAGGGTAGATTTAAGTTAGACATTAGGAAGAAATTATTTCCTGTGAAGGTGGTGAGGCACTGGAACAGGTTGCCCAGGAAGGTTGTGGAAGCCCCATTCCTGGAATTGTTCCAGGGCAGGTTGGATGGAGCTTTGAGCAATGTGGTCTAGTGGAAGGTGTCCCTGCCCATGCAGGGGGGTTGGAACTAGATGATCTTCAAGGTCCCTGCCAACCCAAACCATTATATGATTTTATGATCCTATAATTCCCACTCTGGGAGCAGTGAGATCACTGAGCCCCATATGACAAATTGCTTCAGAAATGGATTGTCCACATGTTGAAATAATATATCCCAAAGACAAGTAGACATTTTCTGTGTTTGAATAGATGGAGCAGGGAGCTCTTTTGTCTCTTTGAATCTACAGCAGAAAGCATTAGAACACAGAGGATAAATAACGTGGATTGTGACGAAAACATCTCCTGTGTTCTTTGGCTGTCTCTGTCTCTGGGACAGAAGCCAGGATGTCTTAATAGATTAAATGTAGAGCCTCTATCTCAAATATAGCACTGTTATAAGACTGTTGTGGTCTTGTGCAAAGATCAGCAAGACATTGCCCCTGTAAAAAAAAAAAGATTAGCAGAATATGCACATATATATATATCATTGCATCAATAGGGCAACACATATCACTGATCCTTTGTTCAGATATTTTTGCCATTTTTTTTTCAGCCATATTGCTCATATCTTTTCCAAAATAAGCTTTGGCATCTCATCAAACAATGACTCTGGGACATAACAAAATGCTGTGGATTTTATTGTGACATAAGATTATACTAAGAAGAATTTGGGGCGCAGTTCATTCTGGAACAAGGGCTTGAGGGGCAATTCTTGATGCATTGTAGAATACCCTCAAGTATTGCAATTGCAGAAAGCAATGTCTTTGCTGTACATATTTTGCAAACCCTGACATAGACTACTGTTTGGTCTCAGTCAAGGAACCAGTCATCTATTCATCTGCAAAATAATGCTATCTGCATACTTATTAATTAAGTATTGAACCATGAGAGCAAGATGGAAACAAAAAATGTGGATGCAATGAATGAGTAACTAAATCTTCAGACCAGAATATTTTTACAAGAATACATTTACAAACTCCTATGCTAGTATAAAATTTTTCTCTCTTCTTAGGCAAAATGTCTCTCATTCATAATACCCTACATAAAGAAAAATCTCATGCTTTCAGAAGGCTGTTACTGGCTCTTTATGTGAAATTTATTCAAACAGTTTGAAATAAATTATGTAAAAATATTGTCTATTCTTGCTACACTGTCATCACACATTCTAAGTTTGTACACTTTGAAGCAAGCCACATGGTTTCTTTGTGTCTCAAAGGCATCCATATCTATGCTTTCATATATGGTTCTGTTGTTACTAATATGTCATGGTTTAGGCCAGGCAGTAACAACCACACATCTGCTCACTCACCCCTGCTTCCCAGTGTGGGGCAGAGAGGAGAAAATCCAACTAAAAGCTCATTAATTAAGACAAGGACAGGGAGGTTTTCACTCCCCAATTGTGGTCACTGGTAAAACAGACTCAACTTGGTGAACAAATCAATTTAATTTATCACCAATCAACTCAGTCCAGGACAAACAGAAAACAACAGATTTTAAATTACTTTCACCCAGTCCTCCCTTCTTTCAAGGCATGAATTACTTTGCTTACCTCCTTTGCCCCAGAGGTAAACAGGGATGGGGAGTGGGGTTTACAGTTAGTTCATCACATGTTGTTTTCTGCTGCTCCTTCCTCCTCACAGGGAGGACTCCTCACAGCATTCCCCTGTTTCAATGCAGGGATCTTCCCATGGGAGAGAGTCCTTCATTAGCCCCTCTAATGTTAGTCCCTCCTATGAAGTGCTGCCCTTCAGGAACAGGCTGCTCCAGCATGGGCTTCCCACAGAGTCATGGCGTGTTTTGGACACAGCATCCTCCCCGAGCGTGGGGTCCTCCACATCTGCTCCACCATGGTCCTTCAGGGGCTGTAGGTCCACATCTGCCACACCATGGTCCTTATGGGCTGTTTCACCATGCTCCTCCATAGGCTGCAGGGGGATAGCCTGCCATCTCATCACGCATTGCAGGGAAATCTCTGCTTGGGAACCTCCTACCCCTTCTTTTCTCACTGACCTTGGTATCTCTGCTCCTATGTTGCTCCCACCTGCCCCTCGCCTCTGTCTTACATATCTTATAGCAATTTCGTTTTCTCCGTCTTGAATATGTTAATTGCAGAAGCACATCCAGCTTCACTGATGGGCTCAGTCTTGACCAGAGGCAGGGCTGGAATTTGAGACAGAGTACCTTCCAGCAGCTTCTCACAGAAGCCACCCCAGTGGCCCCAGGCAGTATCAAGACCCTGCCACACTGACCAAACACATTATTGCATTGATGAACAGAGACTGAATTCATCTTCTAACTATTTCAGTGAAGGAAACTGTTTTTGTGACTCTTTTACTCATCCTTCAGCTACTGTAGTCAACAAAGGTAAACAATTATAAAGCAACATGATAGAAATTAATGACTGCATGAATACTATTGTGACTAGAAATCCATCTTTCATCTCAGTTTGAGTATTGCTATGCAGCATTAAAAATTAAAATTGCCTATTTCACTTAGCTACTAAATTTCCAGCAAGTTAGAAACAAGAACAGTTGCAGCAGAAAGTTAGTAATTATAAGTCCCTTTAAATCAATGAGAAATTTTTGAAGTGTTTTCCATGCTGATAGAAATATACTGAAAAATAAAGAATTCTTGCTTAGACATTGTTAATCTTTGATAAAGGAACATCAAAGCTATTATTATTATTATTGTTGCTGTTGTTTTTACCCTTCCATGAATTAATTGTGCATGACATTTTCATCTTACAGTTTTTGTATCCTACATTTTGTGTACCTTATAATCAGACACATTAGGCAGCAGAAAATTATCTTTTAATACCCCTACCAAGACTAAGTAGGGTGTTAATCAAATGACAGAAAGAATCAACATCATAAAAAACTTTGGAGTGCAATGAGTTTGTAAGAAAAAGATTATACTGTATTTTCTGTGTAGGTAAGGTTTTGTTCAAAGGATGGCAGGGTTGATCCTCAGCTTTATAGATCACCCTTATAGCATAAATCTAACCATTGACCTTGACTGACTACTGAAGATGGCACTGAGCTGTAGGTTTGTGCTCCTTATACTTATTATGTGTAAATTATATGTTTGTGCAGGACAAATTTCTATAAAGTTTTTATATTTGATAATACATTTAGAATATTTGTATAGGTTTTTATACATGCTTTTAGGTCATGCAAATCTAAAGCCTTGATAAAAATCAATATTGAATGACATATTATCATTTACCTTCTTTCATTAAAGCATGTGCAATTAACCAAAAATAAAAATCAAAAGAGAAATTGACCACAAATTTTGTATATAACAGTACAACATCTTCTAAATAGAAGTACTGCATCTTTAAATAAAGATATACCATGAAAAGAAAAAAGCTTTCTAAAGTTTTAGGAGAAAAATGTTGAAGTCATCTGGTATTGCTTAAAATAGTGCTTAAAGATAATTTTCAGATATAAATGAAAAAAAAGGTTTGTAAGAAGTAAATGATACTTCTGGACTTTTATTTCCTTTTGTTTGAGCAGCTGCACACTGCAAATAAGAAAGTTATATTGATTTTTTTTTTAATATAACTTTGGTTTTGAAAATAACATTGAAGTTTGTAAATATATATGATTTACAAATATTTGCATTCTATAATTGCTTCTACAAAGGACTGGAAAGGTTGAAATAGGATAATTCACTTTTCCTTCTGCAAAGAGCAGCAGAATTTTAACTATCTTCTTTTCTCACTGTTCAGCACCTGATATTTGATCTTTGATCATACTTCCAATCTCCCCCTCAAAAAAGCTCACATGTGAAATGACAAAAAATAAATAGATACTATATTTAGATAATAAGAATTTCTAGCAGTATTATGTGGAGTGCAAGGTTCTGCATGCATGCCATAATGGATTGTTAAGCAGGGTTTGATTTCATCATATTTCAATGTTGGATTTAGAAGAGCAGTTATACAGTTATTGTGGTGATATTTAACACAAACTGCATTGATTTGTGAAAACTCCAGGTTAGGTCTTTTGTTTGGTACGACACAGGATCTACCTATGTGCAAAATGCATAAAAAATAGGTTTATTATACAAAAAGTTGTGTCATTCATCTACCATGAACATCTCTCAAAATCATCATCAGGTCAAAATAGACTACCCAAAGTTGAGTAAGAAAAATTCTTGCACAGATTGGTATTACAGCAGATTCTATACTGATTTATGAAGGCATTATTTTGCCATTTAGCTCTTAAATTTGACTATTAATAATTCTTGACATTCAAAAGATAATTTTTTTTTTGTTATTTAAAATATCCTGTGGTTTTCTTAAAAATATGGCTTTGTACATGTGCGTTTCTTTAAAGAGCAATTTATTTTATTAGTTTTTAAACAAAAATTACATTATTTTAGGAAAACATTTAATTTCTTTTTCTTTTGTAAACATATGGAATTTTTATTTCAAATAACTTCCTTAAGCCAAAGTCATTGGTCCACTGAAACATTTCATAAGTAATGTTCATTAAGTTGCCAAGCTATTATTAAAATACCAGCTTAGAGTAATTGAAAAAGTGTTGCACATATTGTGTCTACCATATAATTGAGTATTTCGAGTAAGAATCAAAAGGTACTAGTCTTTATAAAGACATTGCATATCTTCCAGCTTTTAGTTGATGTGTCACGTGCAAATTACATATTTTCTTGGGAACAACTTTAAAAGAATTGCTAAATGTATAAGGCACTTAGTTAAGGGCAAAGGAAAGTTTATTTCAGTTTAGAAACTGGTCACAGAAAATAAGCAGAAGTAATCACATAATTGAGCAATACAATGATAAAGATAACTGTGTAAATGAAATGCTTTGGGCTATTATTGGAAACCAAACAACAAACAGAAGCACTTGGTAGTTTAACAGCAGATATATTGTCTACAGACGTCTTTGGGAAAGGACACATTACATCCTATTTAATACTTTTATACAGTATCGTTTTCTAAGAGCCCTTAAGCTATTTCATTCTAACATAATGTATTTCATAATAATCCCACTGCGACAGGAAAAGAAGGAATAGATTGTACGTATATGTCACAGATGAGTGTAACATGAAAGAAGACTGCAAATAATAATATCAACAACAAAAACAACAGATGAAGATCACAGAGATTCTCTATCTTCAGAGCATATCGAAAATTTGTGTTCCACGTATCTTTGATGATTAGAGACATAAGAAAAAAAAATCTTAGCGTGAGAAATATTGTAGAAACTTTGATAGAATGTAATCTTAATTTAGTGGAGGTTGTGCTAGAGAACAAACCTTGAGAGAAAACAGGAAGACTGATTTTAAAATGGCTTATATGCACACACACAGAGTGCAGGAGCAGATAAAAACAATGATGGAAAATTGGCAAAAGAGCACAGAAACATACTGACTAATTTTAAAACAACCAGTGAAAATTAAACCCTATTTCTAATTGGGAAAGCTGTGAAGCCTCCAGCATTCTGTAACATTTCAGCTCCAGATTTGTCAGTTGCAGAAATATTAGATGACATCTGTCATAAAAGTTGTTTGGTTTAATGGAAAAATGAGTTGCAAGAGGGTAATCTACTACTCTTCAGGTGCTGTGTTGTAGAGTGGAGTTGACGTAAGTCTTTTGAACACATGACTAACCAGATGTGTTGTGAGCAGCAGTAGAGGATGGGGTTAATTTTTTAATGGCAAATCTGATCATTTAAATGGAAACAGCAATACTGAAAATGCAATATTGCTTAGGAAGCACATAAAAGTGCTTGTCACTTTGCCCTGAAGATGCTCTAAGTTGATAAGACAGTGAGAACTATGACAATACCAGATATTAATGTATTAGAAAATGAAAATTTGACCAAAATTTTAAAAATAATGAAGTTTTAAATTCTTAACATGAAACAAAAAGTAATATGACTTAAGAAGAGCACAGTTTTGCAGAAGTTTAAGGGACTTCTCTTTAATTACTATGAATATGCTTTTTTGAGGGTTTTTCTATGTATTTAAATGAAAGAGAATACAGCTCCAGTGAGGGGAAAATAATTGATAACTCATTGACATGAGTTTATAACCTGTGTCAGGACCCTGGGGGCACTGCTGTCCTCCTTACTGTCTCTCCCCAGGGCCTCTCTCTAGCCTGTCCATGGCCCAGAATCCCATGTCAGCCTCACAGGGATCCCTCAACCTTGCCCACAGCCCAGGACTACATTTCAGCCCCCAAGGCTGTCAGCCCCTGCTCAGCAATGTGGCAGCAGGGCTGGTCTCCAGCTCCCCACAGCCCTTCCTGCCTGGCCATGGGCCTCACGAAGCTGGGCCCATGTCCTATTTTGACCTGGCCTCAGCCCATCCCCATGTAGATGCCCGAAGAGCACAGGGCTTGGGTTGTTGGAGCACCCACCGGCTGCCCTCCCTGCTCCTTCTGGGGTGTGAAGCGGGTTCTGATTACCAGGCACTGCCCTGACAGACCCTGGGGAGAGACCAGACCCCTGCCAGCTGTGAGGTAAGAAATCGCACGGATCGGGCTTAATTCAGAGGAAATGGATAACTGAAAAGATATGGAAAAAAATAATTTTGTTGTAGAAAGAAATTAATAAAGACATCAAGGAGATGAAAAAAAATAAAATCATAATACTTTGTTAAAAACTAAAGCCATCACATCTGGTGAAAAATTATGTGAATGATAATTTCCAATGGTTGGTAAAAAATGAAAAGTCAAAACACTAGGACAGCAAGTTGTGAACATGCATGACAAGTTAGACTTTTTTTATTATTATTTTCTAGTAAAGAAACCAAAATTCTAGGTGATAATGCCACTTCAGCTAAAATTTAATTCCTTTTAATCTCAATTTTTTCCACACAGTCATGTGGAACCACAATTGAGCATGATTTTTTTTCTCTTAGTTATCAGAAAATTGTTGACCACTTTAAAGTTATTGTTCGAGGCTGACAAAGATACTTCTTGCTTGCTTGCTTGCTTGCTTTCTAGAAGTTATTTGGAATGTACAGACATCCCTTGACCATGCAAAATGTTATTTTGAGATTCTAAGAATGACGTAACTTCAGAAAATTAAGTTTTGTGGCACAGCATTAATTAGGATGAAAAGTTAAATGGGAAATGGTGGTGTCAAAGACAGATTTAAGAGACAGAACATTACTTCGTTAACTTACTAGTGCAGATACACACTCTTAAGCACTGCAGCTCCTTTACAATATGAAACAGGAACTTGGTTCAGTGCACAACACTATATAAATTCTGTTATATTACCCAGTATTTCAGCATGGAAGAACTTCAGATTAAAATACAATACTAAGTTTATTTCTGAAATATCTCCTCTGTGTTTGGGAAACGAAAGAGGGTAACGACAGCAAGAGTAAAGGGTTGTGAAGGTGAAGGAAGTGCTCAAACCTCTGTTTTACTAATAAAAGATTTTTGTTTTTTTCTGTTAAAAAAATACATAAATTGTAAAAAAATCTCAGAGGCATTGTATCATGAAAGCTATTAAATAATCTTGTGTTGCTTTCTAAACTGAAAATGTCTATCCTTACACCTCTTAAGTCTTTCTTTAATACTGCCAGCCAAATGTAAGGAAGGTCCCATTGCATCCTCAAAAACACACTCATACACCTTCCAGTCTACCAAATCTTCACTGATTCCTGAAAAAAAAGCTATAGGTCAAACTCACGGGGTATTGGAAGTGTATAGAAACATACAGAGGAAAAGGAATGTGATACAAAGGTCCTGGATTTCATGAAAGAAAATTTTGAGACAAATTGTAATGTGAGACCCAATTTCATTTCAGTAATGGTATAGAACTACTTACAGCACGTCCAAGGGAAGACAGTAAGAACATTTACAGATGTACAAAATATGATCTGTGAGCAAAACTTGAATTTATTTGCACTATAATATATAGAGCTAAAAAAAAACCCCAAAAAGAATATGTTGTGGTTTCACCCCAGTAGGCAGCTCAGACCCACTCTGTCTCTTGCTCATTCTCCTCAGTGCAATGGCAGAAAGAATTGGCAGGGTAAAATGTGAGAAAACATGTGAGCTGAAATACAGACAGTTTAATAGGTAGAGAAAAAGCTTCACACACAAGTAAAGCAAAGCAAGGAATTAATTCGCTACTTAAGATCTCCAATAAATCATGTCATAATCATATTGGTTCTGTGACTCTCATTATGGTTCTTCAGAAGTAACTTATAAACCCACAGAGAAAATTCAGAAGCTTGCATTTCTAGGACACATTTTTTCTTCAGAAAATATAAATGTTTGCTTAACTTCTCCAAGTATGGAGATGCAAACTCTTATGTTTTTGGGCTAAGGCACAAACCTACTTGTCTAAGTGAGTTCATGATCTGTTTCAATTATCAGATCTTTGTATTTCAATTTACTTTAGTTCTCTAAGGCAATGGCTGATAATGATGTGTGTGGATGTATGTCATTTTTTCTGATAGTAATGTTGAGCCTCTCAAGGGACGAAAAGGTCTGCAAGTTACAGAAGATTTACATCTTTCCTCTAACTTAAAGAAGTCAAAATTTTAAGACTGCGAGTGGTATCTTGCCTCCATAGGCATTTCTGGGAGCTTTGTGGTAATATTAAAGGACCAAGATTCTCACCCTAAATCTGTACCCAAAGACATATTAGTGGTTTACTGCTGAGCAAGACGAGAAGGTTTACTACCCTGCAAGTTGGTTCAGATCTTAAATTTTTTTAAATTAATACAATCTTGTAAAATGATATTGATGTAGATTGTAGAGGATCTGGACTGCTATTTATACAAAAGTAACCAGGAATCAGTTTATAATTACCATGCTTATAAAAATACCATGCATTGTTATAGACCTTTTAAGTATTTTTGCCATAATAATTTTTAAAACTTAATTGGAAAGACTGCCTTAAAATGTCCAAGTTTGAAGTTATAAAAGGTTTTCATAGCCACAATGTACTCTAGTTCACGTATTACCTATTACTGTTTTAATTATATTATTTTAACAGTATGACTAAAATCGTGAAATTTTGTAATAGTGTTTCTAAGTTTTCATGTTCCTTGCCACCATCATGTGAACTTCAAAAGATATGTACACATCTGTTTTGTTGTTTTCTTACTTTCTTCAAATGTTTTGGAAGTTTGACTTGGATTACATTGGAACCTAGACTAAATTGTCTAAGAAAGAAGAAAAATGCTGCCTTCCTTTTCTATTCCAACAGAAAACTTGACAGTTCTAAACAGGTAACAACATAATCACTGAGCCCTCATCACCTTTTAGTTTGAACCTCCACCAAGGGATGAAGATAAAACAAAATTTAAATATTTAATTAGTTTCTACAAGAAAATAAACTGATAAAAGAAGGATGCTACAACAATCTTACTACAGTTTGCTATGTAAAGCCTTAACTCTGACCCATGACAGCTTGTGGACTATGACCTCATTAGATTACTTTCTTCCATCTTTGTGACACATGTAGGATAATCAATTAAGACTAGAGTGAGAGGCTTATGAAACCTAACCGGTAGAGCTGAGCAACCACTATAGCTGTTTATTTGTATTTGAATTATTTATAATTACATAGAGAAAATAAATACTGGAATTGTTTGAATAAATGCAGAATTATCTATATCACTGAGACATCTCCCTCACCACCAAGTGTTGGGATATAAAGAAAGGTAAAACATAAATACTGCATGGAACAGACTAGATAGGAGTTTTTCATGAAGGTTACAGTATTTCCTTTGAGCTGCAGGATTGTACACAACTGATATCTTATTGTCTCCTAATATGTGGCTCTCAAGATTTCAACTCCTTGCACAAGAAAGTAAGCTTAAAGAAATTAATAAAGTATTACAGTAGGGATCTCTGCTTGTGAGACAGCAGATTCTCAGGCTCTTGCACTGTTCTGAAGATCTGGAATAAAATACTGTGAAAGATATATTCATAGAATCATGTTGATTGGAAGACACCTCTGGAGGTCATTTTGTCCATCTTCCTTCTTGTGGTTGGAAAGTTAGATCAAATTGCTTTGGACTTTCTCTGGTCCAGTTTTGAAGATCTTTTGGAATTGAGATTACATAACTTTCCTGGGACACCTGGTTCAGTGTTTGACCATCTCATGCTCATATTACTTTTTAAATATATGGTTGGAATTTCCTATGCCCTAGCTTTTGTCCATTGCCTCTTGTCTTTCCAATGTTAGCCTCCGTAAACAGTATGGCTCCATCTTCTCTACAACTGCCCAACAGGCGTCTGAAGAAAGCAACAAGATCTTCTCCCCAGCTTTTTCCTCTTAAGGATAAACAAACACAGTTCTCTCAACCTCTCCTCTCCAGCTCCCTCAGTCATCTTGGTCAACCTTGGCTGAACTTACTTGAGTTAATAATTATTTTATTTTACTGAGATACTCTACACTAGGCACAAGTGTTAAATACAAGGGAATAATTTTTTGCCTGCTGGTTGTACTCTCACTAATACTGTCCAGTAGGCAGCAAGGCTTTTTTTTTTTTTTTTTTCTGCAAGGTCATCCTGCTGATTCAAGTTCAACATGTTGTCTATCAAAGCCCAGATCCTTTTTGAAAGCTGCTTTCTATTCAGTCATCTCCAGCTTATAGTGTTGCATGGGGTTATTGTGTCCCAGGTATAGAACTTTCTGTTTTCCTTCATTGAACTTTTGAGATCCCTGTTGGTCCATTCATCCAGTATGTAGAGGCTCTTCTGAATAGCAGACCTATCTTTGAGTGCATCAACGCTTCCTCTGGCATCCTCTGCAAACTTGCTGAAAGTGTGCTCTATCCCTACATGTAGGTTATTAAAGGCATTAAACAGTCTTCAGTATTTATCTCTAAGGGATGCCACTAGTAATGTGTCGACAGTTAGACTTTTTATACCACTGATCACTTCCCTTTGATCCCAACAGTCCAGCAATTTATAATTTTCCACATCACTGGCTACTCAAGTCCACATCTCTCCAGTTTTGCTACACTACGAGGGACCTGTGTTAAACCGCTTTAACCTCTAAGGTAGGTATACAACAGACACTGCTCTTCCTTTATTCACACTGACAGTCATTTCATGGCAGAAGAAATTCAGCTTCATGGGGGTACAATTTGCCATTTGTAAACCCATGCCGATTGTTCCAAATCACCTTTTGGTCCTCCACATAGCTGCAAATGACTTCACGCCCTTCCCAGGAACTGATGTTGAACTAACAAATCTGTAGTTCCCCAGACACTTCTTCTTGCCCTGCTTAAAAGATGAACATTACGTTTGTGTCCTCAGGAATTCCTCTGATCACCATGACTTGCCAAAGATGATAGAAAGTGCCCTTACACTGTCATCAGCCAGCTTCCTCAGCAGCTCTGTCTGCCCTTGTTTGGTCCCATGGACTCCTGTACATCCAATCAGTTTAGGAGGTTCCCAGATTAAATCTTCCTGTGTTACGGGTAATGATTTCTTCCTGCAGACTCTGCTTAAAGGCTTGGTGGCCCGAGGTGCCAGAATACAAGTATTATCAGTGAAAACTGAGCAAACAAAGACTTTTTCCCAAGATAAGCACATGTTGGAGTATGTATTTCCTGAAGAGACTGCAGCACACCAGAGCAGAGGAAAAAGGAAACAATGGATGAGTAGAGAGAGAAAAGAACAAGGAATAAGGAACAGCAGAAAGAAAATGCTTCAGTCTGATCCCAGCCTCTTGCTCAACCCATTGCTTCACTAAAGGGATTAAGCATAACCTGTACTGATAAGTGGGAAGTGGAAATTTGGAAGGGAGAAGGAAAGGTGGTTGTAATGAAGCTGAACATTGGAAGAAGGGACAAAAAAAATTTCCCTAAGTGTTTAAATATTTGTCTTCTTTATTTCTCAGTATCTAAATCACTAATTAAATGTTAATGCAAACTGGCAATGAAGTAAGTTGGATTTTCCAAGTGGAGTCAGTAATTGTTAAGTGATTTCCCTGATGAGTTTTTATGCTCTTGTTCTATTTTCTCCATTGTCCCACCGGCAGGAGGGCAGTGAGTGAGTGGCAGTGTGGCTGCTTGACTGCAGCTGTGGCCAAAACCCCTACACAGACAAAAAAACATTTGCTTATAAAACTTTAGCTCATATAGAAATCTCTGGGTGTCTTCCTCTCCACTGTGAAAGTTTACAAAATGTTTGCAGATTAATTTCTTACTGTTGTGAATATGACAGTGGTTTGGAACTAAATAGGGTAGCATATATGTCACAGAAAAGATTCAGTAAGAGAGAGTCAGATAGAGAAAGAGAGAAAGAGGAGGGAGAGACCTTCTCAGATCTTAGGTAACACAAATTGTAAAGCTTAGAAAATGCTTAGAAAATGCTCTTGTCGCTGCTTTCATTAATACATAGTTATATATGGGAAGGCAGTTCTCACTTACCTAAATATCAGAACATTTAATAAATTTATACAAAAACATGACACACAGGTCCAAGTCTTTTTTTTTTTTTTTGGTAGGAGTTTCAAAGCCATTGCAACTATTTCCAAGAAATTTCTGCTGCTTATCACCTCTTTTAGTAATAGTTGTCTCAGACATCTAACTTCTAACAGGATGTCAGTTCTCAGATGTCTAACTACATCCTACTAGATGTTGATTTCTGTTTTGGGAGCTAAGCTGCTAGAGATCAAGCCTGCTTCCCAATTATTTGTTTTCTAGGACATGCAACCCGAAGCCTGCATCCACATTTCAGTCCAAGCCAGGTTCAAGCAAGTCATTCAGTATAAATTTGATTCATGTCCATCTCATGAGTTAGATTTCTTGTTGCTCAGTGCCTTAGATGCCTTAGCCTTTGTTCTAACAAGCGGCTTCCAGTTTTAGTGCTGTGAAAAAAAAAAAAAAAATGCACCCTTTAAAGCCTGTCTCAACATTCTCAATGCAATAGGTTGCTACAGGAATTGCTAGTGGACAAACTTATGGTCTACATCATTTACTCATATGGATTTGCACTTAATTGAACTGATAATCCAAATTCTGTTTATTAAGTAATATGTGCCTGTAGGCCAAAGGAATTTTTTTTTGAGGGGGCCCAGTATTGCTTTCCTCAAGAATGAGATATGTAGGCAAACAGGATCTCCATGTTCTATAGACCTGTTACAGGGGACTAAATAGGTTTGTGGAATAATGTAAAGTATATCGTAATTAGTGCATTACGAGAGTCATTATTTAGTTGTGTAGTAGCTTTACATTTGGGCAAAAAAGTAAGGGAACCTACTTAATTTGATCTTTTCTTGACACCTCCTATGTGTAGTATAGATTCCAGGAACAAGCTCATCGTTTTTTATAAGAAAGAGAGAAAAAGCTTTTGAGAGTGGATATGACTGCAGAGCCAAACAGAGGCCTGTTGATCTCTGAAAAATATAAGCACACTACGCAGGATTAATGTTGGCTTGTTTGAACCTGAAATGTTAACATATAAATAACTGGGGAACAATACAATTCTGCACTCAGTGGCCCAGGGAAAATAGTATTACCATCACTGGGAACAAGCTTTAAGCCCTTGTGCTAACATTGCTATAGCCCATCCTGACCTCTTAGGCTCGCTATCAATTGTATTGAAACTTAATGGGTGAAGCAGAGATTTGCTGACTGTACAGAAACCAAACATTTTATAAAAGGAGATCTTGAATGGGAGTGGAAGGATGGTGGGAAAAGGCACCTGTTTTTCTTCTGGCATTTTGTATTGAAGAATTCTTAAGCCTGATTACCTGATTATCTAAGATTATTAAGGACAATAGCCATCTGTGCTAATGCACAACATCAGCCATACGAATGTTTATTTAGGTACATATGAATGTTACTTGCATTATTGTTCAAAATGACCTGGTTTTTATATCTAGTGATAATGATCAATATGCTTAAGAACTAACCATTAGCAAAGTATATTGCTGTTGAGTGTCCTTGTTGTAACGTTTACTTTTAAATTTAAGTAGACTGATTAATGAGTCTTCTAAACACTCCCATTGCAATAATTTCTGAGACCCTTACATACACACACATACTCAACAGGATTATAATCTTCAGCTGTTTTTCTTCTTTATTCCTTACTATGTCATGTTTATGAGAAAAATTCTGGTAAGTTACAAGTAATATTTCTTTGTGACATAATTTCAAGCTCTACATTGTGTCAGAGGAATTTAATATTAAAAATGCATTATTTCCATTGTTTTCACTTTAAGTGAATATTTTCCTTGGCCTATTTGTTCTTCATATTGATGATGAACAGAATCCATATAAAAAGAATATGCCTTTGTTGCATAATCTGCATAACCTAGTAGAGAATAGTTCTCTATATTTTTTTTTCTACAAAAAGATAATAAACTACTACTTCAATAAAGAAAATCTATGGCCAGCAGAATCACTCTTAGAGATCATCACATGCAAACAGGATAAACTGTATGAAATATTCCCTACTTATTATATTACTTTTATATGCTATCTGTATTAACCAAAGCAGCCTGGAAATCAAGAAAATTATTTGTTGTAGATAGTTGGCCCATGCTTGGAGATTTCTGCATTCATCCTAAGCCATTCAACATGCCTTTTTTTTACCCCTCCTTGTCAGTCTTTAATCTTTAGTCTTCTTTAATATGCAAGTTTGGTGGTTTTACACAAAATGGTGAAAAAAAATTATGGTCTACTTTTTTTCTTTCTGCTTGTTGGTACACTTACAAATTAGCCTTTTTTGTCCTTAAAATACAATTGGCTTGTAACATTTTTTATCACTTTGGCACATACTTTTAATAATGTCTGTAATGATTCATAGGAGATATTTATTTACCTTGACATTTCATTTTCATCAGAAATATATTTACTGTGCAAACAAAATAAAAAAGAAACAAAATAAAGTATTCCCAATGCAATGAGTGCCATCAAACTCCATATAATTTAAATAAGTTGAGGGAAGGTTTTTCACTTGGAAAAAAAAACAACCAAGTGGAGACAGAAATTATGGTTACATTCTTACGGAAAACATTCCTTTTCTTAAGCAGGTGTTTTTCATAGCACAAAATTAAAGATACATTTCCATGCTATAGCTTGTTTTCCAGAATATATTATGGAATATACTATCAACCTCACTATTCCATGTGTGCTAGGCATGGAATCTCCCTGATTACCTGATATCTTACCTGCCATATGGCTTCACATTGGTACAGATGAATACAATTTTACAGAAAATATCAACTATAAGGAAGGAATGACGAGCATTGTATTTTTATAGAAACAAAACAGGAGAATGAATCTCACTGCAACCTGCTGAAAACCTGTAAAATTATTAATACGAGTACCTTCCTAGTTAAGCTGAGTTAGTATCTTTCTCAGCTTCCCTGCTTTTTTGTATCCTTCATTGACTGAAATGTAATTAAAAACTCTTACTGATTTTGGAGCTAACTTAACTTAGCTTCTCATCATCCTGAGAACACATCCCTTAAAACTGAACTATTCCTACTCAAAAAACACATTCAAGAAATGTAGATTTCACTTTTGGACAGAGAGGGGTTAAGAATTAAAAGTCATACAGTTTATAAAGTTTACTGTATGTGCATTTAATTGTACTATTGTTTGAATGGAAAAAGACCTGTTTTGATAATGATTAGGTTTCAGTCACAGTGCACAGGGAATTACTGCCATCTTTGCTAATGTTGATCAGAATTTCACAGATGTTCTGAAATAACCCTGATTCATAGTCTGCACAATCCTTCTTGAAGTGTTCTCTAAAATTTTAAATCATCTGGTCTTTATGATTTTTTTTCCTTATCTACAAATGAATAACTGTTTACATACAAGGTGTCTGTTCTTTCTATGTGTGCATGTAACTCGCACTGCCATTAAGACAAGTTAAGCATAAATGTTAAAAGAATAATATATCCCTTAGGATTTTGAAGATATGCATCACTGTAGATCCAAGTCTTCTTTTCTCTTCAGTTTCCTCTGATAATCCACTATAAATTGCACTAAAAAATTGATTAAAGTCTTTATAGAACTTGTCAGTAAATATTCCTCACAGCATAACAGTCCTACAACAGAATACATACTGATATAATACAGTAAAATGTCCCTGCAACCTGATGAAACACACTCAGTTTTTTATAAACTTCATGAAATTTTGAGTAAATTCTTACCAATTTGCACATTTTATTTGCTGAGTAAGCCTTTTTACTAGTGGTAAATATCTTGAATGCCTGTACATAGCCTTAAGCCCTTCTTTATTTGTATTGCAGTATCCAAAAGAAAGTTTAGTTAAAACTAAATCTAGTTTAGTTAGTTAAACTAATTAAGACTTGTTCTTAAAGTATAAATCTGAGCTTCACTCTTTGTTCTGAAGTAAAAGATGGATTTTATTGATCAAGATACAAAAATTATGTGTTTGTCATTTGATGGAAGGAGAATAAGACAAAAATTAGTATTTTAGTCTTATTACACTTTTTAATGCCAAGAGACTTTATAAATCTTCTCTGTACTATCTTCCCAATGCTGTCCATAAAAGTCAGAAAAATCAAAGGGGATGTACTTTTTGAAGCTGGCGGGTAAGAAGGTATTTCTTTTCCAGAAAAGCACACAATTGATAAATACAAGGAAAAAGGTTGGGTATAACAAGAGTTACAGCATCCAAGAATATTACTCACTAATGAGCTCATATATGTGCTCATTTAGAGAACTGAACTCCCTTATTTCTGTTATGTGAGCTATTTCCCTCTGTGCTTCTCTGTGTGAGTAAAGAGAAGCTGGTCTACTTACCTACTGCATATGAAGATGAACAAAAAATGGCAGGCAGACAAAGGGTTGGGTGTTTTTTTTTTTCATTTTCCCAATGTACTAGAATGAATGTTTGCAGAATTCACCATGAACAGTGTTAATTTTAAATGAAAATAATTTCCTTCCGAGGTTGACATGGAATTGAAACTAAAATTCAACTGTCAGTCTTATGGATCAATTTCATTTTTGTTCCCAGAATAAACCAGTGCATGTAATTTAAACTTTTGATTGCTTTTGTTACTTATCCAAAATGAGTGAGGGTGAAAAGCAGCAATTTTTCATGAGGCTGAGTAAGGCATTCCATTTCAGTTTCCTTTCATCTGCATGAAAAATCATACAAACAGAAGTGCCTAGACTTTCTATCTTGCTTTTTTTCCATATGGCTCTAAGATGATACACAGATTCATGATGCTGTTGAAAAATGAATTATTTCTGGGTTTTCAACTCCTTGGTCTTGGAAGGTGAAGGTTAGAGGCTAATTCTCTCTGAAGCCAAGTAGTTTTTACAGCATACATTTAGGCTCTTACAGGAAGTTAATGACTCCCATGATCTTTGGTCATTTTTATGCAAACAGCACATGACTCAAGATTCCTTAGAAGATTTAAGTGGATTTCAAATGCCTGTCTACTTATTCCATGTTTATAGACTACTTGGCAGGGAAGAGGCACTCTTTCCCTTGAGCAGATATTTTTGAGAATAAATAGGTAGCTAAAGCTAAGAGCCAAGGAACTTTTAAAATAAATATGAACTTAAATGAGTTTAAACACTTCTAGAGAGACAGATTGGATCTATTTCCTCACAATATAGAGAGATAAAATTGGCATTTTATGTATCTGAAACTGCTGAAAGAGATTAATACCATTTAGGCAAAGAACAGGTGACTTCGGGGTGGCCACTCACGACTTCTCCAAGGAAGCTGTGCGTGTGTCTCACCACCCTCACAGTAAAGAATTTCTTCATAATATCCAATCTAAATCTACCCTCTTTCAGTATGAAACTATTCCCCTTATCCTATCACTACACACCCTTGTAAAAAGTCCATCTCCAGCTTTCTTGTAGGTCCCCTTCAGGTACTGAAAAGCTGCTAGGAGGTCTCCCTGGAATCTTCTCTTCTCCAGGATGAACAATACTAACTCCGTCAGCCTGTCTTTATAGGAAAGGTGCTTCAGCCTTCTGATCATCATCATGTACCTACTCTGGACTCATTAAAACAGATTCATGTCCTTCCTGTGTTGGGGGTTCCAGAACTGGACACAGTACTCCAGGTGGGGTCTTGTGAGAGTGGAGCAGAGGGGGAAAATAATCTCTCTTGACCTGCAGACCACACTTATTTTGATGCAGCCCAAGACACAGTTGGCTTTCTGGGCTGCAAGCAGACATTGTTGACTCATGTTGAGCTTCTCATCAACCAACACCCCCAAATCCTTTTCCTTAGTGCTGTTATCAATCCATTCTCTGCCTAACCTGTAATTGTGCTTGGAATTGCCCTGACACCTGTGCAGGACCTTAACTTGGCCTTGTTGAACTTCATGAGGCTAGCATAGGCCCACTTCTCAGGCCTGTCAAGGTCTGGATGAATTCCCTTTCCTCCAGCATGTCAATCTACACAGCCTCGTGTCATCAGTGATCTTGCTGAGGGGGCATTCCCACTGTCCATGTTGGTGGCAAAAATGTTAAACAAAAACTGTCCCAGTATGGACCCTTGAAGAATACCACTTGTCACTGGTCTCTATTTGGACATCAAGCTCTTGACTACAACATTAAGTGCAACCATCCAGCCATGTGGATGTCTCAAATGCCTTACAGCATCTCAAATGATGTTGAACACTTCCCTGGGTCTTTATGGTCATGCACTTTATATGATAGGGATGGTGTGCATCTCAATATTGTAGATGTTTAAATTTATTAAATTTATTTATTACTATCTTCCCTGATATTGATATCTTCATTAAACTGACTAGCTGAAAATGTCTACTCTCCACCAATATGTTGATTAAATATCCATTTATCTAATGGGAGCTAAAAAAATTGTTCACATTGTTATGGTTAAACCAGAGACAACAATGCTCTTGATCCCCTCCCCCCCTCCCCCAGGTAGGAAAAGGAGAGAGAATTAAGGAGAGATACTCAGCTGGATTGAAAACTAAACTAGACAGCTTCAATTACATGTACAATTATGTACAAGTACATTCAGGAATGTGCAAAAACCTCTTGCCTCCCCCCACCCCCAGCAACTCCCCCAGCACTCTCCTTAGCTGTGAGCAGTCCCAAAATGTCTCAGCCCGCAGGCAGGAGATAAGGCAGAGCAGACAGGGGCTGGGTTAGGAGGGTTATGAGGTTTATGAGATGTCTGAGCTATGAGTCGATGGTGATGGATGGATGGAGTCCTCCCTGGACACCAGCCATAGATGGAAGAGAAGGGAAGAAGAAACAGGAAGGAAGTTGTCTTCTGTGATGTCTGACCTTCCTCAGAGCTTATGTAGTTATGTGGAATGGAATACCTTTGGTCAATTCTGCTGTCTGTCTAGTCCAGCTCCCCTATAGGGGGGTCACAGATACAACTCCCCTGCTCTCAGTAGCATCTGTAGCAGCAGAGCTAGGAAGCGACCTTGGAGTCTCAGCAGTAACATAAACATTCCAGTGTTATCAGTCCACTAGCTGGAACACTTGTTGCTAGTTAAAAGAGAGCTTACTGAAGGAAAAAAAATCAGTAAAAGGAAAATAAGCTTCATCCTGGCTCAACCCAGGACACACATATAAATATCTACACTAAAATAAAGTATTTTGGTTTGGTTTGGTTGTGTGTTTTTTTGTTTGTTTCTTTTTTCAGAGGATTACAGGTCAACATAATCCTGTTTAATAGCTGTGGGGAACGGACTCGTTCTCCCCCCACACAATGGAATGCCTTTCAAGCCAGCGAAGTGCCTCTTGTAACCAAGGCCAGACTGAAACAGCCGTGGCAGAAAGACAGATAGCGTACTCCCCCTCAGAGACTGGGCACCCGGCCACATACCAAAGGACAACGTTATCTGAAGGGAGGCGGGCTGTGCCGGTGGAGCCGCTGGACCCACCGAGCCACCTGTCGGAGTGCGGCTGCGCGCAGGAAGGCCGGTGCTCGCCCGCGGGGGAATCGTCGCCCCCGCCTCTCGCCCTGCCGCCCGAAGCGGAGTCGGGGACTCGCTGCCTTCCTGCTCGCCGCTTGAAGTGCAGTCTGGATCGCTGCCTGCTGCTGCTCGCCGGTGCCAGGGAAGACTGTCGTGCCGTGGTGTCTACAGGGCCGCGCCTGTCAGAGAACTCGCCGCCGGGCACGCCCCGCTCGTCCCATCACCGCCGCTGCTGGCTCCCCGGTCATCATTGGTTACATCTTCACTACAGAAGGGGGTAACACGGGTACACCTACACACCATACTTGGTACTCAGGCTTCACGTCCTACCCTTCCCTTACATTGATCCTCCCTCACCTCTTCCGCGGGGAGTGCACCTACTAACTCCATAGACCCCTGATATATATACCTAGTTAACCTTCCCCAAGCCTTGGTCCGTCAATAAACCTCCGGTTATGTGAGCGACATATTGGTCTTTGTGAGCGTGGGGGGGGGGGGGGCGTTCCACTCCACCCCCTGAGGTGCGGTCCCATCCACGGACCTCTCTGCTCCCTGTCGAGGGGGAGGGGGGGAATAGTCGCGGAAGCATCCTGACATCCGACAGCCATCGCTATCGGTCCGCGACAATAGCTGACCTTAAGCAAGTCATAGTACACACTGAATCTTACACACATTTTTCTTTCAAAGTTGGAACTGATAGTTGCCTTTTAGATGACAGCCTAGTAACTGGAAGTGTGAGATCTTAAATAAGACTCATTTGACCATATGTATAAAGCTACATAAATTATAACAGGAGCCTGAGTAGATCAAAGGTAGATGTCTGTATTGCAGATGTCTGAAGTTAGGTGAGATGAACTGAAATTCTATTTTCTGTGCCTTCTTCCTCCTGGAAGAACTTACTTCTTCCAGTTTCCTGTGCTTGGACTAGTGCTTCAGTTTCTGCTGAGGCTATGTGACAAAAAAACATAAAAGCTTCCTGGTGGCAAAGAAAATTGTCGAGAAAAACAATTACTCTAACTCTATAATTGCAGCTTTCCTGAGACAATATATATTACATGTTTTAGAAAATGGTGACCTGCATTTCCATGACACTATGACATTTGGATGGAAATTGAGGTCAATACAGGGGGTTTCTTTAAATCTTTTTTTTATTATTATTATTTGTTGATAAAAGGGGTATTCCCTCAAAATCAGCATTTGGACAAAAATTGCAACTATACTTAATAAGGGACTGAGGACAGAAGAACAGCATATTGGTTAACATTATCATACAGAAAAGAATTTTTTGTACTTACAGTTACTTATGTCTAGTATGAATTGAAGTCTGAGGGATGAAGTCATTTACACACAACACCATCTAGAACTTCAAAATTAATGAAAAATTAATTACTCAAATCTATTTAAAAGTGATTCTTTCATAGTCTCCCCGGTTGTTCTTAGATGAGAGGTTTACCTGGTAATCTCTGAAGTAATTTTTGAGAAACTGTATAGTGGGTGAAAAATGTATGACTTTCCATTATTAAAAAAAACTTTATTGCAAAATATAAATATTAATAATAAATATAGTTAAAATAAGAAGCAATCTCTCACTTGAAAACAGGATGACCATCTCCTCTACTGTATCGCAACATAAATAAACAACTTTTGCTTCTCATGCCATTCAAAGAAATGAGTCACCTCTCACTATGAAATTTTTACATCTGACTTCAAACTTCTAAATTCTAAATAAGGGAGAGACTATTTTTTTTCAAACTATTGTTTCTCACTAATTCAAGCAGAAGAGAAAAAGCTGTTATTTTCATCTTCTGCTCCAGCATGCACACAGCATGCAATAACAGCATAAATACATTAAGCGGTTGTACATGGAAGATATATCAGCAGGAAACTTCTTAGGCATTGCGCTGCTATACATACTTACATGCTGAGCTTCAATCTTTCTTGCTAAATTTTTCCTTTACTGTATCTTGGCAATATAAGTTTAAGACCTTTCTCTCTGTGAAGAAAGTAGAAAATGAAATTGGATTGCTGTAGCAGTACAAGCAACTTACCATTAAGTTTTAAAGCAGATGCATTTACATTACATATAAACAAGAGCCATACTCAAGGAATGTCCTGGTTTGAGCCAGGATAGAACCAATTTTCTTTCTAGTGATTTTGCTATTCAGTTAAGTCCCTTCTAAGTAGCTGTAGTTGCTTAAATTAACAGCATGTTTTTCAGTCAGTGTCTGCTTCTAAGACTGGTAATGCTTGGTGTTTATAGTTACTGCTGGAGAATAGTATGCAGAGCCAAGGCTACTACTTGGTTCTGAAAAACATCTCATGCTGTGGAATCAGAAGGAAGTAAAGGGGTCCCACCACGACCCTCCTTTGGGGAGGAGC
This sequence comes from Hemiprocne comata, assembly GCA_020745705.1. Taxonomy (NCBI): domain Eukaryota; kingdom Metazoa; phylum Chordata; class Aves; order Apodiformes; family Apodidae; genus Hemiprocne; species Hemiprocne comata. The sequence goes on from CM036586.1 coordinate 178,483,600, forward strand.
AGACAAGACAGGTGACAAAAATTGACCAGACTAAGTATTCCATGCCATATGTGCCATACTCAGAAGAAATTTGAGTGATCACAAGGGTCAAGCTCTATTCATTCATGGCTGGCATCCTGACAGGATTCTATTTGTCTGCCTTTGCTCATGATCCGTGTGTTCCTGAACCCATGCATTCCTGCACCATGCTACTGAGTCCAGGAGTTGAGGCCAGGATTTGAGTCCAGGACTTTTCCAGGGCCTGCCCTGCAGCCTTGGTGGTGACATGAGCATTATGGGGGTGGGGAAGGGTGGATAGGGGTTTCTTTATATATTTGTATATGTTTCTATATATTTCGTTATTTTCCTTTTCAATGCTAATGTGTTATTAAAGCTGTGTAGTTTAGTTTCCAAACCACAGATCTCTCTCCCTTGTTCTCTCTCCTTTCCCTACAGGGAAAGGGAGAAGGGTTAATAGAGAGCATCTGTCATTCATTTAATTGCCTGGCCAGTGTTAAAACGTGACAAGAAAGAAGATTCAAAAGACTGGTACATGTTTTCATTTCCTTGCAATAGCATTTCCCAAATATGATAAAGTACCTTACAATCACAAAGACACGGGATAAAAGCCTGAAACATCAGTTCTTTTTTTAGATCACAGTATATGAAATACTACTACTCAAACTGCAAAACAGCGAATGTTCCACTATGCTTTGTCTCAGAACAGTCTTTAATTAAAGCTTTCATAAGCAAGTGCTCTGATAGTTTGTGCCTTACATTTCTTCTGAGAGAAGGAAAGTATGAGGGTAGAGATCACTTAAGTGTTAGTTTTATATATATATATATATATATTTATATCACCTGGGGAAAATAGAAAAATGGGGATCAGATATAACTAATGGCAATAGTAGTACACATGACACACAGCTGTCCAGAGATTTGCCAAAAAAAAACCCAGAGCAAAATACCAAACCAAACCAAAAAAACACATTTTAAGCTGTTTCCAGGCTAAGATGTTTCAATCCACATTTTCCATGCATCAGGACATTACCAGGCAGCAAAGAAGCATTAAGGCAACAGAAGAACAAATTAGAGGAAGTGTGACTTTGGTTTAATAGTTGTGTCTGTCAGGTTCATCAAAGTGTTTTAATTCTTGCAAAGAAACACATTGCCACACTGCATCTAGTGAAATAGAACTGTACAGGCCCCAAGTATATTTAGCTAGCTTTCTTTCAGGTTTCAAAATTAAAATCAGCTCTGTGTGTACCTGTGTGTGTACATGCACTTTTGTGATTATAATGTAAGTGTATATTCAATTATTAAAAAAACAAAAAACCCCACTATTTTCTGGGGCATATTTATTGATGTGGGTCTACTTACGTTATCCAGTAGTGGCAAATATAAAGGATGACTGTTTTTTTTGCTGTCTTCTGCCCTTGATGTCTTTAACCCTGATAGGTAAGAATAATTTTATCTCTAAAGATATAATTACTGTTCTGCTGTTCTTGTAGTAGTGCTGGGTAACTTGTGTATGCTTTTTTTTTTTCTTTCCCCTTGCTTGATCTGACAGATCCTGAATCATTGAACAGATACAGAGAATGAAAAAATAATTTTGGCAGGAACACAGGTGCACAAATGCCATTCCTGAAGGTTTAGGGGTTTTTTGGTTATTGCTTAAGCCTAAGGTAACTGCCTTTTAACAGTATGAGTAACGCTTGCATTCATAAGCTGCTATTCCAAACATGACATGATGTATTTTATTCAAACTTGGATAGCCAGTATTTTCTCCAAAGAGATACTAAAGGTACATACAGATATGAAGAGATTCTCTGTGTTTTCCCAATCAGAAAAATACTGAATCATACAGAACCTTTACACATGTTCATTTGATGAAGTCTGTATGAATTCTTAAGAAAAACAAATTACGTCTATTTTAGAAAATAACATGAGCAGACCCATTCTCCATTACACAGGAAATAGTGTTCACAATCCTTCCAAGTGCTATGAGAGCATTGACATTTCTGAATTAAAGAGAAATGCCTCTTACTCATCGACTGATTTAATAAATCTGTATACTATTCCTTTGCAGTACCCTAGAATTCTCAGAGGGTTTGGAAAAGAGCCTCATTTAAACCTAATTTAGAAGGTGTGGGTCAGAGCATTCTCCTCAGAAGCAAGATTTGTAATTTATCCAACTGAAGAATTGTGTAAATGTGTGTAATTCCTTTCTTAAGGAAGTGTTCCATCCACTAAAGCATTATGTGAAATCAGGAATTTCCTACTCCATTAGTAGGATCTGAGCAGGTCTAATGTGTAAATTTATTCATAGGAGAGCTTATTGTCAGAATCATAAAATCTTGAGAAGAAAAACATCTGTGCCAGAGTGTTTACAGAGAAATTAAGTAAGAGGTGCCCCCAAAATGTTTTCTCATTAAAGCTATACCTATGATATAATATATCTATAAATACCTATAATAACTTAGATGACTAAGGAGATTCCCGTTTGATTTACTTTGATAAAGTTAAGCACCAAGGAGAAACTTAGACAACATTTTTTCACATTTTGTGAATGAGTTAACTGATGTTAGGAGCATGGATGCCTCCTCCAGCTTCTCTGGCCCAGGACCCTCCTTCCCAGCCATTGGAGCCCATCACAGTGCCCATGATCCCAGGGTCTCTGTGCAGGCTAAGGGACACAGCTTCCCATTTGCAGGTTCAACCAGTAGTGAAACTGAGCATGTACCCCAGAGACACACAGGCACAATCAGGGGACACTGACACAGCCATGGCTACGGCTACACAGATTACTACAGACAAGGCACTGCCTTCAACAGCACCCACATACAGGACTCGGATTTAATAAGGTTTAATAAGAAGATATAAGAAGATAAGACTGACTGTAGTGATCAAGCATAGGGCTCAGCCAGACAAGTGTACTGACCAGCTCCATTTTACATGTGATCAGCCTCTTTTATACCACTTTTTGTCTACTCCCATCCTTTCCTCTTCTCCACTCCTTCTCCTGCACATCCCACCATGGATCCGTGCAACTCCTACCTCTCTCCTAGTCTGTGAATCCCCTGGTTTACTATCTTAGCCGTTGCAGAATCCAGGTCAATCTTTTTGGAAGTTGTGCCTATGGTTTCTGGATAGCCCATCAGTGACTGTGACTGGCAAGATTTGTCTTGACATTGTCATCATGAGTATTTTGTCAGGTCTGTGTCTCTTTATATTTTGTTTCTGGTTTTCCCTTACTTTCCCAATTGAAAATATCCGTGATCAGATAACCTCACTGAAATAAATATTCTCATACTCCCACATGCCTTCATCAGTTACTGTAACTGACCACATTTGGTTCTCATCACTGCCTCCCCTATCATGTGTTCGTCACGTTTGTGTCCCTGTATGTTCTTGTTTATGGCTTCCTCCTTTTCTTATTATCCCTTGTTGCAGTGAGAAAGGTACTTGGCCATAAAAGAAGCACTCTTCTTCCTCATAGCCTAACAAGTTCCATGAAACGTGGGAAGTTAGGACCCAATTTGAATTTAGGTAGGTAAATTAAAGTTACTTAGAAAGCACTCAGACAGATCCCACTTTGTGGTTACAGCTTGAATCTGATTGTATTTCAGTGTTTTAGAACTGACATAGAACTATCAGCATCTACAGAAAGCCTTCCATCCAAAGATCTCAAAGGACTTTACTAGCAACAATAAAGCTGGAACTATTAAGTAATATCCACTTTTCTTTTTGGATATTGTTTTCTCATTCCTCTATCTCACTCAGGCTATTAAATCACAGAATCACAGAATCACAGAATGTCAGGGGATGGAAGAGACCTCTGAAGATCATCGAGTCCAGCCCCCCTGCCAGAGCAGGACCAAAAACTAGGGCAGATCCCTCAGAAAGGCATCCAGACAGTTCTTGAAAGTTTCCAGGGAAGGAGACTCCACAACCTCTCTGGGGAGCCTGTTCCAGTGCTCTGTCACCCTCACAGTAAAGAAGTTCTCCCTCATGTTGAGGTGGATCTTCCTGTGCTCGAGTTTGAATCCATTGCCCCTTTTCCTATCACTTGGCACAAGTGAAGAAAGATTGTCCCCGCCTTCTTGACACCCAGCCCTCATGTATTTATACACATTAATTAGTCTTCTAATTCTTCCTCCCCTCAGTCTTCTCCTCTCTAGACTGAAAAGCCCAGGTCTCTTAGCCTTTTGTCATAAGGCAGGTGTTCCAGTCCCTTAATCATCCTCATAGCCCTCCATTGGGCTCTCTCAAGTAGATCCCTGTCCCTCTTGAACTGGGGAGCCCAGAACTGGACACAATACTCAAAGTGAGGTCTCACCAGGGCTGAGTAGAGCAGGAGGAGAACCTCCCTCTACCTGCTGGACACGCTCTTCCTAATGCACCCCAAGATACCATTGGCCTTCTTGGCCATGAGAGCACATTGTTGTCCCATGGATAACTTGTTGTCTACCAGGACTCCAAGGTCCTTCTCCACAGAGCTCCTCTCTGGCAGATCACCTCCTAACCTGTATTGGAACATTTTGTTGTTCCTTCCCAGGTGCAGGACTCTCATTTGCTCTTGTTGAACCTCGTTTTATTCCTCCTTGCCCAGCTCTCCAGCCTGCCCAAATCTTTTTGAATGGACACACAGCCTTCAGGCTAATCAGCCAATCCTCCCAGCTTCATGTCATCAGCAAACATGCTGAGAAGACACTCTGTCCCATCATCAAGGTAATTGATAAAGATGTTGAACTGGACTGGACCCAGAACTGATCTCTGAGGGACTCCACTAGTTACAGGTCTCCAGCAGGACTCTGCACCATTGATCACCACTCTTTGGTGCAGCCAGTTCTTAATCCATCTCGCTGTCCATTCTTTCATTCCACATATCATGAGCTTGCTCACGAGGATGTTATGGGAGACTGTGTCAAAAGCCTTGCTAAGGTCAAGGTAGACTACATCCGCTGGTCTCTCTGCATCTATCCATTTACTCACAGCATCATAGAAGGCTATCAGATTAGTCAAGCATGTTTTCCCCTTGGTAAATCCATGCTGACTACTCCTGATAACATTCTTCTCTTCCATGTGTTTCAAGATGACCTCCAGAATGAGCCGCTCCATCATTTTTTCAGGGATGGAGGTGAGGCTGACTGGTCTGTAATGTCCTGGATCTTCCTTCTTATGCTTTTTGAAGACTGGAGTGACATTTGCTTTCCTCCAGTCCTCAGGCACCTCTCCTGTTTGCTCTGATCTTTCAGAAATGATGTAGAGTGGTAGGGCGACAACATCACCAGCTCTCTCAACACTCATGGGTGCATCCCATCAGGGCCCATGGACTTGTGTACATTCAATTTGCATAACTGATCTCTGACCCACTCTTCATTGACTAGTGGAGAGTCTTCCCTCCTCCAGGCTTCCTCTCCTCTATCCAGGGTCTGAAGTTCATGAGGGCTGGTCTTAGTAAAGACTGAAGCAAAGAAGGTATTCAGCAACTCTGCCTTCTCTGCATCCTCTGTTATCAGAGCTCCCACCTCATTCAGCAGTGGGCCCACGTTTTCCCTATTCTTCCTTTTACTACTGATATATTTGAAGAAGCTCTTTTTGTTCTCTTTTACTTCCTTTGCCAGTTTAAGTTCTAAGAGGGCTTTGGCCTTTCTTGTTGCCTTCCTACATACATTGACAACGTCCCTATAGTTCTCCCAAGTGAGAAGTCCCTTCTTCCACAAACTGTAAATTTCTTTCTTCCACGAGATCTTCTTCAGAAGATCCTTGCTTATCCATGCAGGCCGTTTACCACTTCTACCTGATTTTTTATTTGAAGGAATGCACCTATCTTGGGCTTGGAGGAAGTGGTATTTAAAAATTGACCAGCTTTCCTGGGCTCCCTTTCTTTCCAGTGTCTTAGCCCATGGGACTCCTGCAAGTAGATCTTTGAAGAGTCCAAAGTAAGCCCTACAGAAATTTATGTATGTGATTTTATTTTCCTTTAAAAGCTTCATGAACCTTATCTACCTGACTTAGAGTTTATTTCTCTTTTCAGCATTAACTTTTTAGTATTAACTTTGATTACATGCACATGTAGCAGGACGCTCCATCTCTCAATGTACCTGCCTCAGTTACCCTCTATGATTCAACTGCTTTTATCTCTCAGTTTTGCAGGCTCAGGAAAGTGGAAACGTTCCCACGAGAAAGGGAAAGGCCTAGCAAACTCTGAGCTGGTAACAACCTTGAAGGTATAAACAGAGGGCCAAGTTGATGTTCATAACACCAGCTGCTCTCCGGTGTTGAAGAACACCGGAGCCCAGCCTAGCCACAAAGGCCTGAAATGGAGATAAAGTAATAACGAACAGATAAACAAAAGTTTGCTTGGTTGGAACTGGGCCTTCATTAATTTTTCTGCTGTTTTCCTTTTATTCTCCAATGAGCAACTTTGGAGGTATGGCTAATTGTTAAATGACAGCAGTCAATCCACTTTATTCTATAAAAGCCTGGTCCCATTTTTAACCAGGATGACTTCCATACACTTTCCCAGGAGGTGTGCTGGACCTTCTCCTCTCCAGCAGGGATGCCTGCCAGAGACACTAATTCTCGAGAATTAAGATCCAACCAAGGACACCCAGCTGTGGCCTGGCAAGAGTGAGAGATATTAAGTATTTCACTCTCTTTATTAGTAAACTTAATGTTAAGTAATCTTCCTCATTAAGTTTAAGACTGTAGAATCCTTTAAGAGTGATAACTAATATTCTAGGCCTAGTATAGAATTTGATAATAAGTAAGTTGCCAGCATTTTAATGGTTAACGTTTGTTGTTTGATTTAATTATAAGTAGTAAAATTCACTGCTAATATACCTTTTGCATTCAAACTGCACTTCTGCTCTCATCTCCCAATTTCCCTACACTTTTGCTGTACTTTTGGCTTGTATCTCGAATAGTTAAGACCCCAATGTCATATGCAATAAATCTTGGTTGGTGCATGTACGTCTTGTCTGCTGTCCGTTCCTTCCGGGACAGCACAAAAATGCACAAATACCATCTAAAATACTACCTCATTCCACTGGATTCTTTCTATCGTAAATCAATAATCTCAACGGGATAATAACCATGAAGAAACGCAAACCTAAAGAAATAATTTAGGAAATATAAAAAGAGTGTCAGTGTGCTTATTCTGTTATGGCCAAGGAAAGGCAAAGCTGATCAGACTGCTGACTACAGTCTAGCCGAGGGTTATAATCCCCATTTCATCAGGTACATTTAAAAAACTGTTTCCCATTCCTCTAAAGCAGCTTTGCACATGTCACAGCACAAATTAGTGAAGTCTAAGTTTCAGCTCAAGGCTCCATGTGTCATTTAATAGCATACACTTGCTAGCTAGAGCCAAGAAGCAAGCTTCCATCAGGGACCCTGAAACCCTTCATTTACATAAGAATGGGAAGTTAATTGTGCTACAGATATTTCGGCTTCCCCAAGGAATTCATTAGGCATGCTGAACTTGCTGAGAATATAACTTAACTGTCATTTCTAGGAAATCAGGGAAATTCAAGTTCAGAAATATCAGCAAGGGGAAGTAAAAGAAATTGTTTAATATTAATTTGATTCAAATCTTTCTGGACTGTGTCTGGAATACCTACTACAGTCTGATTTCTAGAGTTATTTTCTAAATATTATTTACTTATAATAACTATTTCTTTGTTTCTCAGTGCTGGATGCTGAGCTGGTTTTGTTATTTGACAAGAGGATTTATAATTACATTTACCCCTGAGGGACTAAAAAAAAGAGACTGGGTGTCATTTTGTCCTCATATACACGTCACTGTGAGCAAGTAAGTATTCAGGGTATTTATACAGAAGTGCAAAAAATTATTCAAGACATATATTTTAGTCTTAAATTCGTAAAAATATAACATTTCAAATATCCTTACAGGTAACATGCAATCTCCAGCAATGGGTTGTAGCATTTCCTATAATAAAAAAACTGTCTGATTCTAAAGACAAACCACCCTATGAGGCCTGTGTTCAATTTTAAAAGCTAGAAGAGTTTCCAGTGTAGCAACTTCTTTTTTTTCTCATAAATAAGCCTTTTTTTCTCCCCAAACCTCTTTTTTTTTGTGACTCTGTATTAGACAAAACAAAAAATATTTATTTATTGAAAGGGGGGATATACTTGTGAGTTACAGGCATTTTAGTTAATTCAAGAAACTCGGTATTTTTAGAGGTTTTAAGATTTTTTTTTTCTGGAGAAACCAATAGGGAAAATTTTAAAGCTTATTATTTATTATCTATTCTGACAGAGAGACAAATGAAGAACAAAATTGCTAACTCATCACATCATGTGAATTGTGGGATTACAAGGATGGAATTCAAACCACTCCACATTGTCTTCATTTGCCAGTGTACAGATAACTCTGAAGTTATTCATCTAGCTCAGTGCTAGCACATTCAAAGAAAGCATATTGGAGAAACTTGAACCCCAGCTCTAGATTTGGTTATATTTAAGTTGGGGATGTCATAGGGAATTAATAAGTTTTATAATTTTATTAAGAAACCCAAACCACCAAAAAACAGCTTCTCCAAAAAAATAAAAACAATAAAACCCCCTAAAGTCTTATACTGCAACATAATTTTTGTTATGTTTTCAAATAAGCTTTAAAAAAGCTTATAACAAAACTGACATGAAAGTTAATCTTAGGAGAACACAATTTCAAAATTATCATCCTTTCCAAGCTTTGCCCTAAGTTTTGAATATGTAAATACCATTTGTTACCGTACTACAATGGTCTTAAATACACCATTGAACCTTCCACATAGATGATGTATTTATCTTATGTAATAGGCTGAAGTACTTTCTGTGCTTCTTTTTTAGTCTGAAATGGGTTTGGCAGTACAAGTCAGACCCCAGTGGATATATGTTAGCAGCATGTGTGTCTGTGGCAATTAAGGCACAGACTCCATCGTGATTCCCAAGCGGAGACCTTTATGCAGGCTTAAACATTCGTATAGTCTACTTACCTATTGCAAGCGATGAGGACATTTCATAATATTGACATTGCTTAGTAACAGTCCATTCTGTTTTCAACATTTAGTTTCTTCTTCTGCCTTCTCTGTTCACCAGCTGCTTCTTGAGATATAGGCCGTGGGACACCAGCTTGTTTACTGATCCCACGGTTTGCTCCAGGATGAGGCGAGCAGAGCAGAGGTGCTTGCAGCGCATCCACCAGCCTCAGGAACATTGTATTTCAGGCTGTGTGTTCCCACATGTGTCCATTCAAGTACAATTCAATGCAAATCTCGCCTCTCCTCAGAGAAAGCAATATATTCTTAACAAATAAATTACAGGATGATATGCCATGAATGCATTGTGCTTTATTTCCTAGTTAAATTAAAAATAAAATTACTTTGCAGCATAAGAGCTATCACATCCTACGCCAGTTCATATAAGAAATTAATAGCGAATGTTTTTTTCTCTCATTACGCTTATTTATATATACATTATATCAAAAATATTTATATTTATATACATCAAGAAGTCTTTACCTGTTGCCATTTAGCTTTATTTTGTGTATGCTCATTCACTGATGATAGTAGCAATTTATTACTGTTATTCCGTGCAATAAAATTTGACTTTTTTTAACAACTGATGAGACATCAGCTTAAAACTATGTATTTGTTATGTTGGGTTTCTTTGCAGAGAATTCTACACTGATTATTTTTTATCAGCAGACTTATAGTATTATAACTGTCATTTTAAAGGAGTTATAGGCAATCATGATGTTAAATTGACAGACTGTTAATAACCCTAAAATAATTCACAAAAACTTGAAGACTTTTTTGTTGCAACTAATTGGTTCTCTTGCCATTTAATCTCTGACAATGCATGCACAAAGGTGTGTGTGTGTACATAATGAGTGAGGAGGAAAGTAAGTTGAAGGTCAAGTACAAGGTCCTGAATATGTGTCGGGGCAATTCCAAGCACAATTACAGGCTGGGCAGAGGAATGGATTGAGAACAGCCCTGAGGAAAAGGACTTTGGGGTGTTGGTTGATGAAAAGCTCAACATGAGCCAACTGTGTGTGCTTGCAGCCCGGAAAGCTGACTGCATCATGGACTGCATCAAAAGAAGCATGGCCAGCAGGTCAAGGAAGGTGATTCTCTCTTTCTACTCCACTGTCATGAGATCCCACCTGGACGACTGCGTCCACTTCTGGAGCCCCCAGCACAGGAAGGACAAGTAGCTGTTGGAGGGCCATGAAGATGATCAGACAGCTGGAGCACCTCTCCTGTGCAGACAGGCTGAGAGAGTTGGGGTTGTTGAGCCTGGAGAAGAGAAGGCTCCAGGGATACCTTATAACCAGTCTCCTAGTACCAGACGGGGGCCTACAGGAAAGCTGGAGAGGGACTTTTTACAAGAACATGCAGTGATAGGACAAATGGTAATGGATTAAAATTGGAAGACATTAGGAAGAAATTCTTCAGTGTGAGGGTGGTGAGACACTGGAACAGGTTGCCAGGTATGTGTGGATGCCTCCTCCCAGGAAGTGTTCAAGACCAGGTTGGATAGGCCTTTGAGCAAGCTGGTGTAGTGAGAGGTGTCCCTGCCCATGCAGGGGTGTTGGAACTGGATGATCTTTAAGGTCCTTTCCAAGCCAAATAATTCTATGATTCTATGATAATACTTATTGTAATATTACATTTCTGAATTATATTTTTGTCATAAACCCTATTATACTGATAAATCAAGTGTGTCGTGTACATTTTAATATTTCAAATACATTCTTTATTTCTATGAACCTAAATAGGGTGTCATGCTATAACGCTGGGCCGGCAATTAAAGTAATGACAGATTGCTCTCTATTAACCACCCTTTTCCCCCAGTAGGAAAGGGAGAGGGAATAAGGGACAAAGACCTATAGGTTGGAAACTAAACTACACAGCTTTAATGAAACAGTGGTGATGAAAATACTGAAATATATACAAAAATATACAAAAATATATTTTAAAAAACCCTAGTATGCCCCCTCCAATAAAACTCACATCACCTAGGAAAGTCCTGGACTCAACTCCTGGAGTCAGTAGCAGATGAGAGCTGTGTGCAAGAACGCATGGGTTCAGGAGCACATGGATCATGAGCAAAGGCAGACTCCGTTCTGACTCTGGAGCATGAGCCATTTTTCATAACCAAGCAGTGGCCTTGGCTCTGCATACCATTATCCATCAGTAATTGTAAACATCAAGTGTTATCAATCCTAGAAGCAGACACTGACTGAAAAACATGCCGTTAATTTGAGCAACTGCAGCTGCTTGGAAGATACTTCACTGAAGAATAAAATAACTAGAAAGAAAATTGGTTCTATCCTGGCTCAAACCAGGACATAGGGGTATCTGCAGTAAAATAGATAGAGTGAAACAGAGTAAGATACTGCTGGTATTGATTCAAACAAAAGAAGGAATTACTGGATAAATCTATTTGAAAAAAAAAAATAATTCAGGCTGAATTAAGGCAGAAAATGCAGTGCAAGAACAAGGAAAGCCCAAAATAATGCACAGCACATCTGTTCCTTAAAGCAGACATAGAAGTTATTGAAAACTTCCTTAACTTCTCTTTAAGAAGGTGTGGAGGCCCACAATACTGCCTATTCCATTCTTCTTTCTACTTATATTTAGTGTATCTCTATTTAGATATAGACATATTTGATCCTTAGATAGAAGAGAGTAACTTTACTGTCTTCCAGCATCTTCAGACAGTTACACAGTAAAACCCAATCCCTATACACTAATCCAGATCTGTAAAATAGAAACTGCAAAATATTGAAACACTTTTCCATGTCATGACATAAAATTATTACAAATCTATGTCAGTGTGGAATTATGAGTTTTAATACATCGTATGTTTTATGCATTCAGTATTTATTGATGAAAATTATGCAAAATAATCAACATTTCTTAAAAATTAAGAAAAAAATTATTTCATATTAAAATAGTTTTAAAATTACTCCTTCTTTTGAAGTAACCAGTCAATCAAATTTGCAAAAGCACAGTTGACAGCCCCCAAAATTGATCATTTCTTTAGTTATACAATGGCAGGGCAAACTATTTTTTCTGTTCTACAGGTAGACACACTGTTTTGATGATGGATGACATATTTTCCTTGAAAGAATAGCTCCAAGCAATTTTTAAAGACCCTATGCCTATTCTGTCTCAACAGAATCACATTAGCGTTACTTTTTTTTTTTTTTTGTATTTGTGTTGATGTTGCATTGGAAATTGTACATCTCTGTACACAACGACATAATTATAAAGCTTTATGTGAAAAGTAAGATTATATGCACAAGGCATTTCTTCTGTACGCACAGGGTGACTTCCACTGAGCTACTGCTGAAATGGGTTAAAATAAGTCACTAATTTATACTTAATATTGTTGCTCTGGTACCAGGAATACTGATGAAAAATGGTGAGAAAGATAAAGTGTTCTTAAACAGCAGTCACTGTGAGTGATTTTTTTTATTTCTATGACTATACCCTTCTTGAATTAATGTATTTTATTATATTACACATCTTGTTATTCCTGTGGTTAGATTACTTCATTATTTTTTCATATTACTTTTCCATGTTGTGCAACAGCTTGATCTCTGAAGATAGTTATTTTTTCAGCTGTATTCCTCATATGCCTCTAATGTCAAACCCAAGTCACCTCTATAGCAGTACCTTCAAGGACTTAGGTTCTTGTAATCCTTCCTCCTCTACAACAGTCAGCATAAGTAGGTTCTGACAACAAATGTTTGGATTAAGTATTAAAACCTGAAATAAAATACACTCCTTGTTTTGTATTTATACTCTTTGGCCAGTGAAGTTCCAAATATTTATTAGAAACATGAAAGTAATTCTCATTATATAAATAGGCAAGTGCAAATCTGTGAAAAGACTCCCAGTTTAGGTCTAAGTTAAAATAATGCTGTTGTAAATCTATCCCACAAAGTTATTTTCCTGTGTTTATTTTACACCCAAAAAAGACATCAATAGCTCTTAATCCCTAAAGCTCTGTTTGATTTGTACACAAAAACAATAAACTAGGATAAGATAATTATTTTAATAAAGAAAGCTCAAATCTTCTGGCTAAGAAATACTAAATAAATGGTATAAGCATAAATCTCCTCCTTGTTTAATTAGATTGTTCTGTCTTGTTCTACTTTCCTAACCAGAAACTTTCTTCATTTGAAACTTCCCGTTTTTGAACAGTCCCCAAAATGCTGAGTGCATCTGTACTGATTAATATAGGAAAAACAAGGGGCAAGTTTAAGAACTGGACTCCTTATTTTCTATGCTGCTTAACTGTTAGTTTGTGCCCTAGTTCTGGTGCGGATTGCAACAAAAATCTGCCTAACAATTGTCCTATACAAACAGTCCTTAAGGTTAATGGGTGTAAGAAGTTCTGTAACATCATCTTTTGAGTACCCTTCTGTCTTTCTTCCAATTTTCACTTAATAACACAGAAAGGCCAAATGGGAAAGTTATTGGAAAAAAACCTAATGTTCAGTGGTTGTGTGAATAAAATATGATCTTTTCAAACTATACTATCCTTGATTAAAAATCAAAATGAATGTATAAAAATGTGTAAGAAAAATACTTGACAGAAAAGAAAGTCTTTTGACAAGTAGAAAAGAAATATGTTTTATGAATAAACACTAATTTATAATTGAAAATTAATTAATATATAATACTGTAAGCATCTGTATAAACAATGATTATTCATTCATATAAAATTAATACTAATTTGTTTTACAAAATTATTTAAAACATCAGACTGCACAGCTGTAGTGGAAAAAACTGAAGAAAGAGTCCAAAGATATTTCATTAGAAAATTTCAGTCTCTCTTCAATGAAGAATCATTTAATACGATGTCAAATATACAAGAAATCAATTACTAGAAAAAATAAATGCAACTTCATGTCTGAATACTCTTTTAACTAAATGAACAAGTAATGATGATGAATCTATAGAAATGCTGTGTTGAAACAGAGAGCTTTGTATGTAAATTACAGAACTCTTTTGTTGTCATTATTTTTTTCAAGGAAATAAAGGGGAAAGAGGAGCATTAGAATGATTACTCCAGAGATTAAGCTTGGGTCATATTTTGAAGTAAAGATTCATGTTACTGATAACACAACTGTGAATGCTAGAGAAAAAGCTGACAAATAAAGAATAAAAGGGAAGAATGAAAAAGAATATTTCTATTATTTTAAAACTGAATTTGCAATGACACTTTATTTAATAAGAGTTTTTAATATATCTGAAATACCAAACTACACAGAGGAGACAAAGAGGTGTGACAAACCATATTGTGGTTTACTTACTCCCTTGGCTGTTTGTTGGTTCTATTTTATTCTCAAAAAAACTGCAGTATTTGTTTTACTTATATTATAGAGAAAATAAGGACCGTCTTCTATTTTGACCAGCTAGAATAAGCATGTTGTCTATGTTATCTGTTGTTACGAAAAGCCAAGTATTTTGAATTCTGACAGGAGTATATTAGTCTTTAAAGTTCATTATTACTTGATAGAAAGTGTGTGTATTGCATGTATTTCTTTAATACACTCCTCTTTAAGGTTGTTTCTAGGAAGCAGTGAAAATTAAAATGATGAGACGGATAAAAAAGAATTAGGAACCTAAATTTTGATGTTTACATTTTATATGAAATACTGAAGATGGTTTCTTCAGTTCTGGCTGGACCTGGAGGCACTTTTTGTGGGCACATTTTCATATGTAGGCCTTTAGTCTTTGTCTACATTGCTAAAAAAAAAGCACAAAGAACTCTAAGCAGTAGACCCAAGTTATTGTTACCCTGTGCCTCTCGTCTGCTCTGAGTCCTTCTGGATTGCTCCATCTGTCTCTCTCAAAAGTAAAATCTAGACACATTTATTGAGACAGCTTATTGTATTTACAGTTTCAGAAAGTGGTACAGATAACACTGCACGAATTTTAGTCTCCTGTAAACTAGTGAACCCACATCTGCACTCACAAACATCTCTTCTGCCTTGAGACCACTCTCAAAATGTATACTCAGCATGTATACTCAATTTCATGTTGCAAAATACTATTCACAGCAATACCGTCCTCAGAATATTTCATAAATATTGAAGAGAGCACACAAAACATGGTGATTGTGTATTAGGTCACCTATATTATCACAGAGGTGGCCCAAACACAGCACTACATACTATGAATTCAACTAGTTTGCTTTAGAGGTTATTAATCCCAAATTGTCTGAAAATAAGCCTGATTACTCCTTGGCTTCAGAACTATGGATATGTTCTGGGTATTCCTTTTTTTTTTAGAACTGTAGATGCAGCCTTAAAATGCAATTGATAAAATAGATGTTGAGCACAGTGGAACTGAAGGCTTATTAGTATGGGCTTATTAGGTGAGATATTTAAGTCTTTGTGTGTTGTGAAATGACACTTGGATAATGCAATTTCCTTCTCTAAAACCTTCCTTGTACAGTAAATGTTGTCCTGTGAATATATTCTTATATCTTGCTATACCAATATATGTAAGAGATACTTATCTTCCATATAAATGCTACACATTCAGACAAAAGTCATAGAGACAGACCTTTGTTTCAGTTTCCCACACACTTTAATTGTTAGTGACACCTTTTGGTATCCCAACTAACATTCAGCTGCTGTTCCAGAATAACATTGATCAAACTTGTGTGTTCTGGTTTAAATATTAAAGGTGAATCCCAAACAACCAGAGGACAGAATTGCTCTCTATTATGCCCCACCTCCTTCCTCCCAAGGGAAGATAGAAAGGGGAATAAGAGACTTCAACTTTGGAAATTGAAACTAGAAACAAGTTTACTATAACACATGGAAAAAAGGGTAAAACGGATGGGGGGGAGGGGGGGTGGAAGCGAGTAAATATTTATATACAAATATACAAAACCCATCTCGATGATGGCAGGGATATGGGAAACCCAGGGCCACGCCAAGAGAGGTCTACTGCTCCTCAAAGCACCCGATGTAGTTGGATTCTGGAGCGAGCACATGGGAAGCCGAAGGAAACCAGCAGCACACCCGGCAGCGGAAGAGCAGTAGGAGGAAGGAGAGAGTGGCTTCCAGCTCTGCTGGCTTTATAGATTGTGACAGGAAGTGGGTGGCAATACTGACCCCTGCCAGTCTCTCAGGGTGCTAAGGGCCCCCTCTCTCTCCGATAGGTGTCCAACACAGTGCCGGGGTCTCCCAAACTGTAACACTTGTGGCATTTTTTTCTGGTCCCAGATGGATATCTTGAATCACAGAATCACTCTGGTTGGAAAAGACCTTTAAGATCATGAAGTCTAAATGCCCTAAGGTACACCAGTGTTAATAGATGTGAATGTAAAATCAGTTTAATTGAGCCATAAGCATCTGGTTTAACACATTTAGAACTACCCTTTCAGGTCCACTGGCAACCCTAGCTTCATCTGCTTTAAGTATAGTTGAAGATCTAGGTGGCATTAGGTTGAGGAAGAGATGGCATGGACATAGACAGATATAACTTAAATGTCCTGAACTGAAACTGAGTGACACCTGAAGTACCTCCAAGATTGATGCAGCTCCAGACTGCCACAGCATCAAAGCCCTTCCTTGAGATGCACAGGTGAATGGGCTACTTGCCGATCATCTGCTCCTCAAAACTTATCCAACGCATTACCCAGTGTATAGAATCATAGAATATGCTGAGTTGGAAGGGACCCATCAGGATCATCGAGTCCAACTCCTGTCCCTGTGTTGGGCACCCCTAGAATCACACCATGGGCCTGAGAGCATCATCCATAGTTTCCGGGGTCATCCTTCTTGCCCTTCTTGAACAACATTAGCCAGTTTCCAGTCAACTGGAATGTATGGTAACACTAAATACATGTCAGGACACAGTCCAGATTTCTAAGACTTTACTCCCTGTTTGCTAGTTGAAAGACCCTGATGAAGTCAATTGATAAGATTAATCAGCCAGGTTGAGTGGATTTACCACAGTAAATTTGGCTGTAGACTTCACAGAAGATAAAATATACTTGTCAGATAAAGTTCATATGAAAATGATGAAAAACAGTTTGGCTTACAGAAATTTGATAGACTCTTTATAAAATAGTGATTAATCTGAATTTCAGAAAAATACGAATTGCATTTTGTCATATAATCCGTGCTGAATCAAAATGTAGATACTGAGCAGAAAGACCCTGTAGAATATTTTAAAGGATACTATTTTCTACCAAGTCATTGAAGAAATTTGCAGGTCCTTCAAATATTTCGTTCGAAAAATTAGAATGACCTGATGCCACTATTACTTCAGCAAATTTACTCAAAGATATTGCAAATGTCATTGAGTCTTGTTTAAAAAAAAAACAGAAAAGAAATACAAAAACACACACACCTACAAACATAAAGAACTGTGTCTTCCTTACTTCATGTATAGTATTAATTGAAAGGCACCAATAGAGAAAGTATGTAGAATTCTTTCAGTTTTGGGGGGGTGCTTTATATCGTTGTCTGAGATGTTATATAATAGGTTAGGTGACTAAATTAGGAAATTTTATTTCAGACTTTATTTTTACGAATGTGGCCTGACTCAGTACATAGAATTTAGATCAGAGAAATTCAAATTTAATGGTCTCTCTTTCAGTTATTAAAAATCTAGAATTCTAAATCCTGAACCATTTTGAAGGTTTTTCTTCCAGTAAAGTTATGCTTAATGTTAGGTGACAAAATACATAGATTTTGAGCCAAAAAATAGTTTTATTTCTTAATAAAAATGCTTTATCTGCCTCTGCACTTATACGGTAAAAGTTTTTGCACTTGGAAAAATAAAATCCAGTCTATCTAATGAAGTGCAGAAAGGTGAGGGTTTTTTTCTTTTTTGTTCGTAGGTTCTATTCTTATCTACTTCAACTAGAATCTTTGATGCACTGATATATTTTTTCAGTGCTGCATTTTAAAGTGATGGGAACACAAATTCAAATATTGAAGATTATATAAGATTAATGAATATCCCTATTGCTATGTACAGCTTTTAGATTTCCAGCTCTGGCAAGGAAATTCATAAGCCCAAGGCAGAACAATAAAACTTCCTGAATATTAGATATGGACAGGTTAGGCAGCAGATACTATAATAGACAGAATTCTAAGCTCTTTAGAAACTAGGTTACAAAAATGTCTGGGGAGAAGAATAAAACTTAAATTTTGCCTTTTTTTTTTAATTTATATGGCTACTTGCACTTCTGAGTTTGTATGAAGCTGAAGTTCATAGCACAAAAACTCACACATAGAAACTAAGAGCATCTCTTTGGAAATGAAGTAGTGGCTGAATGTTTTTTTGAAAACACAATTACTGGGAGAGGCAGTCTGAAACATAGCCTTTCTCATAATGCCCTAAATTGGAAAGGTCTCTGCAGGTATTCAAATCACATCAAAGGGATCAGGATTAGCAGGCACACCAACATAAGTGACATTTAGGCTTTCTGTCACTGACCACCTCATCAGGAAGGAGTAGTAGATGAGGTCATTTTCAGACAATGGGAAGAAACCTCAGGTTTGCATGAGCTGGTATTCATGAAGGACTTTAACAACCCCAAGATCTGCTGGAAGGACAACACAGCAGAGTACAAGCTATCCAGGATGTTTCTTTAGAGCACTGATGACAACTTCATGACACAAGTGATGAAGGAACTGAGGAAGGCAGAGGGTGTGATGGACCTGATATTAGCAAACTCGTTGGAATCTGAAGATCACGTTGGTTTGGTTGCAGTGATCACGAGATAGTGGAGTTGAAGATCCTGTAAAGAGGGATCAGAATAAAAAATTGGATCCCAGATGTGGACCCTGGAGAGAAGAAAGGACTAAGATACTAGGCTGACATTCAAAGAGCACCTATTCCAAGCACATAAGTAGTCCATCCCAACAAGATGGAAAGCTAAGCAAAAATGGCAGGGGGCCTGTGTAAAGGTTCAAGGAGGAGAAAAAGGGGTTTGAGCAGTTAACCCTCCCCTTTTTTGGTTTTACTTGATACCTGTTGAACCCCCCCATGGGTAGTACACACTCTCGCTCAGAAAGGACAAATGAGGACACTGAGTGAAGGTTTCTATGTGTCGTTGCTTTATAGACAGAACACGGGTGTACAAATGTAAATATAATGCAAGCCACAGGTAGTGCAAAAGAGAGGGAGAAGATTATTGTAATAAAGGAAAATGATTTGGAGCACGTCGCAGTTCCCCCTCGGAGGGGTCGTCGTTGTGCATGTGAGAAAGGGCCACCCACTACCCCCAGGGAGAGAAAACCCTATAGGAAACAGGAAAGATTTGCAGAGGGGGTTCTTACACTCCCGGCTGGTTGAATGTGGCGGCAGCGGCGGCTCCTGGGCGAACTCCAGCGGCTGGTGATCGGCGTTTAGCAGCCAGACAGGCTGGAGAGCAGCAACACGCACCATGTGGGCGGCAGCGGCGTGGCAGCGCTTATGGCTCAGGCGGTGGCGCACGGCGGTGCTGGATGCTCGGGCGTCGGCGGCAGCGCTCGGGCGGCTCGGGTAGCGCTCGGGCGGTGGAATGTGGCAGCGCTGGGTGGTGGCAGCTCAGCTTTTCTTGGCTCAGGCTTGGCTCCGGTACGCTCCAGTACAAGCTCCGGTCAGTTCGGGTGTTGCTCGGGCGGGTCTTCGGCTCCGGTCGGCTTGGATCTCTTCCTCTCTTCTTTGGGAGCAAGCAAGATCTCAGCTCTCTGCTCTTTTAAGAGCAGTAGGATTTCAGTCCTCAGCTCCCTCGGGTTCCACGAGGATCCAGCAGCAGAGTGGCGTGCCCTTAGGCTACCAGTGATCTCCCTCTCACTCAACAGAAGCAGAAGCCCCCCCCTACCATCCGGGGACTTCCATCAGGTTAGCGTGACCCAGTGCACAGCCCCAGGTGCTGCAATGCATTGTCCATCTGCATGCCAGCCCTGGCCCAGCCAATCTTGAGTCCCAGAACAGACTGCCCCCCAGGCAAGCAGGCCCCCTCCCCGAGAAGCCTGGTTCCTGGTGCCACAGGTACAAACAGTGCAGGAGTGGTGTCTCTTTAGTCTCCCTTATATGGTGAAATAGTTTTATGGGAGGCATATTTTCTGTGGTAAGGGGCACAATCCTTACAGCCTGCATGGAGGAAAAGTGATTTCCTGAAAAAATTCAAATGTAAAAAGGAAGCATGAAAGAGGTGGAAGCAGGATCAACTGACCTGAGAAGAAGAGAGATGCCCTGTTTGACCTTCTCTTGTCTATGAAAACTGAACCTCATCTGGAGTAGAATTTGGCAAGGAACATGAAGCGCAACAATGAAGGTCTCTAAAGATGTATCAGCAGCAGAAGAAAGAAGTATGTGGGCCAGCAGAAGAATGGGACAAGAAACCTAGACACAAAGGACATGGAAGACG
This sequence comes from Hemiprocne comata, assembly GCA_020745705.1. Classification (NCBI taxonomy): domain Eukaryota; kingdom Metazoa; phylum Chordata; class Aves; order Apodiformes; family Apodidae; genus Hemiprocne; species Hemiprocne comata. The sequence continues at coordinate 178,503,997 of CM036586.1, forward strand.
AAGGTAGTCAATGCTTTTTTTGTCTCAATCCTTAGTGATACAAACAGCCTTCAGGAATTACAGGCTTCTGAAATCACTAGGAAACACCTTGGCAGTAGAGGATCAGTTTAGAGAACTTGTGAAAACTGGACATGAAGAGGATCATGACAAATTATGAGATGCATGAGTGCTGAGGAGCTGGGCAATGTAATTGCAAGTACATTCTCTATCCTTGGAAATGTCATTGTAATTCAGGGAAGTTCCTGAAGATTGAGAAAAGCGTATGTCTCTCCTACTCTCCTACTGGGATGACTTATGAGGAGCGGCTAAGGTCACTTGGATTGTTCAGCTTGGAGAAGAGGAGGCTGAAGTGTGACTTCATTGCAGTCTATGGCTTCTTCATGAGGGGAAGAGACAGGGCAGGTACTGATTTCTTCACTCCTGTGACCAATGACAGGACTCCAGGAAATGGCAGAAAGCTGGAGGTTTGGGTTGGATATCAGGAAAAGATTTTTCACCCAGAGGGTGGTTGAACACTGGAACAAGCTCCCCAGGGAAGTGGTCACAGCACCAAGCCTGCCTGAGTTCAAGAAGCTTTTGGATGATGCTCTCAGGCCCTTGGTGTGATTCTAGGGGTGCCCAACACAGGGACAGGAGTTGGACTCGATGATCCTGATGGGTCCCTTCCAACTCAGCATATTCTATGATTCTATGATATTTTCAAGAATGGTGAGAAGAAGAATCCAGAGAACTACAAGGCTTATCAACCTCATCTGAGTTGCTGGGACAATAATGGAGGAAATAATCTTGGAAACCCTTTCCTATTTGGAAGGACAGGAAAGCAATTTGGAGTAGTCAGTAGGGATTTATGAAGGGTAATTAAAGCTTAAAAACCTAATAGCCTTCTATGACAAGGTGACTGGATTGGTGGTAAGGGAACAATAATGAATGTTGTTTGGCTTGGCTTTAGCAAGCCTTTTGACACTGTCTCCCCTAGCATCTCATAGGCAAACTGATGAAGTATGAAATATGTAAATGGACAGTGAGGTAGACTGAAACCTCACTTGAGCTTCCAGGCTCAGTGTCTTTTGAACAACAGCCGAAAATCCAGTTGGAAACCAGTAACTATTGGTGTGCCTCAGGAGTCAGTACTGATGGCATTACTGTTTAAAGTCTTTATTAACAATTTGGATGATGGGACCAAGTGCACACTCAGAAAATTTGGAGATCATACAAAATTGGGAAGAGTGGCTGTCATACTGAGAAAATTGGGAATTTCTCAGCCTGGAGAAAAGAACACTCAGAGGGCATCTTATCAGTGTTTATCAATTGGGAAGGTGTGAAGAATAGGGAGCCAGGCTCTTCTCAGTAATCATAGAATATTAGAATCATTAAGATTGGAAAAGACCTTCAAGATTATTGAGTCCAACCCTAATCCAACTACCACAACCACTAAACTATATTCTGAAGCACCACATCTAAATGCTTCTTGAACACCTGTAGGAATGGTGACTCCACCACCTCCATGGGCAGCCCATTCCAATGCCTCACCACTCTTTCAGTAAAGCAATTTTTCCTAATATCCAACCTAAACCTCCCCTGGCACAACTTAAGCCCATTTCCTCTCATCCTATTGCTAGTTACTTGGAAGAATAGACCAACACTGGCCTCTCTAGGCTAGGCCTGCACTCTCCACCTTGGGAGTGGCCAGTTTGTCAATCCATATGGAGCTCCTGAGGTACAATGCTGCTGTGCAGACCCCAGGCTGTGGAAGGTGCCTGAGCCATTCTCTTGTGCGTGAGATAAAGGGAAAGGCTGCCTGCAAAGTCTGTGAGCAGGTGAATGACCTCTTGCAGCAGATAGCTGAGCTGCAAGACACAGCGAGGAGGCTGCAGAGTATCAAGGAGGCAGAGAATGAGCTGGATGGTGAGATTCGTGCCCTTACTGCCAAGGACACACAGCCTGTGCCCAGTCAGCCAAATACTCCCTCACTGTGAGAGACGGACCTAATTGCCATCACCAAAACATGGTGGGATGGAACTCAGGACTGGAATGCTTCAATAGATGGCCACAAGCTCTTTAGAAGGGATAGGCAAGGAAGGAGAAGAAGTGGGGTGGCTCTATACATCAAGGAGAGCTTGGATTGTATAGAGTTCAATAATAGTGATGACAATGCAGGATGTTTATGGGTAAACATAAGGGGGAAGGCAAATAAGGCAGATATCCTGTTGGGTGTCTGCTACAGACTGCCCAACCAGAATGAGGAAGCAGATGAAACATTTTTCAGACGGCTGGCAGAAGTTTCAAAATCATCAGCCCTAGTTCTGGTGGGGGACTGCAATCTACTGGACATCTGCTGGAACAACAACTCTGCCACAAGCAGGCAGGCTAGGAGGTTCCTCAAGTTTATGGAAAATAACTTCCTAACACAGGTGGTAAGTGAGCCTACCAGGGGAGGTGCCTTAGTGCACCTGCTGTTCACTAACAGGGAAGGAGCGGTGGGGTTGTGGAGGTCAGAGGCTGTCTTGGCTTTAATGACAATGAAATTCTCAATACTTAGTGAAATAAGGAGAGGGGTAACCAAAACCTTCACTACGGACTTCCGGAAGGCAGACTTCAGCCTATTTAGAAAACTGGTAAAGAGATTCCCTTGGGAGTTTGTTCTGAGGTGCAAAGGACTCCAGGAAGGCTGGATGCTCTTTAAGAAGGAAGTCTTCAAAGCACAGTAGAAGGCTGTCCCCATGTGTCATAAAATGAACTGTCAGGAAGAAGACCGGCCTGGCTGAACAGGGAGCTTTTTCTGGGACTCAGGGAGAAAAAGAGAGTCTACCACCTTTGGAAGGAAGGGCAGGCAAGTCAAGATGAGTACAGGGAGCTTGTGAGGATATACAGAGAGAAAATTAGAAGGGCAAAAGCGCAGCTGGAGCTCAATCTGGCCACTAGCATAAAGGACAATAAAAAAAATGTTTTACAAATACATCAACATCAAAAAGAGAACCAGGGAGAATCTCCATCCCTTATTGGATAAGGGGGTTAACATGGCAACCAGGGATGATGAAAAGGCTGAGATACTTAATGCCTTCTTCGCCTCCATCTTTAATAGTCAGACTAGCTGCCCTCAGGATACTCAGCCTCCTGAGCCACAATATAAGGATGGAGAGCAGAATAACCCCCCCCATAATCCAGGAGGATGCAGTTAGAGACCTGCTGCAGCACCTAGACACTCAAAAGTCTATGGGGCCAGATGGGATTCACCCGAGGGTACTGAGAGAGCTGGCAGAGGAGATTGCCAAGCCTCTCTCTATCATCTAGCAACAGTCCTGGATAACAGGGGAGGTCCCAGTCCACTGGAGGCTTGCCAATATGACACCTATTTACAAGAAGGGCCTGAAGAAGGATCCTGGGAACTACAGGCTTGTCAGCCTGACTTCAGTACCAGCGAAAATCATGGACAGGCTCAACTTGCATGCACTCACATGGCAAGTACAGGACAGCCATGGGATCTGGCCCAGCCAGCATGGGTTCAGGAAAGGCAGGTCCTGCTTAACTAACATGATCTTCTTCTATGATCAGGTGACCTGCCTGGTGGATGAGGGAAGAGCTGTGGACGTTGTCTCCTAGGGAAGCTGGTGGCACATGGCATAGACAGGTACACTCTCTGCTGGGTAAAAAACTGGCTGGCTGGCTGAGCCCAGAACGTTGTAGTGCATGGAGTTGGATCAAGTTGGCAGCTGGTCACCAGTGGTGTCTCCCAGGGCACAGTTTTGGGTCCAGTCTTGTTCAATATCTATATTAATGACCTAGATTAGGGGATTGAGTGCTTCCTAAGTAAGTTTGCAGATGACACTAAGCTGGGTGGAAGTGTTGACTTGCTTGAGGGTACTGGCTGGTTCATGTTCAGCTGACCATCCACCAGTACTCCCATATCCTTTACCACCAGGCTGCTTTCTAGCCACTCTTCCCCAAGCCTTTAGCGATGCTTGGGCTTATTGTGACCAAAGTTGCAGGACTTGGCACTTGGTCTTGTTAAACTTCATCTCGTTGACCTCAGCCCATTGATCTAACCTGTCCAGATCTCTCTGCAGTGCCTTCCTACCCTGGAGCAGATCAACACTCCCTCTCAATGCTGTTTTGTAATTGTAATTTTCGTAATTGCTCAATTGTAATGTCCTGTGACAGGACAAGAGACAATGAACACCAACTGAAACAGGTAAAGTTTTGTCTGAACTTGAGATGAGGATGGCTAAATGCTGGAATAAGTTGCCCAAAAAGGTTGTCTATTTTCCATCTTTGAAGAAACTGAAAACATCACTGGCTGTGGTCCTGGATAACTTGCTCTGGCTGATGCTTTTAGAACAGGGTTGTTGGACTAGACAATCTCCTGAGATCCCTTCCAGCCTCCAATATTCTATGATTCTGTCAACAACTTCCAAAAAATGTGAATCACCTAGCCAAAGATTAGGCTATCTAAGAGAAGTCTCCTCCATCCCTTGGTGTGTTCTTGTTGCCTTTGGGCTATTCTAATGAAAAACATTTAAGTATGTTATGTCTGGATGAAAAAAAGAAGTAAAAGCAACATGACTGCCTTTAGGAGCATGAACAGGGTCCAATTCACAACACTGCTTATACATCATATTCAATCGTTATAAACAGAAACCAGAACTTGGCACTCTTTCCCTCTCTCATTCCTTGACTGCACAGTATCATTTCTTTTCATGTTATGCCTTCCCATCTCAGTGAGTCTTTAATTACTTTCTATGCAATTACACATTTCCAACAGTATGGGAAAAAGCAATTGATCTCATACGTAATTTCTCTATGATGCTCATACACCTATATACAAAACTTGCATTGACACTCCCTTCTCCCTTCTCTCAGCCAACTGGAGACTTAAAGCCTGACACCCTATTGTTTTTAGTCATAATATATTAAATTAAGTGGGACCAGACAATTTTCTCCCAAGTGTAGTTACGGAAGTTATTACCCATAATTTCTGTTATATGTAGTAAAATATTGTTAGCTTTTGACAGGTATGCTCTGAAAGATTTTACTCCCCATTTGACTTTAACATATGAACATTTAGCTTACAAAATGTATGTGGTCTTAGATGTGACAAATGATACTTTATCATTCAGAAGATATAGTCACTAAAATACTACCTTTTTAATTTCTTTTTATTTTTTTGCTACTTTTCTCTTAAAAAAATTTTTAGGTAGGATTATTAAATTTCTGCTTTCTTAAACACTAGTAGACATTTAGTGAGTCAACATCACAGATTACATGTCTATATTCTCTTTAAGCCACATTGATTAAAGTGTTATTGTTCTCTCTTTTGTTTTATAATAATTTTCTCAAAAATGAGACTGTGAATTCTCTTATTGTAATCTACATTTTTTGATAATTCATATGAATCATATGGACTAGTTTGATCATTAAATATTTATAAATTTAAAGAAATAAAGAATATAATATATATATATAATATATATATTATATTAAAATAAATCAGCAGCTGCATTGCAAAATTATACCTTTAATGTTTAAATTTTGTCCTTTTTCAGGCATAGAGATATTTCCATAGAAATATAGAAGAAATAACAGATGCGAAATAGGGAAAAAACTGTGGAAGACAGCTCACTAACAATGTAATGAAAATTGTTCAGTTGAAAACACATTTTAATATGAAAATAGTAAAGAATTCTCTTGCTGCACTGGTTGATGTGTTATAAGAATACCTAGAACCTACTTAAGATCAGTGCTTTTTGTAAGGACTCATAAGTGATGATCACTGAGCTTTGGGGTAATTTGTAAGGACTGTGCATCACAAAGGAATGCTCCACTTCAAGTAAAGTTCTGTGATAATTCCTACAGGATTCAGACTCCATTTTCTAGAACTAGGAAAAAAAAATAACTTACTGACCATGGATGGATACGGCTTTTTTTTTGCTTTTTTGCTGGAGATCAAAGGATATGTATACATATCATTTTTAAGGGACTGTTTAAGATGTCGGGTAGTGATAGGACTAGGGGGAATGGCTCCAAGCTAGGAGAGGGTAAATTTAAATTGGACGTTAGGAAGAAGTTCTTCACCATGAGGGTGGTGAGACACTGAAACAGGTTGCCCAGAGAGGTGGTGGAAGCCCCATCCCTAGAGGTATTTAAAGCCAGGCTGGATGGGGCTCTGAGCAACCTGATCTAGTGGGTGGTGTCCCTGCCCATGGCAGGGGGGTTGGAACTAGATGATCTTAAAGGTCTCTTCCAACCCTGACAATTCTATGATTCTATGATTTATACACATGAACATGCAAGCACACACACATACAGATTCCTGCTGAAGGAAGCACTGTATCAATTTGTATAATTGAAAGAGGATTCAATAGGATTCTTAAAACTGTATGATCAGCAGTTCCCTCTGTTGTTACATAAGGAGATTTAAAAAACTAACCAACAAATAAAAAAAAACAATAAACAAAACAATAGCAAGAAAGAGAGAGAAGAATGCACTTTTGAGAGACTATGATCAAAGAGGTATTTTTCAGCCAAATGTCCAGATTTTTCTTTTGGCCTAATCAAATTGCTTTTAAGATTGTCCTATGATAAATTTGTACAGCAAATTCTAGAAAGATACTTGCTTTCTTATGCTGATTTTGAAAGTTTTCTGTACTTAGTGGTAGGCTGTACTGCATCAGCAGTTATGTCCTAAGGCTAATGCTATGACCATATCTCTTTGTATTTGGGAGAAGTGAACAGCTCACAAAATACTTGTCAAGAATTTAGAGTAAAACTTATGTTTTTTGATCAGAATGACACTACTAAATTCTTCTTGTTCTTCATATTGTAATTTAAAATTGTGATGTGGAAGCTAAATTCAATTCATTCTTCCTCACTTCTACAAACCACACATTTTTTCTGCAGCAGACACTCTTACGGACCTGAACTCCTGAATTTTTTCCCCAGACTTCCATGCAGGAATGCATTAAAGCCAACATGAAGGAACATGCAAGTAAAATTGTTAATTGCAGGAAAAATCAAGATGGAATTTAGACCAACCCCCCTCCTCCCCCCCCCAAAAAAAGCAACTCAAAACCAACTTGAAAGTATTTACTAAGCATACATTGTGATTGGTATTACTGAAATGTAGTGGGATCATTTTTTTTAATGGAATACTGAGATTACCACTTAAAATTCCAGAGTAGGAAAACAATATGAAGGGAAAATACATTGTATTAGAGAAAAAAACTGATTCTAATAGTATAGATGAGATCATTATCTCCACAAGAATGACACAAACTGGGAGGATACGCAATTAAAAAAAATTTGGATTATCAAAAAAATGGTTACACACTTTTTAATTACGTATGTAGCTCCATTATATTTTCTGTGTGTTCATTTTTTTCTAACAAATACAAGTCTCCTTATTACACAGTATGTAAGGCCAGGATTTTACGGTAACATTTTTTTTTTCCTTTTTCCTTTTTTTTTTTAAATAATTTGAAAGCATAACTGTTATCATACTTGATTCAAAAGTGAAAAATTAACAAAAAGTTAAATACAAACAAAAATGTGTTTTTCTCAGGAACAGAAATAGATCACCAAAATATTATATTAACCTCTATTGTTATACTTCTGACCTTGCTGAATAGCTTTTTCTAGATGGAAGTCAGTCTACTGGGAGTTCACCCACATATTGTATCATTTTCTGGTAAGTTTTGCATTCTGGCTAAAGATTTCCTTAGTCAGAAGGTCTGCCCTTCTCAATTCTTAGCAATTTTAAGCCTCAAGAAGAGTCTCATAGCCCTCCTGAGCCTTCCACTGCTCAGACATTTTTCCCAGAGATTCGAGTTCTAGTTAAAGCGTTTGTGTGCAATTAATAGAAAGACAGTGATACCAGACTTGTAAAAGCTTTTCTTAATCTCTGATGCTTTCACCTTGTATGGTGCTAGAGAGTCACAGGTCCAAGAAAAATATCAAAATCATTAACAGAACTGATTGCTCTTCAGAATCTTGATCTGTTTTTCCTCCATGTCATAGTGATTCATCCCTTGTTTAGAAAGCAATATCCCTAAATGTTTCCACTGGGGAAATCAAAGGCCCTACTCCAACCCCTGAATTTATACAGAATATCATTCAAAGTCAATGGTGCAGTCAAAACCCCATAGATTCAGGAGCATGAATCATTCATCATTAATGACTCTTGATTGTTCCATCACCTTTTCTCAGTCTTTTTATTTGGTGCCAAACTTACACCACAAAATTGTTGAACCAAAGCCCAAAGGTAATTTCAACATGATGTAGAAATAGCAAATGAAGGTTGCAACAAAATGTACAGCCTCTGAAACAAGATGGAATTCACAATCTGACAAATAATGTTCCCAGACTCTTCATATTTTCAATTTTTAAAGCTGTATTTTCCTTGGATTCCTATCTTATTTCAAATATTTTTTTCATATGCTTTCCCTGAGCAGAAAGTGTAATTCATAATACTCAAATCTGAACTGAGCTTCTGAAACAATAATGCTAGTATTTTGAAGGTATGAAAATTAATTCCTAGTTGACTTATATTAGTATTACAGGTAAACAAAGCAGGAAATTCAGGTAAAACAATTCAATGTTAATGGTATTCATTACTTTTATAAAAATATTATTTCAAAAAAAGAGCAAGCTTTATTTTATTTCGTTTTATTGGAAGCAGTAAAATTGTGTCTAAATTTACAATATTTCTCTTCAAGAGCTTTATCATGTACTTGCATTTAAACTGTAGTCAAGATTTCTTCTAGAATGCAAAACGTTGCTCAGTAATTATTTTAGTGGGCATACATTTGATAAAAAAAGAATGAAAGTTACCTTTTCTTTACTTGGATTTGATCCCTCTTGTTTTTCAGAATGATAAAAATATGTGCCATTATGGTGTATATGGAGAACTGTACCTCAACAGTCTGTGAGTTCATTTCACAGAGCCTGAAAAATAATTTGTCAGCTGAAGTATACATTTATACTCCATACATTCATAAGCATCATACAATATACTTAAAAGATTTTCTGACATCTCAAATTAAAAAGAAATACAGACCTTATTTTCGTTTCCCAGACAGCTTTGGTAGTTTTTAACACCAATGTAAAATTGATGTAAAGATCTACATAAACACAATCATGATTTCCTCTATTTCACACCCATTTTCTATCAATGAAAAACATTGGATCATGTATCTGACTACACATCACTGTACGATATACTAGATCCTTAAAATTATTGGTGGCAGCATTAATTTGGATGAATAGTCTTATATTTTAAAATAAATAAATAAACAAACCCAAAACAACCACATGTTACATAATATTCAGCTTTCAAGCAGTAACCTTTTCAAAAAATACGCATTTTTTTTTATTTCAGGACCACATTATAATTAGCCCATTTGCTGTTTAAGAACAATATTATCTCATTAGCATAGTTTGAACATAGAACATTTTTAGGTGTGTATATAAACAAAAAATCCTGTGAATTTTTAGTACAGGATTTGTTGAAGTTGTAAGAATAATCTGGAAGAAAAAAACTTAATTCATGACTGGGTCTAAGGTGACTTGTAATAGAAGAAAAATTGATGCTACCTTTTATTTTTCCTCCTGAATCTTAAATGCCAATTTAATCTTAAATGCCAATCTTTATCCCATAGTTACACACAAACCACTGGCAATAGCCACTGCTTGTTTAACATGGCTAGTGGTTTGACATTTTTCTTGGCTGACATAGTGTTGCAGATCATTGCTTTTGACTATACAATTCTTAAATAACTTGTATCACTTTGCAAAAATAAAGCAGACTCAGGTTAATATCTATACTTCATCAATCATCTAAAAGAGCTTTTCAAGTTCACTTCAAACACTGTTTCATTGCCAGGGCAGAGAATTGTGTGGCAGATAAAATAGTGGAAAGTTCCATAAGTAAATCAAACTCTTATCAATAAAAATTTTGCTGGGGCATAATAACAAAATCTGTAAGTGTGCCAATTACTTGATTAAATATCCAATCCTGAAATAGCTAAAAATGTATTTCATGCATGTAACTTGAGTTATGTGAGGTTTTTGACACTTTAATAGGAAAGACCTTGTGACTTATCACAACAACTGGAGAGAATGATAAATTACGTGAAGCTCCTAGGAAAGTACTGTAGATAAGAACAAATTTTCTACAAAACAAGGATCCTGATTCTCTTCTTCCTTCTGATACATATAATGAATTATTCTGTGCATTTCAATGGAGTTACTTAATGCAAAAAAAAAAACCCAACCAAACAAAAAGTAACAAAATTTAAAAAAAAAAAAAAAAAAAAAAAAAAAAAAGAGAGAAAAGGTGGGGGGGAGGAGGAAGGGAAGGGAAGGGAAGGGAAGGGAAGGGAAGGGAAGGGAAGGGAAGGGAAGGGAAGGGAAGGGAAGGGAAGGGAAGGGAAGGGAAGGGAAGGGAAGGGAAGGGAAGGGAAGGGAAGGGAAGGGAAGGGAAGGGAAGGGAAGGGAAGGGAAGGGAAGGGAAGGGAAGGGAAGGGAAGGGAAGGGAAGGGGAAGGGGAAGGGGAAGGGGAAAAGGGAAAAAACAATGTAAGTAAGAGTTCAAATAGTTCAGACTGATATTGAGAGTTCTCTTTTAGGCAAATGTGATATCTATGAGGCAGGGCATACTATCAGTGTTGTTTCTTATTGGTACCTGCTTCACTTAATGCTGCTGTTGTGGAGATGTACGTTCCTGAAGCTTATGGCCTGCCATTCCTGTGCAAAACACTTCTGTCTAAAGAAGAGAGTTCCTTATAATAGGATTTAATCCAGAACTAAACAAGTTTTGTCCAAAAAATTGTGGTAAGAAAGGAGGAGAAAGAGGAGAGAGTGAAAAAATAATACATCCTGTAAGACAGGCAGAAGCATTGCATGTGTTTTAATCCTGTAGTGGTAGGATTTCCAACACCTAGCAGACTGACTGAATTAATGACTCAGATTTTATTAGAAATGGGGGCATCTATCCTTATTCTAAGCAAATATATACTGCATTCATCTACGTTAAGGTCACAATGAGAAAAGTTTTTCTCATTTTACTACATATTGAAACCTAATTAGTATGCATTCAGGGATTAAAAAAATAAAGGAATATTTTAAAGTAACTGTCCTGGTGTAAAAGACTCTCACCACATGCTTGACACACACATCAATCCATGTGGAATGTTTGGGCTTTTCAAATGCCTCCTGAGTGTACTCGCTAAAACCGAACCAAAACAGTTTTCTCCAGTTTTTAGTTGTTTTTAGTGGCTTTACAAATTTTATGATGAAGTTATAGTAGCAATACTTGAAACAATATTGCTCTAAATATAATTTATTAACATTTCTGTCTCTCTCCATAGAGTATAGAGAATATTCAGACTAACTCTTGCAGCTAGACAGAATAAATCTAGGGCCAAATGATGGATTTTGTAATTCACACAGCTAAGTGGACACTCTCTCCATGCAGAATAAATGGGAAATTAGTTTTCTAAATTCTGCTTTCAGTTCTGCATGTTTAACATTTATAAGGAATCTGACTCTGTAACCCTGCGATGAGGGTGTTCAGTAGGAAAATGGTTTCACATGTATTATTCTGTATCTTTTATTTATATTTATTGTGTGGAGGCTTGGGAACACTTTCATGTTTGAAATTCCCATTCACAAAGGAAAAATAATAATATATTTAATAAAAAGGGTAAAAACGTTGGAAACAAATCCCATTTTCATTTTTCCTAATGCCTCCAAAGACCTCTCAGTATCAGTGCATTGTGGCACACCTTGATTGGAGTCAAATGATGCTCTGTCCAATTCATCAGGAACAAGTGACTGTATTCCAATTTGCCGAAGTTCAATGCTCTGAGTGACCAAAGGGCCTACACCACTCTTCTCTTATTAGAGAAGGTTTCCTAATAGATTTAATTTAAATTTAAGGGAACTAGATTTCACTCTGGAATACTTTAAACAATTTAAATTATGGACTCTAGAGGACTAGGATTATTCTTGCCATAAAAAAGTCAAGTGTGTAAAGTTGTTTGTCAGTGACGAGGAGCAGTCCTCAGCCCTCGATCCCCCGAGGTGGGGGTGTGGGTCGCGGCTTTACCTATCTCGGTCCGCGACATTATTGGTGTAGTCGGCAGGATCCGAGGGTCTGTTGTAGCCCCTGCACACAGACGCGGTGATAGTGAGAATGGAGGACAAAACAAGTGAAGCGCTAATTGATATCGATGCTCCTGCGGAGGAGGCGTCTGGCGCTGAGTCAGGCAGCCCTGCGGGGGGGGCGATGGGTCCAACGGGCTCTGGTGTTCCTAGCAGTCCGATATATACCGAGCCACTGGCAGAACTTGTTTTAGATATATAGATATGGAAATATGTGAAATTGTATATATGTTTGTTTCAAACAGGGAAAGAGGTAAGAGTTTGGACAAGAGCCTACTAGGGTACAGATGTACATACATACATATACAGACACAAACATACACTACACAGGAACCAAGTCGCTGTCATAAAAGCCACGGGGTGAGATGTGAGAGACGGACTCTATAATGGCCTTTAATCCAGCGACGTTCACTGACCATTCCTGGCGATGCGCCCCCCCGGCACTCGTGGGGAGAGGACAGAGGTACCAGGCGCATGCGCACAGACTACAGACTGCAGCTCCCGGGAGGCACGGCGGGGCCGGAACCGGGAAAAAAAGGGAGGAGCAAGAAGGCGCGCGCTCTGTGAACACACACGGATCCAGCCGGCGCGGTGAGCGTACCGCTGCGGAGGCTGCCGTGAAGGTATACGGCGCCTTTTCCTGTGGTTGTTGGCGTGTGGGCGTACCAAACGGACTGTCTCAAGGGAAAGGACGTGGATCCTGACCAAAAAACTTCTTGATATGTATCTTCAGAAGTATGTGTCATTAGAATCACCACATTGATTCACTAAGTCACTTACAGTCAGAATTTTTACATTACTGAAATGGACTGGTATAAAGAGGTATTTGAAACCAGTTAACGCTGATTATTAAAAGAAAAGGAAGTTCAGATCAGGACTTTTAGGAGAAAATGTAGGGGGCTTTGCCTGCCTCAGGTAAACACTAGAGATTAGTTTCTCTGTTGCTGCAAACAAAAATGAAGAACTATCAACATTTGTCTATCAGTATCTGTGTATTAATTTTCTTTTACAGTCCTGTGATTCATTATTACTAGACACAGTATTGCCCAAAAAATAAAGGATTCATCTCATACCAGATATCTGCAGCAATTATAACATAATCTGAACTATCTGTTTGATGCTAGTTTTTTCATTAATTACAAACAAACACAGTATGGGTCCAATTCATCACACCAGGCATGTATTTTTTAATGAGTGTTCCTTTGTACTAACAGTAACAGAAGTCTAGAAAACTGCTTTGAATGTATGGATAATTTGTGGGCATTCTCAAACCAGTGAGATAAAAATTTTACTTCTGACATGTTTTTTGACATCCCATAAAGCATGCCTCCACTCTGTAGTTCAGTTCCCTATCCTTTCCAGTTTTTCTCTGCAGTTTACTTAGAACAGAAACAAGTGGCCAGGATTATTTTATTTTTTTAACAAGACTTTGGTTGCTGCATAATGGAAATAGCCTTCATCTAAATTACTGTTTCAGGTGCCACTGAAGTATAATTTCTTCTCTCTCTGAATATATATCCTCAAAACTATTTGTTTTAGAAGAACACTATTTTGTGTGTGATATTGTTTTGTTGCATGGTATTGGAGGAGCTCATTTTTCTTATTCAACCTTTCTTAGAATATTGTATACTTTAGTTTTCCATATTCCACTTCTTATTTCCTACTAGGACAAATTTACAATACAAATACAAGTTGGGGCCATTTTTTTCCAGAGTTCCTAGCTGCCACATAGCAGTCCTTTCACCCATTCAAATTAGAGCTTCTTTTTCTGATGTAGCTGTGATTCAAGAACATTTTAACTTTGCCTTCATAACCAATGAGAAAAGAGGTAGAAAGCTGACCTGTTTCTGAAATACTTTTCTAAATAAAGCTGTCATGCTTTTCTGAAATCAATGACTGAATTGGAATAATATTCCCATATATAGCTCTTGTGTTTAAAGTTCCCAAGATGTGTGATCACTCACTCACACATCTATACATTTACGAATTTTAGACATGTTGTTTTACCTAATGAGCATCATACAAACTAGCAAATTCACTTATTTTATTTATTTCACGTATTTCTGTTCTGGGCTCTGCTTTTTAACATAATGATTAAAAATTATACTTTTCTTGCCTTGTTTTCTTTCCAGGATATTATATTCATAACATCTAAGGAAAGGAATTAAAGAACAACAAAAAAAGCATTTCTGATTATCAGAAATATTGTTGCAGTCTGTCTGTTTGGTCTAAACAGTCCTTCCTCTCCCTGTCAGTTCCTTTTTACCTCTGATTGTCCAAGCATGTAATTTATTTATTTTTCTTCTATCCAGTGGTATTTTGTATAAGATAAAATAGGAGTGTAGCAGTATAGAAACAGGCAAAAATCACAAAACAAATAGCCTGCATTCAGAGGAAATGAAACAGCCAGCTAAAAAAAAATATCTATATGTTGATTCATTGTTTCATCACATTGATCTTATTCCTGTTATTTGTTCTGTTGTGGTTTGTTTGTTTGTTTGTGATTTTTTTACCTTGCTTTTATCATACTAACAATTTAATGCCACTTCGAAACATATCTAATTTATCATTCAATATGCTAATGTATTGCTTCCTTTTAATATTTTGATTACATCCATGATAAAGAAATGGATTTCAAAATATTATAACTTTTACAGAAAACTTGATTTCATTTTTATTAAAAAACAATAATAATAAACCTTCAATGTTTGTTTGGTTGTACAATTTTTTTTCCTACACACCCATCACTTCTTGAATACTCAACAGCCTTTTACAACTTGATGGAAATGAAGACTTAAAATGAAAAAGACAATCTGTATTTCTCTCCCTTTTTTACCCTTATAAAGTATAATGGGACTGTTATACAAATATATTTAATATTCAATGCTCATTATTCATAATACATTGAAAATTAGAATCCATAAATCTCTAGCACACAGCTGTTCTAAGTATTTAAAAATACAAACCTGAAATGAAATGTGTGTCAGCTTAATGATCGATCTGAAGCAGAATGATCTGAAAAATACTCTCTGTAATTTTCAGCCTGACAGTTTGCCATGATTTATACTGAACATCTTGGGTTTTATTTCCATGAATTTGATTGTAGATAAATAGTATGTCCTTGTGCTCTCCTTCAACAAATGGAATACTCTTGGACCCAAAAAACTTGACATCAATCATTAAATGAATGTCCATCAACAGACTTTCCCTCAAAGTGTTCAATTCTTGTTCTAGTGTGTCAGTTGTGGTTCCCAGATTTCTTAATTTAGCCACTACTTTTTTGCTTCAGAAAATTATTCTTACTTCAGAAAATTACTTCAAAAAAAATTCTTACTTCAGAAAATTATTTCTATGTTTCAAAGAAACCTAGATAGATTCTTAGTGTAAATCATGTAGCTAAAAGCTTCTGACTTCTGTAGAACTTAAATACGGTTTTATGCTTAAGCTGTTGGATAAGTGCTTCAGTGAATCAAGATTTATTGAATTGTTTGTCAAACTAAGATCCTTAAACAATATTTTGATAGCTTGCAAAATAGTCTTGGTTTCTACTATCCTTCGTGTTTATTCTGCTGTTCTTTATATTACTACTGTTATTACCAAATACATCTATAGAAGAAGGAGTAGTTAAATAGTCAGATAGCTACTTGAGAACTTCACAAAGCTCACAGTTTAAATATTTAAAATTAGGTATTTATATATTGCTGGCTGTAGAGCACTGAAGTTTGGGGTCCAGTCATCTTCCTTATAACTCCAGACAGACAAGAAAAACACCTATTCACTGAGTATAAAACTATAAGCAGAGCTAGCACTGCTGAGTGACATTAAAAAAAATATTAGTTTGGAACTCATTCTTCTTTCTGTAAAATACAATGTGTGGGACACCGTTGGGCAAAATTCAGTATTTTAATTTAATTGAAAATATCTATATTAGTAGATATGTTTCTTTTCAGATATAGTACTTGGTTCCCCCTTCCCTTTCTTATTTTTCCCACTGTGGCAAGAGAGGGGAAAAGAGTCCACAAGCTGAAATCTCCTCATCTTGAAATAGAGCGTATTTGTCAATACAAGGTTTGAGAAGTTATTCCATCACTTATCATAGTCAGGTTGCATCCTAACCTGTATATATAGAGAAAAAACTTTTCTTTGGTGTTGCACTTCTGAATTATTAACCCTGCTAGCCAGTCCAAAAGAAGCAACAGAACAAGTATGAAAAGAATAAAGTGTAACTCACAACCATTTTTACACTAAGCCATAGAGAACTGTCTCACATTTCCAATATGCTTCACCCTCTAAAGATTTACTTTTCCCACACGTGTTATTTTTGGGTGTTCCCCCTCCACACACACACACCTCTGTTAGGCCATATGTCTGTATCTTATCCTGCCATAGTGATTTATGCATTCATCATGTCCAGGTCAAGGTACTATGTGTGAATGCTACACCTCATAGCACACTTCAGCTACCACAAATGCCAGCTTTTGCACTCGAGCACTATTCCATACAGCTTCAAGGTTCACTGCTTATGAAGCGAAATGAAAGTCCACATCATTATCTACATATGTAGGAAAGGATTTTCTTCTCCTACCTCCTCATTACATTCCCACTTACCACCTAATTCAAAATGCAGTAACACAGTTATATTCTGAATTCAATAATTAAACAATAGATGCTTTTATGTAAAAGATAAACTAAAAGTTAATTATTTAAAAATTGCTGATTTTAATGTGATTTTATTTCTCCTTTGCTTAACATTTTTATTTAAAAAAATAGTATATGTAGCCTAATATAATTTTTTTTTAAATAAAAAAAATAAAAAAATACCTAACCTTTAGGCATCTTCATTGTTTAAGATATGGCAGCTCCAAAATAGAAAGCGTATCAGAATAATTTATTTTTTTTTAAATGTATGCTTTTCAACTTCTTAAACATTATTGTTGTTATTTTTAATTTAGTATTATTCTGCCATCTCTACCTAAATTAATATTTTGGTATATCCTTGAGGGTATTTTGGCCTGAGTTTTATAACAGGTAAAAACTCATTAAAATCTTTTTTAATTCTTTTTTGTAAAACATAGGAGATCAAAAACATAAGAGAGAAAATATTTAAATAAATACCATTACATTAAAACTGCATTGAAATAATACATTTTTTATATAATATATTGCTTTATCATTGTCTCATATACATCTTTTTCCTTCATATAGCACAATCCCTGGAATTTAATTTCTTGTCAGCTCAGAGCCACAATGTTAATGTCTCCTTTATGCTCACTTTTCATCATGAATCTAGCTGGCATAGTAAGGCTGTGAATTTTAAGGAGCTTACTTGTCTGTTTTTGCCAGCTGGGAGAACACTTTGCCACAGTGCTGTATATATTCAAATACTCCAATGCGTGCCATTTATTTTCTCGAGTATTATGGTGTGTCATTGATTCAAGCCAGCTCCATCAAGCACAATGCCCTGGTATTTCAAAGAACCCCCCAAATCCCAATATGCATCTGGCCTATCCTGCACGGTTATGCTACAGGGAAAAATCTTTCAACAACAATGGAGAGATTAAGGTATGCCCCAAAGTTTCAAATGTGATTGCTCGTATTTTAGTACGTAAGACTGATTATTGTTAGTCATAAAACTGGGTAGTCAGTTTTTCAAATCCTGCTAGCATTTCTCCATGTGTGCCTTAGAGAACTCAGTACAAGTCTGTGAGTAAACATTGCCCTTGCTGCCTTCAGAATAAACACATTATTGACTTCTTTTGAGTGGTTTTGCTGCCTTTTTCCATTTATTTTTTTCTTCATGAGAAATTGCTTTTATGAACTAATGGCAAAACATGTCTTTTCAAAAACTCTACATGAAACCGCAGTTTAATTAATTTGTGAATTGTTGACAAGACATTTATATGACTGAAAAAAAAAATTGAAAAAAACAATAATAAACTTTCTTTTCACACTGTTGCTGATATGGTTTATAGTTACTTTCCATCATGTATCAGTGTATATTTCTGCATTTGTGCAAGTCTGAGAACAGACTGAAGCCTGTTTTTTATGTATATTCCCTCAATTTGTGTTGTGCCATTATGAAAGCTTTTTATTAAGAATAGTTCTGTGGTCCATTTCCAATTTAGCATTTAGCATCTTTTGTGATGTCAAGGTTTAAAGGTAAGCTGACGATTAAAGAAATGACAGACACTCGCTATTAACCCCTCTCCCTTCCCATAATAGAGAATAATGAAGAGAGACTTCCGAGTTGAAAACTAAACTGCACAGCTTTCATCAAACAATAATTATGAAAAAGAAAATAATGAAGTATAAACAAATATATACAAAACCACTATTGTGTTCCCCCTCAATAATGGTCACATCACCACTGAGGCTCCAGGGCAAGCCCTGAGAAAGTCCTAGGCTGGGCTCATGGAGTCAGCAGCAGACGGGAGCTGGATGCAGGAACGCACAGGTTCAGGAACATAGGGATTGGAATCAAAGGCAGACAAATGGATGGAATCCTCCCAGGATGTTGGACATAGATGAAGAGAGCTTGACCCTTGTCATCCTTCAGATTTATACTGAGTATTAAGTCTATGGGATGGAATACATATTTTGGTCAATTTTTGTCAGCTATTGTTGCACTCCTCCCCAAAGGAGGGTTGCATATGTAACCACTTTACTCCCTTGCCTTTCCAGCACACAAGAAGTATAGCAGAACCAAGCAGTGGCCTTGGTTCTGCATACCATTCTCTAGCAATAATTATAAACATCAAGCGTCACCAGTCCTAGAAGCAGACACTGACTGAAAAACATGCTTCTAATTTCAGAAACTGCAGTTACTTACAAGCAATGTAACTGAAAAATAAAATCACTAGAAAGAAAATTGGTCCTGTCTTGGCTCAAACCAGGACAAGTGAGCATATATCTGTCACTAATGTAGGCTATGGTACTTGTCTTCATCTGGTGAGAACTGGTCAAAGTGTATATACATATCCTAACACACCAGAAAAAATTATACTTCTAAAAATGCGCCATTTTTGCCCTATATAAATATTTGAATGTTCATTCAGGCACTCATCATTTTCATGCTGTTTTGCAGATTGTAACTTGAAAATGAAAGCAAAAACGAATCCACAAAGGACAGTGTGCCTGGTAGGAGGAATCACACTTTTAAATCTTGGGTAAATCTAGTAATTTTCTCCTGTTTAGACATAAACAAAAAGTATCTAATGTAAAGCAAGGAGTGCAAGCAAATAGTGACTAACTGAATAAAAAAATGTCCTTTAGGAAGAGCAATATGCAACATGTATTATCTGAAAAATCTCATGTATTTTGCAGTTCACAGAAAGCCTACAAAACATCGCTTTGTATTCATGCAACCAACATTGCAATCTATCAAATGATGACTTTGTTGGTATGCTTTGGTCCACTGTATATGCTGCAACAGCAACACTTACAGGAATGTGACTTATTTGGAAAATAAGCACAAAATTACCCAAAAACTCAAATAACAACAAGAACAACCTCACCTACCTAAAAAATTCCAAAACACAAAACCCCACAAAACTGATCTGAGCAAGCAGGTTATTTTTAACCAAGGATTTTACTTCTTTTGTTTCAAAAGCTATAGTTCTGAAGAAGTCCCAAATGCATACCTCTTATCCTCCAAATAAACTGTAAGCAAGCCAAGAAGAGATTAATTAATCTCACTAACGATAGAAATCACTGAAATGCAAATTCTAAGCCCTTTAAACCATCACAGATTGAAAAGGTAAATTTTGTGGTTGCTCGTGCTCAGTTTGCAGAGCATTTACTGATTCCCGGGGTTATCAACATCTGCTTTGACAGTGTGCTTTCCTACTATGGTCAGCAAATAAGAATTAAAAGATTGAATACAATAAACATCTACCATTAAACCAAAAATTAAATTTAGGAATGTTCTTGCTTGAAAAGGCTAAGATGTCATGGTTAAGTTTAAATGGAAATATTCATCTGGAGACCCACAAAATCTGACAGGAGACTAATAACTTCATTATTTAACTTTCTGATGGTTTAATTTGAAAATTCTGGATACTCCTGCAATTTAGCTTTCCTTAATTCTTTAAATATTATTATATTTAATATATTATTCTTTGATTTGACGGGATGGTATGTGGAATAGGGAGCACAGACAACCCATTGCAATTCAGACATTTATAGTATTTAAAATCCAGTCTCAGTGTCATTTGTCTGCGTTCTTTTCAAAGAGAGAAAAAAGGATACTTTTTAATACTTAATGATGCAATTCATTTATAAACAGAAAAAGCCAAGGAGAAAAGACATAATTTTTAAAGATTAAAAAAAAAAAAAGTATCAACCATTCTTTGCCTAGAATGAAGACCATTATCTGAAGGGAGAAATAAATACATTTCTATATTATACTGTTTTTCAAAGTATTAAATTTATTTAATACACATTTAGGTAGAAAGCCATTTCTGCTTTTAGAATTTTCCAAATAACTTTCCACTCTGTTGTAATTTTAAAAGTTAAAAATACAAATTTTACTGGAGTTTATTTTTAAATCGTTTATGTTTCTGCAATATTGGATAAATAAAGGATATAAAAATTAGAAATGGATTAAGAGTTTCCATTGGCATTTTTTTTTTCTCATGGTCTCAGATATTTTTCTTGTATACACAGAACTGATTTTTTTTGTTGTTCACATCCCGTCTGGCCATTGCATTTAATTGTGTGTTCCATCTTTATACATGCCAGGCATTTCTTTCACATACTTCCAGTGATAAATATGCTCTCATTTCACTTCCCAATAACAAATGAAGAAATAAAAGAGACAACATAGGTCCATAGTTCTACTTTATACTTCTGCCAAAATTCTCCTGTCTCCTTGGAAGAACAAGACTGTGAATATATAGATTTTATCCCACTTTTTCAACAGTTCACTGATGTAAATATTCAGAGGATGTAGCAGAATGGAATTAATATTCTGAGGAGGTTCAAGCTTTGTTTTGGACAGAAGCAGAATGTATTTATCTGTACAGCTTGAAGAGTTCAACAGAAAGAGGTGGAGTGTTTGCAATAAGTATTTCCTTAACTTCTCCAATGTGAGTCCTTCCCATGGGCTGCAGAGGTTGCCAGAAAACCTGCTCTTGCATGGGCCCCTCTCCAAGAGCTGCAGCTTCCTTCAGGACATGTCCACTTGGTCTGGCATGGGGTTCTCTATAGGTTGCAGTGTGGAAATCCACCATGACAGTAGGGAGAAGATTATCCTTTACTTGCTTTGGCTGGTCTGACCAGGAGCTATAGGAATGGCAGTTTCTCTCAGTGCAAAATGTCAGGATCTATATGGGTTTCCTTTAGCTTGGGTGGGTTTTGTCTTCTTGTAGCAATTTATGAATAGTCTAATGATAGTGTGGACATCATAGTCTTCTAATGGACACCTCAGAAGCTTGAAAATGTGTCTTCAACTTCCCCTGTTCTTGAGAAGGAGTGAAATCAGTCAAAGGGCCCATAGAAACACTGGGAGCATAATACCATACTAGCAATATTTTTTGGCCTATCAATTTCAACTGCAGTGTTTACAAAGCTTGTATGTATTAGTTAGCCAAATTGGACTATTAAACTATTAGAACGTAAATTGGACAAACAATAAATGTTTTATTTCATGTTGATGGTGCATTCCTTTTGGCCAGTAGCATGATTCTAAGTGCAGGCATTGTGATATTACAGAGACTTGCCTGCTTAATAATAATGAAATTTTTGATTTGTACATAGAAAATATATGCCCATGAACAGAGCATGAACAAACTAAAGAAATTAATATTTTAAGATATAATTTATAGTCTATATCCAATGCATTACATCAGAACATGATAAATAGTTATAACAAAAAAAGTTCAGCTAGTTATATTTTTAATATTTTGTAGATTCTCCCTTGCATTGATTTAAGTCAGGACTATTACCAGTGAAGTTAATGTAATGGGAGTGTTAACTAGAGCAGATTAAACAAGTCATTGAATAATGATTTTTTTAAAACACTTACTATTTTTAGATTATTTTTCAGTAACATTGTTGAGAATTACCTAGAATATGATTCTTTTGAATATTAGCACATATTTTAAAACTAATTCACCTTAGAGGGCAGAAACACAACAGAGAATTTGCACTCCTTAGAATGCCCTGCACATTAATCTTTCCCATTTATAATTAGAATTCCCTTGTTTAATGAAGGATATACAGCTTCAGTTGAGGGTATGTAAAACATTTTAAAACTTTACCTTTAGTTTACGTCATTAATGTTGTTCTGGAAGTCAGAAGATGGGAGTTTGAACTCCTTCTTACCGATGAGGGTAAAGAGAACAAGTCTCACGTCCACAGAATGCTTTAGAATTTAAAAAAAAACATTGAAATGCATTAATTATTCCCACATTTATTGTTAAAGTACGCTTTAATACAAAAAGCTGAGCACTACTCTGTAATTTTAAAAAGCAATTGCACACAACTACCCAGAAGAGGATTTTATGTTTCTGATCCTAAGCACTTGGACAACACTTGCCTCTACCATAATTTTGAGGACTAACTGCCATACAGGTATAGGACTTATGACACGTTTCTGTTATCCCTGTTTCCTGTTAAATAAATACAGGCAGATCCTGCAGGAGGTTGTGTTGGTTTGGGGTTTTTTTTGGGGGGTGTTGGTTTTTTTTAAGTACTCATTGCTGACTAAATGGTATATGGGGATATAAGTTTTGGTATCCAGCTCTGGGAGAAAGAGGTTAAAGAAAGTGCCTAGAATTTGAAAAAATTATTTCTTATGAGTCAATCTTTTTAGATTCCTTACAGAATACTTTTGTATTGGATCAGCAATCAAATAACTGTTAATTGCATAACATTCTAAAATTTCTGAATTTTGACACATTAATTTATCTTATGTATCAGTAAAATACTATCTTAAAAATATAATTTAGATATTGTTTAAACATGTATTTTGTCTTAACATTAAATTACAGAAATTTATACTAACATATAGTAAATATTATACTAACATACATGGTAAATATTTATACTAATAGTAAATATTTATACTAACATATAGTAAATATTATTTTCCTGTTCTTATTTTTCATAAAATTATAGACAGCTGAGAAACTCAGAATACTGCCTTTTTTCACCTGTCTATGGATAAAAAACATTAACTAAGATATATGCTATACATAATTATTTCTTTCCTTCCTATGCAGCTTCTGTAACCACTGCATTGCATTCTTGCTGTAGCTAGACTGAAATACTGTGTCTTTCACTGACTATATGGCTTGCAGAATTCAGAAATTAATAGTTTTAGTGTTCTAAGAGAGAAGCAAGATTCTGTATGCAGTTTCTACTTAGATGAATAGTTTTTCTTTAGGGACAGTAGAGCAATTCTGAAGCAGCCTTTTTTCTTATCAGAAACTGATTATCTATAGATTAATTTTTTTCTGAGATTCTTTGGGCACAGCAGTTACACAGTGGCCAATCTAATGATTTAGAAATGAAGAAATGTCAAATCAATCATATATATTATATTTTAGACTTCATACAGTAAAAGAAAATCCATTTACTTGACAAAATTGAGCCGGTATAAATTCTTTAGTACTCCATATTGGTGAATTATAAAACTCCCCTTTGGTCTTAATAAAATTAATTTTGAGACAAACAGTAGCAATTAAAATGTCAATCTACATGACTCATTGGATAATTTTAAAGGTAATAATATACTTATAGAAATTGTTATAATGATTATTTTTTTAAAAAATAAAAAGTAAGGTATATACTGAGAATTATTTTTATGCATTTTATTAATCTAAAAGAGCTTTAATTTTATCACATTCTTATTCCATTCAATTTATATTTGTCATTTTGAGATAATTTTTTTTGTCCTGACTATAGAATCTGTCAAGGGAGATGCAACTACATCTCTCCATATGTATTGTAGACTCCACATTTTTCATACAATCATAGAATGATAAAATCACAGAATGGTTGGGAAGGTACCTTTAAATGTCATCTAGTCCAACCCTCCCTGCAATGAGTAGGGACATATTCCACAAGATCGAGTTGCTCAGAGCCCTCTGCAACCTGCCCTTGAATGTCCCCAGGGGCAGGGCAGCTACCATCTCTCTGGGCAACCTGTCCCAGTGTTTCACTACCCTAATCATAAAGGATTTATTCCTTATAACTAGTTTAAATCTACCCTCTTTTATTTCAAAACCATTACCCTTTGTCCTATCACTGTGTGCCCTGGTAAAAAGTCTGTCCCCATGTTTCTTATAAATATCCTCTGTGTATCAAAAGACTGCAAAATAAGGTCTCCCTGGAGCCTTCTCTTCTCCAGGCTGAACAACTCCAACTCTCTCAGTTGTTCTTCATAGGAGAGGTGTTCTATTCCTCTGACCATCTTCATGGCTCTCCTCTGGACTCAGTCCAACAGATCCATGTCTTTGCTGTGCTAAGGACTCCCAAACTGGACACAGCACTCCAGGTGGGGTTTTACCAGAGTGGATTAAAGAGACAGAATAATCTCCCTCAACCAGCTGGCCATGCTTCTTTTGATGCAGCCCAGGATACAGTTGACCTTCTGGGCTGTGAATGCACATTGCTGGCTCATGTCCAGCCTTTCACCCACCAGCACCCCTAAGTCCTTCTCCTCAGGGCTGCTCTGAGTTCCTTTAGCCCCCAACGTGTATTGATACCAGAGGTTGCGCTGACCCAGGTGCAGGACTTTGCACTTGGCCTTATTAGACATCATGTGGTTTACATAGGGCTGCTTCTTGAGCTTGTTGAAGTCTCTCTGGATGGCATCCCATCCTTCAGGCATATCAATCACACCATTCAGCTTGGTGTCATTTGCATACTTGCTGAGGGTGTACTCAATCCCACTGTCTATGACATTGATGAAGATATTAAATAGTACTTGTTCCAATACAAACCCCTGAAGGACACCACTTGTCAGAAATCACCATCTGGATATGGAGCCGCTGAGCCCTCTGGATGTGACCATCCAACCTATTCCTCATCCACCAAGCAGTCCACCCATCAAATCCATATGTGTCCAATTCAGAGAGATGGATGTTGCAGAAGACTGTGTCAAAGGCCTTAAAGAAGTCCAGAGAGATGACATCCATAGCTCTTCCTTTTCCACTGATGTAGTCACACCCTCATAGAAAGCCACTAGTTTGGTCTGGCAGGACTTGCCCTTTCTGAAGCTGTGCTGGCTGTCTCAAATCACTTTCCTGTACTCCATATGCCTTATCAAAGCTTCCAGGAGCATCTGTTCCATCATCTTCCTCAGGTGGACATGAACCTGATTTCCTTTTACAGTGGGAAAGACTTCGCTCCCCCAGTCCCCATCTTGCAGTCCGTCCACTCAAGAGATGTGAGAAGAGAGTCTGACAGTAGAGTGTGACCAAAAAATGTTGAGTACCTCAGCCACCTTCTCGTCTCCATTTTCAGTTTGCCAGTCTTGCTCATCAGGAGTGGTAAGCTTTCTTTGACATTCCTTTTCTGGCTGACATACCTGTAGAAGCTCTTCTTACAATCCTTTGCATCCCTTGCTAAGTTCAGCTCCAGCTGCACCTTGGTCTTCCTGACCTCACCCATACACAACCAGGCAGCATCTCTATATTCCTCCCAGGATACTTGTTCTGGCTTCCACTGCCTGTGCATTTTCTTCTTGCCTGTTAGTTTGACCAGCAGGTCTCAACTCAGCTGTGTTGCTCTCTTCTTGCCTTCCTTGCCTGATTTCTTGCAGTTGGGGATGGAGAGCTCTTCTGGTCTATGGAAAGTGTCCTTAAAGGTCTACCAGCTCTCTTCTGGTCCCTAATCCCTGAGGGCAGTTTTCCAGGGGATCCTATTGACTAACATCTTGAATGTCTGGAAGCTAGTTTTCCTGAAATTCAGAGTCCTAACTTTAGTCTTCACCTGACCCCCATCCCTCAGGACTGCAAGCTCCACCAGTGGGTGATCACTTCAGTCCAGGCTGCTTCCAATCTTGACATCCTCAAGTAGCTCACTTGCATTGCTGACCATCCCCTCTGGCAGGGCTGTCTATTACTTGGTTCATGAATTTATCCTCCATGCACGCCAGGAGTCTTCTGGCTTTCCCTACAGGTCACTGTGCTAATTTTCAAACATATGTTGGGGTGGTTGAAGTCCCCCAGCAGGACAAGAGCCTGCAAGTGGAATGCCTCTTGTAGCTAGAGTAAGAAAGCCCTGGTCTCTAATTTTTATCCATAAGCTATCAACTTCCTCAAGGTTCTTCTTCAGAGACAGCTCTTCACACTTGATCTGTTTCTTGATGTAGAGGGCAATGCCTCTGTCCTCCTTTATTGTCTGCCTCTTCTGAACAGCCTGTAGACTTCAATAGCCACACTCCAGTAAAGGGATTCTTCCCAACAAGTTTCAGTAATGGCCATCAGGTTGTAGCTTTCTAGCAACATGGTGGCTCCAGCTCCTCCTGCTTGTTGCCCATGCTGCATGCATTTGTCTAGACGCATTCCAACTGGGCTGTCAGCTGTGTCACATTCTTAAAGGAACACCCCTTAATTACTTTGAAGTATTTCACTGGTGTTTTCCTGCTGGCTCCTCATCAGCCCCTGGCTGATTTCCATAAGGCTTCAGCTGTGCTCGAGTGTAGCCAGCATGTCTCAGTGCAACAGGCTGAGGGCCCTCGTTATCACTCTGTCCTTCTAACTTTGTTGTGTCATCCCACAGCTTGTCATGGGCAAGTCTGATATTATCCCCTTCCCTCTTCAAGCATAGTTTAAAAATCTGCCAATGAACCCTCCTGAGAAAAGTCCTTTTTTCCCTCTTTGAGAAAGGTGAATCCCATCTGATGGAGCAAGCCTGGTGCCATGTAGGCCATCCCATTATTGAAAACTCAAAAATTGTAGTGGTGACAACCAGCCACAGAACCATGGATTTATTAATAAGCTGGGTGTGTCTGTTTCTTTCAATGTTGCTGCCCATGACTGGAAGAAGAGAGGAAAAAATAACCTGTGCTCTAGATTCCCTCCAGGTTCCAAGGCCCTGAAGTCTCTTTTGATCACCCTTGGGATATGTGTTGTGGCTCTATCACCACTAACATCTAAGTGCAGTAATGGATAATAGTCCGAGGGCTGTACCAGGCTTGGAAGTTTCCTAGTGATATCCTTAACCTGGGTGACAGTGAGGTAGCAGCCCTAAGAGGAGGGTCTGTCTGTCATATTGGACCCTCTGTGACCCTCAGAACGGTGTCACCTACAGCTATAACCCATCTTTTCTTCCTAGTGGAGGTGGTTGGGATACAGGGATTGGACTTTTCTGACCTTGCCAACACCTCTGGTGTAAATGGCCCATCATCCCCACCATCCATTGACTGGCCACATCCAGGCCCTAATACCTGTTGCACAGAGGCACCCGGGAAAGTGAGGTAGGCAAGGAGGTTGTTCGCCTGTCCCCCAGAGCGTGGACCTACCTCCTTTCACTCCTTTCCTTTAAGCTACTGTGTTCAGCCTGGCAGGGGGAGGACACAATATCCCCTTGATCTTTTCTTTTTTTTTTTTTCTGATGGTTGTTCCTGTCTCAAGGAGGGCAGAGCATATCTCCACCAGTCTATCGTTTTCTCAGACTCCCTGATGCTTCTTAGCCTTTCTACTTCCTCTCATATTTCTGCCACCAGGATGAGCAGATTGTTCGCCTGTTCATATTTCACCCAGTTGTTCCCACTACTGCCATCCATTCCCAGTGAAAGCCTGTGGCATTCCTGCAGCCTGAAACCTGGATGGCTGCATGTTTTCATGGCAGTTCTGTCTGGGTTTCCACCTCTATTCTGATGAAAGCAGAGGACAGAGCTTTCTGACTGGTGGATATCACAGCTAAGGTCCTTTTGAGAGAGTGATGAGCATCAAGTGAACTCACCTCTTGAGCTGGTAGGGGGACTACACCCTTCCTGCACACCCCTCCTGCACAGACTGCCACACAAACTACCATGCCACGTCATGCCATGCCCTGTCTGCTGCTCCACACTTTGTTTGCCCAGTATGTTCGCAGTGCCCCTGGTCACTAGCACTCCCCAGGGGGCTTTTTGTAACTGTGAGGGTGACCACAGTTTCCCTGACAATGCCAGGCCTTGTCAGCACCTCCCATGAGAGCTGCCTCAGAAAAGTCCCTGTGTGCCAAGATCTGCTACTCTACTGAAAATCAGGCTACCTTTGGTGACTGACTTATTCCTGATCATTTATGGTAATTAATTTTTATCTATATATCATTATGTGAGAAATATATTCACACTGAGTGTTTTTATCCATATTTCTTTGCTTTGGAAGTGAGGTTTTGAGGATGTAAAGAAGGTTCTTTGATAGCGAATACTCAAAAAGTTGACTTAAAAAAAAAGTAATTTGTGGCTCTGTCCTAGGAACATAAAGATTTAGAAATTAAGGTATAGACTGCTTCAGTAAGATCCTATATGTAGGATAAGGGGAAGTTGAAAAAATAAAATAAAAAGGGGTTAAAAAGAGAAAACAATAATATTACATCTAGTAAAAAAATTTCCATTCCAGACACCAAATTAGGAAGGTCAAACCTTGGCTGAAGATGAAACTGGTGATAAATAGCTAGTGCAAAAAAAATCTATCAGTAGCAAAAAGCAGATCAAGAATGATGTTGAATTGCTGCTGGATGAGGCTGATGATCTAGTACCAAGTAAACCAGAAAATATGAGCTACACAATGTCTTGTTCACATGAGCTTTTACTGGAAAAGTCTACTCTAATGTTTCCCAGGTCTAGAAATTTGGAGGAAATAAAGACAATCTGGAGTAGAATTTAAAAAAAAAATATAAAAAAATATTTACTTCTTAGGTACTACGCAAGTCAATGCAACCAGGTGGGATACACCTAATTGTGCTGAATGAGCTTACAGATATAATTGCAAGGACTTTTCTCTTGTTTGAAAAGATGTTGGTAGTTGAGGAGGACCTTAACAGCTGAAAAAGGACAAGCATCACTCCCAATTTCAAGAGTAATTCTGTAGGTCAGATCCTACAACTTCACCTTAGTCTTTGGAAACATTAGAATGTCACACCCATCAACAAGTTAGTACCAAAAAGAGGACCCAGGAAACCACAAGCCCATTAACCTTACTGCAATCCCTGGTAAAGTAACAGAACAAGTCCTCTTAGAAACTATTACAAGCCAAATGAAGCAAGTGATTGGGAAAAGCCAGCACAAATTTACCAAAGGCAAATCATGCCTGACTAACCTGATCACCTTCTACAGCAAAGTAACACTTTCTGTCCACTTGAGGAGAGCAGTGGATTTTTTTTACCTGGACTTCAACAAAGCATTCCATGCTATTTTCCACCTTACTTTCTGCTAGACAAACTGGCAAGATATAGATAATCTCATGTAGTCTCCCTTTCCCACAAAAGGGTGGACCAGATAATCTTTCAGCATGTGTTGTTCTATGATTATGGAGCAAATCTTCATAGAAGACCCTTCCAGACACAGAAAAAAAAAATAAAAAGGTGATTTGCTATGGCCAGAGGAATTACCAAGGGCAATTCATGATTCCCCAGCATGATGGTGTGCTGTGAGGAAATAGCTGGCCTTCTGGGCAAGGAGGGACAATTGGCTCTCATTCACCTTGACCTTGACAAGAGTTTTGTTACACTCTGCCACCTCTGTTCTTATAGCCAAAGTGGTGAAATGGAGACTTGAAAGCTGAAAAGTGGAGTATTCCATACCACATGGTGCTGTGCTCAGCAATAAAAATTCAAGGAAAGTAGTAAGAAACAGGGACATTAGTGGTTATAGGTTTTGTCTTCACAAGAAAATGTTACACATGCTGATGTCATGTTTTCCAAGAAGTCATAAAACATCTCTCTGTCAATGGGAAGCAGTGAATAAATATGTTGGGGTTTTTTTTTGTGTATGCATCTTTTGCTTCACCTATTAATCTGCTGTTATGTAATCTCTGAGTCTATTCAACTTCCTTCAGTTTTCTCCCTGTCCCCTATGGGGGAGGGGCATGGGCAAGAATCTGTGTGGGTGTATGGCTGTTGGTTGGGGTCAACACAAGGCCAACTTTTTGGCACCCAGTGTGGGGCTCAACGGGCTCCAGATAATCACAATCTTGACTGGAATGTGCTAAACTGCATTTATAGTCACAGTTGCTCAGACTTTAATTGGCAAGGTCCTGGGTTAGCCACAGTGCTTACTTGTTTTGGTGTGTATCAGAGTTCAGGGTTGGTTAGTGGCAGCTTTCAAGTGTACAAATGCAAGTTTACTAGTGCCATTTGAAATGTTCTGTTATATACTAGGTGGCTTCTAGCTGCCAGTTCAGACAGGTGCAGATTTCCTTCAAATCCTATGTCTAATTTGTAAGACCCCACATATATCTCAGATATCACATGGTATTTCAAATGGCGTAAGACAGCTTCATGAGGAAAGATGAAGGCATAAACTCTGAATTTAATTTGTATTTATTACACATTTTATTAAAATTTTCAAGATTATATTTTTTCTCATGAAACTAATATTAAAATATCACAAGTCATGGTTTTGTATTTCAATTAAATGCTATGTCCTGGATTCACTTCATCAAACTTCAGCTAGCTAAAAGTTAAGTGCTTAGGATGAACAAGTCATCTAAGCTCTCTTTATGATCCATGAAAAAAAATAGGCATTTCCAGAGGCAGTTCATCTCCTTTTAAGACTAATATCATACACATAAGTGAATTGCTCTATGGAGGAGACTATTTCTGTCCACAAATGATAAAAAAAGTCTAACAGACTACTTGCACTGGAGATCTTGTTTTTATATTCCAGAAGACAGGCAAGATGAATCACAACACGTCTTGCACTTAACTGCTTAACCTCTCTTTCCTTTAGATTGCCACTGGTAATATAGGCATACTTTGATTGATCTGCCTGTTACAGATCTTGAGGTGATTTGAAACTTGCATAAAGGAAAATGTTTGGGTTTTTGTTTGGTTGATTTTTTTTCCTAAAGTTAGGAAAACTTTTTTTTTTTAAAAAAACCATAAATAATTATTTTATTTTTAAAAAAGCAAGCAAACAACAAACCCACCCATGCCACCAACCAACCAACATGGCTAGTCTTGTCCAGAGGGAACAATATATTTTGCATCATTAGGTTTAGCAGCTTCCAATGGACCACAGAATAGCCAGCTCTCAGAAGTAACACTGTGCAGGCTAAAATATGGAGCAATTACTCCACCCACCACTGATGGCTCTTAATCATGTAGAGTCATTAGAATCTCTAATATCTAGTTGGTTGATAAAATACAAGGTAGGAGTATTACTGAAAGAAATCAAAATGTCTTCAAAACATGAAAACAAATGAGAAAGGGAATAGTAATGCTTTGATACAAAAAATTATAGAAAATGTTTTGCTAAATGAGATTGGCTGTAGTTGTAGAACAGTAGAGAGAAAAGTCATTGCTCTTGTATTTGCTTCAGAAGAATTAAAAAAGACAAAAAAAAATGAAAATAGTGAATCAGATTAGTCAAATAACTTCTACTTGACATATTTTCTTAAACTCTTATAAGGAGTGGGCTGTATGTGCTAGCTAGTTTTTTCTGTTGAGGTCAAATGACATTTTCCTCTGATTTTAAAAGACTTAGAATTAAAGAATGAAGACTACGTTTCATCATTTATAGCTTTGGCTACCCAAAAATTAGCTACTTATCTTAAGTTCATTTAATTATCAGAATTCCTACAAAAATACTTATTTTTAAAAGATCTTGTTAAGGTTCCTTTTCAAGATAGGATAAATATCACTTAAGAGATACTCATTTCGTTCCAGTGTTCAAAGAAGACTGGGTAACATACAAAAAACTTAATTGAATAGGTCCCATCTGAACAAATATGTATCAAAACAAAATAAAACCAAAACAAAAACAAAACAAGAAAAAAAGCAGAAAAGTAAGATGGAGGAGTTTTTTGTAACCTGTATATGGTTTTCTACTTTCTGTCTATAACAATACTACATTTTGATGTCTGTAGTTTATAGCAATAAACAATCATGGAAAAAGCAAGAGATGTTGAATGATCCATTTATGTCCTGAAATGAGTGACAGAGATACTAATAAGATATAATTCAGAGATGTACTAGCCAATTATTATCCATGTATTTCTTCATCCCAGTGAAGCCTTATGGAAGAAGTAGTAATGGAAATGGCCTCCTGAGAATGTCCTAATTTTCCACTGTGGAGCCTTATTGCTGATGACATTGTAATGACTTAGTCTAACTGTTATGCCTACATGAAAATCTAAAAAAAGTCATAATTTCACTGCCAATTATTTGCATAAAAGTTCTTAAACTTTAACAGGCTGGCAGCTACTTCAATAAAACATTTTTCCTCATTTTTAAACCTATGGTAATTTAATATTTAAATGCTCTATTTCATAATTTATTAATGTACTTTATTAAACCTTTACTTTTCAAATCTAAGGTTTATGTTGCATACATACCAAAAGGCATCGTTGCTGATTTTTAATACTATAGGACAATTTGTGATTAGACTTACATTCATACAAGTATTCATATATTAATTCAAACACAAGTGAGATTATTTCCCATACTTTATTTTAATTGGAAAAAGAATGTGACCTCTCATTTTTTAAATACACAGCATGACTGTGTAGGAAGAAGGAAGTTACCCCGACTGGAATGCTTTGGGCTTGATGTGGTTAACAACACTTTCTGTTTAGCTCAATCGATTTTATTTTAAACTCTGTCAATAGTTTAACTAAAGCAAGCCACTTTGCTGCAACTTTATTTCTTGCAGTACTTTAAGAAGCCTGTTCTCTCTAGTGGTTTCACGTGCTTTACATCATAAAAAATAAAAGTGTTAGCTGTTTAAAGTGATGTGAACTCGAGCAATCAGAAAAATATATTGGATGATGTGGATGCCATTATGGAGAGTCAGTGAAGGATGAGGGTAATGAATCAATCTGATAGATTGTGATTGTCCCTTAAAAAGACAAGGTAAAGAAGTAAATCCAAATTGGTTAGGGAATGTTCATAGTACCAAATAATATTACATTGAGGCTGCCCCTGTACACCATTCTGTAGAGCTGATCTTACAGGCAGAGTATCATCAGGAAAAACATAGCTAAAAATATAGATTAAAATGAAACATAAAAACTCCAAACAAACTAGGAAAAAAAACCCACCATCCACAAATCTAAAACTAGTTAACTGATGATAGCGGGGAACAGCAGCACACAATATCTTTCACCTTTCAGGTTTTCATGAGTATCCAAGTCATAAATCAATCCAGGAAAATTCAGATGTAATTAACAATAGCTAGGAAAATAAGTCTGTGCTAAAGCTTTTGAATCACATTGGTAAGAAGGCTACAAAATGTGAGAGAGCCTGAATGTTGTTGCCAAGTAAGCATCACTAACTAGGTGGAAAATGGAATGTACTCCAATGTACCTGAGACATTTTTGTTAACCAGAGGGAGAATCATGGAACTGCTAAAGATCCAGGACTTCACAGAGTTAACAGACAATATTTCCTGAGTTAAAAAGTATTATCTATTTGTGTCCTCTTTTCTGGTCTAGGCTGTGCATTATTCTGATATCCCCCATTCTCTTTACATCTGTCTTGCCTCCATTTCACTTTGAAGGAATTTAAATGAAGAATAATTGTTTATTTTCTTCTGGGTTTTTTTGCACATTGGAAAATGTTAATATAAGGCTCAAATAATTGAGAATCATTAATCACTGTAAGGTATAAGAAGCTGCTTTTTCTTCACTATACATTGTGTCTGCTACAGTTTTTAACAGCAATGGGGCTTGGATAAAATTCAGGATCTCTTTAGAAATACATAACAAAACATTATTCCACATCTCTGTCCAGTAAATATTGAAATTAACTAAACTAAGTTATCCGAATACACAATTAATACAAGGAAAGAAAATAGAAGGAAAAAAAAAACATTATAGACTTGATTTATTTTCCTAAACCTAAGAATGTAAGAACTTAGTGCTGTTTACATATCACAGGTGTTCAAGTTTTCTGTATGAGGAAGGCTGCTACAGCTATAGATTTGCAGGGGACCCATGCCTTATCTAGAGCATCAGTTGTCTGCTAAGCTACATAACTCTCGATGTTTGAAAAGGCATTAGGCAACTATGGTAAAGCAAATTAATCTAGATAACTGACTAGAAATACATTGGAAAGTTAGTCACTTAAATCTAGATATCTATATGTAGGCTCTGTCAGTCAGCTCGATGTATTAATTCCAAGTTAGTGAATGGACATGAGAATTTATTTGGTCTTAGGCTAAAACAGATATTTTGTGTCATTTGAGATACCACAGGATAACCTAGCTAGCATCTAGCTACCTCTCTAGAACATGAAAGTACATGAAAGCACCATACATGAAGGTACATGAAAGTACATGACAGTGAGTAGATTCTGTGTCATACGTGCCAGCTGCATCCGGAAGTCTAAAATCTGAGACATTAAAGATCTGCTTTGGGATGAGTTAAATTCCTCCTCCTAGCTTAACAGAATGTATCAACTAGAAGATAAACATAGGTGTCTAACACTCATGACCTGAGTAGCAGCAAGAAAGTTAGTAAAAGATCACAAGGCATCTCAAAGGGGTCTAGGACAACTCCCTGCTGCCAGCTCTCCACCACAACCAGCTTTCTGCCTGATGGTTCTCTGCTGGATACTTCTACACCGTTGACTCTCTGCCAGGACAACTGTATACAGATCAGCAGTGTGAACAGCACCTCATTCAATACCTTTGACCAGATCCTCATTCATCACTTGTTCAGACCATAAAAGTTAGATTGAGTTGCCTTTATCTTATAATTAATTTTTCATTTCTTACAGTTGACTTAGTCAAATCTCATTGGTAGTCTTCCATTTTTCACACTTGATTGAGTTGCCTTTATCTGATTGTGAGATAAGCAAAAACAGTTGCAGAGCAAGGTGGACACCTCTGATAGCCAAGCATAATGAAGGCATTAGATTAATCAGCTAGCACTTGTTAAAAATTGTGTATCTCATGCACTTGAACTCTGCTATATGTTCACAGTTCCCTTGCAAAAATCAGAGCACCATGGGTGGAGCTGTCTGCTCCCCGAGGTTCTGTTCATAGTGCTGAGCAAGCATCATCTGCCAATCCACACACATTTGTCCCGGGGGAGAGATGGCAGTGTAGAAATGTCTGGCAGAAAGTTGCTTGTGGCTGAGAGTTGGCAAAGCACAGTTGGCAGTGGATACTTGTCCATTTACATCCCAAAGAGTTAAGTAATACAATCAACAACTTCAAATAATTTAATCAAAACCTATGTCTTTCAGTATTTTAAAGCATCCAGAGGCTCCTAGCTTCTACTTAGATATCTATATGTATACACTTCAGTTATGGAGTCTTCATCTGGAGCTAAACTCCATTCAGTAATATCACTATTAGTTCTCAAAAAAACGGACATTCATCTCATAGTGTACACTGCTAGTAATCAGCATGCATCCTTAACCTCTAGTTAAATGACTGATAAAAAACCTTGTCTCTACCTCTTCATCTGATACCACAGATTTTTTTTTTTTTACAATAGCGCTGAAGTTTCAGGTTTCTCCAACCTCTTTATGTTGGAGGCAATTTTGATATTGAGGTTTCACATCATTACTGCTGATCTTGATGATAATACTTTTTTTTTTTTGTCAACAGCCACTCCTGCTAAAGGTACACATTGCTGGTCATGCTAGCTGTGGTCCCATTAATCACCATTAACTGGTATACCATTAGGTGCTTTTGTTAATTGTATTCTCATTTAGCAGTTTCCACTAACCTGTTTAGTGTTAGCTGTCACCATAGTAGTTTACATAATCCCCATGTATACATGTTGCTAACTGTTATTTGTTCTAATTTGTAAACTCTCAGGTAAAAGTAGAACTGGCCTCCTCATGTGATCTGCTGGTCTATCCCTAATACTTCCCTGTAATATTTTAGAATGAAGTGAAAACACAAATCAGTTCAGATTCCCTCTCATAACAACCAGATTTCTCAATCCTGTCAACTAAGGAACAACACAACAAACCTCCAATCCGATCCAAAAGAAACAAATTAAAAAGCAACTACAACAAAAACATCCAAAGAAACCCAACCCCCCTCAGAAGTCTAAAAATTTCAGAATCTTCAGTGATGCAACTTGTGGTGATTTCCTTACCCTTAGAAAGCTAGGCAAAGCTGTCATCCATGCTGTGAAGAAAATAACTTCAATAAAAACAGTTTTCTCAGATTAACAAAATATGGTTTTTTAACAGAAAACCATCTAAACTATTAGCAAGGAATTGGCAATAAACTTCATCAATTTAATTATGGCCAATGCCCCAACTTCTCACTGGAGATATAAATTCTTTTAACCTAGTGGGATGTTTCCACAGTCTTCATCTGTAAAAAGCAAGACACTAGATTTATACTACCTTGTATATTTGCATTCACAAAAGGAGTAAGTTCTAAAATAAATGCCCATGAGAAAATAATTTTAGAATATGCAATATAGGTAAAATTTGTTTGCAGGATGTATTGAGTGCATGTGACAAAGAGTTGGCAGTGGGATGTTGCAGGGGTGGCCTCTGTGAGGAGACCTATGGAGGACCCACACCAGAGGAGATCAATGTTTCCTAAAGGACTGTGGAAAGGATTGACAGTGCAGCTGGAGAAAAGTGTGACGGGGAAGGATCAGCAGAGACAGACTCTTAGGGACTGACCACAGCCTCCTACTCCCCATGACACTTGCACCACTCAGAGATGAGGAGGAGGTAGAGGACTCTGGAATTCATTAGTGATATTAAGCCTAGGGAAAAAAAGAGGCAGGGAGAAAGGGGACAAGATGAGATATTCTAGGTTTTGTCTTTGCTTCTCTCTATCCAACTCTATTTAATTTGGCAATAAATTACTTTTCCTCGAGTTGAGTGCATTTTGCTTTCAACATCAACTGGTAACTGACCTCCCTGTCTTTGTCTCAATCCACAAGCTTTTTCATCTTATTTTCTCTCCCTGTCCTGTTGAGATACAGGAGTGAGAGGTGGGTGAGTGGGTGTCTGGAAACCCACACATGAGTATACCATATTTTAGACTACCAGTAAACGGAAAAAATAATTATAAACTTGCTAAGACCTTGTAAGATGTAAATAAAGTAATTAAAAAATAAATATTATAAAATCAAGATTAAAAAAAAAAAATTCATAAGATGGTCTAGTGGTTAGGGGTTGTAGGGTGGATGGTTGGACTTGATGATCCTGAAGGTCTTTTCCAACATTAATGATTCTATGATTCTATTATTCTATTCCATAATACTCATATAAAACTCCAGTATCTTTCTGGACCATTATTCAGAATGTGTTCATACATGAAGAGACATAGGGAAGAGCTTAAATTCATTCAAAACTATCCAGTTTTCCCTAGGTAATTTATATTCATCAGAGCCAGATATTTAAACAGTAAAAAAACTAATGAAGCACTGCTGACTGAACACCTCTTGGTATGTTTCTTATTATTTTTCTCCTTAAATCTTAATGAGGTGTAATTACAGTTTCTCATATTTTGTCTGGAACATGCATTATTCCAACAGAGGGTAGTGACAAGTAGTGGTGTCTGACTTCATGAGGAGCAAACTTACTGCAAAAAATGTAAATGAGGAACAACAAAGAAGAGCCTAGAGATAATAACATCTGTGTGAATGAAGCAACCATTTCACAACTCAGTGGACCTTAAACAAAGCAGACATTGAAATCTGTTCAGTACATGGGGTGGATTTTTAAATATGTTCAATTACTGCTTGTCACACAGCTGTCGCCAGAGCACAGCTTCAGTCACACCAGGGATTCTGCTTTGACATTACCAGCATATAAAACTAGTGTTCATGATAAATAGTTTTCCAGCACAGTAAAATAAGCATTTTTCACCAATGTCTATGAGTTAGAGATCTGCTAATACTTCCATATCTCTGGCAGTTTAGACAGGTAGAGATGGAGAGGCACCTGTTAGGAGTAAAATAGCTATTTCACCAATCGACCCAGGAACTACCTGGCTAACTATCTCATTTCTGTGTAATATTTAAGAAAATATATTGCTTTTGAGGGCAATATGAATTTTGAATGAAAGATAATTCATCCCTTTATGAGGAAGGGAAAGAAAAAGCCACTTTTCTGCTCTCTGGAAACGTAGATTTTTCTAGTCATTTTTCCACAAAGTGAAGCAGAGGATAGTATCAGAACCATTCTGTGTTTTAGAATATTTTCCTTTAAAATGTTAAACATTGGTTGGAGGAGGAGCTTGAAGATTTAGTTAAATAAACTTACAGAGTACTCATCTATATTAATAATTTAACTAATTTTATCTGTAATGATTATTATTACTGTTCCTGGCAATAATACTAGTATTCATCACAGAGATTTACATACATCTTATTTCATGTATGAATTTCATAAATAAAATTCATTAATAGAATTTGCTACACTACTTCCAGTGTTATGTCATTTAATTAGAATAACTGGGAAGCAAGCAGTATTTTTTGGTAATACTTTGATATGCTTACCAAATTACCTCCTTTAAGGACAATTCATCGATATTGGACAGGCATTCTGAACATTTATTAATAAGAATTCCTGAATTATACTAGCTAACTCCAGGCATAATTCATTTATATTTCTGTCTAAATTTTTATTTACTATTTTACTGACTTACTGCACAGTATCAAATGTTTTCATCCACAAAGTACTTCATTGTCACAGCATTGCAGTGCCTGTTACTTAAGCATCCAATACTAATATTAGCCTGGGCTAAAATATCTAAACTCTGAATACAACACATGGAGAGAACTGGGCACCTCACAAGAGATCACAGAAGCTATCACACAAAGGGAGGAGCTGCTTAGGGAAGCAAAGAAATGCACATATTAAATTAGTGGACAGGAATCTCAGTACATAGCTATGGTAGTCTTTCTTTTTTGTCTCTTTGACCCAGTGAAGCAGTAATACTCTGCTTGAGTACCTTTTTAGCTTTGAAAGAGTGTTCCTGTGTATCATAAACACCACATCAAAAGATTG
The DNA here is from genome assembly GCA_020745705.1 of Hemiprocne comata. NCBI lineage: Eukaryota > Metazoa > Chordata > Aves > Apodiformes > Apodidae > Hemiprocne > Hemiprocne comata. The sequence continues at coordinate 178,543,248 of CM036586.1, forward strand.
TGACCTAGAACTCATCCAGCCAAAGTCATTATGTAATGTTTGTAATCAGTCAGTTGAGTCAGATGGTGTAATTTCCATTCTATTTATGTTTACAGCAGGAGGAAAATAGCTGGAAACAGTAAATAATACTAAAATATAGTGTCACTATTTTGATTTGTGGATTAGTGTGTAATTTGCAAATTTATACATATAAACACTTTAACTATATTTCATAAATAAATGTTTGCAAATGCAGGACTAGAATCTGTAGTTCCTTGGGGTCTTATTTGCCTTTTTGATTTCCAATCACAACTGTATACGCTTTTGCTGTGGGAGATCTCTAATGATGCAAGTCTGGATTCAGTCTCTCCTGCACTGAACTCTGCCTGAATGCTTCACAAAGAGAAGGACAGATATAATAAAAGAAATTTAATACAATTCTGGAAGATATTGGAACAAATAATTCTGGACATCATATCAAAACTTTTTTGCTTTTTTTTTTTTCTTTTTGTGAAAGCAAAGAAAGTCATTAGGAGAATTCAGCATGGATTCACCAAAGGGGAACTGATGCTTGACCTATATGATTGCCTTCTATGATGTCATAACTGGCTGGCTAGATGAGGGGAGAGCAGCAAATACCATCTACTTTGTCTTCAGCAAGGCTTTTGACACTGTCTCCCGTAACATCCTCATTAGGAAACTCAGGAAATGTGGGCTAGATGAATGGACAGTGGGGTGAATTGAGAGCTGCCTGTCTGACAGAACCCAGAGGGTTGTGATCAATGGAGCACAGTCGAGTTGGAGGCCTGTAGCCAGCAGTGTCCCCCAGGGGTCAATACTCGGTCTGGTCTTGTTCAACGTATTAATCAATGACCTGGACAAGGGGACACAGTGTATCCTCAGCAAGTTCGCTGATGGCACCAAACTGGGAGGGGTGGCTGATACTCCAGAAGGCTGTGCTGCCATCCAGCGAGACCTCAACAGGCTGGAGAGCTCAGTAGAGAGGAACCTAATGAGGTTCAACAAGGGCAAGTGTAGGGTCCTGCACCTGGGAAGGAAGAACCCTGTGCACCAATACAGGTTAGCGGTGGACCTGCTGGAAAGCAGTTCTGAGAGAAGGATCTGGGAGTCCTCGTAGATAGGAAATTATCCATGAGGCAGTAATGTGCCCTTGTTGCCAAGAAGGTAAATGGAATCCTGAGGTGCATAAAGAAGAGTGTGGTCAGTAGATTGAGAAAGGTCATTCTCTCCCTCTGCTCTGCCCTGGTGAGACAACGTCTGAAATACTGCATCTTGTTCTGGGTTCCCCAGTTCAAGAGAGACAAGGGACTACTAGAGAGAGTCCAGCAGATGGCAGTGAAGATGACTGGGGGATTAGAGCATCTCCCTTATGAGGAAAGGCTGAGAGAGCTGTGACTCCTTATCTTGAGGGGAGAGCTTATCAATGCCTACAAGTATCTAAAAGATGGGTACAAGAAGGATGGACCCAGACTCTTTTCAGAAGTTCCCAGTGACAGGACGGGGTGAAATGGCCACAGGCTGAAACATAGGAAATTCCATTTAAATATGAGGAAAAACTTCTTTATGGTGAGTGTGACAGCACTGGAACAGGCTGCCCAGGGAGGTTGTGGATTCCCCTTTGCTGGAGATATTCAAAACCCGCTTGGATGCAGTCCTGAGTAATGTGCTCTAGGCAATCCTGCTTTAGCTGGAAGTTGGACTAGATGATCTCTAAAGTTCTCTTCAGACTCTGGCAATTCTGAGATTATCTGATTCCACAGTGGAAGAGAAAACACTGATCTAAGCAACTGAAAATGTACTCACAAAATAACTTCCACTTAAAAGTTTGATTACAAGATTTTATTTTTTTTTTCTCTTTAATGTATTGAAACTCTTCATGACCATATAGTAAAAAAGCTTTCTTAAAGTTGTCAGAACTATCTGCATAGAGTTAAAATAATGTTAACGTATTTTCTTTCGTATATATTAACTTGAATCCTTCACTGGACAAGTCTCTCTCCTCTCCCTCTCCCTCTCCCTCTCCCTCTCCCTCTCCCTCTCCCTCTCCCTCTCCCTCTCCCTCTCCCTCTCCCTCTCCCTCTCCCTCTCCCTCTCCCTCTCCCTCTCCCTCTCCCTCTCCCTCTCCTCTCCTCTCCTCTCCTCTCCTCTCCTCTCCTCTCCTCTCCTCTCCTCTCCTCTCCTCTCCTTTGTTTTTACTTGGAGTAATAACTAATGAAATCTGGGTGACAAACAAGGACTAAAATATCCACCACTTACAACAAATTTTTGAATTAATAATATTTTTGAGGCTGTGTTTGTTAGAAGACTTAATATTTTTACCTTCAGTCTTCATAGGCCTTTCTGGGGCCTATAGTAACAGAGGAATAAATAAGTAAATAAAATGTACTAGCAAATAATAAACTGGAGATATTAAAAAAATTATGTATACCATTTCTTAATTAACATGCCATCGGCTTGCGGTAAACAGATATCATGATTCCTGTGATGTAGAACATTTTTATTTTCAGTCTTTTGTGGATTGTTAAATTACATTAATTGCTTTGTGTCAAATCATTTGAAATTAATCAGTTGCGCAAAACTGTGAGGAAGATGTCCAAGCAGTCCTTTATTTGAAGGAGTTTCTATTAATCATAGTCTGAGAGCTGCAGTTGCCCTCTATGTGTGCTGTATGATACAGCTGATAACTGCTGACTTGTTAAAAAAGCAGGCAAAAGTATGTTATGGAAATACTATTCATCTGACAATGAATGAAAGAAGCCACACCAAAACAAACAGAAGACCCATTTAAGTAGTCCATTAAATATTTGTGCCTGTTGTAGTTTCAGAAGAAAACAGTACTTTCCTATAGATTAATTATAATGAAAGTTCTTCTCATTTTTCACTTTGTAAGCAGCCAATCAGTAGCTGTGAAAATGCTTAATTTTCACAGCATAACTCACAGAAGTTACTAGCACCCCACAGCACTCTGTATTCAGATGCAAATACATCTTAATTAATTCTGTAATATTTTAAATATATATATATATATATAAATCTCATGTTGAAACATATTTTAGACTAAATAGTTCCAGTAAATTTAAGATAATGAATAACAGTTCTTTATGTCTACTTGTGATATTCGGGATATATGGTGCTTGTCTCAAACAATCCAAGAGAGAAATAGTGTATTCGGACACTTATGGTATCTGGTGTTTTGTCTGGAGACATCCAAGAGATAAGCAGTGTTGAACAAAGAGACCTCTCAGCAACCCAGGCACTGGTTTTACTCAACTGATAATGGCAAGACCCCCTGCGGTGTGGCAACTGCCGAAGGGGAACTGGAGAGTTTAGTGTGGGATGTGCCGAGGTTGCAGACAAAAGAGGCACACATTGGTGACACAGCTAGCACTGAGCAAGGACATCCGGTGATAACCAGGCCTTGAATTAATCAAGTTAAAGTCTATACAAATAGTTGGACCAAAGAAATGCAGGAGGCGATAAAGAATTTTCACTTCAAAAGTGGAACAGTGATTTGTTAGCCGCTGCAGCACATCTCATGAATTAACTTGTATAAAGGAGAAGAGCACCAGTCTAAAGACGCCTGGTAAGGTCAGACCACCACTCCCCTTCTACTACGAGACCAATGGGATGCCACTGGAGCTCAGGGTGGTGACTTTCTTTTAACTCTTGATTTCCTTCCCTGATCTTTCTCTTTTGCAGTTTAGGGTTAGTTATCGTATCTATTACAAGCTTATGACAAATATATAGTTATAACTCTTACCAGCTGATCTGTACCTAAATAAAAGCCTATTTGTGCACCTGATATTGTATTATCTTTGTTTGTCCCTGGCAGGACCGCAAACAATCTCCATGTATCCAACTATGTGATTGTGACATTACTGAAGGTGGAGGAAGCTATTCTGCATCTTTTGAATGTTAGCTGGCAACCAATGAGAAAGAAATAGACTATATTAGGAAAACATACAAAAAGAAGCCCCAGGTGCACCTGAAAGTGAGGCTAAAGAGGCCTTAAGAAGAAAGGCTCAATACTATACACCTTCAGCAAAGAGGACAAAAAACCCACCACTGTGAACATCATACTCCTCCTAGTGAAGATCTAGTTCTTGGTCATCCCATGAAGTAGGAGAGAAACAACGAAAGAATGAACGTAATACTGGAGAAAAAGGGTAGATACTAGGATAGATTTGGGTGTTAGTTGTATTTTTTTTCCTGTGAAACAATTTTCATGTATTTATTTAGACTTCTATGTAGTAATTTGGAAAACGGGTGAATATTATTTTAAATAGAGCAATATATTAACTGGACAATCATTAAATTCTTAGCTCAGTACATATGGGGTGAAAACTCTTGCCCATGACAAGACTTTGAGCGTAATATTATAGCAGATTTTTCTTGAAAAGAGTAAGTTGACATAGTCCAAAATATAGCCAGGAAGTGATCTAATAATCAATGTAAATGAACAAGGTTTGAGTGCTTACACTCAAATCCAATTTCTCCTGGTTTTAGCAGAAAAAGATGTACATTCATGTATGTATACACTGTAATTTAAAACAGGACCAGACCCTGTTCTGGTCTTGTGTACACACCTATTTGACATATATTTTGTGAGTTGTTTTTTATATTGGGTTTTTTTGGCTGTTTCTATTTCTCTCCCCTTTCCACTTTCCCCTTTCCTCTTTCCCCTTCCCTTCCCTTTCTCAGGCATCTGACCTATTGTGAGATCTCTGCTGAAGACCTTCAGTGTTATACAATTATGAAATAAAATGAAGGTGATTGTGACAGGCTCTGGGAACATAACAACATGCACAAGTATCTGTGGGAGTATTTAAGAAGGCAAAGCTTTTTGGGGAACTTCTGAGGACTGTGTAGGGATTGTCAAAGGCAATCAAAACCAATGTAGTCTTGCTCACACTGTTTTTTATTAACTTTGCCTGGCATACATTAGCTTCCAAACAGTGGAAGATAATTATACTACCTATACATTTTTATTAAATCTCAAATGTTCCTTTCCTAAATTATTTTGCATAATTAGCAAATGCTGAGTGGCAGAAAATATTCCATACAAATGCATCTGACATATTTCTAAACCCATTATTAAAAGAAACAGCAGATTCGGGTTATTCTACAGGTTGGGCTTCATCTATACCTGCTTGAATCAATAGTATTGATGAAATACAGAATTCACAAAGTAAAGAAATGTTTCTAAACACCAAAAAGAGTAATTTAATTTAATTTAATTTGTTTGGAGATGGATGAATTCACAGCAAACTAGTAAAACAAAAAAATTTAGCAGCGTTTAACTTTTTCTGATCAAGCAAGAAATATTTTTGAAGCAGAGGTTGAGGATGGAGTATAAAATTCAGAACACATGACACGGTTAGTGTTGTGTTGTCATTGGCATTTTTTTTTATTATTTTTCACTCGCAGGCATTAGACAAAAACTATAAGATTTACTGTTGATAGTGCAAAATATGACAATTATTAACAGAGGAATGGGCAGTTCTTGCTTTCCTAATTCAGCCTCTGACTTATAATATTGCCCTCAAAAATAATATGAAGGGATTAGTCAGTAAGAACCTTATGAAAGAAGCAATGCTGTCAAAGTGGGTTGTTTTAAGTTTCTTCTAGGGAACAAAGATTCTCTCAATAGTGTGAGCAAAGGGGCAAGTCTTGCATTTGGCCAGACATGAGAAGAGATTAAAGTAATGTACTGAAAGAGAGCTGTGCTATTTGAGGATGACATATCTACTTATAATAAAGCAAAAGAAAGGGGAAAAAAGCTTCTTTGACGATTCTTCCAGAAGCCTGTAATTGGAAAACTTACTCAGATTTAATTACAGAGAGACTTAAGACAGGATTGTATGTTGTTGGAATAATATGGAGAAATTAATGCAATCTAAAAAAACCCCCAAAACCCCCTGTGAATCAGCAATGTTGAGCTGTATGCACATTGTCATCAACAATCACCAAAATCACAGCAAAATTGACACAATTTGCATCCATTTCATTCATTCAGAATTTAAATTTCAAGTTCTGAGTATCTTCCTATTGAGAAAGTAAGTTCTGTGCTTGAGTAAGTTTCTCTGACTATCCACTCACAAGGGTCCTTAAAGAAGGGAAGAAGTTCCACCTTCTGGCTCATAAATGGAGATGCAATATAAAACCAGTATCTTTCCATCTTTCTTTGAAAATATCTGTGGCTAAAACATACAACAACTTACTTTACAAACATATGACAAATAATTTAAAAGCAATTAGAATGCATGGAAAACACTAGGAATAAAATGGAAAATACTTCTGAAATTTTCATAAAATTAAATCTTAAAGACTAATTTCAGTATTGTGGCAAATAACTGCTGAAGGATAGTTACACACAGGTCTTTGTTTCTCAGTTGCAATACAGGAAGAACTGAGATTTTTGCTACAGAAAGACAATCTCCATGTAGCAAAAATTTATTTTGCTTTAGGAAAATTCTGAACTTTATTCTATTATTCCCATTCTCCTCAAAGGTCAGTTTGGGATGGCACACATTCTCTTTCTGACTACATTTTGCTTCTCTTTAGTAAGATTTTTAAAGTAAACACCTTGAAAGTACAGCTATGGAAACAAAGAGGTAGATAGCATCACGGCAAGTATCTCTCGTTGAGTGTTCCTCCTTATTATTACTTCCTTCAAGCTAAGGAAAGGGTATTTTTTACAGGCAGCTGGGTGACGAGCCAGTTGAAGAGACCTTTTTGAGATCACTATGTGTCTCAAAAGCTGAGGGATGTGAAAATTCCTGATAGAAAGTAATGGATATCTGCAAAGGACTTTAGAAAAGTAAGACAAACATCTCTGAAGCTTGGGTGTACAAAGTACACTGCCATCATGGTCATGACACATATCCCATCCTCATTTCTCCTTCCTCACCTGTAATGACTGAGCATAAATTTACTTTAGAATATATTTTACTTCAATTTGAGTGCCATAAAGTAGCATACAATACAATGTAAACATAGCATTCAGAAAATATAAAACTTCAAACGTGTCAAACAAAGTACTTCTAACAATTTTCTTTAAAGAAATCTACCACCACTAGCATATTTCTATACAATTTTTTCATTTGTAAAATTCATTTTGTGGAAATCTGTGGAAATCAGATGGAAATCTGCTCTACCGAAAAAAAAAAAGTACCTGCTCTAATCAACACATTAGTAGCCTTTGACTTGGAAAGGTTTGTGTCTAATTTTATCTGCTATACATTTCTCACCAATAATCAATGTTAAGTTTATGAGCAATGTTTTATTTAGTTTTATTAAATAGACTACTGTCTTTAGGAAAGTAAAGAGAACAGGCTGATTTAGTAAATGTGTTATTTGAATCTTATTTTACTAGAAGCAGAAAATTACATGTTGCAAATATACATGAAGATGTGCAAAGAATAGTTTAGGTAAAGGCTGATATGAAAATACTTACATCTCTATTTTACATAATAATAATAGTAATTTTAAAAATATCTTTCAGGTTCCCAAAAGTTGTGGATCCAATTTTTCCTTCTAAACAACGTGTGTATTCAGTAACAATCAACTTTTGATATGTTTTATGGATGTTATCTCTGTAAACATTCTCTATGAAGAACCATTCATTTAATCTGCAGTCCTTAAAGACAATTATAATTTTATTTGTGTGAGCATCAAAAAATATTTTCAGTTCCTACCTAACAATAGACATTAATGTTTGTAATTTTTTCAAGGAATTAGCATCCTTCATGGCTCATTATTTTAACCTGTAGATTTAATTGCTTTAATATTTCCATCAAGGTGGCATAGGACAAATTTGATTCTGTTTGAATGCAGCTGTTGCACTTGAAGATGCTGCCTGTCTTTTATACATAATTAAGATCAATATGTGAGTCTGTGCTACCTTTTAAAATCATACAGGATTCTTGCAAGGTCATTGAAGCAAGATAGGTTGATCTATTCACACAAACATTCACACACACATTCGAATATTCTCACAAACACATAATTGCTCTGAAAATAGAAACAAATCATTGGGTAAGTATTTCAGATTCATAGGTTGTGTCATGCCATCAGCTTTTGAGCAAAGCTCCCTATTGAGAATTCTGCTTAAATTTGAAATTATTATTTATAGTAGCTTCCAAAGTTAATCACAGAGCTTCAGAGTTTTAAATCATTTTGCAAATAAGTACCATTTTCAGGGCCCTTAGGGACCAAAAAAATCCTGACCAACCTCTGTTGAGGCTGTCAACCACACCTATGGGCACAGAGGCTCTATTTCAGCTCTGCTTGGGGCCATCAGCCCCTTCCCAGGCTATGCTGAGGAAGTAACAGTCTCCAGCTCAGCCACAGAGATGCCCCTCTCTGGCCCTGAAATCCCATCCTCTGAAACCCAATCCATGAAACTTCAAGTCCTGCTGTGCCCTGTCAGTGATCTTAGGCATTCTTAAGCCCTGAACTGGAGGGTCACAGAGTCATAGTCCCTACCCATAAGACTACAGACCCTCTTCAGGGACCAGCATTTCCCTTGGCTCTGATCTCTCCAAAGTGCTGACCTTTCACTGAACCCTAGGTTTTGAAATCAATCCCGCTTTTGCACTCGGGTCTCTGGGACACCCAGATACTGTAGGAATGGTAATGCAGCACTAAATTATTGACACAATATTGCCCGAAATATCCTCAGAGTAAGGGTTGCAAGTCACACTCAGCATATTTCAAGTATAGTAAAGTTGTTTTTGTTTCTTTAGCATGAAGGATTCTTGTTCACCCATATTTATAGTTTGGGAAATTAAGGAATAGCTGGAAGATGCACAAAGATCCTTAAGTTAATCAATTACTTAATTATATTGCATTTTACAACTTACAATTTTTAAAAGGTAATTGCAAAATAAACTACTGTAATCTCTGTGTTATTTGGGTAGTTATGACTATCATAGCTATTGCTGGTATCTTACCTTAACTGTGTACTTTAAAGAAAAAAATAACTCAGATTAATAATTTTCCAAAAGTATGACTGACAATTCGGATTGAAGCAATTATTAAAAGCAGTCATAGCTCCTCAATAAAAGTTGCTTAACTCCCAAAAACCTTTAGAACTCTGAATATGATATTTATTTTTTTTTACTATCAATACTTTCTAAATAAGCTCACATTTAAAGATGTTTAATGAAAGAAGTTGAGATAATCAGATTAATGGAAATGTGGTTTCATTAACTTGAGATAAATTAAAATTTAATGTTGTTCTTCTACTAAAAAACTCAATTATTTCTGAAACATATTCTCTATAACAGTTTTGATAAGGAATAAGTATAAATACCTTAACTAAAGTTAATCTGGTCAACAATATGAGTTTCCAAGTCTGCAGCCTCAACGTAAGTAAAAAATCCATTCTTCCACTTAAGCTTTTTAAAGAATTATCTCTAGAAGATATTATTTCAAAAATTCTACAATAGACTTTTTCAGTGTCAATCGGGAAATTATAAAAAAAAAATGGACAAGCATATGTGCAGTAACTGGTGGATCACAGTATTCTACTCCAGTGTTGTGAATTTCTGGGGCGTGCTGTGTTTGGGATTTTTTTTATGCCATCAAATGTGAATGATGACAAAACTTCATCCGAGATTGTGAGTGACTATTTGCCATCATTATTTTTGAGTTATGGGAATTACCAAGTTAAATAAAACTATTTATTGGATTTTTTCTGAACAAACATCAAAAGCAAGTCTTATTAATTAGCTATGGAAATACTTTTAATGTTTCCATTGTTAAAAAAAAAATAAATTCAGCCTCTCTGGCCTTATGAACTTTTCTTAAGTTCACACCTTATGAACACTGTATTGTTCTTCATGAACACTGTAGATGGTAGAAAATACAGACTTCTAATGTACAATTTTTTAATTTCCAAGCACTCCAATTCTGTTAAAACCATGAAAATCAAAGACTCGTCCTCTGTGGTTTCCAGAGGAGTTTAAAAAAGGGCAGCTTTTAGTGTATCATTGAAATAGTTGGCTCAGAGATCTAAATATAACAAGATTTTCGTAGGTAAAACAAAAATAAGATAGGAGATAATATGCCTGCTATGTTATGCCTCTAATTAACTCATATTAAGCCTCTGATATGTAGGACATGGCAATAAGATGTTAAAAACTGTCTGATAAATGGCGTGATATAAGAATAAACTAATATTAAAAAAAAAAAAATGTGAAGATAACTGATTAGATTTATCAGTCTTTCCTACATTCGGTATTCCTTCTCAGAAAAATTGTAAGTGTCTGAATAGGCTATGAAACACAAAGATCAAGATTTTAAATATCATGAGAACAGCTTGCTGGAGTGAACATTACTCACAAAAATTAAATTACTCTTTAATGGAAAAACAATGTTCTGCTAAGCAGGAAATTATTTACTGGTGGGGCAGCCACCTATCTGGGTGTTAGCCTCTTCAGCGACTTGTATTTTTCCCTCATTACTTCATGCTAGTTTGAAGAGCTTGGGAAATCATCTTGTGCCATGTGTCTAGCATTCTTAAATTAATGTAATATTTATGTTCCTGTTCTGTAAGTAAACATCACAACTAGGCAGTATATTATGAATCACTGAGTTTGGTCAGCTTTTCAATTATCCCAAAATGTCTATGATATGAGTTCCAAATAAACACTGGTTCCATCTTTTTGTTTGATTAAGACTCAGTAACAGAGAATGCCATTATATTTTTCTCTAAAATATTTGTGAAAATAACTTCTATGTTAATAATGAGATGTCTAGGAAGTACAAATTATGATTTACAAAATATATTGAAGATTCAGGAAGGAGTTTAGAAGAGATGCTTTGCATTTAACTTTTTGTGGTGGGTTTTTTTTTTAATACATTATTTTCTTCTCAGTTAAAAAAACCTGCCCTTATTTTAGAGAGATAGTGACAACTGCATATATATATCACTTAGGATTTCACATCTATTACAAATATGAATATTGATGTCAGTGTTGCATCAGTGATGAGAAAGAAATGTTTTCTCATGCATTTTAAATTGCAGTTTATTCCTACCTGGTCTTGGTTTGTGCTTCATCCTTATATCAAAATATATAAGGCAAGCTCTTCATGTCATCTGAGCATTGCTTGCTGTTGTGTTAAAGACAATGGCAGCTCTGATTCTTACAGAAATTGTCCTGTCTTTGTTCCTCCATTTCCTGGTGCAGCATGGACAGCAGGAACAGCAAGCAGGGTGGAAAGGGGAAGAATGTTATAAAGACACATAGTAGGTGACACATTTGGTCTCACATTTCAGAAGTACAGTATTCTTTAAGAAGGGTGAATAACTCCCCCATACTGTGGTAATGAACCTCCACCTCAACCCTTAATCTCTGCTGCACCTAACAAGGGCAACCTATTAGTTCATTCTGCAGTTTCTGCTGTGATCAAATAACTAGTCATAGGCTTCTCTATAGGTGTGAAGCCTTAATACTACCACATTTTATTTACTGTGCAACTATAGGGATGACTGAATGTTATAATTATTTTTTGTGCTATAATGTAATAGACAACACAGTTATTTTTCCCATGCATCACTCCACAATGTTCCTGGGAAATTATACTGCTGAGCCTGTGATTTGGCATAGATTTATCTTGTAGCTACTTCTTGCCTAAAGATGATGAAGTTTCTGTTATCAGAACCTGCTGGTAAAGTAGCAGAGAGTTTGCACAGAGGCAAAATTATTCTCATATTCATTATCATCCTTTAATTTGGGTTTATTTTATTTAAAAGAATGTAGAACACTGTATTTTGCTAACATAAAATAATTCTGAGTATCTGTGAAGTGTGAGACACTGGCAACAGTAATCCTAAGTGGACAAAATCCAATTCACATGCATCTTCCATCACAGGCACACAGCAAGCTGAATGCTGTATCTGAAGGTTAAATCAGAGGTAGCTTTTTATTATCCATTCACATTCTATGTGACACCTGATACATCTCCTATGGATGTTGACAGCTTACCTGAGAAGTGTTGCAAGCACAGTCAGCAGACCAGCAGCCAGCTTTCTATTCTCAGCTCCCACAGTCATCAAGAAAACTTCAGGTGCTGCCATGTATAATCTTTCTTTAAGTAGGGAGAGGAGACAGACATAAAAGTGAATTGGAAAAAGAGCACACACACATTCTCTTCTTCATATGCACACATACTTAAATGAAAAACAGTCAGAGAGAGATAATAGGAAGAAGAGGAGAAATGGGGAAAAAAAAACAACCCCCCAAAAAAATTCCAAGACACAGCATAGATTAATGTAGAAAATATGCATAAAAGTAAAAAGATCGCTTAGATTCATCAAATCTACTTAGCAAAAATTACATGATGGAAACATTTATTATATGTTTCAGGATCAGCATTTGTAATTATAGTCTTTGAGATTACTGGTATGTAATTTTCACCTTACAGGACTGAAGTCAAGCCTTTTAGAGGTAAAGCTGTAGGAGTTTAACTCCTTCAGCTAGCTAGATTGTTGACAACAAAGAGTGCTCTTTGAAGTTCCTGACGTAACATTCCTGGTGTTTTGCTCAGACAGCATGCTGCGAGGTCACTAATTTAGCAGCTCTTACATAGTAAGTTGGAGAAAAGGCACATATCTCAACTTGCTCCTTTAAAAATGCACTGGCAAGTTGACCAAAATCAGGTTTTTAGGTAACCTCTTCAGCTTGCTGAGAAAAGGACTCCTAGATTCATTAATAGATAATTGCTAGTAGATTGGTTGCATTAGATATACATAGAATTCCATATTCTCTAACTGGAGAAGAGGGGGAAGAAAGAAAAAGGAAATTTGTCATTTAATGTTTTTGACAAGCTACATTAATGATGGCAAGTCTTGGCTTTTAATTACAGGTAAAGAGTCTGTATAGCTCTGATTAACTTAAGTTACCGATAATTTTGGCACACTTCCTGACATAAAGATGTAGATCTCTGCTGAGATTACTAACACAATTAATTTATTTTTTTTTTTGTTTCCAGTTAACTGTAAAGTGAAATGGTAAGGTGAAAACATTGATAAGATTACTGGTTTTTGAGAAAATATTTTTGTAGTCACCAGAAAAAAATATTTAACACCCTTGTCATTTTCTAGACTAATTACAAGACAAATATCCTTTAGTCATTGGTCAGCACTTTCTACCTGTCTGAAATGGTTCAGTGGATGGTTTTCTTCAAAATTACTACTTTTGCCTGTATAATGTTTTTGAGTATATATAAATTTACAAGCCTCAATAAAACTCCCAGTTCAACATTTCTAATTCACCACACTGGGGAAGAAACAAAAAAACCATTATTTAAATCACAAATAGAAAATTCATAGAATGTCTTGGGTTGGAAGTGATCTCTAAAGGTCACCTATTCCAACCTCCCTACAATAAGCAGGGACATCTCCAACTAGAACAGATTGCTCAGAGCCCCATCAAGCCTGACCTTGAATGTCTCCAGGAATGGGGCCCCCACCACCTCTCTAGGCAACCTGTTCCAATGATCCACCACCCTCACAGTAAATAACTTTATCCTAATGTCCAACCTAAATCTACACTTCTCTAGCTTGAAACCATTACCCCTTGTCCTATCTATCATTACATGCCCTAGTGAACAGGTCTTCACCAGCCTTCTTACAGGCTCCTTTCAGGTACTGGAAGGTTGTTACGAGGTCCCCCCAGAGCCTTTTCTTCAGGCTGAACAACCCCAACTCCTTCAGCTTGTCTTTATAAGAGAGGTGCTCCAGCGCTCTGATCATTTTCATTGCCCTCCTCTGGACACGCTCCAACAGGTCCAGGTCCTTCTTGTGTTGGGAGTTCCAGAACTGGACACAGTACTCCAGGTGAGGTCTCACCAGAGCAGAGTAGAGGGGCAGAATCACCTGTCTTGATCTGCTGACCACATTTATTTGAATGCAGCCCAGGATGAGGTTGGCCTTCTGGGCAGCAACTGCACATTGGTGGCTTATGTCCAGCTTTTGATGCACCAGTACCCCCAGGTCTTTTTCCACAGGGCTGCTCTCTAACATGTCTTCTCCCAGTCAGTATTCACATATCTGGTTGTCCCAGACAAGGTGCAGGACCCTGCACTTGGCCTTGTTGAACCTCATGAGGTTCACCTGGGCCAACTTCTCCAGCTTGTCCAGGTCCCTCCGGGTGGCATCCCATCTGTCTGATACATCAACCACACCTATCAAGTAAAAGTCACAGAAGATCTTGCAATATCTGGAAGAAATCAAACAGGTGTTTACCTCACTTGAAGGTAAGTGTCTAAAATATGAAAACAAACAAACAAATAAAGAAAGCTTGTCACCTTGATTTTCCTTTCCTCTACTGTTTATAAAAAGAACATACAGTAAATCACTGTAAGTTGAATTTACATAACTTTAATTTTGTATGGCAAAGTAAGAGAATCTCACTCTCAACTTCCATTTCTAACTTTCTGTACCTGGTCTGCTGGGTTCATACGAAGGAATCAAGTGGTTGCTGAGCAAAATGAACTCCTAGACTACTAGTGGAAAGATGGGAAGAGTTTTATGTGAGCCAGTGACATCTCATCCTCAGTGCTGTGTCTGATTAAACCAATAAGTTTATTACATTCAAATTTGGGACCCAGTCAAGACTGAAAACTCTGTAATTAGAAGAAAACATACTTTCTTCAGTACTTCACTTGTAAAGATCTGAAAGCTGAATTATTGATAATTTGTTTCATCCACAAGGTCTGTGATATCAGAAGAGCAGAATTCAGCTTTTGCATGTTTTCCAGCACTCTGACATAGAAGAAACAGATGACATGAAGGCAGCTGGAGTTTGAGAATGTATTTTGTTAATTTGTTTTCACAGTTGCTTTGTGACAGAATTATTTATGGATATACAGTAATTACTAAATTACAGTACCAGATCAGACATAGAAACCACATAATCAATATTCTATCTACAACAAAGGCCAGTACCAATTATTTTAGAAAAATTAAGAACACTACAGTGGAAAGATATGTCACAATCTGAATCTTATCTTGTCTCATCATGATTTCTAGTTGGAGTATAATCTTTTAATCCCCGAGGTATGAAACTTAATAAGCCTTACATTTTTTAAATTATTAATTAAAACTCTGAATATTCTTGTATATAAATTTGCAGTATTGTTGCTCAGAAGAAAATTATTATCTCTGGAGTTCAAAATCATTCTCAAATAATCTCAGGTTCATGTATTTTTCTTTGTTGAAATTTGACAGAATAAGGTTTTTCCTAATTATGTATTTCTTAAATTACAGAGAATAGTTTTAAGCTAAACCACATTAAAACATAAACATAAACCAAGCTCAGAACCTTTTATAGCACTCATAATACTAAGCTCTGTTTTAATTTTTTGTTGTTGTTGTTGACTTCCTGTGTCAATGAATTTTATACTTAGGTAAGCATTGTATTGGATAATATATTTTTTAGCTGTTGAACTCTTCAGATTTTATATTGACTTTTTCTTTTTTGTTCAGCTTTGAGGCAGGTAAAAAAAATACTCTGATAAATATTATCTCTACATCTCATTTATTATTTATTTTATAATGCTCTGTCCTATTGTTCTAAGATATTTAAGGGATAAAAACAATCCTTCAATGTCTGTTTGTAAAGATTCCTCAGCTCTCTCGTCATGCCATTATCCTTTTTTTTTAATGTCTTCTAATTCTGAATTGTCCAATGCATCATAACCATTTTAAAAGATGAAACCACTTTTAAACAAGGTCACATAATATTCTTTGTTTCTCCATGACCTAAACATCCAAGTGCCTTGAAAGAGATATTGCACCATATTTGTCCAAAGAACAGTGTCTATTCCTGTACTGTTAACATTAACTCTGAGGTTATTTTTGTGGTTAGTTTCGTTAATTTATATACTCCTAAGCTATATGAATAACTTAAATTCTCATACAGTATGCTTTTCTTCGTTTTTATTAATACTACAATTCGTCATCTTTTTATCAATTTAACTACTGCCTTGATAATTTCAAGTTTCTCACAACTGTAACTGGTTATTTTGTGTTCTGTAAAGGTTATTGATTATTCTCTTATGTTTCAGGGACTTAAAAAAGATATATTAAGAAAATCGTAACACTGAATATAAATATTACTTGTTTTTAAATTTTAGACTGGTGAAAGTGGATGGTTCACATTCTACCTTGATTCTTTTAAATTTAGAGCATCTTACTCCATAATACTATTCCTGTGGCCTACTTTCATTAAAATAGCAAGACTTCCAAACTTGAAAGAGTTACTCGAGTCCTAGAATTTGTTATGTTTTGTTCACTTATCATATGTTACCACATACTAGTAAATGTGTTTACTGAAAGTTACTGATTTTTACAAATATGGTAAAAAAATACAACCACAATTTTATCAAAAATACAGTGTGTAGAGTACCAGTGTTCTACTGCATTAGTGAAATAGTGTATTTTCTATTTTTGCATTAAATTCCATTGGGAAAAATAAAAATAGACTATCAAGTTAACAAGTCTGTAATGTACGATCATGCTGTTAAGGGACTGTTATGTTTTCTTTTTCTTAATAGGCTTACTAGTTATGACAAAAAACGTTAAGAAATATAAATATAGCCATTTGGTTTTACATCATCCCCATTCTTTGAGCATACATCACATTAGATAGGAAATTATTGCAATCTATATGCTGTTTAATTACAAGGCAAGAGGAGTCTTACTGGGTTAGCTAAGTAGGAATTATTTTAAAAGTTGTACCTTGTGAATTCAATGATTGAGGCCCCTGTAAGATTATAATTTGCTGATTCTGATAATGTGATAGTGTGATATTCTGTTGTTCAATTGCATCATCAGTCTTTAGTAATGTGTAGTAATTACTAATTCTTTGTTAAACCTTATTCTGAGATATCTAATATGTGAGGACCTTCCTTAGGTGATGACCTCAAGAACATCCATGGTCTGTTAAAAGATTATTGTTTGAGGATAGAAAACTTCTGTACAAATGAAAATGTGTTGGAATGTTTCACACAGATACAGTCTGGTACATGCGAGTACCACAAAGTTTGTTGTGACAATTCATTAGTTACATCTTAACATTTCTGCTAGGTAGAGAGAGCAATTGACACCGAAAGACCAAATAGTAATTTAATAATACACTAAATATTACACTTTTTTTTCCCCTTTCTCTCACTATTTCTCTAAAGACTTTCAGTTATTTTAAAACTGCATTTGTATGTTTAAAAAAAAAAAAAAAATGACTGTATTTAAAATCAAAATCTGACCTAGAAGAAATAAGAAGCCTTGAACAATACTGACTTAAAAAAAAAATCAAGATACAAAAGAAAATACATGTGACAGTATCTTTGTTGTTCTACATCCAAGAGCTTTTTAAAACACAAAAAAGTTTCAAAAATCAGTTAAATATTTTTCATAAATTACACATAATCAGAAATAGAAACAATACCTTGCTAGTAGAGGTTCTATATAAAAATAAAAAACAATCTAAAATTACATACACCTAATAAGACATTATCATTGGATGCAGTTTGTTAAAAGCACTTGCTACAATTAAAAAAAATCATAGGAATACCATTACAATTTTATATTTTATTGAATATTTTTATAGAGTTGAAATTAACTGTAACATAAAGGATGTTTTACAGCTTATAGGCATTTAGGCAGTGAAATACAAGTACTTCGTGTTTAGCAATATTTTTTTTCAAAGCAGTTCCAGTCTATCAATTTCCTGAATGCTTTCACAGTGCATTTTTCCAGACTAAGAACTTCATTTCTGTGCTTTCCTCTGAAAGCCTTGGCATGCAGCTGACCCTTTGATAGTTGTATCACTCTACTGCACTGAGCTGCCTGATAAGGAGTGAAAGGGACTGCAAATGTTGAATAACAAAAGACTGTATAATGTTAATGCTTACAAGAAGCTAAAGATTAAATGAGGAGGAACTACTGAGCTGTCAGCCTCACCTCTATGCCTGAGAAGATCATGGACAGGGAGGTGATTCAAAACAGCCAGTAGGGCTTCACCAAGGGCAAGCCCTTCCTAACCAACCTAGTGGCTTTCTACAATGGAGTGACTACATCAGTGGGCAAGGGAAAAGCAGTAGATACTGTCTATCTGGACCTCTGCAAGACCATTGACATGGTTCCCCACACCATCCTTCTCTTTAAGTTGGACACATATGGATTTGATGGTTGGACAGTTTGGTGGATAAGGAATTGGCTTCATGGTCACATCCAGAGGGTAGTGGTTAATGGCTTGATGCCCAGATGGAGATGGGTGACCAGTGGTGTCCCTCAGGGGTCCGTACTGGGAACAGTGCTGTTTAATATCTACATCAATGATACAGACAGTGGGATCAAGGGCACCCTCAGCAAGTTTCAGATGACACAAAGCTGGGTGGTGCGGTCGACACGGCAGAGGAATGGGATGTCACCCAGAAGGATCTGGACAAGCTAGACAAGTGGGTCCATGTGAACCTCATGAGGTTCAACAATGCCAAGTGCAAGGTCCTGCACCTCGGTAGGGGCAATCCTCATTATCAATACAAGCTAGGGGATGATGTGATAGAGAGTAGCCCTACAGAAAAGGACTTGGGTTTACTAGTGGATGAAAGTTAGACATGAACAAACAGTGTATACTCGCAGCCCAGAGGGCTAATCGCGTCCTGGGCTGCATCAAAAGAAGTGTGGCCAGCAGGTCAAGGGAGGTTATTGTGCCCCTCTGCTCTGCTTTTTGTAAGACCCCACCTGCAGTAATGTGTCCAGTTCTGAAGCCCTGAACACAAGAGGCACAGGAACCTGTTGAAACAAGTCCAGAGAATGACCACAAAAATGATCAGAGGGCTGGAGCACCTGTCCTATGAAGACAGGCTCAGAGCTGGGATTGTTCAGCCTGGAGAGGAGAAGGCTCCAGGGAGACCTTATAGCAGCTTTCCAGTACATGAAGAGGGCCTACAGGAGAGCTGAGGACGGACTGTTTACAAGGGTGTGTAGAGATAGAACAAGGGGCAATCACAGAATCACAGAATCTTAGGGGTTGGAAGGGACCTCGAAGATCATCTAATCCAACCCCCCTGCCAGGCAGGGTCACCTAGAGTACATCACACAGGAATGCGTCTAGGTGGATTTTGAATGTCTCCAGGAAAGGAGACTCTACAACCTCTCTGGGCAGTCTGTTCCAGTGCTCTGTCACTCTCACAGTAAAGAAGTTTTTCTGATATTTACATGGAACCTCCTATGCTCCAGTTTGCACCCATTGCCCCTTGTCCTGTTACTGGACATCAATGGTCATAAACTAGAGAAGATTCAGATTAGACATTAGAAAGAGGTTCTTTACAATGAAGTTGGTGAAGCACTGGAACAGGTTATGCAGAGAGGTGGTGGAGGCCCCATCCCTGGAAACATTCAAGGTCAGGTTGATGAGGCTCTGAGCAACCTGATCTAGTTAAAGATGTCCCTGCTTACTGCAGGGGGGTTAGACTAGATGACCTTTAGAGATCTTTTCCACATTCTATGATTTGGTGATTCTATAATAAGTCAATCTCTCTATATAAGCTATAGTAGCCAAAGATGCAGGCAATCTCTTTCTCTCTATATATACACACTAATAAGTACACACCCACACACTAAAAACTTCACCGTATAGTCCGGGCCATTCAAAAAAACCCATGAGTCATAGGATTTAAGTCCCACCAGATGAAATCCAATGATAAGTAAAATAACAATATTCATTCAATCTGCACCTTCTTTATTTTTGAAGTATTTCTTCACTATCTCAATTTATTTAAAAGAAAACCACACATTTTTACCAGTTTTCTTGTACAATCGAATAATATATTAGTTATAATACCGAGAACCTTTTTGTACAAGTCTAACAATGAACAACAAAATTAAAAATAAAGGAGAAAAATTCAAATATTTTAAACCTCTGATCTTTGAAAGTTACAATATATGGTAATCAATGGTTATTAATGTCATCCACAAACATGTAATATATATCCAATAAGAATATATCTGTAGGAAGCAGTAGCCTTTCTTAAAAGTGTGTGTTCCTTTATGAAGAAAAGGGATTTCTCTCCCCAAAGAAAATGTTGTTCTATTGCACATTGCTGTACAATATAAAG
Source organism: Hemiprocne comata (assembly GCA_020745705.1). Classification (NCBI taxonomy): domain Eukaryota; kingdom Metazoa; phylum Chordata; class Aves; order Apodiformes; family Apodidae; genus Hemiprocne; species Hemiprocne comata. Next base: position 178,563,378 of record CM036586.1, read on the forward strand.
AACACATTATTCTATCCATTTATCAGAAAATAATTTCATTAAAATTTTTTTTTCTATTAACAATGTTCAGTAAGCTTGATGTCCATATTGCTAAGTAAGAGTAACATTCCTTGCAGTATGCCTTGCAGTTTGACCAAGGATTATTAATTGTTCTCTTTCCACGGTGTTCAAGAGTTAACGCCTTCTAGAGTAGATGAATTTTGGAATCAGAAATAGTTGAAACACTTTCAAAAAGGGCCATCAAAATACTAAAAATTAAATAGAATACATGATTAAGGTCACTCCCTGCCTGTCCTGTGGTGTAACCTGGTAGATGTAGCCATACTTATTTTTTACTTTTGTTAGTATGCTGTTTTTACATTGGTAAATTTACAGTCTTCCTACATTGCACACTGGTCACAAATTCCTAATCGAACTTACACTTCAGCCAATGATTGAATTCACAACATGAGATGGGTGAGACCACAAAAGTGGGATTTGTATTAGATTTAGAAATCTGGAAGTTGTTTTTTTTTCAGTGCAAGCTACTTGTATTACGGATGGTCAGGGTAATTATTTTTTGCTATCTGTTATTAGCGTCCCATCAGTTCTGTAATTGTATATACTTCTACACTGGTATATTTACTATTCAGAAATTCTAATGCTAAATCTGTCATTCTAATCTCACTTTAAAACACAGGACTTCATGCTTAAGTAGCAGATACTGGTATATAATATCTGCTCCTGATAATCCAGCCAATGTATTAATGCATATAATGCCATACAATGTCCTTGACAAAGAGGTCAAAGAAGTTAGATAGTATACATTAAATGTATGTTTCCATTCTATTCCCGCCACTGTGCACTCCTACTAACTTTGAGTAAATAACTTACTTGAAGAGTACAGTGAAGATTTTTTGTGTAACTATCAATATTTTTTATTACATTTTAATCGGTGAAGAAAAAAACCCCACAAAACCCTTATAAACAAACAAACAAATAAACAAACACAAACCCGAAAACAGAAAGCATAAAGAAGTTAGTAACCACATCAAAAAATATAGAATGTTATTGGTAAGCAACTTTTTGAACTTTTATTGTCTTATGTGATGCTAAGTTTCAGTCTCCGTTTTCCTGAGTGGAGTATAAAGTTCTCAGATTAAGACCTTGAGAGAAATGAGCCATGGCTCAGTCAGTAATACAATGAATGACTTGGTTCATTTAGCCTTTTATATTTGAGTTTCTCCATATGGGATGAAAAATATAGTGATGTATCTTCTGAGCACATCACGAGGTTATTTGTTTTATTTGTTGTAAAGCTGGCAGATTTCATAGAATTGTATGTTATTCTTAAATGTTTCCTTAGGACTAGTCTGTGCACTTGCATTTTGGTGAACCATCTTTATTTACTTCAGAAAGAACATTTATTTTAGTTATTAATAACTTACAAGTAAAACAGGGGTAACTGAAAGTGTACAATATAATTGGTGCAAAATTCCAACATCAAGACTACTTGTAAACATTGACAATGAATTTTCATTCTAATTTGACTGTTTAAAAAAAAAAAAAAGTTTTCACATCTTGCTGTCTAGCAGTAAAGACAATTAAGATAGAAACTGGTTAGTAGAAACAGAAGTAATATAGTGTAGACAAAAATTTGTCCAAAAATTACATCAGTACAAAACTCAATTGTAGTAGAACATCTTGAAAAGTGCCTGTATAAACACATTTTGAAGCATGTCCTGCAGGTCAATAAAAGAGATTGTCAGCTGGATAATCTGGAAAAACCTCCAGTGGAGGTCTTGACATGGAAAATTTCCTGATTCCAATTGTTAGGCTAGAACAGAAGCAAAGAGCCTATGACAGATGGAGTTTGCATTGTATCTGAGGTTGATGGTGTGTGAAACAGCAGTAGGATATACTATAACTTTAATTTCCTAAGAAATGCTATGTGGACAGCTATTTTTTTCATTCACTAAAAATCTGTAGAAAGCCAACATCCATCTGAAGTTTTACACTTGGCTCCTCTATCAACAAGAATTATAAGCTAACAAATTTGGTTGTTATTTAAGAAACTTTCAAATCAGAGGATAATGGGGACATGATTTCTCAGAAACCCATATAATAGAGACATATCTATTCTCTTCCATCTGTGTAAACAATAGTATTTTAATAATGTACTCTGTATGTTATTCCATTCAAGCAGCACCTACATATGATAAGTTTATATCACAGCTGAAAAAATCTTAACTTTTGTGCAATGTATTATGGCTGTGGGTACATATGCCACTAAGCAGTCACGATAAAGTTAAAAATTATCAATATTGAAATCTCACACTTCCAATACTTGACTAGTGCCATCTTGAATAGTTTCATGGTTAGCACTTTGCAATGTCCTAGTACCTAAGGGTTCCTGTCAAGTGTCAGAATTTCAGCACTCTAAGAGCAGAATATAAAGGAAGAAAAAAGGCACATTAAAAGAACAAAACTGAACTGAATCAAATCAGTATTTTATCAAACATTTGGATAATACAGAGCCCCCGTGAAAAATTCATATTCTAATGTAGTATGTAGTCACTGTACGTGACACTAAAATGCTTTAGTAGGTGATTGTCACGGTTTGACTCAGGATCGCCAATTAAATCACAAACAACAATGCTCTCTATCCCCTCCCCCTCCCACCCAGGTAGGGAAGGAGAGAGAGAATTAGGAGAGAGACTCAGCTGGATTGAAAACTAAACTAGACAGCTTTAATTATATGTACAATTATATACAAGTATGTTCAGGAATGTGCAAAAGCCTCTTGCCTCCCCCACCCCCAGAAGCTCTCCTGGCACTCTCTTTAGCTGTGAGCAGTCCCAAAAAGTGTCAATCCGCAGGCAGGAGATAAGGCAGAGCAGACAGGGACTAAGAGTAGAGTTATGAGGTGCCTCAGCCTGGGGCTCGACAGTGATGGATGGATGGAGTCCTCCCCGGATGCCGGCCATGGACGGAAGAGAAGAAGCAGGAAGGAAGTTGTCTTCTGTGATCTCTGACCTTCCTTGGAGCTTACGTAGATCTATGGAATGGAATACCTTTGGTCAGTTCTGCTGTCTGTCTAGTCCAGCTCCCCTATGGAGGGGTCATAGGTAAAATTCTCCTGCCCCAGTAGCCTCTGTAGCAGCAGAGCTAAGAAGCGACCTTGGAGTCTCAGCAGTAACATAAACATTCCAGTGTTATCAGTCCACTGGCTGGAACACTCTTTGCTAGTTAAAAGAGAGTTTACTGAAGGAAAAAAAATCAGTAAAAGGAAAATTAGCTTCATCCTGGCTCAAACCAGAACAGTGATGAATAAACTGAGAGCATTAATAATACTTTTTTTCCACTTAATATTTGATACCCAGTAATATGGTAAAATTAATTTTAAGTATTTGGTAAAGGAATGTCCAGGTCTTTTGGATCAGTTTAGATTAGGGAACTTTTTCAAAGAGTATGTGCAATGAAACCCAGTGTAACTTTTTTTGATGTATTTTTTTTTTTCTTAACTTTCAATGCTGTGGCTTTGAGCTGAAACTTTGATAGGAGGCATGTGAAGTAATTTGAAAAGTCCTATCAGCCATCATAGGGGTCAGGCTTACAAAATATACAAACATTGTTACAAATACGATCAACTGTTTGCAACACAGAAAAGTCACATACACATATACACTATAGATACATACAGATTTGTGTATTTGTAGCACACATAAAGACAAAAGGCAAAAGAAAAGAAAAAGGAAGCAGCAGTTCTTAGACAAGAATAATGAAAAACACTCAACCAGCCATGTTCACTGAGGTGTGAGTAGGGAAAAGTTTTATTATTAAATATAATCCTAAGGAAGTGTTGCTCTATTTTCATTTTCTTGTAATATTTTAAGAAAGCATGTCATTTTATCCCTAAATTTTGGTGAATGCTAAAGCATACATCCCAATAACATTCTTAAAACATTAATATTCAGCTATTAACAAATGTTCTACACGTACCTACACAAGAGCCCAACACTTATCCACAAAATTCAAAGCTTTCATTTAAGCTGTACAGTGTCCCAAGTAAGACATAAGAAGTGCTGGAGAAAAATTTCTTGTAGAGCACAAATATGCCATCTAAAGAACATTGTACTCTTAGCACCTGAGGAATAGAGAAAGATATATATAAGCCAAAGAAGAGATAACAAAGGGCAACATTTTCCTATGCCTACTATGCAGGTATAAAAACCTCCTTCTACTTGCAACATTATGCAATGATCACAAAAATTATCCTCCTTTGTTTGATGATTGTGCAAGTAATTTAATGAGCATAGATGGAAATCGGAAGTTGACCCAGAAAGCACAAGGAAGGTACAAAGACAAATTCCCACAGTCTTCTAATACAGGTAGGGAATGAAAAATAAAATTGTGCCAAGGAATATGGGAAAAGAAGTTGTGGGGGGTTTTGTTTGTTGTTTTTTTTTTCTTGTTTTTGTGGGGTTTTTTTGTTGTTTGGTTGTGGGTTTTTTTTGTTGTTAATTTATCATTGATACAGTTTAAAAGTGTATCAGTGCAGTACTGATTATCACTTCCTTTGATGCCATATATTTCACTCATTGGAATTATCTAAGTATCCAGTGCAAGCATATACTCTTAAACTATTTACACATTGTAGCATGATAGTATCAGTATCAATATCTTCTTATAAATTCAGGACTTCAACATTAAATTAATTTTATTTATTTCAGAAGTGCATATAACAGTACAGAAAAGATACATACAGCATTTACATTTCCATTAGGAGCATTTATTCTAATTTCCCCAAACACCTATTATAAAAGGTGGCAAATTCTGTAGCCTACATGCCACATGCAGTGCTTCTAATAGAAAGACTAGAAAACAATAAAATGAATGCTAAGATTTGAAGGTTATCCCAGCCAGTTCCAACTTTGGAAATTACAGTGGCAGATGTTTTGCCTAAAATCTCTGGCATCATTGAAACAGTCTTATTACCCAGTTTGCTTCATTAAATAGCTCTTTTAGGCAATATTATACGTGATATTTTTCCTTTCTAAGTGTAAATTAAACAACTACTTTCCAAGCCAGACACTCTATATTTAATTCAAGAACTACATAAATAGCAAGAAGTTTTTTGGGTACCTGTACTTTCTGTGTGTTTCCTCTGAATAGCTGCCTGTTCCAGTAATTACCAATAATTAGGCTGATCCCTCTGAGAATACCCTCACAGTTGTGCTATGCTCTTTACCTTGATTATGTGAATTTCTTAAGAGACATTCTATTTAGAAATAAAAAACCCTTTAATTTGACTCATTTCCAGTGAACATGAACAATGCCTATTAGGAACTTTATCCAGCACTGCGGCAGCACAGATAATCATAATAATTGATTGACTTCAGTGATGCATTTTAAGGGAATATTGATGCTGCCTGCATTTGAATAGTTATATAGTCTACTGAGAACAGTTTAAAAAAATCAGATGTTTAGAATATGTTTTTAAAGATGATGAAGTTATCAGAGATACAATAAAAATTATACTGTAGTTATAAGCCATATATTATTTAATGTGTGTTTACACGGCAGCTTAGTATACATTACATACACACGTGTATGCCTCTCTATGCATGTATGCCATAAGAATAACATATATATAATACAATATATTCTACATCTATATCATTAGGTATAGCTACCAAGCAGCATTTTTATGTTCTCTTGTGAGAATGTATGCATTCTTTATCAGTTAGTGTGATTATATTGGAATAGTCTGCCACTGTGTTGGAATACATTTTTATGTCATCCACTGGGATAACATATATTTTCTTTTTTATTTTCTATTAATAGCTATAAAATTTAATGTAGACTTTTATGGCCCTGATAGTTGCAAATATTCATAAAAATGTAAAATTCCCAAGTTTTAAAAAGGGAATTATAAAAAAAAAAATTGCACTCTTCTTGTGTATTTAGCCCATGAACACTAATGCAGCAGTTACAAATCATCTATAAGAAAAACAAATATAAAAATTATTACTGACTCCCATTAAGTAAGGAATGAAATCTATAATTTGCAAGGCTAGGGTAATGATAGTTGTGAGATTTTCAGAATACATTGTAAGACTTAAATAAAAGGGAAAACATTTGTGTTTCAGAATAAGTAAATAAACAGATTTTTTTATGTGATTTTATTTTTGAAATTGAATTTTTTGCTATTTAAAAAGTGCAGGAGAAAATAAGCACAACTCTTCATAGATTTGGAAAATACAATTTTTTTCTCCACAACATGTTCAGGACCCTAGCACTGTAAGACTGCTCAAAAGGCCTAGCCTTCAAATCAGATTGAGCCTAATTGTTGTTTTTAAAGGTAAGGCCAAGCATTTCTGACCTGTATCCAGATGTGCTCTGTCACTACTGTTATTTGTGTCAGGATGCTCTTAGCAATGATTCCTTTACTGCCACCAAAGTAAAGTAAAATATTTCCTATTTACATTTCTGTGGGGGGAGTAATTTTATTGCTATGTTTGCAGAAGAAATAGGTAGAACTGAATATAATATTCATAGTAATTAGGGTAAGGAATAAAACCTTTTTTTTTCTTCTTTTATTTTTTTCCTCTGTCTTTTGGCATAGATCAGAGATAGCTTATTAATTTAATGAAGTTCTGTTTTATGATGGAATTATTTCAATATAATTTTTGTATACGTATTCTGAATTTGTTTGGTTTAGTAATTCAGGCTGTAGGGGGGTTGTGGAAATTACCTGAAAGCTGACAGTTGATAGAATGGATGTACATTAAAGGACATTAAAGTATTCAAAGCTTTAATATTTCCTAGTGCATCAGCATGGAGGATCACATCTTTCCCAGTATTTAGGAGTGTTGCTTGCTTCCAGAAAAACTTGGATATGCAATAGTTATTCATTCCTCATTTCAAAGAGTTTCTTCTCAGAATTATAACTTTCTCAGGGCAAAAATTCCTCTAAGGAATTTTGAGTGGATGTATTCTCTCTACAACTGAGTTTAATGTCTTTTTTGTTTATAGTAGCAGTATAACATAATAATACAATAGGTTGTGAATCCCTATTGTGCATAATTCCTACATTATAATTTCAGTAGACACATTATGTTTGGCATTTGAATGATGGTTATTGCTAGACTGTGGAAAAACTGAAATGAAAGAGTAATAGAAACAGCATTTTTGGAAACTATATTACACAGTCAAGTTTGACTTACAAGATTTTTGACATTCTCCAGTTCCTCAGCTTATTCTAGGCTTTACAGTTCTTAATTCATTTGTTTGCTCCACTGTTATGGTTTAATGCCAAGTGGCAACTAAACCCCACTAACTTGCTCTCCTCCAGGTGATTCTACCTGTTAACACTCATAAATACGATGCAGTTGAAATGATAATATGGGCCATCCATACAGGTGGTTTTGTTGGTTTGTTGGTTTGTTTTTTGTTTGGTTAGTTGGTTTGGTTTTTTTTTTGTTTATTGTTGTTTTTTCTTGTTTTTTTCGGTGGGGCATAAGCTTCTAAATATTTCTGTGGATCGTTTTAGGAAATAATTCTATTATGCTGTCTTTATTGGGGTTTTAACCATAGTGGGCCTGTTCATGGTGCAGTCTGTAGCATGAAACTGTGCAATATTCTGATTTATTAATATCTCACTCATTCACAAAGCAGGAATAGCTGCAAAACAACTTTTCTCTTCAAAAACAAATAACTGAGCCTTTGAAATGTGCTTTTCTTTTCATGCTAATACTTTTAGTGATGATAAAGAATAAAAGACTATATACATGGTGTATTAGGGTATTAGAACATTTGGTTGACGTTACATTTTTCCTTACTTGGAATAAGGACTTGAAATTCAGCCTTCTATGTCCTACAGGAAAATAACAAAAAAGCAAACAAAAAATGTAGCCAGCAATTTCTTTTTATTTATTGAGTAATTTATTTATGAAAAAAGAAAAAAACAGTTCCAACAGGAGATACCGAGGAAGCGAAACCTTTTGGTTTTGATTGAATAAACTTCCACAGTAAATATTTTCTGTCGTTTCTCTTTATAGGTCCATGAACTTTAACTGTAAGTTTTGTATTGAGTTGCTAATTCAAAACAACAGAAAAAAATATGATGTTAGTAGATTTTTTCAGTCAACTTTTAATAATAATTAATGTAAGTTTTTATGTGGTTCACCTATGTTGTACTGTAAATACTGGATTTCTTAATATTCTGATTTGGAGTTTCTTAATCTGTATTAGAATGTGCTTCCATTAACTACATTGAAAAGATGTAATTTTTAAGAAATAGCAAGTCAAAGAAAATTTTGGTAATGTTATTTGGTATAAATTTTTCCTTTTTACTTGACAGGGTTACCATTTTTAGCTATGTGAGAAAACATAATTATGATAAAATATCTTACAGCTGGGAAAAGTGAAGCATAAACTGTCATTTCCCAGTTTATTGATATTTTTAGTTCTTCCACTAAGAATGGATTGGGATTCTAAATATTCCCCAAGCCCATTAGACTTTTTGATCATCATCACCATTGCTTGCCATCTGCCTTGTCACATTTCTTGTCCAACCTTTTGGGCTTTGGGTGTAATATTATTGAACAGATGGGCCTCAAATGATATAATTGTATTCTGATTGGTTAGCAGTTTCAGAGGCTACCCTAACATCTTATGGCAGTGATAGTCACAAGTACTGAGAAGTCTGTAAAAGCATGTAGAATGTGAGAGCATCTGCTTCATTAAATTTATCAGGTGAAAGAATATTTCAGTTCAAACACAATAAGAAGTGACAGGGGAAAAGATAAAAAGAATGCAGAGACACGAACCTGATAAGACAATAACAAGGACTAAAACTCTTCAGCCACTAATTGATGGGCCATTAAGAAACTACACACACATCTTTGGAGAGAGCCAAACTTTTATAACTGTTAAAGAGTCCAGCGCAGAGCTACAAAGATGATTAAGGGAATGGAACATCTCCCTTATGAGGAAAGGCTGAGGGAGCTGGGTCTCTTTAGCTTGGAGAAAAGGAGGCTGAGGGGTGACCTCATCAATGTTTACAAATATGTAAGGGGTGAGTGTCAGGGAGATGGAGTTAAGCTTTTCTCAGTGGTGACCAGTGATAGGACAAGGGGTAATTGGTGCAAATTGGAGCATAGGAGGTTCAAGGTGAATATCAGAAAAAACTTCTTTACTGTGAGAGTGACAGAGCACTGGAACAGGCTGCCCAGGGAGGTTGTGGAGTCTCCTTCACTGGAGACATTCAAAACCCGCCTGGACGCGTTCCTGTGTGATGTGCTCTAGGTGACCCTGCTTTGGCAGGGGGGTTGGACTAGATGATCTTTCGAGGTCCCTTCCAACCCCTAGGATTCTATGATTCTATGATAAGACTGGGGAAATGAGATGAACATGAGCGTTATGAATGTTTGAGGGAAACACGTGAAACTATGGAATTGTTAGGGAATGGGTCAAAGACGGGGAGAAGTGGGAACAAGGAGTAAAAAAGGGGAATGGGAAATTGAGAGAAGGATGGATAAAGGATAAAGATGGTCTGTCCTATGGCATATAAGCAGACCGCTGGTCAGTACACTTGCCTGACAATCTTTCTGTCTAATTTAACTTTCACTGTTTACTTTCATCATGTGTGAGCGCTGCAAGGTCTCAGTGCCAGCAACTGGGGTGGGAACTTGGTCCAGAGGAACTGTGAGTCTGTGGTGACACTGGAAGGACATGGGTGCATAGGAGTAGCAGTCCACACCAGTAGAAGAGACCACGTGTCACAGGGCTTATAAGTGTATGTGTCAACAACTATAAAGGCCAGTAATCAGAGGGACCTCAGCATGCTTATATTTACTGCTTACATATTATGTCAATAAAGATTTGCTGCTGATCAGCTGGTGACAAGAAAGAGATTTCTTTTTATAGATAATGTCTAGCACCTAATTCTGAAATGTGCCAACCGGGCTTTCAGCTTGGTTTAATGTACCAAATGAAATCCAGTTTTGTGATCTCAGGCCATTTCCTCTAGTGCTATTGTAATTCACTTGGGAGAAGAGGCCAACACCCACCTCCCTACGACCTCCTTTCAGGCAGTTGTAGAGAGCAATGAGGTCTCCCATCAGTCTTCTCTTCTCCAAACTAAACAATGCCGATTTCCTCAGTCTCTCCTCATAGGACTTGCTCTCTAGACCCTTCACCAGCTTCGCTGCTCTTCTTTGGACATGCTCCAGAACCTCAATGTCCTTCTTATAGTGAGGGGCCCAGAAGTGAACACAGTACTCGACGTGCAGCCTCACCAGTGCCAAGTAGAGGGGGAAAATCACTTCCTTAGTCCTGCTGGATACATTATTCCTGATGCAGGCCAGGATGCTATTGGTCTTCCTGGCCACCTGGGCACACTGATGGCTCACGTTAAGCCAGCTATCAACCAACACCCCCAGGTCCTTTCCTGCTGGGCAGCTTTCCAACCACTCCTCCCCAAGCCTGTAGCATTGCCTGGGGTTGCTGTTACTGAAATGCAAGACTCAACACTTGGCCTTGTTGAACTTCATACAATTGGCCTCAGCCTATCAATCCAGCCTGTCTACTAAACCTTCCTACCTTCGAGCAGATCAAGACTCTTTCCCAGATTGGTGTAGTCTGCACACTTGCGGCCGAGATACTGCTCACACACCAGGATGGTCACAAGCATCAGCATCAGACCTTTATTCAGGGTTACATCGTATTCTTATGCTTTTCTCTCCTCTTCACGCACCTTATGCTTCCTTCCCATTGGTTAACAGCTTCTGTTCATGCATTCTATCTTATTTTATGATAGGCTACAAGTTTCTTACATTTTCTTACAAGAATGTCAACACACATCCTTATCTCTCCTTCCTTTTTTTTCCCACAAACTTATTTATCTCTCACAGTCAGGGGCAAAGCTGTAGTTTGTCAAGATCAAGGCCGGCTGCGGCCCACAGCTGATCACCCACACACACTTACTGAGGAAGCACTCAATCCCCTCATCTAGATCTTTAATAAAGATGTTAAACAAGACTGGTCCCAAAACTGAGCCCTGGGGGACACCCCTGGTGACCGGCCATCAGCTGGATCCAACACCATTCTCTACAACTCAATACAGGGGAAGGCATTCAGAACAAGTAAGTTCTCACCACTGAAATTTTATTAAGACATTTAAACTACTGCAGCAGACAGAGATGCCACGACAGCAGACAGGAATTCTGCACACTCAAAACTACATATTAATCTCCATTTCACTTTCTCATTGTAATTGTCACTATGTCATTGCAGCCTTTTAAAAAGATGTCAAAGATGCACTCTCTCTGCCTACTAAGACCTCTGTTCACACTAGTCCAGGGAAAAAAAAAACAAACCAAAAACAACAACAAAACACCACCAGCTTATAAAGATAGGAAAGATAAGTCTCTTTCAAGCTGTACTCAGGGTAGAAGCAGAACTTCCTATACCTGCAGGTTGCTGTCAGAACATCTGTCATCTCTGTCCCAGCAGGCAGCTAGGAATCATGGCAACCTGTGGAGTCAGTGCAACTTGCAGAGCACTCCTTTTGGCATACAGCAAGCTGGGAACATGGAACAGGAGACAAAAAGAATAGAGATAAAAATAAGTTGGGGTAATTGGAGTTGAGTGAATGTTTCAATTAACTCTAGACATAGTAGGACTGTTTTCCCACCAACCAGCATCGCAAGTCTTACTTTTTCCTATGTCTTTTGGGGTTTTTTTTGTTTTGTTTTGGGTTTTGTTTTGTTGGTTGGTTTTTTGTTTTGTTTTTGGGGGGTTGTTTTGTTCCTTTGTTTTCTTCTGCAGAGGTACTCTCATATGTGAATTTTTATGGTCCTCTATGAATGTATATTCTGGTATAATTCAATGTTATGAGCATTTGGAGGCACTAAAACAATAGTAATAAAATTAATTAAACAGAGAACATTTTAGAGAATATTCATTGATATGTGTATGTTTATTTGTAGCACTTTTTGTTGTGCTGACACTTGTTTCAGTTTAAATAAACACTTTGCTGGCAATATCTGCTTGAAAATATAGCAGGTATTCAATCTTACCTTCTTTAAAATAATAATCTGTACAGAGAGCCTGGAATATGTTTGGTATTATTAGTTTCTCCTACTTTTGTGTCTTGAAAAATAACAATACATTTTGTGCTTTACATGTGTTCTGGTTTGAGAAATTTTCTTTTTACTGTTTTTTTTTTTCAGTGAACTCTTTTCAGAAGAACACTTGCTAAAACTGGCACCAAGTTTTCCAGCTAGTGGACTGATAATGCCTGGAATTATAAATATAAACTGGAATGTTTATAGTTACTGCTAAGAGACCAAGGACACTTTGCTCTGCTTGTTGAATCTTCTGCTTCAGTCACTAAACAAGAAGACTTGCATCTAGAACCCTTCTGTAAGGAGGAGTGGACTTGTCAGATGGCAAAATTGGCCAGAGAAGTATTCTATCCATATATATGTACCACTTGGTATAAATTCAGGGATCACAGAAGTCAAGCTCTTCTTCTTACGTTCCTTTTCTTCCACCCCTGGCCAGGGTCCAGGGAGGACTTTGTCTATCCATCTCCTTTGGTGCCTAGGGCAGTGCGTTGCCAACCCTCATAACTCTACCCTCACCTCCTGCCTGCTCTGCCGCTATCTCCAGCAGCAGTCTCAGACCCTTTTGGGACTGTCTGCAGCTCAGGAGAGTGCTGGGGGTGTTGCTGGGGGGTGGGGGAGGTGACAGAGGTTTTGCACATGGCTGCACATACTGTTACATATTTGTATATATTTTCTTTTATCATTAGTATATAATTAAAGCTGTCTAGTTTAGTTTTCAATCAGGAAGGCTCTCTCCTTATTCTATCTCTCCTTTCCCTCTCTGGGTGGGAGGAAGAAGGGATCGAGAGCATTATTTTCACTGGTTTAATTGTCAATCCTGACTTAAACTGTGACAACTTGATTGCTGGTGTTACTTCTTGTGCTCTAAAATCTTCAAATTACTTTGCATAGCAACCAACAATGCTCAGAGATTCCTCTTTGTAAAACAAATTTAAAGGGAGTGTGTGCTATAGTCCTTGAAAGAAGGATGATTAAAAATAATAAATATATATTTATTCTTAACTGCTGTCACCAATACTCCATGGCTTTCTTATCACAGCAACACTTTTGTTCTCACATGGAGTGACACTTTCAGAGGGTGAGGTGAGATTTCTACCTTTACTGCATAACAAAAATATAGAAAAAGTGCTGGTTGGAAAGTGATTGTTCTTTTCTGTCTGAGTTCTGTTACAAGTAATAAGGTTACAAGATGTTACATATCTGTTATTCAGCAAGAATTAGTTTCTTAATTCCCATCTACAGGTACAGTATGGAGGGAAAGTTCAAGGTTTTGTCCTTTGAAGAATAAAAATCATAACTATGAACATATTTAAAACTAACCATAGTCAATCTAATTTTATGTAATTGCAACTTCCAATAGAAAATTCAAAAGAATAATTCCTCTCTTTCTTTATGTAGTCTGAATTTTTTTTCCCTAAGGCAATGCTATTTTTCTCTTGTGATTGCAAACTCATGTAACAAAAACCTATTTGTCCGCTCTTAAAAATTTTGTCACTTACAATTTATCGAAGACAGAATTTTAAGAGATTTATTTCTGAATTAACAGGTCTACCTTTGGGTTACAGTAAAAGCTGCAAAGATATGAAAATGAATTTCACTTTCAAACAGGATTATATTAAGGATAGTCCAAATAGTCTATTTGGTAATACTTCAGCAGGGGTGTCATTCCACCCATATAACAGACAGGAACACATGTGCACTGTCTTGTACATCCTAGTTCAAATACTATAGATTGACAATATGGTATATCTTATTATAGAGCATTTGGTACTGAATTAAAAATGTAGGGCTCATACACCATTAATTACTGAACTGCTGCAAATATTCTCTAACTGCTAAGAATATTTTAAAATGATGCTCACATTTTTTTTCTCTGCAATGGAATAAGAATAGGAAACATTTTTTAGTAGAACTATTAATAGAACTAATGTCGCCAGGGATGTAAAGAGCAATAAGCTTTTATACGTTGGGGATAAAAGGACAAAAAAGGAAAATGAAGGCCCTCTCCTGAAGGAAACGGGAGACCTAGCTACACAGGATATTGAGAAGGCTGAGGGTCTCAATGACTTCTTTGCATCGGTCTTCTCTGGCAAGTGCTCCAGCCTCAGCACAAAGGCCACAGCAGGTGAAAGCAGGAACTGGGAGAACAAAGCACCCCCCACTGCAGGAGAAGAACAGGTTCATGACTACCTAAAGCACCTGAAGGTGCACAAGTCTATGGGACCTGATGGGGTCCATCCACAGGTCCTGAGGGAGCTGGCAGATGTAGTTGCTAAGCCCCTGTCCATCATATTTGAGAGGTCATGGCAGTCTGGTGAGGTTCCCACTGATTGGAAAGAAGGTAACATAGTCCTCATTTTTAAAAAGGGACAAAAGGAAGACCTGGGGAACTACAGGCCAGTCAGTCTCACCCCTGTGCCCAGCAAGTTCATGGAGCAGATCCTCCTGGAAAATCTGCTAAGGCACATGGAAATAAGGAGGTGATAAGTGATAGCCAGCATGACTTCACTAAGGGCAAATCATGCCTGACCAATTTGGTGGCCTTCTACGACAAGTCTGCAGAGATGGTGGATAGGACCACCATCTGGTGGTGGATTTCTTCTACCTGGATTTCTTCAAGGCATTTGACACTGTCCCACATGACATCCTGGTCTCCAAACTGACAAGACATGGATTTGGCAGATGGACCACTTGGTGGATAAGAAATTGGCTGGATGGCTACACTCATAGAGTTGTGGTCAATCGTTCAGTGTCCAAGTGGAGGCAAGTGATGAGTGGCATTCCCCCGGCATCAGTATTGGGACCAGTGCTGTTTAACATCTTTGTTGGAGACATGGACAGTGGGATTGACGGCGTCTTTGGCAAGTTTGCTGATGATACCAATCTGTGTGGTGTGGTTGACACCCTAGAGGGAAGGGATGCCATCGAGAGAGACCTTGACAGGGTTTAGAGGTGGGCCAATGCCAACCTGATGAAGTTCAACAAGGCCAAGTTGTCCTGGTTTGAGCCAGGATTAAGCTAATTTTCCTTTTACTGATTTGTTTTTTTCCTTCAGTAAGCTTTCTTTTAACTAGCAAATAAAAAAAAATCAGTAAAAGGAAAATTAGCTCATCCTGGCTCAAACCAGGACACAAATGCAAAGTCTTTTACCTGAGTCGGCGCAACCCCAGGCAAAAATACAGGCTGGGAGGAGAATGTTTAGGAAGCAGTCCTGAGGAAAAGGACTTGGGGGTGGTAGTAAATGGGAAGCTCGAATTGAGCCCCCAGTGTGTGCTCGGAGCCCAGAGGGCCAACAGCATCCTGGGCTGCATCAAAAGAAGTCTGGCCAGCAGAGGGAGGTGATTCTGCCCCTCTGCTCTGGTGAAGCTACATCTGGAGTACTGTGTACAGCTCTGGAGCCCTCATCATGGGAAAGGCATGGAGCTGTTGGAGAGGGTCCAGAGAAGGGCCATGAAGATGATCTAAGGGCTAGAGCACCTCTGCTATGAAGACAGGCTGAAAGAGTTGGGGCTATTCAGCCTGGAGAAGAGATAGCTCCAGGGAGACCTTATAGCGGCCTTCAAATGCCTGAAAGGGGCCCACAGGAAGGCTGGGGAGGGGCTTTTCACCAGAGGGTGTAGTGATAGAACAAGGGATAATGGTTTGAAACTAAGTAAAAAAAAATAAATTACATCTTTGTGTCTACACCTATACCTATCTCCAGACCTATACCTATACCTGTATATTATCCCAGTTCACGTAACCTCATTGCGTAATAAGTCTGAGAAGACAAAATGTCTTCTGAAAGGGATCCTAACGTCCCTTTGATTTTCACAGTAACCAGAAAACAGAAGCTTGTTCATTTACTTCCAAAAGTAGTGAAAAATTTTCTTGTTGTTCCTGCTTTTTTATTATTATTATTATTATTACTTTATTTTTACTTTTCTCTTGCTGTTTACTTAGTGACTAGAGGAGCACTTGATTAGTATTGAAGGAGTGGGAAATTGGTCCTTCATTTGTTATCAGCTGAATGTGCTAAGAAACAGAAGTTTCCATGTAGTAGGATGTATTAGGCAGAGAAAAAGAGGTTATTTATCTCTTGAATTAAAACACATAGATCAAACAAAGACACCATTGAGAAGAACAGAAAACTGACAATTGGGGCTCAGAGAGGCAGAAATCAAACTTCATAGGCAGCATAAGGGAGGACCATGTACATAGGCAAGAGTAAACTGGTTTGTAAGCCCTTTGTTCCTGATATATTTTATTGTTAATCTTGAGATTTCTCTATATAATTAACCAGGTGAGTTAACATTCCAATAAAAGTTGGATTCTTATGTATTTATCTTTATAACTTCTGTAATGTTTACTTCAAATAAATAGTTTGGACAGATTCAAAGAGCAGGATGATTTAGTGTTCAATCATAGGATGTGATGATAAGTCTTTTATCAGAAGTAAAAGATTCCCTATTTTACACCAACAAAATTATACTTTCTTATTTGGTTTTGCTGTATTATTCTAGGCCTCTTCATGGTAATAACTTAGAATTAAAACAAAATAATAGGTAAATAAAAGGATATTTGTTTATTCAATTGAATTACCATTTCATGCCAACTTATTATTGCTTCTTTGCTGGAAATTTACTTGCAAATAAGAGTAAAGATTAATCTTAGCTAAATTCATTTACAAGACATTTTAACATAAAACAATATTGTTACAACTGTAAAAAAATCTGCTGAAGCATGTTTTTAAATAAAATTTGGCTATAAGTATGCATAGCCTTGTACTTTAAGCTAAAAGTGAATATTGGAGCCTGGGGACAATCTTTTCTTCAGTTCTTTAACTTTAAAAGAGAGTTAATTTAGAACTGATACAGTAGTTTGTTTTTTTTTCTGCTATTCAAGGCCAGATACAGTGAACAGATCTCCTTTTATATGAAGTAGCACAGCTTCTTGTAAAGCCATTCTTTTCCTAATGTGCAGTAGAAAATAATTCCTATTATACATATCATTTAAAATAATTTTTCAGTGCAGAATTTAAAGAACACTTCAAAATATGTGTTTGTAAAGTCTGTATATGGATGTTTCTGAGGACGTTGCTTATGCACATTATAAATGTGTCTTTGTGATTAAATATCTTTGAGATATTTTTATTGCCAATATAAAAATATATTGATGAAAAGATTTAAGTCAGAGGTTAAGCTGGAGCTTCTTAGATGCATTTGAATGTATAGATAGTGTCCATGTAAATTTTTAATGTTATCTTTAAAAAGATAAATTTATAATCAGTAAAATATTGAGTTCTTGAAAGACTGAGAATGAAAAAAAATGCTGAATTATATAGTAAACATTGACATTGTTCCTTCACATTGCATATGGCTACTGAGATGAAAAGAATAAACGAACTTGAATAGTATACAAGCTGCAGTTCATAGGCACAAGGAGGTAAAATAAATATGCTTTCAACCTTAACTTCTGTTTGACTGCTTTTATGGATTTAAGCCTGACCATTAATGCACTTTTTGTGATTTAATTTCTTCCACAATCATACTTAATTGCTTACCATGTCGTATAATGTTCAATAAAGCAAAGCAATGAAGCGAAAAAAATAGCAGGACCTCTTACAAAGGCTAAAATGAAACTTTTATTAGGACAAGCGTGAATAAGGCCTCAGTACTAATTACCATGGTATAGCCAGAGTTTATAAACAGTGAGAAACCTCATTAAGCTCAGTTAAAATGTGCATTTAGAATTTATCTGGTCATACAGATGAATAAAAGTGTTTATTTATATTAGCCTTTACTATCAACCTTTGCTTCTTAGCAAGGAGTATTCTCAAAGAATTTGTTTACTGAATAATGTACAATGAATGAAGGTTCCTTTTCAAGCTGCAAAGAGTACTAGAAATTCTATATTGAATACAAGAAAAATAAAATGCCTTTTGATGTTTATACAGCTTTAAAGAAAAAATGGTAGTAATAATAATGTCTGCAATTTAAAAAAAAATAAATTAGAAAAAGGAAATATTTAGAGACATTTTAAGGATGTTCCAGCAGAAAGCAGGAGGTTTGTTATTTAAATAAGTCATTTCTGCATTCTCATCTCTAAAAATAAACTTCTCAAAACTCACATTGCTCTGACAGTTACTGCAAACTACATCCATTGATCAAAATCATTACACAAATAACAATTGTTAATAATTTTATGATTATTAAATATTAATAATTATTATGTTAAATAATAATCATCGTTATTTTCTTTAGAACTGGGGGCTTAGTTTCCTTGGGGGTATTAGACTTATGCTAGAACTATTATGACTGCTTTTATTAATAATATATTACTGTGTATTAAACAGCTATTTATTAATTTATTAAATGTGATGGGATACTGAGAAAGCAGGCCAAAGGTCTTCTGAATATATTCAATTTTGAATAATCAATAATTCCACTGATTTTTAGCAAATTTAGATTACAATCTCTTTTGTACACCTTCCCCACCCTGCTAAGAGCAGGCAAAGCTACTGAGTCCTCTTGTGCAACAGACTCTACATTTTGTTGACAACAGCAGTTACATCCTAGTCTTTGAAACAACTTGTCCAAATTCTCTAACAATATCAGAAGGAGTGTAGAAAAGGTCAGTGCTGCTCTGAGCTCCAGTTGTGATTTTTGAGGGACTGGCTTCTTAACAACTCCTAGAACCTGGATGTTCTTGCTTATTCAAAGTGAGCATTAAAGCTTTTGATATCTGGATAAGCCTGGATATACCTGCTAGGACATACCTCAGCTCTCATCTGATCTCTGCAGTTTACATTTATTTCTGTTTGAACCACAGTGTGTGAACTTAAGAGGGCTGGAGTGAACCTGGACGTTGCCCTTTATAGGGTGGAGACATGACATGGACATGAATATGGGAATTAGTCAATTAGCCAAAATATTTAACTGCAATATTTCTGTGACTATTCTGTTAAACAATGCTGAGTCCTGTAAAAGGACACTGATGTATTTTAGTTTAACATTCACTTCAATCTGATCTAAACAGTGTTTTAAATAGAATTAAAATGATTTATTTAACTTTTAAAATAATTGCTTCTGGCTAAGATAGGATCTTACTCCTCTAAGCAAATAAAGAATGATTAGCCCAAGAAACTTCTAGCTCAGTGTTCACTCAAAGGAGATAAGGGTGTGAGTACAAGCTATAGCTTTGCTACATCAACATTATATCTCTCTTGAATCAAGAAAGACATTTCTAGTATTTTACATTTGGTTTTATGCAGCTTTATTGTACACTGGGAAACAATGTGTGAAGGATAACAATTAACTTTTTTTTTTTTATTCTTTTGAATGGCTTTATGATAGATATCTGTTTTTTAACATCCTGAAGTATTCAGGCCCAATAATTCTCATAAGGACAAAATGTTTATATTTGGTACTCAACAAGTCTGCCTCAGACCGACTAAAAATCTGTAAAAATATATCAATATTTATATAAAATACATAAAATGCATATATGCATATTTAAAAACTCTTATGCACATATTTTTTTCAAAACAACAATAATAAGAATAGCCATGAGCAGGTTGAAAGCTTATGGATAAGATATAGGGATTGGGATCACAAAGGGAGTCCTGTGGTTGGAGTTTATTACAGGTTGCCCAACTAAGTAGAGCCTATCAATGAAGCCTTCTTACTCCAGCTCAAGGAGACATCATGGTCATAGGCTCTCATCCTGCTGGGGGACTTCAACCACCCCAACATCTGTTGGAAAAGTAGCATGGCAAGTTGTAGGCAATCCAGAAGACTCCTGGACTGCCTCAAAGCAACTTCTTAAGACAAGAAATTGACAGCCCTATCCAAGGGGATTCATTATTGGACCTGATGGTCAAAAATGCAAGTGAACACATCAGGGATGTCAAAGTTGAAGGCAGTGATCATGCACCAGTGCAGTTCACTGTCTTAAAGGGTATAAGGCAGATGAGAAGCATAGTCAGGACCCTAAATTTTAGGAAAGCAAACTTCCAGCTCTTCCAGGAATTAGTAAATAGGACCCATGGGAAATGACCCTCAGGGACCAGGAAGAGGAATGTAGCTGGCAGATCTTTAAGGATGCATTCCATAGAGCACAACTGATCTCAATCCCCAGGTGTAAGAAATCAGGCAAGGAAAGCAAGAGACCAGTATGGCTGAATTGAGACCTGCTGGTCAAATTAAAAGGCAAGATGAAACTACACAGGCAGTGGAAGTGGGGACATTTATCCTGGAAAGAACATAGGGATGTTGCCCAGTTGTGTAGGGATGAGGTCAGGAAGGCAGCTAGCATTGAACTTGGAAAGGGA
The DNA here is from genome assembly GCA_020745705.1 of Hemiprocne comata. Lineage (NCBI taxonomy): Eukaryota > Metazoa > Chordata > Aves > Apodiformes > Apodidae > Hemiprocne > Hemiprocne comata. The sequence continues at coordinate 178,583,805 of CM036586.1, forward strand.
TATAAAGACAAACAAGAAGGGCTTCTACAGGTATGTAAACCAGAAAAGGAAGGTTAGAGAGCTTACCCCCCCTGATGAGCAACAGTGGTTAACTAGTCACAACAGACAAGGAGAAAGCTGAGATTCTCAACCACTTTTTGCCTTAGTCTTCACTGGTAACCCCTCTCCTCATGGCTCTCAAGTTGATGGCCCACAGGACGGAGACTAGGGAGATGAAGTCCTTCCCACCGTGAGCAAACACAAGGTTTGTGACCATCTGAGGAACCTGAACATACACAAGTCCATGGGTCCTCATGAAATGCATCCCAGAGTCCTGAAGGAATTGGCTGATGTAGTTGCCAAGACACTCTCCATGACAATTGACAAGTCATGGCAGTCAGGTGAAGTCCTTGGTGACTGGAAGAAAGGAAACATTACACCCATTTTCAAAAAGGGTAGAAAGGATGACCCTGGGAACTATCGACCTGTCAGATTCACTTCTGTGCCTGCCAAGACCATGGAACAGATCCTCCTACAAGACATGTTAAGGCACATGGAGGACAGGGAGGTGATTCAGAACAGCCAGCATGGCTTTACTAGGGGCAAATCCTGCCTGACCAACCTAGTGGTTTTCTACAATAGAGTGATTGCATCAGTGGACAAGGGAAGACCTACCAATGTCATCTATCTGGACTTCTGCAAGGCCTTTGACATAGTCCCCTACAACATCCTTCTTTCTAAGTTGAAGAGATATGGTTTTGATGGGTGGACTGTTCAGTAGATAAGGAATTGGCTGGCTGGTTGCACCCAGATGGTAGTGGTCAATGGCTCAATGTCCAGAGGGAAAACGGTGACAAGTGATGTCCCTCAGGGGTCCCTACTGGGACCAGTGTTGTTTAGTATTTTCATTAATGATCTTGACAGTGGCATTGAGAGCACCCTCAGCAAGTTTGCTGATGACATCAAGATGGGTGGTGTGGTTGATATGCCAAAGGGATGGGATGTCATCCAGAGGGAACTGGATGAGCTGGAGAAGTGGGTCCAGGTGAACATCATAAGGTTCAACAAGGGTCCTGCACCTGGGCTGGGACAACCACAGGTATGAATACAGGCTGGGGGAAGACGTGATAGAGAGCAGACCTGTGGAAAAAAAGCTGGCAGTACTAGTGGATCAAAAGCTGGACATGAACCACCAATGCCAACTGCATCCTGGGCTGCATCAAAAGAAGTGTGGCCAGCAGATGGAGAGAGGTGATTCTAACCCTCTACTCTGCCCTGGTGAGACCTCACCTGGAGTACTGTGTCCAGCTCTGGAGCCCTCAACACAAGAAGGACCTGGACCTGTTGGAGCTTTTCCTGAGGAGGGCAACAAAAATTATCTGAGGGCTGAAGCACCTCTGTTATGTTGTAGTATGAGATGTCCCTTCTTATTGTAGGGATGTTGGACTAGGTGACCTTTAGAGGTCACTTACAACCCAAGACATTCTGTGATTCTATGATTCTATATTGTGGTTTACTCAGTTTCTGGATCCCCACTAAACATGGCTAGGAACTCAGAAGGCAGTCTGTGGATGTATTCCATGAAAACTGCCAAAGGACCTTGCAGATCAAAAAAGGTGATACACATGGATATAAGGTTTTTCCATAAGTGTGCGGTTGCTGAGTCACTGCCACTGACAACAGACAAGGAGAAGGCTGAGGTTCTCAACAAATTTTTGCCTCAGTCTTCACTGGTAACCTGTCTCCTCACACCTCTCCTGTTGAAGGACCACAAGATGGGGACCAGGGGGACAAAGTCCCTCCCACTGTAAGTGAAGACAAGGTTTGTGACCACCTGAGGATTCTGAACATACATAAGTCTAAGGGACCTGATGAGATGCATCTCAGAATCCTGAGGGATCATGTAGTTGTCAAGCGACATTCCATGATATTTGAAAAGTCATGGCAGTCAGATGAAGTCCCTGGAGACTGGAAGAAGGTAAACATTACACCCATTTTTAAAAAGGGTAGAAAGGAGGACCCCAGGAACTACCGAGCTGTCAGCCTCACCTCTGTGCCAGTAAAGGTCACTTGAGCAGATTCTCCTGGAAGCTCTGGTAAGGCACATGAAGGACAGCAAAATGATTTAAAGTAGACAGCATGGCTTTCCTGAGGGCAATTCATTCCTAAACAACCTGATGTCCTTCTACAATGGAGTGACTACATCAGTGGACAAGGGAAAAACAATGGATGTCATCTATCTGGACTTCTGCAAGACCATTGACAAGGTCCCCAATAACGCTTTTCTCTCTAAGTTGGAAAGGTATGGATTTGATTTGCACTTCAGCAAATGAAGGGGACCTACAGGAAAGCTGGGGAGGGACTGTTTAGAAGGACATATAGTAATAGGATGAGAGGCAATGGTCTTAAATCAGAGCAAGGTAGATTTAGATTAGACATTAGAAAGAAGCTCTTTACTATGAGGGTGGTGGAACACTGAAACAGGTTACCCAGAGAAGTGGTGGAGGCCCCATCCCTGGAAACATTCAAGGTCAGGTTTGATGGGCCTCTGAGCAACCTGTTCTAGTTAAAGATGTCCCTGCTTACTGCAGGGGGATTGGACTAGATGACCTTCAATGATTTCTTCCAACACAATGCATTCGATGATTCTATGATTCTATGATTTTGATTTAAGATTATTCAGTCCTTTCCTCAGTGATAAGAACAAAAACAATTGAGAAACACTACTTAAAAAAAATTCCTTTTTTTTTTCTTTTTTCTTTGTCTTTTTCCAGATTTGAATTAATATTTTAAACTACAGTATTTCATTATTTAGGATAATGAAACCTAACATTTACACAGTGCTTGGAGACATCATACGAACATTGTTACGCTCATACTTACTGTTTGGAAGACAAGTCTAACGATTAATCTTCTCAACTGTCTTTCACAGTGCAATTCAGTATTATCTGTTCTTTCTGTTTTGTAACTGTACATCCCATGAATAAAAGTTCTGGATTTATTTATGAGCTAATTTTTAATATATATATGACCCTTCTTAGATGTTTTTTTCCTATTACAATTTAGTTTCTAGTATTCAGCCTGTCAGTATTTAAGTTGCTATTTTCAGGTATGCTTGTTCATTTTTAACAAATGCCTCTGCCAGAAAAGAATATTAACTTCATTTAAAGCATATATGGTGTCAACAGTAAAAGCTGTTGTCTCACAGCAGTAACAGTATTCAAAGAAAAAAAAGAAAAAAGAACTTATCTTTCACCATAAAGTGCTCTAATACCAAAAGACTGCAGGAAAAGGAGTCCATACTGTTGGTAAAGGGAGCGAAAAAGCATCTAGTCTTTGTACTATTACACAGTGTTAAGTACGTGGTGACAACGAGCCAGCTAGAAAATGGAAGCTTTGATCTTGAGAAGGCTGAACAGCTTCTCAAGGTGCTAACTATAGCCTATTGCTATTCAAGATGACACGATTTAAGAGAAGTTATGTAAATGGGTTCTTGGTTGAAAGTACTGCATTTCTAAAGGTTACTGGCAAACCAACTCAAGTTAATGAAAGTTTTTTTTTATTAATTTTTTTCCCCGAAAAAATTGTCTGTACTAGATCTTAGTTATTCTCAGATCCCCATGAACTTCGCAAATCTGTGCTCAGGGAATTCAAATCAGAATTAACTCCTAGCCACAGAACTACATTGCAGAAAATAAATATCCTGGGTTGATGGGTTTTTTTCCTCTCAAATTTTATCTATTTCACAATAAAACCTTAAATATATAAAAAGTAAACAATGGTAAATTGTGTCCATTTGCCTACAGAATCTCCATCATCAATGCATAGGAATGTTTTTTCTCTCTTTTTAATCTCAGTTAGGATCTGGCTGAATGCCTATACAATCAATTCAGACCTTTTCAAAACTTCTTTGTGAGCTGTGTCAGTGCCTTAATGTTTAATAATGAGACCAAAACATGAAAAAAGAAAATATCAGTATCATTAACAGTGTCACTGATGATTTATTTGCAGATGCTGTATTTATCTTACCATCCCAGGCAATCCTCACATGCTTTTTTTAATTTCCTCACTCTTAGCCAGTGTGGAGAGTCAACTTACTCTAAAAGTCCCTGCAATAGAGTTCTGGGCAAACCAGCAAAAGCTCAATGAATAATAATGAATTAATTTCATGCAAAAGTGAATAGCAGGTGCCTATACTGTAATACTGGTATTATTAGTTTTTATTTAATTAACATTATGTTTAATTCATACAGCTAAAGAACTAGAAAATTGATACCATTAGTGCTACTGATGTTTTCAGTTTTAGTTTAGGTTGTTAGCTGCTGCACCTTACTCTATGAAAACAGAACAAGAAAACCAATTTAGACTTCTTTTGCCATAGAGCATTCAGTGTGATGGTAGATTTTCATGTTGCATTGGGGAAACAGGACACTTCTTTTTAGATCTGAATCTACCTAGCCTTCTCATAATTTATAAGAAAAAGACTTTTGTAATTCCATCTCATTCATAATATTTTCCTGTCTTATGAAACATTCATTACTTTTTGTTATCTCAGTACAACCTTAGCAACTATAACTAAAACCTCATTTTTTGTGTGTGTGTATATAACTTTTGGTAGGGATAATGCAAACCTGTTTTGCTATAGTTACAATTTTTAACAGCTGTAAAGATGTGCATAAATAGTTAGAATTTTTTAATCCAGTCAAGGCATCCTATTAATATTTCACAGTAAAAATTGGTAGAATTTGATGTGGTTTTTTCTCTGTGCAAATTCTGTATTTGTTTAGAAGTGAGCTGCAGTACTCCTGTAGTTTTAGAGAGGAGGTTTTCCTTTTAATTTTGTTTTATGTTGTTGTTTTGGAGTTTTTTCACAGAAACAGCCTTTAGACCACAGTTTGCAATCAGTGCATATTTATATTAGCAACAATTATACCCAACTAATTATCTTATCACAGAAGAAAAGGTTAGAATTAAGTTTCTTCACTGGACACCTGCTGTGTAGATAATTAAGAATCTCTATGGTTTCTTTCATTACTGCATTCAATAATAGCTAAATACCAGGGAATGTAGCCATAATCAGACATGATTTGATGAGATACAAGGGAAAAGAAAAGATAGAGACAAACAAAATTTTCACAGGGGGGGACAAGGGGCTAGATTTTCCATCTTAAACATGTGAAGACAGACAAATAGTAATATAATCAGGTAGGAGCAACTTAAAACAACATACAAGGAAGAGTATCCTGTAAAGGTACCTAAGGTTACACTGGATATCTTTTCTGTCATGTCTCGCTCTACCCCTGTGTCCCATCCTGACAATGAGCCCAGTGGCAGAGTCTGTATCATTGCCCACACTCTTGTGCTGCCCCTACAAAATAATTTTTACTTAATGCCTCCATTTAGATGAATAGCTTCTAATTAAGCTTCCCACTTTCCCTATAGAACAGAACTGAGATCACATTTGCTGTAAGAATGTCATTAACAGTGATTTTATATTATAGAATTTTTCCCATCCCATGGTAATCTAATATGCATTGATTTTAAGCTCTCTGGAAAGGTCTCTGTCTGCTATCTTGTACTTACATAGAAGGATCCAGTCTACTTACACTAGCTGGCACCTACAGCTCAATTCAGTTCTCCAAACATAGGCACCTAATGTGATTTGAAATGTACTATAATATCCCAGATGGTCCCCAATTCCTGATCACACAGAGCATAGATACTGAATATCAAGGTAATGCCAAATAGCACTATACTTAAATACAAGCAAATGAATTGAATTCCTAAGGTAATGAAGATACAAGGCTCTGTTTGAACCAAACAAGCATAGACTTGTGGTGCCATTTGTTTTGCCCTAGTGAGTCTAAGAAGCAACGAAGGTCAGGTGAAGGATCCAAAGTTGTCTCAAATTGCACTACTTGCCTACTTGAAGGAAAATGAATACAGTAAGCAGAAAATTAAGATCTCTCCTGCCTACCATAAATTAAACACCTATATTCAGCTACTCAAAATCAGACAGGTCTCACTGAGTATCATAATCTTTCTCCATGGTAAACGGAGATAGGTGGAAGTTTTTAAATATTTCTAGAGAGTGAATCTTCATACATAAACTCAAGCCTAAAAGTTGAATAAATGAGGCCTTCCTCTGATAATTTGCAAAGACATCAACATCTTTCCATTTACTGTGCAACCAAAACAGACATTTAAGATAGCTTGCTTCCTGTACACCTAAAAATTAGGCTGAGGGTAAGTTTTTGAAGTATGTGCATTGGACTTTACATAGAATAGCAAGTGCAATGAAACGTCATTCTAAGTCATTTTTAGTCTCCAGCATTAATATTTTTGATTAATAAGTCACAAAAAACTCTAGAAGAAATAGGAACCAAGCACAGATAACAGCAATGTCACCTGACAGCTTCAGAGTGGATTCTGGTTATTTTACTTCCTCATTTTTACAACTACTTTTAAAAAAGTAGTTGAATCAATCCAACCTAAGCCTCCTTTGGTGCAACTTGAAGCCATTTCCTCTATTTCTATCATTTGGTACTAGGGAGAAGAGACCGCCCCTCACCTTGCTACAACCTCCTTTCAGGTAGTTGTGGAGATCCGTAAGTTCTTCCCTCAGCCTCCTCTTCTTCAGCATAAACGATCCCAGATTCCTCAGCTGCTCCTCATAAGGGTTGTTTTCTAGACTCTTTACCAGCTTCATTGCCCTTCTTTGCACATGCTCCAGCACCTCGATGTCTCTTCCTACAGTGAGGAGCCCACAGCTGAACAGAGGATTCAAGGTCCGGCCCCATCAGTTCAAACTGAGTCCAAATTAAGTAATAAGTTTTGGGTAACCCTGAAAGTTTCTGGATATGAATGAATGTAGAATTAATTAATTGCACTCCTACAAATATGTAACATCACAGCTCAGTTATATAATTAAGAAAACATCATCTGAAATTTCTTAGTATCAGTCTATCTTAATGATTTAAAATGAATACAAAACTTTCAAATTTACAACTCTCAGAAAAAGATAGCTTTGCATAAATGTTGGGGTTTTTTTTTAAAAAAAACAAACAACAAAATAATCCCAACCAAACATAATCTCATCACAGAAGGACTTAAAAAGATTAAATACAGCCAGAAGCTACTGTGTGATATAAATTCCATGGAAGACAGATAAAAATTAAGGTCAAAATGTTCAAATGTTTGTTTCTAAGACAGAGTTGTTTCTAAGACTTGACATTTCAAGAAGAATTCAACAAAGACCTTTCACTAATAGAAGACTAAGAAAAAAGGGAAAGGAAAATAAAAATCAAGTATTCCTGCAAAAGGGAAGAAGATGCAGAGTGTTGTGTGTACATTCCACTGTACCTGAGATATTTGGAAAGTGTAAAGAAATGCTTTACAAGCCATAGATGAGTACCAGAAGACCATAAATGGAAGTTTCCCCTGATACAAGTAATGCAGAACTATGAGGTCCCAGCGACTAAAATGAAGATTTTGAATTTGCCAAAGAAGGCAACATACTTTTACTATCTGCGACATATCACAATTACCAAGATTTCTAAACATGTTTTCTCAAAATAAGCATTGAAAAAAGGACAGCATATAAAGACTGATTATGGACAATGAGCCTTGAGTTGTGAAATGGGGCTTAAACTGTTAAATGTGCAGTTTCAGGTTCTCCTGAAACTTGCTTGAGACTATTGCAGCATCTATTATTCGATCAGTGGGGTTTGCCAGCCACTCAAGTGGCCTGTTAAGGATGATAAGTCATACTCAGGATTTCTAAATAATATCTCAGGAATGCAATCACATTATCTGACATTGTGAGTTGACCCTGGCCAACAGTGAAGCACTCACACAGGCACTCATACAGTCCTCAACCCTGCAGGACAGGGGAGAGAATAGGAAGTGCAAAAGAGGGAAAGAGAAGGAAAACAAGCGATGCAATCACTCACCACCTGTCACAAGCAGACCCATGCCCAGCCTGTCTCAGAGAAATAGGCACCTTGAAAGTCAAAATACCTCCACCACCTTCTTGCTTTACCCCAGTTTTTATTGCATGATGAAATATAACGTGGAATACCCCTTCAGCCAATTCAGATCAGCTGTCCCAGTTGTGCACTCTCCCAGCTTCTTCCCCGCTTGCAGCCTACTCTCTTCTCAGTAGTGTGGAAGAAGAGCCGTGGTATAGTGCAGGCACTGTTCAGCAGTAGCCAAAACATTGCTGTATTGTCAACATGCTTTAGCTACAAGTTCAAAACACAGCACCACACCGGCTGCTATGAAAGAAATTAACCCCATCTCAGCCAGACTTAGTACAGTTGACCAAATTTGAAACAGCAGATTGGAAAATAGTGAAAAGCACTTAAAAGTACCACAAATTACCTCGAAGAGTCAAGGAATAATTGGTTACCTATGAAGAACTACAGGAGGTTTTCTTGTCAGATTTTATTTTTGCATGCCTCTTGATTAAGTTTAACATCTCCATTGTCTAAGGACTTTTAAACAAATCAGGAGTTATGGATAGATTTTTCAGACGTCAGATCTAGTTCATGTAAATTATTCTAAGACTAAGCAGGGTCAATCAGTATACCACTCAAGAAGATGTATGTGGGGGTTTATTCCCTGGTTCTCTGGATATGTAAGATTTTTATATTTTGCATCATTGAGACAGTTAATCTCTCTTTCTATCTCTCTCTAGAAATGTTTATCACGTTTAGAAAATAACTTTTAAAAATAACCAGGAACAAAGCTCTTGTACTGTGGGTCTTCTACTATTCAAGTACTCAAGCTAGATTCAAATGCTGTCATGTTTTCCTCCTGTTCCTAAGTCTGTAGTGTCTCACTCCAGGTGGCATGGCCTGAAGGTGGTGGGAGAAGACAAAAATCCTGATCAACATTACCCACATATATCATTGTCATGGTTTAACGCTGGGCTGGCAATTAAACGAACCACAGGTTGGTCTGTTAACCCCCCTCCCTACCCTTCTAGGGAAAAGAGAAGAATCATAGAATCATAGAATCCTAGGGGTTGGAAGGGACCTCGAAAGATCATCTAGTCCAACCCCCCCTGCCAGAGCAGGGTCACCTAGAGCACATCACATAGGAATGCATCCAGGCGGGTTTTGAATGTCTCCAGTGAAGGAGACTCCACAACTTCTCTGGGCAGCCTGTTCCAGTGCTCTGTCACTCTTACAGTAAAGAAGTTTTTTCTGATATTCACCTTGAACCTCCTATGCTCCAATTTGCACCCATTACCCCTTGTCCTATCACTGGTCATCACTGAGAAAAGCTTAACTCCATCTCCCTGACACTCACCCCTTCCATATTTGTAAACATTTATGAGGTCACCCCTCAGCCTCCTTTTTTCAAAGCTAAAGAGACCCAGCTCCCTCAGCCTTTCCTCATAAGGGAGATGTTCCACTCCCTTCATCATCTTTGTGGCTCTGCGCTGGACTCTTTCAAGCAGATCCCTGTCCTTCTTGAACTGAGGGGCCCAGAACTGGACACAATATTCCAGATGCGGCCTCACCAATGCAGAATAGAGGGGGAGGAGAACCTCTCTTGACCTACTAACCAGACCCTTTCTAATGCACCCCAGGATGCCATTGGCCTTCTTGGCCACAAGGGCACATTGCTGGCTCATGGTCATCCTCCTGTCTACCAGGACCCCCAGGTCTCTTTCACCTACACTACTCTCCAGCAGGTCAGCCCCCAACCTATACTGGGACATCGTGTTGTTCTTCCCCAAATGCAAAACTCTACTCTTCCCCTTGTTGAATTTCATCATGTTTCTCCCCGCCCAACTCTCCAGCCTGTCTAAGTCTCTCTGAATGGCAGCACAGCCTTCTGGTGTGTCAGCCACTCCTCCCAGCTTAGTGTCATCAGCAAACTTGCTGAGGGTACATTCTATACCCTCATCCAGGTCGTTGATGAAGATGTTGAACAACATCGGTCCCAGTACCGACCCCTGAGGGACTCCACTAGTCACACACTTCCAACCAGATTCTGCCCCATTGACTACAACTCTCTGACTCCTTCCCATCAACCAGTTCCTGATCCACCTCACTACCTGATCACCAAACCCATACCTGATCAACTTATCTACAAGGATGCTGTGGGAGACGGTGTCAAATGCCTTACTGAAATCTAGATAAACCACATCTACCGCTCTACCATCATCTATCCACCTAGTAATTTCCTCATAGAAGGCTATGAGGTTAGTCAAACATGATTTACCCTTGATAAAACCATGCTGACTGCTCTTGATGACCCCCATGTCCTTGATATGCCTAGAGATAGAGATAAGAACAAGTTGTTCCATCACCTTTCCAGGGGTGGAGGTGAGGCTGACCGGTCTATAGTTACCCGGGTCCTCCTTCTTGCCCTTCTTGTAGACTGGTGTGACACTTGCTGTCCTCCAGTCCTCAGGCACCTCTCCCGTTACCCATGACTTACCGAAGATGATGGAGAGTGGCCTAGCAATGACCTCCGCCAGCTCCCTCAGCACCCTTGGATGCATTCCATCTGGACCCATCGATTTATGGATGTCCAGATTACTCAACTGATCCCTAACCCAATCCTCATCTACTATGTCAAACTCCTCATCTATCTTGACTACTTCTGGGGCTATATGAGTCTGGAGCTCATGGGGAAATCCTGCAGGAGTAAAGACAGAGGCAAAGAAGGCATTCAGCACCTCTGCCTTCTTTATATCCTCTGCCACCAGGGCTCCCACCTCATTCCTCAGTGGGCCAATATTGCCTCTAGTGTTAGTTTTGTTAGCTATGTATTTGAAAAAGCCCTTTCTATTATCCTTAACCTGACTTGCAAGGTTAAGTTCCAAGGAGGCCTTAGCTTTCCTAATTGCCTCCCTACATCCTCTGACAACAGCCCTATATTCCTCCCAAGTGACCAGGCCCTCCTTCCATGATCTGTAGATTTTCCTTTTCCACTTAAGTTTGCCCAGCAGTTCCTTTTTTAACCATGCTGGTCTCCTAGCTCCCTTACTAGATTTCCTAACCATTGGGATGCTCGGATCCTGTGCTTGCAAGAAGTGGTCCTTGAATGTTGACCAGCTATCTTGAGCCCCTTTATCATCTAGCACCCTGTCCCATGGGATTTCCCTTAACAGTTGGTTGAGGAGGCCAAAGTTTGCCCTGTGGAAGTCCAGGGTTCTGGTCCTACTGGGTATTCTGTTCCTTCCACACAGGATCCTGAACTCCACCATCTCGTGATCACTGCAGCCAAGGCTGCCACTGACCACCACTGCTTCAACAAGGCCCTCCTTGTTGGTTAGTACAAGATCCAGCAGCGCTCCTCTTCTAGTCGGCTTGTCCACCATTTGCATTAAGAAGTTATCATCAATGCACTGGAGGAACCTCCTAGACTGTGAAAGGCTGGCTGTGTGAGTCTTCCAGCAGATATCGGGGTAGTTAAAATCTCCCATGAGGACTAGGGACTGCAGTTGTGAGGCTACTTTCAGCTGCCTGTAGAAAGCCTCATCAACTTCCTCGCCTTGATCAGGAGGTCTGTAGTAGACCCCCACGACTGTATCACCCACACCAGCCTGCCCCTTAATTCTTACCCACAGACTTTCAACTTGCCCCTCATCAGCCCCTGCACAAAACTCAATACATTCTAGTTGCTCTCTCACATAAAGAGCAACTCCACCACCTCGCTTCCCCGCCCTATCTTTCCTAAAAAGCACATAACCATCCATGGCCACATTCCAGTCATGTGACCTGTCCCACCACGTCTCTGTTATTGCTACCAGATCATAACCCTTAGCCTGCACACTGACCTCTAACTCTTCCTGCTTATTCCCCATGCTGCGTGCATTAGCATACAGGCATTTCAGGAAACAAACAGAGCCCACTGGTGGGACTAAATCCTCCTTAGACCACCTGCTTTCAGGCCCTGGTACGTTCCTCTTGTGCTTCTCCCTAATAGACCCAGTTTTCTCCCCTTCCCCCTTCACATCTAGTTTAAAGCTTTCTCAATGAGCCCTGCTAAGTCCTGCCCCAAAAGCCTCTTCCCCCTCTGGGACAGGTGCATCCCACCTGCCACCACCAGGCCAGGTGTCTCATATAGCATCCCATGATCAAAAAAACCAAAACCCTGTCTTTGACACCAATCTCTTAGCCATTCATTGATCTGTAGACTCTTCCTATATACCTCCCCACCCATTCTTGCAGGAGGGATGGAGGCAAACACTACTTGCGCTCCAGACCCCCTAACTAGCCGTCCTAGGGCCCTGAAGTCACTCTTCATTGCCCTTACATTTCTTGTGATAATTTCATCACTGCCAACCTGAAAAATCAGCAGTGGATAGTAATCAGAGGAACCCACAAGATTAGGGAGTTTCCTTTTAACATCTCTAATCTGAGCCCCAGGGAGGCAACAGACCTCCCTGTGGGATGGGTCCGGTCGACAGATGGGCCCTTCTGTCCCCCTCAGAAGGGAATCACCCACCACAATTACTCTCCTTCTTGATTGAAGAAGTCCTAAGGACTCGGGGTGACTGACGAGTCCTAGGTGCTTCACTAGATAAGTCTACCCCTCCAACTTCATTTTCCTGTCCCTGAATTTCCAAGGCCTCATATCTGTTATTCAAGGGCAATTGGGAGGGTGGAAGGGGTTGGGAGGATTTTTTCTTGCCTTTCCGAGATCGGACTTCCCTCCATTCCTTCATATCTCCTAAGTCCTCTCCATCTGTCTGGTGACAGGAGGGGAGGGGATCCGGCACTTTCTCAACCTCCTTGATCTGCCCCTGCGTCAGGGTATGACTCCACCAATCTATTTCACTCTCACAATCTCTAATGGCTCTCAGTCTTGCAACCTCCTCTGTCAGATTAACCACCTGCCTGAGGAGATCATTTACTTGCTCACACCACACACATGCGATGTTACTGGTTCCCTCTGGTACCAGTGCCAGGCTCAGGCATTCACTGCAGCCAGAGACCTGCACTGCTGCATGCCTGCTTGGGAGCTCTGTCTGAGTCCCCACATTCTTTTTCACTACGGTTTTTGGCCGCGTTGTGACCATGATCTACCCAGCTACTAGTTTGCTTTTCTCGTGAGAAGGCACCCGCTGCTCCCTCCCTGCCTGCCCTCTGGAGGCAGCTGCCGCTCTCTGCTCTGCGCTGCCGCGTGCTCAGAGGAGGCTGCCAAATGGCCGCTTTTTAAACCTTGCCGCCGTTCACAGCCACTCCCCCTGCACGTCAGCATTCCTCTCCCTCGCAGGCTTCCCGCTCAGACTCGGGTCTCCTGGCTCTGCCCCGGCTTCACCGTCTCCGGTGAAGTAAGGGAGAGAGACTCTTACAGGTTGGAAACTAAACTACACAGCTTTAATGAGACAGTAGTGATGAAAAGTAATTAAATACATACAAATATATACAAATATACACAGAAGCATTATCACGCTCTTCCCCCACTCCCCAACAATGCCCATGTCACCACTAAGGCTGCAGGGCAGGCCCTGGAAAAGTCCCGGACTCAGCTCCTGGAGTCAGTGGCAGACAGGAGTTGGGATGCAGAAACTATAATCTTAACAACATGGCTTTTAATCTCCCTTGTTCAATAGAATCAGTTTTTAATTTTTTTTCTTTAGACTATTTAGCACAATAATGTCACTCTTTAACATCTTTTTCTCACCATAACACTGAACAAAAATAAATCCATGTTATAAATTGTCTTCTCCAAATAAGAAAATATTCTTGCCAAGTATCACCTTTTGGCTCTTAAATACTACATGTCTTGTCTGACTGCTTATTCATTTCTCTGTGTTCATCTTTGCTGTCTCAAACACTTTACTGTAGCTGTTTTATTCCACAAATGTATTTATCCGACCTAGTCACCTTGGAGAGTAGAAAATGCTTTAAAACCTGCATTCTGAAGATGTGTTTCATATGAACCACTTAAAACAACTCTATTGGAGTGAGATGTGTTCCACTGACACTCCAGAGTTCTTCATTAGAAAGGTTTACTTTTCTCTGTTGACCACAGGGAGAGACTAAAATGACTGGCTCAGAGGCAGTCAATGCCTAGCTGTTGAGATGAATTTCCCCTCCCTCAAATTACTAGTTAAGTGTGATCTCTACAAGTGGAAGAAAAGGAAGAAGGTTAACACTGCAGTGGCTGACAATGCTAAATGAGAATGAAAGAAAAATAGAACTGCTGAAAAACAAGTACAGCAAAGGTGAATGAAAAGGAAAAAAAAAAAGACAAAGAAAAAAGACACATGCAGAAAGACTGTTAAAGAGCCTGTGGCAAAGAAAGGGAAATAGTAAGTGTTATTAACTGCAATATATATGCAATGCTTTTAAATTAACTGATATAGAATTACTTTTAACTTCTGTTCTGAACAGCTTTTAAGTGCCATGTAATTTTTAGAGTTCATGGGCAACATTAAATGTTCTAAATCTCCTGAGTTATGAGATTATAAATAGGAATAAAACTAAAATTAAAATAAATTTCTAAACTTTGTTAATAGAATTTGAGGAGTATATCTATTATGAAGTATATGTATAATTATTATCAGAGAAGAGAGAAGGGGGAAACAGAGAAAAAGGGAATAAAGAAATAGGGAAGAAACACAATAAAATATTATTATGTAACTAATTTGGGTGTTTTCTTGTATTGACTATTAACAATTATTTTCTGGTGTCTCTTACAGGCTTCATGCACTCTATATTAGTTTAAGGGCTTCACTCAAAAATTTGGATTTATTTCATTAAAAATACTTTTGCACAAGTCTGTGTTTGACCTTAAACTCTCTACAGAGAGAAATGTACTTCCAGAATTAGTTGCAGGAGTTGGCATGTGCCTACATGAACTTCATGAGGTTATGGTTGGCCCATTTCTCAGCCTGTCAAGGTCACTCTGCATGGAAACCTTGCCCTTCAGCATACTGACCACTGCCCACACTTTGGTGTCATTCAGAAATTTGCTGAGAGTGCACTCCATCCTGTCATCCAGATAATTAATGAAGATGTCAAGCAGTATTGGGTCCAGCATTGATTGCTTTGGGATGCTTCTAGTTACTGGTTGCCAGCAGGACTTGGCACCATTAATCATAAGGCACGATACTGGGGATAATACTTTGCAGAGGTCAATATTGTTTAATATCTTCATTAATGACTTGGACAGTGAGATAATGTGCACTTTTGGCAGGTGTGCAGATGATAATAAACTGGGAGGAGTGTCTGATATACCAGATGGTTGTGCCACCATTCAGAGGGACCTGAACAGGCTGGAGAGCTGGGCAGAGAGGAATCTCATGAAATCTGACCAGGGGAAATGCAAAATTCTGCATTTTCAAGGAGTGATAACCCCAGGAACCAGCACATACAGAGGACCAGTAGACTGGGAAGCAGTTTTGCAGAAAAGGCCTCAGGGTTCCATGTGGACAAAATGTTGAACGTAAGTCATCAATGTACCTACATAGGAATATCCTGGGCTACATTAGGAAAAGCATTGCCACCAGGTTGATGGAGGTGCTTCTTACCTTAAATTCAGTGCTGGTAAGGCCATATCTGGGGTGCTGTGTCAAGTCCTGGGCTGCCCAGTACAAAGTATGTACTTACTGGAGCAAGGTCAGATCAGGGCTTCAGTGACTAAAACATCTTTCACGTGAGGAAAAGTTGAGAGAGTTTAGCCTGGGAAAGAGAAAGCTCAGGGGGCTCTGATAGATGTATATAAATACACAACGGGGTGGTGTAAAGCAGATAGAACCAGAGTTCTCTCAGTAGTGCCTAGTGGTAGAACAAGAGGCAACAAGCACAAACTGAAACACTAGAAAGGCTCTCAAGAGCCTTCTTCCAACCTAAAATATTCTGTGGTCCTTTGAGCCAAATGGGCAAGTCAGTTTTGCGCCCACCCTATCACTTACTCATGTAGCTCATTTCTTATCAATGTGATAGTAATCCAAGTGAAAATTTACAAATACTTGTTTAATAATTGTATAAATGATAAACTATGTGTACTTTGTAGAAGACAAGGAAATGTGATTTTGTTTCAGCTATGGTTCACAGGCATAAAAGCATTTAAATTTCTGTTAGAATTTGGGGTTATATCTTGTAGAATATAATTCTAGACAGATCTTAGTAATCAAACTCAAACTACAGTGATAATATCTGAGGGAAAAACTAGCATCTCAGGACTTTCTATGTGCTATTTCTGAGATAAGTGTTGACATCATGGAGGTGCAAAGACAGCAGGTAGCAAAAGTGTCCAAGAAGAAACAAGCAATAACCCCTGACACCTATATTCACTAACTTTAGCTCTGAAATATTTATTGATATGTTAAACAAAGTATATTTGAGAAAAAAATTCAGTTTTCCTTGCTACAGAAACAATAATGAACTTAAGAGAAAATTTTCGACACATATTTTGCATATTGACATACATGGGAGATTTGAACATGATAATAATAATAAATTTTTTAAAAAAAAAATAGCATTCATTACCAACTTCTACCTCTTCATAATCTACCTATTGACTGACATGAGGTATGTGACTTGAAAAAATTTTTATAAAACAAGTATCACAGTGCAGCAACAATAAATTCTGGAAATTCTTTATTATTTCAAGTGCTTTGAAATGGTTGATCATAAACTTTGATTACTTTTTTTTTGTTTAATTCAAAACTTATTAAAAGCATAGACCTGCAAGTTTCAATATTACGTATCTTATCACTAAATATAGTAATGGAATTTTTATATATGTAATCCTACAACCATATAGCAGAGAAAATGAGATTACTCAAATATATCCTTCTATTTCAGTAAAATTCACATGAATATTGCATATATACTTACAGTAATCTTGTAGGAATTATGACATTAGAACTACTCTACCCCCTCTAAGGATTGTAAAAAAAATATAGTACTCTAAATTACTATATTTTTAAATTAATTTTAAAAGAAAATAGACCATGCTTTTTTAAAATAAAAGTGTAGAAGTGTGACTATTAGTTCTTCACAGAACTAGCTCCTATAACGTGTTAACAACACATATAACGAGGACCAGAAATTCCCTTTTATTTTTATTAGCCAAATTAAAAAACACATAGTAGGAAAAAAAGACACTTTAATTATATTGAAGGAAAAAGAACCTGGAGAAATAAATTGAGTATGCCTCTATTAACTAAGACAAGTCTTTTTTCCCTATTTTGTTGTTTTTTTGTTATTTTTGTCGTTTTTTGTTGTTGCGTTTTTTTTCTTGTTGTTATTTGTTTCTGCTGTGTGGCTTTTTTTTTTCTTTTTTTGTTTTTCTTTTTTTTTTTGCCTTTTTTTTAGGGTTAGGGGTTTTTTTGGGTTATTCTGGGGGGCTGTTTGTTTTGTGGAAGATTTTTTTCTGTTGTTGTTTGTTTGCCTTTTAAAACAAATAATTAACTAACCTTTCCCTATAGAAGGTATTGGCTGTGTTACGAAGGGGGTTTTTGTGCAGTACTACCTATTATAAGGAACAGATGAAATCTCACTTCCCTGAATGCAACTAAAATAAAACAACAAAAACAAAATTTATTTCCTACAATGTTAAACTTTTTTTCATCTGTCAGTCCAGAATTCAGCCTACCCAAACTTTTCTCAGGACCAAACAATAGATTCAGGTTGCTTGATGCTTCTTGATGCTTCTCTATGAATTGTTCTACTTCTTTGAGCTGTTTTTACCTTTAGATACAAGAACACAGGAGTGTGTTTCACTGTACATTTCAGCTGTATTCGGTCCTGATAGCAAGGGAACTATCAGTTTATTTTGGAAAATGAGAACAATTTTTTTTACCAAAAGTTAACTGGCAACTTGTTTTATGGGATGCATGGCTGTATTGCACTTAAAAGTCCTGAAATGTCAAACAAATCCCAATATAAATAAAATAACTTCTAAAAGAAAGTGTAAATTGCAGATTAATAAAGGTTAACTGTAAGTCTTTAACACTCTTGTTGCAGTTTAACCTCAGGCAATATCTGAGTCTGACGAAGTCACTTGCCCACTTCCCCCAGTGGGATAGAGGAGAGAACTGGAAAAGTAATAATGACAAAACTAATCGGTTGAGATAGAGAGAGTTTAACAGGTAAAGCAAAAGCCATGCACAAGCAAAGTAAAACAAGGAATGCATTCATACTTCACATCAGCACACAGATATTCAGCTATCTCCAGGAAAGCGGGGCTTTATCCCACATGATAGTTCCCTGGGAAGAAAAACATCACTCCAAACTTCCCCCGCTTCCCTCCACTTCTGCTAACTTCATATGTTGGGCATGACTTCATATAGTATGGAACATGCCTTTGGTCATTTGAGGTCAGCTGTCCCATCTGTGTCCCCTCCCAACTTGTGCAACCCCAGCCTACTTGCTGGTGGGAGCGGTCTTGGGTATTTTTCCAGGCAACAGGAGCTTCAGGTATGATTAGGCACTGCCTAATCGTCCATGCTTACTGCAGTTGTTCCAGGACAAGAAGGTGCCAGATTGTCTCAACTTGTGGAAGATTTTCTTGCAGAGCATGGGCATGTGAGCAATCCAGCCTTTGGTATAAAAGCTTAACTGTGTTATAGAGACTTTAGCTGGACTACTGTTATCTCAAGGCCAATGGAGGGACAATTATAGCTGGGAAAGAAGAAAGCTAGCTGTGAGAGACGGACTCTATAATGGCCTTTAATCCAGCGACATTCACTGACCATTCCTGGCGATGCGCCCCCCGGCACTCATGGGGAGAGGACAGAGGTACCAGGCGCATGCGCACAGACTACAGACTACAGCTCCCAGGAGGCACGGCGGGGCCGGAACCGGGAAAGAAAGGGAGGAGCAAGAAGGCGCGCGCTCTGTGAACTCACACGGATCCAGCCGGCGCGGTGAGGGTACCGCTGCGGAGGCTGCCGTGCCGTTGCGGCGCTGCTCCCTGTGGGTGTTGGCGTGTGGACGTACCGAGCGGATCGTTTGCCTGGAGTCTCAGGGGACAGGACGTGGATCCCGACCAGGGATTGGCTTCGGCCGTACCCCCCGGTGGTGAGAATTGCGAACATCTTACTAACATTCCTACAAACATTCCTACATAATATTCACACATACCAGACACTCACTTCTCTTTTCCAATATTCTTCTATTCCCCAAAGGCTCTCTCCAGGTTTTCCCTCTTATCCTTGTCCGGGAACGGGAACAGGGGGGAAGGGGAGAGGTTCTCTCTTGTTTTCTGTGTGTGTTGTTATTGGTATATAGATGTATAGTTGTATAGCTGTTGGTATATGGATATATAGGTGTGGATATATATAGAGATAGACCCTGTGTGATCGTTGATATCAGTCTTGCCAAACCCTCAGTGCCTTTAATAAATCTATTGATTCCTAAGCGTTGTTTGTGAGTGTGACGGGGAGTGGTCTTCAGCTCTCGATCCCCTGAGGTGGGGGTGTGAGTCGCGGCTTTACCTATCTCGGTAAGAAGAAGGAGATGATTCCTTCTCATGCAGAAGAAGGAATGAGATACCAAAGGTGCTGAGATCATGCTATGTAAGGACTTTGTGTGCTTAGGGCTAGTAGCCAATCATGTATTAGAAGCAGGTATATGGACAGTAGCAGTGCACTAATCAGACTGAAGCATTATTCGTGTGGACAAAAGCATTTAACCAATAATGGGGGGCCTTACTGTGTGTGTACCGGGCAATGAGGTACATAGCAAGGCATTTGGTTACAATAAATGGCTTTCGCTGGATCACATTGGTCGTGGTGCGTTAGTCCGAGCTCTCGCCGCAACACCAACTGACTGCACTTGTAATAAAAATGAGAACAATGTTGGGCTCTCTCCATTTGTAATTAAAGCAAGAACAATGTTTCTTGGCGCTGGCATCACAATGCCAGGGGGTCCATACCACCACAGGTGGCAAGGTTAAAAAGTGAAGCAAGGTATGCGAAAAGAACAATAACTGCAGGGTAACTGCAGTACTGTTACTTAAGCTAAAGCATGAAGTTATTGTAGCTGAAGATCCAGGAATAACAAATTTTATAAAGGTCTGACACCTTGAGGTACGATGAACAATCGTCAGGGGAGGCAAGAGAGGTGATGTATAACCCTCAGATCTTAGCTGGAAGAACAAGATAGAAGCAGACTGCAGTAAAAACCAGCCAACCAAAAAAACCAAAAAACCCCAAGCAAATAAGCAAACAAAAACAACCAACCAAGTCATACAAAAAGGGTAACAAGCAGAAGCCTCTACTGATGAGGAAAAGCTCACTGTGACAACTCTATTCCTTCCCCCTCAAAAAACCTCTGGATGTTGACAACTTATCTTAATCCTCTCCTCATGTTTGCTTGAGGAAAACTGTAGACCCAAAGGGACACTGAAAAAGTGAACATAACAGTGGAGAGAATGGGTAGATACAAAGAATTTGTGTAACCATTTTTAACTGTATTGGTGGTGTTGAGGTGTTCCTATGTTAATTATAGAATCTGAACTAAACCACTGTTATAAAACCAACTGGACAAACATTAAATTCTGCATATTAATGGTGTGTTCCCTTTTGCCCATAACAGTATTTCAAGAGTGATGACACATAACAGTTGAGGACATGAATTTTCAAACATAAATTTATTTGGGTATCTAAAGTAGTACTACAGCAGCATCAATATCAGGTTTAGGTGTTCGCCTCCGGATATGTGGAACACCAAAAGTGAGATAACAACTGTAAAAAAAACACCTCTGGTTTTACAATGTAACTGGACACTATGTAATGCAGCGTTGATGAAAATAAACGGAGGTGAGCATGTCTGCACTCCTGCTTTAACTTTAGAACTACACACAAAGAAGGGCTGTACTAGAACTTGGATTCCCCCAGCCTGGCTTCTAAAATGATAAGGAAATTGTTACAGCTGATGTAAATGTGACGTGTACATGCAATAAATGTGTATAGATTTTACACATACAGTTGCATAGTAGATACATATATCATACACATATACATTCAGTTAGGAAATGAGAAATCACTGTGATGGTGACGATAGACAGATGGGGCCAAATTTTGGCTTCAGGATATTAACTTATTGGGTTGCTATTGATTAACAATAAATATTGCTGATCTTAGTTCTTATTCATTACCAAATTTTATTACCACATATATATAACAGTCCTTAAGGCTTAAAAATTAAGTTAGCAACAACATGTAGCTGACACTGGATAGTTAGAATTGAAAGCTATGGCCCTTGATTGTCTTAGTCCCTGAGATCAAGATGGCCATGTCTGACGACTGTCAGACGAGGGATGCTGTAACCAAACTGGGAATCTTCATTGTTTTCCATCTTGTGTATCTCTTCAATGATGTTTCATGTACCCCAATTCTCTCTTCAACAGAAAAGAGGTGATTTTATCTACTGAGGACAAAGATGATCTGCTTCTGGGTCCTGGACTTGCTATCATCATACCAAATACCATTCCTACTTACTCTACGTTCTTTGCTCTTCTCTCACAGATTTTACTTCTTGCATGTATTTTCATGACCCCTGCTTGTGGACCTATGCTGAAAATCTCCTCTGCAGCAACATTTTACATATTGCTGAAATTATGTATCTTAAAAAATGCTACAAATTTTATGTTACAAAATGCTTAATGTGCTATCTTATTTTACTTATATCTAGCTGTAAGACAAATAAAAAATTAATCTTGTTCAGTCTACTTCTACCTTATATATACAACAGGCCACTGTTTTGCCTACAAAATTGAATGAAATCAGCTCTTCTACAACCTGCTCTACCTCTGCTGCCACGTCTCTGGCACTTAGAGCTGCACAATACCTAGTTTCAGTGGGAGATATGAGGGACATATTTTTAAACAAAGTACCTGGTGGTTTTCTGACTGATTATCTCCTGAATAATGCAACTGCAAAAATTTAAATCCAGGTCTCCTGATTCTCTTAGGAAATGTTCTCCTAGAAAATCTATGCAAAAGTCTTTGATTTTAAATGAAGTAACTGAAACAACACAGCACAGACTTAAAAAATGCAAAATACAGCTTGTTCTATGCACACTGAATGCATTAGGCCTCTTTTGCTTTTCTTTTTTGGTGGTGTTTTATCTAGACATTTGCAGCTGACTAAGAAAATTTGACAGCATTTTTCTGTATCATTGTCCAGGAATTAAGCATGAATTTTATTTAAGTATTCTTTATATCTACGTGGTTTTTTTTTAGTGTTCAGAAACAAACTCTGATTTTGAAAGAATCCTCACTGTTTTGAGTCTAACTGATTCTGAACACAATATTTTGTATGTGGTTTCAAACATTACTGAGAAGGAGAAATATTGGATGCTGAAAAACATCATTTATGTTGTCGCGGACCGTCTCTCACGTATGAGAGTCCGTCTCTCACATATGTACACATACATACACATTTATCACAGTGCAGAATGCCAAAAGTAATGTAGGAAGACTGACAATACTATAATATACATTAATAATATATGGAATATATATATAATAATATATGGAATAATTTCTCTTGAGATTTCAAAATATATTAATACAATATTCAGAAAGATGATTTGATAGCTGCACTACACATGTCAGAACTGTATCTTCTGTCAAATATATTCTAGCAACTCTTAGCAGTCAACTCTGCTCACCGTTGTCAAAACAGTACTTCTGTGTGTGTAACTGTATATCAGAGTATAAATATTTAGGTTTAACAGAAGGCTACAGGAATTAATTTAAGCAGAATTCAGAGAAAAATAGAAAATACAACATGCTGTAACAATCGTGTGAATGATATAAAACATAGAATCGTAAGATGGTTTGGGTTGGAAGGGACCTTAAAGATCAACTACTTCCAACTCCCATGCGACAGGCAGAGACGCCTCCCACTAGGCCAGAATGCTTGAAGTCCCATCCAACCTGGCCTTGAACACTTTCAGGGAGGGAGCATCCACAGTTTCCCTGGGCAACCTGTTCCAGTGTACCACTACACTCACACCAATGAATTTCTTCCAAATATCCAATACCAATCTACCCTCTTTCAGTATGAAACTGTTCCCCTTGTCCTCTTGCTACATGCCCTTGTAAAAAGTCACTCCCCAGCTTTCCTGTAGGCACCTCGTCTACGCTGTATGGGAAACTCATTGGACACCCTACCCCTAACTATAATATTCTTTCTTTCTTTTTACCTATCCCAAGTTACACACCCCAAGTTTGTCTCCCGTAACTACATTTGCATATCCTCTCCCCCCACATACTCCCTCTGCTCCAAAGCTGTTCCAGTAAAGTGGTTTTTTAAGCACACAGTCTCTGTGTTTGTGCTGGTGCAGGTGTGCATCTGGGCAGGATTTGTGTTCTATAGAAATACCCGGTGTAGCCAGCCGGTCCCAAGCTAGGAACGGACCCACTGGGAAATTAAAACTAGCTAATTGGGGGCTATTCCTCCTCTAATTGAGGAGAAGAGAAGGGGTGATCTGTGAGTCAACTCAAGTTTTCCAGCGCGGGTCAAACTTGGACTGCAACATATTTGTAAAGTGATAACACTGCTAATTTTTTTCAGGAAAGATCCCTCTTTTTTTCCCTCATTTTTTTTTTTTTTTAATATCTGCACCATTTCTCATCATGGAATCCTGAGACTAATTTGGTTCATCCCATTAATGGAGCCAAAGCAGGGGTTTAGGCTATTCTGAGTATTTCTCTGAGTATTTGTCACAGTTTGACTCAGGATTGGCAATTAAACCAATGACCACAATGGTCTTGATCCCCTTCCCCTCCCACCCAGGTAGGGAAGGAGAGAGAATAAGGAGAGAGACTTTCTGGATTGAAAACTAAACTAGACAGCTTTAATTAAACACTGATGATAAAAGAAAACATGTACAATTATATACAGATGTGTTCAGGAATGTGCAAAACCCTATTGCCTCCCTCCACCCCCAGAAACTCCCACGGTACTCTCCTGAGCTGTGAGAAGTCCCCAAATGTCCTGGACCACTGCCCGAGATAGTGGTAGAGCAGACAGGAGCTGAGGGTAAAGTTATGAGGGCCAGGAATGCACGAACCTAGGGATCAATGGTGATGGATAGACGGAGTCCTCCCCAGACACTGGCCCAAAACCTAAAAAATAAAACCAAGCTAGGGAGAATTCCTTATGAATTATTGATTAAATGTATGAAAACCTGAGGCATGGGAAAGCTTAAGATGACAGATTTTTTTTTTCCCCAGCAATTAATAGAGATGATAGCAAAATTATTTTTTTACTCGGAAGGTCCTAATCACATGTCCAAGAACTGCAAAATACATGTACCCTTTGGTTAGTGAACTGCAAACAAAGATTACTTAACAGGCATTTTCCAACCCATTCCATATAATACTGATAACATTTTCTATCAGTTATAAATTGTTGTTTAACATGTTTACAGTATGAGATACATTATGGAACTATGAAAATTATTCCACTTAAGCATCAAACTTTTGCTTTTGTAAATACCTTTTTTTTTTGTCATTTTAGTAACAATAGAGTGCTGAGGATTCTGTTGAATATTTGTTCTTTATTTATTTTATTATTTTTATTTCCTAGAAAATAGATTCCTGAGACAAGAATAATTAAACTGTTTTCATTCAATTTTTTTTCATCTGACTGGGATAAAATGGTTGCCGAAAGAGTGATCAGAGGCCGCCACACTACTAATATAAAAAATATATTATCACTTATTTAAATGAAAAATAAGAAATACGTTATTTCTGAAAAAAAGAAAAAGATTTATAGGAGGCCTGATCCATGCAGCTGAACAAATACAACTTCATTCCCAGCTTTTTGTGCAAGGGGTAACTACACAAATTACTGGAATTATTTCTTTCTCTAGAAAAAGACCACTATCTCTTCCTAGTGGATGGAAAGGACTATTAGTGTTCCCAAGAAAAGGAAAGGTTTATACGTTAATCTCAAAACATTTAAAAAACCTAAATCAGGATCAGGTTCAAATTGTTGAAACAGACCTCATGAGAAGTTGGAGTATAAGAAAAAGTGCTCTAAATTAGCCATATTCATATTTCTTCTCTCTTTTAAAATTACATCAGAACACAATCTAGCATACACTGCCCCTGACAAAAGATAAAAAAGTAGATCAAAAGACACATTTGTCAAATCTTTCATATTGTTGTCTTGGTACTAAATTAATTTCAGATTCCAAAACTCTTGCTAAGTCTTCTGACATTTGAAGAAATTCCTAAGACTGTAAGGTAAAAATCCAAGAAAAAAATATAGGTAGTATAAATAACCTACACAAAACTTCTAATCTTTCTCCTTGTTTGCAACGAGTCACTTTAAAATATAGAATACAGTTTTAATATTAATTAAGCAGCAGTAGTTACGGAATAAGAGGCATTGTAAGTAATTCTCATTTAGATTATGAAATTTATTTTAAAATAGAAAATGCAATGGCAACTAGTTTATTCCAACTCTGTTATTTGGTAAAGTTGAAATGTTCAACTATTTTTTGATTCCTAAAGTTATTAAAATAGCTGAAATTAGATGGGAAAAGTAATAAATATATTTAAAGTAGAAAATGAGACTGAATCCTGAAATTATACTGGACTGCCTTAAGAGCTTCAGTTATATTTGACCCTCAGTTTATATCCTGTTCTGAAAACAGCTAATGATTTAAAATGTTACAAAGAATGGCATGTACCTACAGCTGTGGACAGCCACAGCTAGTCAGTAATAAAGCAGAATATTACAGCTGAGCAGAGGGAAATCAAGATTTTAATTGAAGACTCTGGCTTAGGTGAACTAGGATTCTATTCCAGGGATAAAGGAAATCACATGATCAAAGGCTCTTTGGGAGGCATTTGGGGGAGAGGGCTTTGGTGAGACACATGAAATGCAGCTCTGAGAGGTACTGTTGGAGACACATGGATGGAGAGACTTGGAAGACAGGAGACTTACTACAGAGGTGGGCAACGAAGTGACACCCAGAGCATGCCATGGTGCATCCCCAGGACAGTGCACTATATGACTGTGACCGCTGTGCTGAGCTTCCTGACCTTCCTCCTGGAGAGAGACATCATCCCTCAAAGAACAGGGAAGCCATGAATTGTCAGAATTGTACATATTTCCCTGATTAAGGTATTTTGGTATTTAAGTTAATTTAGTCTCTGCACTGTTACTTTCATCTTAGTGCTGACATAGCAGTATTCAGTTTTTTTTCCTGACAATTTTGCTGATCGCATGAGTAATCCTCCTCCACTCCTGTCCTGTAAGCAGCTGAAAAATTTAGATTGAGCCACTGGTGTTTTCATAAAAAGAGGAAAGCAGCAGCACACTCTCTAGCTAAACAGCTGAGAAATAGCAAATGAACCCCAAAAGGAAGCAGCTGCTACATCTCAGGTGAAATTGGCCCTTTCCTGTCTTACTTCCAATGATTTAAATCCAGTTTCATTTTGCCTGGAAAAACATTCCAAGTCTCCACACAAACTGCAGTGCTGAATCATAATACTTAACAGCTCTCAGTTTAGCTGAGCTAAAAAGGCTGTCCTAAAAATCCTAACACTTTTCAGTGTTTATTCAAATGGATGAGATTTAAGTGCCAGAAGGAGTTCAATTTTCTCCTGCTTAGCTTCATACAGTCAGTTACAGCTTCCACATTTTAACTGTCACTTTTAACTAAAGTTTAGAAAGTTACTATGCTGTTAGTTTCAGAATTTCTACCTAATAGTACAACACCTCTTTGCCAGTAGTTTTATATCTGCAACACTCTGGGCATTCATCAACTCAACTTTTGATTGTACTAGTGAATAGTAATTGTCTAGGTATTTTTTGCAGAACTATCTGAATTCATGTTTCAATCAGTTCTTTGACAGGCTGTCATAGCTGCAGTTTCTGATATTGCCCTTGATGTTGAATACAAATTACATGCATTGTTGTGAGCTTTACTGATAGGTACTCTGAGATTAGTGGGTAATAAACACAGGAAACGGAATGAGTGCAAAGCTATTTTATGGCAAGACATTAATTATTTAATTCCTCTCCTTAGAATGGATTTCTCTTTCTTCTTGGTTTTTTTTTGTTTGTTTGGGTTTTGGTGTTTTTTTTTTGTTTGTTTTTTAATATGTAGTTGAAGGATATTTTGGCTTAATTTTTATTATAACAAATGCTTTTACTGGGGTCCCATTAGCTCAAATTTATCCACATGAAGGGAATAACCCAGCTTAGTTATCTTGAGAGACTAAGAAAGTACATATAACTTAGTAATTATTCTCACAAGCATGCTTAGTATAAAGTGCTTAAGGGGAAACACAATTAAACAAAATTATTGGCAATTTAAACAACTTTATGTTCTCATTTATGCCACAGATCAAAAAGAGTTTATGACAGTGGCAAACTCAGATTAAGAGCTGTAGTGCTATGAAGGACTAGACTAGGTAAATTCATATATTCATATGGAAGACTCAGATCAGTATGCAGAAGATATTTTACTGCAGGATGCCTTCTCCTCCTGTTTAGCACTAATGTAGTTTATTTCACATTTAATGTTAAAGCAAGAGGAAGCAATGATGATATTAATTGTCAGTATCACAAAACACCCAATTTGGATTTCTCTGTAGGGAAGAAAAATATTAAAAAATCTGCTACAACTGTATCTGATAAAATTGAGTGATCATGAAAACAAACACAATCATATTTCATCTGTGAAAAAATGCCTATCAAAACTGTTTGCAGTTTTGCCAAATTATATGGACCTACATGGTTTTCTAGTTAGTGATATCTAGGAGTTCTGGAACTGTAAATATGTATGTCTTTATAGAAATAAATATTACAAAGCTGTGATTAATTCTACTTTGTGCATAATATTAATAAGATTTTTAAGAAAGCTAACAGGGAATCAACTTCACTATTTCCAGGATAATTTGGAAAGTTCTAATTTTGTATTTACAAATCAAATATTTATGACACATTACTTTTTTTTCTGGGAGGAAAATGCCATAAACTGTTGACAAGCAAACAAGGCAACATAAATTTTACAGATTATTTGTTCCTTTACTTGTAGTTTGAAACTGTTTTGACCTATTTTGGAAACATCTCTTTCATGGGGGTACCTTACAGAGCTAAAGACTATTTAGAAACTTTACCTGGCTCTTGAAAAGCTGTGTAGGACTGAATACATGTATAGAAAAATCCTAGGTGGGGGAACAAAAAAACACAACGAAACACAAAACCTGATAGCATGCAATGAGATTCAAATTACTGTGTTTTGTTTCTTTTTTATCATAAATAAATCAGCTGATAACTTTTTGTTTATTCAGATGTTTTCTTCTAAATTCTTTCTTCCTTTAAGAAAGTAATGAATATTTCAATTTTGAAATCTGGTGTTAATTATAGCTGCACTATGTAATAGTAATATGATACCTGCTAAAACAATCTATACATTTGCAATGTTTGTAAAAATCACTTACTTTACTCATCATCATCATCATAATCCTTAAAAAGCTTATCTCTGATACTTATACAATACCAGTGTCTTTATACTAGATTCTTTGTATTAAATAATGATACTATCAGATAATGTTTTTCACACTTTCCTAAATGAAATACGTATCAGTACAATATCAGTAGCTTATTGAAGGATTGTAGTATTGTAGGAAAAAAAAAAAAAAAAGATAATTTTAAGGGAAATTTTTAATGGAACAAAAAGAACAGTGACTGCTTAGGCAACTTAATAAACACATGCAGATTTATTATCATCATGCCAAATTGCTAGAGCATACAATGTAATCAAAGAATATCACTTTATAAGCATCCCTTGAAAGATCTAAGTGGCTGTATGCACTTATATCTTGGTTACAAAGCTAGTTTAACAATGAAGGCAAAGTTAAATTTTATTGATCCAAGTTGCTAATACATATCTTATTCTACCACAAAAAGTAGGTACATGTGTTTGAACAAGGCAGGTGGTGAAAATGGATTAAGAGCTGCAGGAAGGAATATTAATTCCACCATGTCAATATAAATCTAAATGCAAATATATGCTCACTCACATTCATACAGATATATATATATATATGTTCATGTACAGTTTATTGATCTTGTATATGAATGAAATTTTGTTCAAAACTGGATGTATAAAAATTATCAGATAATTTAAGATACTGCCTGAGCAGGACTTAAGTTCAGCAAAACAGCAGCATAAAGTGGAAAAACAGAACTTTTAATATTTTCATTTCAATTTATCTCTCTATTAAGAGATATAAATAATAACAGATTGGACCAAAACGATGATTGTTCCATTGACTCTAGATGTCACCTTCAGCCAAAGTGAGCATGTCTGTTAGCATATCTGCAAACTTCATGCACCTTTTGATGTGTTTTACTTCTCTTTGAGGAAATTGCATTTGTGACAAAAACATGAACTGGCTACTCAAATGAAACTAATTTTTATCTGTGTGGCATCCAAGATATATATGAGTCATTTAACCTTTATGAGATCCCTAAAAATACCCATCAGTGTAACTTAGGACATTAATTGGGTATTTGACTATGAATTCTACTATGGGATGTACTCTGCTTAGCTTAGGTTTCTCATTTCACATTTGAAATTAACATGCTCTCCCAAATTAAGTATGTGATTTTCCCATAAACTTTTTAGAGATAGATAGATAGATAGATAGATAGATAGATAGATAGATAGATAGATGAGTTAGAAGCCTCAACCTGGAGATTCTAACCAAGTGTGTTAGGTACCCAGTTCAGTATTTAGGTGTCCATGACTGAGTGTTAAATCACTGGACTCTGGACTTCGACACCTAATACGGCAAGGTGAGGCACAAAGTGTTTCCAACAAAAGCTTATTAAGGACATTTAATTTTTTTAAACTAAATATTTTTTCAAGCTACTGGAGGGTCTTTTTCTTAGGCAAAGAATTAAACGGTGTAATAATAAATGATGGTGATGAGTTTAAGGAAGTGAAGTTCATAATAAATTCTCTTCTAGTTCAAATTGGGTCACAGGTTATTCTTTAATGAATATCTGTAACAGACTACTTAGGTTTTGATTTTAGACAAATAAACCTGTTGGGAAGTAGGAGTTGTCATGAAAGCATAGGGTAAGGCATAACTGTGTAACAGTACAGACAGTAAGGAACATGTTCACGGCCTAACGTAGCAGGAAGCTACCCATGGTGAGCTCTGAACATCACTTTGTGTGACCATCACTAACAGTGACAACAGCATGGTGCATGGTTAAACCAGGCTGCCCTCATGTGCAGAAAATGTGGCTTCCCCAAAACCTGTTCATAGTTCCAAAGAGGAAACAAAGGGTATCCCATTCAATATTTCTCGACTATGTTGTGAAAAACTTATCCTATTGCTCCCGGCTTTTTGTACATCTGCAGATCTTAAACAGAGTGAAAACAGTTCCCTACTCTAGGCACTCCAAACTAGACTATATTCAATTTTACTGAGAATCTCTATCTGAATTTGGAGACTATACAGGATTTGGTTTGGTTTTTTATTAATTTTTATTTCCTGGTAGAGTTCAAGTACCATGACATGTCAGATAAAGGAGCAATGCTTCTTAAAGCTTGATCCTATCCAAAAGCTGTAAATACAGAACTTCTACCAATCTCAATGTGATCTAAAAAAAAACCAACACTCAACATCTGGCATAGCCATAGCTATCTAAAACCTACTCTATATATGAGTTTAAAGATCAACACAAGTACACAACAGAAAAAGGACAACATGTCTTGATTTTGCCTGCCTGCAGTTATTGACAGGGGCACACAGGAAGAATTGGAAATCTGCCTGACATAAGGCACTGAAAAAAAGTATACAGCAAGCTATACATTCTGCCACATACTATTGACTTGAGATAATTGTTATGCCAGTTTTGGAATATGGAGTCTGAAATTCCCAAAAAAGAATCTAAAATTACCTGCAGCATTGACCAACCATCTCTTCAGGAAAAGGAGAAAGTATAATAGCCAGAGAAAGACAGAGGAAACAATAGAAGCAGAATAAGATCAGAGTGAAGAAGCCAGAGAGCAGGTAAAGTCAAACAGCTGGGCACAACAGGGAATGTGTTGGCTCATGAAAGAATCTAATGTCTGCAGAATTAATGTGTTGTGTACAGAGATGTGAGCCACAAGAGTACTATATTTGAGGGGAGGAGTAATACAAATGAAAACTTTCTTTGAATAGATAAAAAGTAGCCATGCAGCTGAAAGAAATATTTCTTTCTGATGTATTATGCTCTTTCATAAAGAAAGATGCTTTGTTGAATACAAGCAATGTGTTGTGCTTTTTCATCATGATCCATGTAAAACATTAACGCAACAACATCACATCAA
The DNA here is from genome assembly GCA_020745705.1 of Hemiprocne comata. Lineage (NCBI taxonomy): Eukaryota > Metazoa > Chordata > Aves > Apodiformes > Apodidae > Hemiprocne > Hemiprocne comata. Next base: position 178,615,076 of record CM036586.1, read on the forward strand.
ATTCTTTTCTACTGAATTACTTTCACTGCATATAAAACAGATGTTGTTTCCTTTTTATGCTTAGAAGTATAAAGAATCTTTCCAACGGTTAGACAGCTATGATACCACTTAGAAAATAAAAAGATTTTTTTTTAATGAGAAAAACAGTTCAGTGTGACTTAAAAATGCTATCAATAATGGCCAAATCCCTGTGAAGATACTCGTGTGACATGTGAAAAGTACATTTGTGATTAAGTATTTAAAACCCCCAATTTTGGGGCTTCCATCTCAAAACGTAATAGTGTGTAAGCTCTGCATAAGACCATGTCCTGGGTTGAGCCAGGATGAAGGTAATTTTCCTTTTACTGATTATTTTCCTTCAGTAAGCTCTCTTTTAACTAGCAGCAAGTGTTCCAGCTAGTGGACTGATAACACTGGAATGTTTATGTTTCTGCTGAGACGCGAAGGTTGCTTCTTAGCTCTGCTGCTACAGAGGCTACCGGGGCAGGAGAATTGTATCTGTAAGCCCCCCGTAGGGGAGCTGGACTAGACAGACAGCAGAACTGACCAAAGGTATTCCATTCCATAGATCTACGTAAGCTCCAAGGAAGGTCAGAGATCACAGAAGACAACTTCCTTCCTGTTTTTTCTTCCCTTCTCTTCCGTCCATGGCCAGTGTCCGGGGAGAACTCCCTCCATCCATCACCATCGACCCCTAGGCTCTGACCTCATAACCCTCCTAACCCAGCCCCTGTCTGCTCTGCCTTATCTCCTGCCTGCGGGCTGAGACATTTCGGGACTGCTCACAGCTAAGGAGAGTGCTGGGGGAGTTGCTGGGGGTGGGGGGAGGCAAGAGGCTTTTGCACATTCCTGAACATACTTGTATATAATTGTACATATAATTAAAGCTGTCTAATTTAGTTTTCAATCCAGCTAAGTCTCTCTCCTAATTCTCTCTCACCTTCCCTACGTGGGTGGGAGGGGAAGGGGATCGAGAGCATTGTTGTCTCTGGTTTATTTTTCGATTCTGAGTCAAACCGTGACAGACAAAAAAAAAAAAGTTTAAATGTGGCACTTTTTTTTCCTTAAAAATATAGCTGGAATTCTACTGAAGTTAGTGGAGCTGTATCTTTTCCTATTGAATCTGCTGAATACGTGTAGCTATTTTCCAGAATGGCAAATTATATCACACTATAAACAAATCTATAATTTATATTTTAATAAAATCAGATAAAATATTCTGAATCATATAAAAGATGATAATAATCTAAGTATCATCTGTGCTTTGCTAATCTCGAAATATATTTAGCACATTTCCCAATCACTTCAGCCATTACTTTCATTCTTTATGATATACGTTCATTCAGCTACCAGATTTGTTCCTTCACAACATATTTCAGAATATTGATTGTGTTTTGTTTAGAGATGCTTTTATGAACTGTCATCTGCTTACTAACAGTGAGACTGACTTATCCTCTGTTTCATCCTTTTTTGAGTTTATTGATTATTCTATGTATTCTGTCTTCATTGTGTGCTTGCCCTTTTGGACTTGTAACAGAATGTGCCTTTTATTCCTTGATTCCACAGGTTTGCTTCGGACACAAGCATTAAAATCTGGCAATGTGTTTATTGTAAAGTCAACACTTTAAATTTTATTTTGTGATAAGTAATTGATCCATAATAATGACTGTTTTATCTTTACAGTCTAAAAGACAAAAGAGATTAACTTTGAAGGAGAAACAATGTGTCACTGTTACTGAAGGAGGAAGAAAGAAATAGAGTCATGCAAGAACTCTCTATACAAAATACTTGAAACAGCTGCATAAAAGACTGGGTCTGGGGCCTCATAAAGTAAAATTTAAAACAGTGAAGATTTAAAATTATCCAAATTTAAAATGTCAGATACAAGATATGTTTTGATACAGTCTTCCTATTGTGCTCAAAAGACAGTGACTGACTAGTGCAACACAACTGTACCAGGCACTAGAGATGCTGAATATTATACTGTAAGAAAAAACACATGGGAAAAGACTACAGAGATAAAATATATAGTCAATGATACTACAAGCAGTGTAAGAACTCCTGCATGTATTAAAAATCCCATTGACTTCCAGAGCGTGCAAGAGTATCTAGGACTGTGGACCTAATCGGATAGGTTTTACAACTTTTTCCCTTTTCTTCTCAGAGAAGATCCTATGAATAATAACATTTGAAAATATTAATGTTTGAACCCTGGTTCGGTAAGAGAAATACTTCCTTTAAAAATGTATCTATTTTTGTTTTAAGTACACATGAAACGTTTTTAATTATTTGTAGAGCTACTCAAAGCATGTATCTATCTTTATGAAGGCTTCTATCCCCTATTCCCCTTCAAATCTTCCATATAAAATAAAAAATTCTTTTCTCTTTTCCTAAAGAGTTTTCTAATTCTTTACGTGTCTGTGTAACCTCACTTACTTTTAAATATGAAAAGCATCAAACAGAACTGCCTCACAAATAACCTAATCAAGCCTGAACCATTTTTATATGGAGGTTTTAATCCTCTATCTAAATATTTTAGAAATAAACCAGAATGAAAACAAATTATGTGACAAGAACGGGGAAAGGGTTTCTAATCACTGCATGTTGCAAAAAATGCATCCTGAGTTATATACTTAGTACATAAATATGTGATCAAACTTATTGACATAATCTTTTATATATTACTAATATGACAGCTTGAGAAAATTCAGTCTCAAAATTAGTTTAATCTCAAGGAACAGATTATTTCCTTAAAGAAAAACTATTTTTCACAGACCACGTATTTAAAATTTTAAAAATCCTAGTAATTAAGTAATAAAAGCAGATTTTTTAATTTACATTGAAGTGTCTAAATCTTGTTGGTTTTTCATGAAAGAGAAGCAAATGCCAGAGGCTCAGAAATTCACTGGGAGAGTAAAATCCAATAGAATGCTCCCTCAGTTATCAGCAACGATTTCCAATGAACCATTCAAAACATTCCATTACCAACAAAACAACGACTGAAAAAAAATTTATGCAACTGTAGTGCAGTTCAGTTCATAAAAGGAATCTGTAAATAGCTGCATGTAATCAACAGGACTAATACTGATCATTTCCACATTTTAAAAATAAAGAAAAAGGTAGTAGCTTTTACTAGCTTTCCTGTGTTTGCTATATGAACTACTCTTACTAATAACATGTAAGATAATTTTTCCCTTGGAGGAAAAAAATCTGTTTTGTATATAGATATATGTATGGTGGTGTGATCTCCTAAAACCCCCCATGCCATTAGCATGTTAGTTTGTTTGTTTGTTTCTTTATAACACCAGAGTTTTTACGTATCATCATCAATACGTCTCCCTGCAGCACCTGCTGCCAGTGTCTGGGCACCTGCACCAAATACGCTGACCTTTTCCAGCCATGAAGGAACTCCATGAGATTTCAAAGATGGTTGATATTTTCCCTGATAGTTTTCCCCTTCTTTTCGAAATGTTTTGTTTGTTTGTTTGTTTCTTGTGGTACTCCCTAGATTAACTTACCGCATTTAAATGCTATTGCTGCTTCATTTGTGTTGTTAGTATGAAAGAAATTTTCTTGAATTCGGAAGTAAAAATTTAATTTAAAAAACAAGACAAAATAAACAGAAGGTGAAAAGGAAAAAATCTGCAAGAAGGTAGCATTTCAGAAAAAGTATTTCCTGAAATATTGATCAATGACTGTGAATTGTTTGTTTAATTTTTGCAATTTTAACTTGCAGCAATTAATTTGGAAGTATATTCTAAAACATCTTCTCCCCTCAGATCTTTTGTCAGCATTGCAATAATCTGGCTGTGATGGGAAGAAATATAAATGTAAGTTAATCCTGAATTCTCAGAAATTCCTCCTATATATTCAGAAATTACTTACTTGAATAGGCATGAAAAGAGGTATTTTTTAAGTGACTTCTTTCAAATTTCAATGAACAGTAACAAATTTGCAACTGAGACATTTTTTCCCCTTTGTCTACATGAGAAAATGCTGAAAAACATCCTGCTGAAGTTCTTCAAGGGTCCAGTGATATACATGCATTTAACTTTTTATTAATTTTCTGAAGTTGATATATGTGCATTAAAAGAAACTAATCAAGACAAACTTACATCACCAGCCCTACAGAGATTTCCTTTGGATATTAATAAAAAAAAATAATACATTGAGGTATTTGAGGGGGAAAAAAAAAAGGATTTATTGCTTTCATTTTTTATTTAAAAATATTTTTCTACTTCGCATGGTTTTCAAAATATACACTGAAATATGTTTGTCTTAGTCATGTGGTGATTTGCAGTTGCAGTTATGATTATAGTAGCAAGAATCAATATTACTCTTACCAACTGATATTAGAAATATTATATTAAATGCTGAACATCGAAGCTTTTCATGGAAGTTCCCTCTTTTGCCCCTCCCAATTAAAACACAAATCATTCATCTATACATTTACATATACACTTCCATGGCTGACTTTGTGCCAAATATTGCCCTAGCATTTTCTCTCATTCTTTATTACTTTGAATTTACATAATTGTCCTATATTTCAAAGATATTTGATGGAAAATTCTTCTGTGTCAAGAAAAGTGTGTTCCATCAGGGATAAGAAGGTAATTGAAATGAAAAAAAAAAGTCAATCCACTGCATGCAATTGAATTACTAATTGCATTCAAACCTGACTTGATTTTCCCTAACACCAAGAACTTGTTTTCATCTGTTTCTGACTTGAAGTTTGAGCTATTGAGGATAAATATATAATTAAACATATAATTAAATATATAAATAATATTTTAAAGGAAATTGCTCAGCACTTCTTGACCCTTCACTAACTGCATTAAGGCTGATTTCGGCACCATATTTTTGAAGGATGAATTCAAGCTTATACAACATTGCAATGGTAATATGTACAAAAAACCTTTACCTAATGATATGTTTAAGTAACATAATTTCACTGAGATGTAAGTAAATGTTGAGAATCTGAGAACATTTCTTAAAATTTTTAATATAAAAAAGTGGTTTTAATAACTAAATTAGTATCTTATCACCAAAGTAAGAAAAACACATAATTCAGTTTAATGTCTTTTCTTACACGAGCTTTTAAGTCTTTGTTGTTACATCTATTTATTCCATATTGAATGTATAAGCTAAATATTATCTTACTCATAAGTTCAATTTTATTACAGTTCTGGTCAGTTGAGAATTTTCCTTTTGAATAAATAAATAAATAAAGCATTTAATTTCCCAAAACTTCTTTAAACTTTAATATGAATATTTGATAATCATATTGAAAGCTGAATTTCTGTCTTAAGGAACAAAAAAAAAGAATGTGAACACCACCAAACTTTACCAAATGTTGCTTAATTTGGTATAAAGTTTAATAATGATAGACTAAAAATTATATAGCTAGGGTTAATATTTATATGAAGATATCTCAAAATAGTAGTTCAGAATAAGCTAGAGGTAAGCCACATATACAATAAAGTAGTTTGGCTCCTGTTCCTTTTTTTACAAAAGGGAGATGCTTAGAGTGGTTACCTAAGGCATTATTATATATAGAAGATTATGTTATTAACACTGGTGTAACAAAAATTACAATAGGTCTTCATGCAACTTATTTCTGTTTACTTGTTAGCTCTGAACATGACACAACATTTCTGAAATTTATTGGATCTAGGTCTGTTACTAAAGACCTTATTATCTGCATCTTTCATTTAAATTATGAGAGTTCCCTAGATGTCTGAAACTCATTGGATAAATACTTTGCAGAAAAAAAAAAAAAAGGTATTATTTTTTATGTATATTGATTTTATGCATAATTAACAAATTCACAGTAAAAAACAGTACTTTTGGAAGATTTATTAAATAAAAATGTATATTGTAATTTCAGACATATTAGCATTCAGACATTAGCAATATTGGATTAGAACAAGGGACAATGGTTAAAATAATAATGTGTTTATGGTTCCAATAATGTTTAAATTGCATGCAAAGTGGTAAACAAGATGTAAATTAGATCTGTATTATTAATTCCCCAGCAAGCGTGTGCATATGCACAGTACACATATGTACACTTTCTGTGCACTAGTTTTTAAGCAATGTATCTTTAGTGCTGTCACCAAATAAATTCTTGTAATTTTGTTCACCCTTTGCCATGTTCTATCTGCCTTATTCCTTAATTTTCTTACTATCTTATTATTGTTTAGTTTTCTATTGTTGTTTCTGTATGTCGTACTGGATCTAATGTTGTCTTTCCCCCTTTGATTCTCCTTTAAACATTCCCTTAAGGAACTCAGCTACAGCAAATACTGTGATTCTCCAAAACTTGACAACATAGGCAATCAGCATAACAGAATTTGTTAAACTAAATGTATCAGGACCATCTGGCAAATCTCAAAGAACCACCATTTCATATTTATTAAATTACATTATATCCTCTGATTTCATTTCTCACAGCATCTGCTCAATACAGTATCTCAAATTTTCCATTGTTTCATCAGGAAAATCAGGAAGAAGAAACAAGCAAACAGACAACAACAACAAAAACAAACAAAAAACCCCAACCCCAAGCAAACAAACAAAAAACAAACCCAAGAAAAAGAAACATGTCTCTGAAAGGTATTTTTTTTAATAAAATTAATTATTTTTTTAATTCTATTCAGAATTACACTGTTTGAAAGTTTCTGTCCTTTTCCGAGTGGGCATATCAGTCATTAGTGTCACAATAACAAATTGATTTTGTTAAGCCTAAAATATGAACTGAAGTGTCTTCATTGTTGTTTCCTTTGAAGTTTTACTAGTGGGGCATAGATTTATATGGGTTGACAGTTCGAGATTTGAGGAAATATAAATGCCTATCTACCTGCAAGCAAGGCCTAAGTCCATCTGTCCATGTAAAAGCAAGCCCATCTGGGGGGCTTTAAGGCATCAGACACACTCATGAGACTGGAGTAGAGAAATGGGACATGCAACAGGGTGGTACTACTTGGAGCAGTAGCCAGAAGACTCTCAGACTTCAGAAAGACATTAAATGACTTGGTGTGGGTTTCCTGATAACACATATTAATGGGATCTGGAGAGCAAGTCGGGCCTCTCAAAAACAAACATGTGGTCAGCTTAAGAATTTGCTTTAGGATTCTTCTACTTAGACAGGAAATAAAATGTGTAAAGGGGATTAATACCACAAGAGTAGAATCTACTAAAGTTAAAAAAAGACCAACAATCTCAAATCTGAAAAATGGCTCTAGGCATCTACAATCTGACTCGTTGTAAGAAGTAAGCATTTAAGTGCTTAATCAGAGGTCTACCTTTGAATCGAATCAATCTTCTCTAAGTGTCTGTTTTTCTTTTATTTCTATTTCACAGAATCATAGAATCATAAAACAGCCAAGTTAGAAGGGACCTTGAAAGATCAGCACGAATACACACTGGACAGAGAATGGTTGAGAGAAGCTGAGCAACTCTCCTGGGGAGAAGGTCTTGGGGGTGTTGGTTGATAAGAAGCTCAGCGTGACCTGGCAATGTGCACTGCAGCCCAGAAAGCTGGTTGTTCCAATGAATGATTTTTCCCACTGTAAAAAATTTATTTCTTAAATCAAGCTCCCCTCACTACAGCAGGAACATAGATCTATCTGCTGAAGCATGTCCAAAGGAGGGCAATGAAGCTGGTGAAGCGTTTAGAGCACAGGTCTTAGGAGGATCAGCTGAGGGAACTGGGGTTGTTTGGTCTGTAGAAATGGAGGCTGAGGGGAGACCTTATTGCTCTCTTCAACTACTTGAAAAGAGATTGTAGTGGGGTGGGTGTTGGTCCCTTCTCCCAAGTAACAAGTGATAGTACAAGAGGAAATGGCCTCAAGTTGTGCTAGGGGAGTTTTAGATTGGACGTTAGGGAAAAATTATTCACCAAAAGGGTTGTCAAGCATTGGAACAGGCTGCCCAAGGAAGTGGACGGGTCACCATCCCTGAAGGTGTTTAAAAGACATGTAGATGTGGTCCTTAAGAGCATGGTTTAGTGGTGAACTTGGCAGCGTGCTATGCTAACAGTTGGACTTGATGATCTTAGAGGTTTTTTCCAACCAAAACGATTCTCTGATTCTACAATTCTAAGATGAAACCTCTTACAGCACAACTTATACCCACTGCCCCTTGTCTTCTCTATAGGGCTTCTTGTGAAGAGATTTTCCTTACTCTTTGTAGTCATCCCTTAAGTACTGGTCCCCCCTGAGCTTTCTCCTCTCCAGGAGAAAAGATGTAGTTCCTTCTGTCTTTCCTCACAGGGCAGGTTCTCCAGCCCTTTGATAATTTTCTTGGCCCTCCTTTGGACCCTCTCTTGTCTGTCCACATGTTTTTGAATTGTGCTAAAAAGAGCTGGACTCCATACTTTCTACCACTGAAATATTTTCAAGGTTTGATTTGCAGTGAAATTTTATACAATACTGTGCCAATACAATTAGTAAATCATAGAATATATATATGTCATTTCATGAGTATAAAACAAGAAATTAGGAGTCTGAGCTATATGAAAAGGCACTCCAATTGTTCTCCTAATTATATCAACAATTTATGTCTGTATTTATACAATACAATATCAAGTGGGAATAGATATGGAAAGTAAGAAAGCGTTTTGAATTTCCATTTATTTTGTTACCAGCATTTTTAGATGAATTATTTCTTTGTTTGTTTTAGTACCCATATGAAGGACCAAAATAACTAGAAAAAATTTAGTTGTTTTATTGGTCTGTAGGTGAAGGGAAGGAAGTTATTTAAAGAAGGAGCTAATCGCTATGCCAAGGATGAAATTTGCTTTGCACTTGGGATCTTTAATTGTTTAAGTATTCCAGAATTTTGACTTTCAATAACTTATGCTTTGCTATGGTTGTCTCTGAAATGATATGCAAAGATGTTTAATATGCAACACAAACTGCAGTATCATAAGGCATTCCACAGACACACAAACTACATACATGTGCAAAACAAAGTAATAATGTTTCAAAACCTCACCTGGAATAGTGCAATTACTTGATTATCCCTCTGAGCATCTCATTTAATCATACTTATCCTGTTAATAAAAAATGCTTCATAATAAAGAAGATACCACTGTATGTATCATACAATGTATCACAATAAAGATAATAACCCTGTATTTTGTAGGGTTTCCTGAATTTTGATCATATTCTACTTCTCAAGGTTCATAAGATATTTTCAACTTACTATAGTCTGACCTTGTCAATAGAAATGTAATTCTGTCAGGTGAAAGTGTAAGGAATATATCTTGATGTCTTAGAGAACAAATAGGAAACAAGAATTCTTTTTCCCTTTTAAATAAAAATGACTAGTGAGAGAAATTAATTGTATGCTTACTGTAAATGTTTAATTAAAAAAATCATAAAGTGATAAAAAGAGCTGAAAACTTACATAATCCCTTACTAAACTCTTAATCTTATAGGAGGGGTGACCTCCTCAAAGTTTACAGATATGTTAAGGGGGAGTGTCAGGATGATGGAGCCAGGCTTTTTTCAGTGACAGAGCTGCATGAAGTGATAGGACAAGGGGCAATGGGTGCAAACTGGAGCACAGGAGGTTCCATGTAAATATCAGAAAAAACTTCTTTACTGTGAGAGTGACAGAGCACTGGAACAGGCTGCCCAGAGAGGTTGTAGAGTCTCCTTTCCTGGAGACATTCAAAACCCTCCTGGACAAGTTCCTGTGTGATGTACTCTAGGTGACCCTGCTCTGGTAGGAGGGTTGGACTAGATGGTCTTTCGAGGTCCTTTCCAACCCCTAGGATTCTGTGATTCTGTGATTCTGTTTTCCCAACAAAATTTAATTTCTGATACTATTACAAGTCTCAGTCATACATGTGTAAAGTGTAATTATGTAAATACAGTATTGTAATATTGACTAAGCAACTAATTCTGGGGCTGTGAAACTTAAAAGGTTATTAATTAGCAAAAGTATTTGCCAAGGCTGAATAGCATATTTACTGGACATAGGCAGAGAGGACCTCACCCTATCGTTTTTATTTCAGGTCAGGCCAGGTTGGCTTTCAGCTGCAAGTGGATAAAATGAATAAATAGGTGAAAACACTAGTTACTATGTTGTGTTGGAAAGCATACCTCCAGAATAAAAAAAAAAAAAAAACAAAAAAAAAACAAAAAAACCCTCAAAACTAATATAAGCAAGTCTATTACTCTTATTACTCTGATGTTTTACTTCATCTATCCATGTTTTGAAGCCAGTCACTGGAGTAAAACAAATGCACAAAGTATTTTCATGTATCAAAGAAATGTGAAAACATATTCTACCAGCCTTTGTTTAAAAGTCTGATATTATTCCAAGTGCATAGAATTAAACTAAATAGAACCTGTTAAGCTGAAATTAACAAGAAATGAAACAGTAGCAAAGATAAGAAAGGATACCTTCTTAGAAGTCTTTGATAGAACAATGGAAAAGCTACTAATTGGAGTATACTCTGGTTTCATCTGGGAAACAGGATTTATTTTTCTCAGGACTAAACCTTATATCAAAATAAACTGCAAAACCTTTAAATTTCTGAATTAGGAATGATGAAATACAGAAACTTGTCAGAGTGGTGTAAGTATATACATGTGAATTCATTAAAGCATCTGAATGTGACAGAGAAAAAAGAGTGAGTCAATGAGATGCTGTTACAGTGTGTTTGTTTTTTTTTTTTTCCAGGCAGAAATATAAACTCATATGTGAAAAAAATGCAAAAGGGAAGTAACTGGAGGCTATATGCATGACTGGATTTATTTTTTATCATTTCACTCAGTATTTTTTTCAGTTCAGTTGTAGCTTATATTGAAGTGAAGAAACTTCTCTTTTACTCTTTGAAGCCTTGTTGTCAGACACTGGCACCATATCCTTAAGGAAAAGGCTTACATATACTCAAGCCAGTTGGGCTTGTTATGATAGCATAGATGAACAGAGAATAGGAAGTGAATGAAGAATTATTTTATTCTATTTCAAGATGACTGAATCATATTATTTCATACTGGGACAAATGAAGCATTGTCTGAACTTATAGAGAACTTAAAGTTATTCAGAAGACATGACAATAGCCAGCTGCAGAAGAGATTCAGAGTGAGCTATATCTAAAAAGCAAAAAAAGCAATAGAAGAGACTTATCAAAGATGTGAGTTTTTTCTGCATATTAACATATCAGTTATTGTTAATGGACTATTCTAATATTTTATGGAAGAGAAACACTGTATTTTTTTTTAAATATTTACATACAAATACAAGGCTCATCTTCAACTAGTAATCCACAAAAATTTAATATTTTCTAAAAGCATTGGAGAAGATCCTTCTTGGGCCTTCTGTTCCCTCTGGCTTTCATCCTGGTGATGTAATCTACCAATGCATCATTACAACAGCAGTGAGCAGAGCTCTTACGGATTATGCATTGATGGCTGACAACTTTAAAACACTTTTGCTCTATTTATGCACCATTACAGTATTTCAGTACATATGACAGAAAAAATTAAAGTCCTGAAGAATTATATACCTGAAAGATTAACAAAGGAATGAAGATTTTGTAATATACTTTGTAAAAAATAAAAGTATTTATTGTACAGGTGAGCCTCAACTTTTAAACAGTCCACTTTTTCTGAGTGTTGATTTTAAAACAATCAAACAAAAAACATAATAATTTTTTTTTGTCTAAAGTCAAAACCGTGAACCTTCAAGTCACAAGAAAGTATTAAAATTCTTACAAAAATGTGCAAAACCAGACTACAGACCCATTATTTTAGTGTATAGAATTGGATAGACCCAAGTAAAAAACTCAGCAGCTTTTTATGATCACATGGTGATCCAGGCAGTAATAGGTAAACTTGTTGATTATTAACTGAATTTCACTAAGACAGTAGGTCAACATACCTCATATTAGGAAAAGCCATTTCTCATCTCAGTTCCATAACAAATTTCTTGTGTCATACTGAAAAAGTGTCTTTTAGAAGACTAGATATAGTGTTCTTATTTTCTAAACTCTCGGTTTAACCAAAACTCGGAGTATGTAGCCTAATTTTTTCTGTTATCCTATTTCAATGCAATATATCTTAAGAGTGTTATGTTGGCATTTAAACCAGCTATTATCTTCTGTATCATATGGCTTACCTTAGAGTTATAACTTATAAGTATGCTTTCCACTGCCTGCTTATTGAAGGATATGAGTTGCCCCTTGAAGCAGGCATTCAGGGAAATTTCCCACACGGTCCTGAAAGCCACTTTGTTAATACTATTTACAATTAACTGAGAACTGACAGCTAGGACTATCTGTCTGCTGTGCTTCTTTATCTGTTAAGATACGTTATCTAGTGACAGACTTTGAGTATGTATGTTGCAAAATTGTATATTTCATCATTCAGTCTTGCAAGAAGGCTGAAGTTCATCCATAATAGAAGTAATGTTTAAAAGTCCCTGAGATTTAGATGAGCATTGCACCTTATTTATAAGGTAGTCAGGTTCATTTAATCAGAAGGAAAAAGTCATCTACCTTAAGAGAATTCTCAGTGCAATCACTCACAAGTAGGAAATCGAAGGTTATTCTTACAATGAGGATTTTTTGTGATACATAGATAAATCTTAATTAAAGAAGGTCCAGGACTTCATTGCTATTCCCATACCAACTGTTGAGCTAGTGGCGACTTTAAAACATGTGCAATCACTGTGTCATACAAGAGATTGCAGATGAACCCTGGTCACCATAACATAGACACATAATAACTTGCCAATTAACTGCTTACATTTAACAAAGCATTTCGCTGACGAGGATTGTAATAAACATTTTAATGTACCTGAATGCCATAGTCAGTTCTCATCAAACTCTATTCCTAACTACTTTCTGTGTGACCTGTGTGATCTGTGTGAACAGATCAGAGGAAAAATAGGGTCAAGATTCTAAACCAAATTTAAAAAAAAAAAAATTGTAAAAGACACTCTTCTGTTCATAAAAAAAAATATATGCTTAAAAAGAAACAAAAATTATCCACATACTTTCTAGGTCTTTGTGGGGGAAAAAAAGAAAAATCAAGAAAAATGAAAACTATGAATAATATACTTTGGAGGAAGAGCACATTTTCTTTATATGTTTTAAATAAAAAGCTACCATCAAACTAGGAAAAAAATATAAAACTCTATGAAGAAACATTTCAGATGTTTATAATACAAAAAATCCCATATTCCTATTGGGTCTTTTCCTGATACTCACATGAAGATGTATAGAAATTTTCTTTATATTCTTAATTAAAATTATTATTTGTTTAATTCTATATGAACTTTCACTACTTAGAATTATATTTCAAGTGAAACTAATCATCTGAGCTTCCTCTGTACCACAGAGAGATGAGCTACTAGAGAGTGAACCTGCATATGTATCTTAAATTCTTTAATTTTGGATGACATTCATACTCCACTGGAAATACCTAGCCCTCTACCTTCATAATAGAAGTTTACATAATAGATTTAAACATAAGGTACATTCTAACTGCTGAATAAAAGCAGGTCAGAGAGTGTACTACAACGCTGACCACTTATTTTTCACATTTTTTAACTCTCAGATAATTTCCTAAATGGTTTTGATTATTCCAGTTAGTCATCTTAATTGAAAATCCAACACAAAGGATTCTGGCTTTAAGCCTCATGGATGACAAACACTTTACATTAGATCTTTGGTCTAGGGGATTATCTGGTACTTTTTTATTTAGCAGTATAGACACACCTTTACAAGCAGCTAAAATTAAGTGGGACAAAGTAGAAGAGCTGTTATTTAGCAATATCTGATCAATGATTCTGAAATGTGGGCCACCACATTGGTGGGTAAAACTGTGTAAAGACTTTTCCTTGTGTGGAGCCTTTGATTTACTTTATATTGGGATCATAGGAAGGAAAAATGAAAACATAAAACAAGATTTTCTAAGCAATAAATATCTAGATACTCTCTTGAAAAATACTGGGGGGGCTATTAACTTTGTAGAATTTACTTGTTTTTTTCATGCATTAAAATTTGTTTTCTCAGAATTTCTAAATTAAAAAAAAATTACAAACATAAAACCACAATGATTTTACAAACCATTAACATCTTTTATTTCTGAATTTGTGTTTAAATGACCTTGGGGGGAAGGGAGGAAAGGGAAAGGTAGTTACCTGTAAGAAAAAAATGCACTAAGTTAAAATTTCAGTGCCAAAAAAAAAAGAAGTTGAAAATGAAAAAAAAAAGAAAAAAATTATCTTTCTTAGGTATACCTGGAGAATAGGTAAGACTTAGAATGAAAAATAAAACATATATATGTATGCATGTAGAGAAATTTTCTTTAAAAAAAATAATGTTTGGACCTAAATGTGGTATATTGAAGTGTAGTAACCACTGCTATTAACAAAGGTTTGGAATTAATGTAGGAGAAAAGTGTGATTCTTCTTCGAGTCAAAGGACTACTAGATATCTGAGATTAGTGGAAGTAATGTAAATAAATAAACAGAAACTTTGATTACAGGTAGATAATAAGCTTACCCAAATTTATGAGTAACTTGAACGTAAATATTTCAAATATCAGACAAGTCAGTGACTCCACTAATGAACCAAACAAAAATGTAGCTGCATCAATTACTTACAATAAAAATAAAACTTAGGTCCCATCCTCAGATCTCATGCCTCTGCACTGATCATTTGTATTCAGAGGATTTCTCTGATTTACATCAGTGGAAATTCAGACTATACACCATCCTTTTCCCTTCAAGTTATATTTCATTGTCATCTACCAGTAGCTAAAATATGCATACCTTAAAGGGCATAAAAAAGGATGAATTACTATACATCTGGAATATTTTCACCAAAGGATCTGAACTGAAACGTCTGGATTGCTGGTTTAAAATTGTGTTTTGCTCTTTGAACAAACAAAATGAGAAGGACCTTGTGTATTCTTTAGGTTTGGAAGAAACATTAAGTTCAGTGACTCTTGCATGCAATTCAGGAAATGTCTAATACTAAATAATGGTTAAAAATACAAAGAAATTCAAAAATAAAACAGGTAGAAAAAGCAATTCATATGTGAATAGCACATTATAATCATTGCATACTAGAATGGAATATCATTCATCATTGTCAGTCACTGACAACTCATGTACAGGCTAAAAGACTCTCGTCTACTGAATAATTTTGAATACTTTTCAAATGACACTCTACCAGCTTACTTTACTCTCCCATTGCAGAAATAATAATAATGTAATACCTCAATTTCTTACTACCGTTGCATATATTTTTAGTAACAACTTCATTATTTTTACTTGCCAAAGCAAAAATCACAATGAAAACTGTGCATAAAATCAGTTAAATTTTGAATCTGTTTTCTCTTTAGCCTTAAACGTTTTCTGTGTGGTAAAACAGGCCACCTACTCCCAAGGAAGCAAATTTATTTTCATGGTATTTAGCACCTTTCTGATAACACTTAAGCAAAACCTTTTTTTTTTTTTTTATTGTGCCTAAGGGCAGTATTCTTTATTACTTCTGTTCTAAACACTAGATGGATTTAAACTTACGTGTGATAGTAGTAATGGGTTATATTAAGCAGGTTCCTGCTCAGATTGCTATTTTAAGTTCTAATTTTTAAAACTTACAGATAAACTACACTGCCTCCAATCTGAAATGCTGCAAAGATCTACCAAAGAAGGATTCTTCACTAGAGTATATATATAATTTTCTTTAGAATTTTTAAACTAGAAAAGCAAGAGAGAAGCAAAGGCAGACATAGGAAACAATTATCAGTGAGAACCCTTGTGTCCAATTCCAGTACCTTATTTAGGTGGAGTTTTTCTGTGTTTCTGGAATTCTGTTAAATTGTAGAAGATTATGGCAATCAAGCCCTAAAATATGTATTGAAATCCTGAAGAAAAATGAGGAAGCTAGATACTTTTGAAATAAATGGGATCTACTGCACCCCAAATAAGCTTTTAATGTTATCTATTACACTGGGAAAGCTCAATGCTTGGGAAGAGGACATAGGAGAACCCCAGTCTTGTTTAAGTAATGCTGCATACCACCAGGAATGAAGTTCATCAGAAAACCAGAAAACATAAAATCTTTGGAATTGTGCAAGCCTGGGTTTACAAACCCTTCTCATGAGGGCATGTGAGACTATCAGTGCAAACAAATGTAGCCTGACTAAGAGCAAGACTGAGTCCTCAAACATTTCTTCCACCTGAATAGCTTCAACATTCAGTAGAATTAGGCTTACTCGTATCTGATCTCCTTCTGTCTGAAAAATTCTGGCATTCTTGGCTATGTGTTAGCCCCGTTTCACAAGCAGGGTTAGAAAGTACTGTCTCAGTCACTCCATGGACTGGAATGTTAAGAACTATAGATTCAGATGAATTCAAGACACAGAGTTTCAGGAGGTGTATGACAAAACACCTTGGTGGGAACTAGCAGTTCTAACTACTGTAGCTGTAAATTTAAGGCTTCTGTTTCTGAGATGGGCAGTTGTAACAAGTCTAGAAGAAAATATGTGTTGGAGTGGAGGGTCAGTATCCCAACATATTCAGGGATTATAGCCCAGAGTTAAGCAGAATTTAATCAGATTATTTAAATAAGCAAGACTGAAGGAGCAACTTCTTAGAAAAGGGACAGTGAAGATATTCTAGCCCTTGTTTTCCCTCCAGGGAAACTAACTATCCAGTCAAATGATCCATAAGACCTGATCAATGCATTAAAAAATGGTCAAAAAGATTAAATTATAATTACATGGTCTAAAGTATTAAGGATATTCTCTCTCAGATATGAATAGATGTAAAAGAAGTATAGGATAGCTCCAAGCCTCATTGTTCTAACAGATATTTTAAAGGTTGTTTTAGATTATTGTAGACCATCTCCTCAGCGGACATTCCTCCCAGCCTTTTCATCAGCTTTGTTGCCCTCCTCTGGACTCATTCAAGTACTTTAACAAAGGTACTTAACCTTATAAATTGTGGGCCCCAGAACTCCACACAGTACTCAAGGTGAAGTTGCACCAATGCTGGATACAGCAGGTTAATAATCTCTTTTGACTGGCTGTTTATACTGCATTTGATGCATTCCAGGATGTAGTTTGCCCTCTTGGTTTCCAGGGTGGACTTGTATTGAGCTGACTGTGCACCAGCACCCCCAAGTTCCCTTTCTGCAGGGCTGTTGTCCAGATAGTCCTCTCCCAATTTATACTCTTGTCCAGAACCTAAATAGGGAACAAGTATTTAAGCTTCCATAACAGCCAACAGAGTGAGAAAATCTTAAGTAATTTTCCCTCACATTAGTGAAAATGTTATTTTAGATACTGCAGGGTATTCTGCCTCATCTCAGCTGTCCCCTGCGGAAGGGCTTGGATCTTATGGAGACACCAGGTCACACTGCCTGCCTTATGTGGATACCTTCAGCATCTGAAATGGCGGGTGTGGCTATATCTGTGTGTGGTTAACTGAATTTAGGCTAGTGAAGCCTAGGGAACTGTTCAGCTCATTCTAAAGTACATAACATTTTCTTGGCTGCATAGCCCTGTGCGTTCTATTGACTTTATCCCTCATCAATTATGATGGAAGATTAAACATATGACTTACAGGAAGACTCCATAATTAAGTATCTAAACCTATATAATGTAAATAGCTAAATTCTATCACACTTACTGTTTGGTTTAAGCTGGTTGTACAGGCTACTGCTCTAATGAAGTGCAGTCAAAACAGAGAACAGCAATACTAATACATTATAAGTGCACTAAAATGGCATATCCAACCATAGCATGTGTTTTGTATCACTATGATGGCACAAAGGAGGAAGGTAAAAGGGAAAGTGACAAAACTTATGGGTAGCAGAGAAGACTTCCCCTTTTTGGAAGGCAGTGCAACAGCATAAAAACAGCATGCAAGCACCAGTGAGGAAAATGGAAAAAGACATTTGCAGTTTGGCGTGACTTTCTTATTGACGAGCTCTCAAACGTGATCACCTTGACCAGAGGATAAGATCCGACACTACAGATGTCAGTGCTAACTGTACAGCTTTAGGTCCATGGCAATGTATATGGGCAAGTTGCAGTATCACAGAATAGTCATGGTTGGATAGGACCTCTGAGATCACTGAGTTCAACCAAAACAAAAAACCCCACACCACAAAACTCCACAAAAAACATACCCCAAAACAACCCACAACACAAAACCTACAATCTCAACCACTACAGCATGCCCTGAAGTTCCTCATCTACATGTTTCTTGAATACATCAAAGGATGGTGACCTCACCACTTCCCTGAGCAGGCTGGTCCGGTGCCTGATCACTCTTTTGGTAAAGAAATTCTTCCTAATATCAAATCTAAACCTCCCCTGCTGCAACCTCAGACCATTTCCTCTGGTCCTATCATTATTCACTTGGGAGAAGAGGCCAACACCCACCTCCCTACAACCTCTGTTTCAGGTAGTTGTAGAGGGCAATGAGGTCTCCCCTCAGCCTCCTCTTCTCCAAACTAAACATCCCTAGTTCCCTCAGCTGCTTCTCATATGACTTGTTCTCTAGGCCCTTCACCAGCTTGGTAGCTCTCCTCTGGACATGTTCCAGCATCTCAATGTCCTCCCTGTAGCGAGGGGCCCAGCACTGCACACAGTACTCGAGGTGTGACCTCACCAGTGCCGAGTACAGGTGCACGATCACCTCCCTACTCCTGCTGGCCACACTATTCCTGATACAGGCCAGGATGCCATTGGCCTTCTTGGCCACCTGGACACACTGCTGACTCATGTTCAACTTGCTGTCTGTCCACCAGCACCCCCAGGTCCCTCTCTGCCTGGCAGCTCTCCAGCCACTCCTCCCCAGTCCTGTAATGTTGTCTGCAGGACCTGGCACTTGGCCTTATTAAACCTCATGCAGATCACCACTCTCACCCAGTTTGGTGTTGTCTGCAAATTTCCTGAGGGTGCACTCATATTGTTGTACTCATATAATTTAGAATATAATTGTTAAAAAGTGAGAGTTTTGTAAATGGGACAATGATACTAAATAATTTGTAAGAAATAAGCATTTGCAAGAAATATTTTTCTAATTAATGTATTCAGTAAACTACAGTTTTAAAGTTTAAAACTGAATGAATTTGTCAGTCTTCTTAACACACTATCACAGCAATCTCTGTATCTCTTTCATGATATAAATGTGTACATACATTCATTTGCAACACAAAAGAGGATGGTAAACATCTCAGGTTTTCGGACATTCAGTTCAGTATAGGAATCCCTATCCTTTGTTTCAGAGTCTTTCAGTTTTTCCTTAACTACCCATGCATGGTTGTTTGCTTAAAGCCCATGTCCAACGGTTGGACAAATAAAATGAGATAAATTCAACCTGAAGTCAGATTTCTGGAGAATGACAAGGAAGATAATCAGAAGAAAGAAATGTTGGAAAGAAGCAGAGTAAGAAAAGAAATAAGGAATGCATAGAAGAGACTCAACAGAGACATAAGGAAAAGAAAGCAAAGAAGAGCTAAGAGACCATCTGTTATTTACCCAGCTGAAATGGATGATGGTGAATGAATGCCATATATCTCCTACCTTCTATTAGATACTTCAAGTTGCAGATCAGATACCTTTAAGAATATTCTTTAATCATACTTTTTTTGAAATTCAAGATTGGTAACACAGCCTTGCAGAAACTCTACCTGAGCAAGCTAACTAAGAGTTTTTCTCCTGAGCTACTGACTCTAGTTCTGAGAATAACAGATAGAAGGTATATATTTCAAGGATTGATTACCGGTGTGTCCCATAAAAATATAGGTATACTAAGAAATTACTGGGGTGTGTTTAGATAAGCAAGAAAGTTAAAAGAAAATTTAGTAATTTCAAATCTATGATGCTATCTTTATATGGAATTAAAAAAAAATTAGAAAACAAAACAGTTTAAAATCTAATCATAGACTTTATATTTTAACAATAGTATCTTTGACCTCCATGATAGTAATATTTCTCAAATCTATAATAAATATATTTTTCTATCTAAAGCAATAAAGCCTGTATGAAAAAGCTTCATAAATATGTCTCAAACAGAGTGCAGCAATTAGCCTTTAATTCAAAAAGAGAATATAGACTGAAGTTTTTCTGTTTCTGCATACTAGATTTGTCCTTGACTGAGATTAGAATATGAACAAGTAGATGATATGAAAGGTAGCATACTCTGCCATTTTTTTAAAGGCATTAAACACTTCTGTGGAAGGTTATTATCAGAGAATTAGCAGGATATACAGAAGAGATCTTTTCTGCATTGTTGTGTGCATTTTTATTACCATGGCTAGCAGGATTAAACATTGCATAATTATTAGAATTTCAGTACTGGGTTTTTGTTGTTGCTTTTTTTTGTTCTTGTTTTTGTTGTTGTTGTTATTTTGTTCACCCTGTTATTTTAACACTGAGTGTTCATGATATTTGTTTTCTCAGGACTTTTTTCTTAACAATGAACAATGAATCAGAAAGCTTATACTAGCTCATTATAAAGCATTATCCAGTATATGTCAAATAGCCTCTACTATCTTGGATAGAAATGTATTGGCAGCCACACCTTTATACTTTGAAATACCTAGAAATTTACTTCTTAATAAAAAGCATTCTGTGAATAGCTCAGCGTGACATGTACTACAACTGTTATAAAGATCAGATTGGTAAACCTATCGTTTCTGAAATGCCATCTATCTTACTTTTCAAGACTTTCAGTCTTATATTCATCTCACCATCTTTGTCCACATCTTATTTAGAATGCATATCAACTACTGTATATACAAGTTATCCTAATGGTACTGAGAGCCAAGAGTTTTTACCTTTGTATTGTTTTTTTTTTCTTAAATAAAATAAGTATTCATACACAGGCTCTAATCTCTAACTTTTAGTTAAAAGTTTAACACATAGCCTCTTTGAATACCATGAAAACTCCTGTTAAGAAAATCCAAACTTTAAATTACAGAAGAGAAAATCAATACTAATAACGTGAGTATATAGCATATTTTCATAAAGAAAATAAGTAACACTGTCAATATTGATAAAACTGTGCCTTTTTACTGTTAGTGAACAGAAGTATGAGAAAGTAATTTAAGTTTTACAGTGGGGTTTATGATTATTGCCTTACATCATCAACTGCTAAAAGTCAAAGTATATTTTACCATATATTTTTGTATTATTGTACTTACAAATATGCATTATCCATCAAATACAATAGAGAAGCATGAGGTTTGTAGACATGATATCACTGTGTAAGAAATCTCAGAAATGACAGTTGAATAATGATAAATTTTGTCATTACCTTTTGTTGAAAAGAGAAAGCTCAGAATGGAAGATCTACAAAATGAAATCAGTGGGGATTTTCCCATGAATTTCCACTGAAACTGAAAAGACAGTTGGCATATGGATCATGTGGACCACCAGTTGACCATTAAGATAGAAACATCAGAAACATGAGGACATTACAAGTCATAGAAAGGAGGTACTAGCTGGTCAGAGTTGAAGATCAAGAAGAAGTTGCCAAGTAAAATGTCTCTCAGGAATTATTCCACAGGAAATGTTCTTTTCTTCTACAAATTCTGATGATTACCTGTTTTCTTTATGCTTCCCAAGAAAGCTTCTTTCTTGATATAAAATCCCTGTAGTTTCAGTTCTTCCCTCTCTATTCAATCATGAAGTTTTTTTCACAAGGAGTAAGCCTTTTTTTTTTTCCACGAGATGTCCTTCTGTTATCATTCAGACTGTGTGCACCAAAGAAGACAACACCCCAGAGTATTATCCTCTGGTACATAGACATGGTCATTAAAATAAAGAGACTAGAGAGTAAGAAGAGTGCTCAGTAAAATAAAGATAACACAGAGTAACAATTAGTTGTGACAGATCTGTAAAATAAGTAATTTTTTAAAATTCTAGTTCCAGTGTTCTTAATTTTTACATAAAAAATAATATTATATTAGTTTATTAATATGCATTCAGTTACTAGATTTCAAAACATATTTATATGTAGCCTCCATGAATTTCTATTGATATAAAAATAGTTCTACATTTATATAATTTTTTAAACCTCAGAGAGATGTCTGATAAAAGAAAATATCACAAACTGATTAGCTATTTAATCTGCACTGAAATACCTTTATGCTATAAAAAGTTAGACAAAACATATTTTCTCACATTTTTAATCAACTTCATTGCTTCCCATACTAGTAGTACTTGAGTTTTGTAACTACGACTATTGTAAACCAGAAGCTATATGTACTGTAAAAACAAAAATGTTTCTTTTTACTTATTTTAAAAATGCATCATTCAGAATCTATTTAAAGATGCAAATTATTGTAGCAAAACATCATGGGACCATAAAGATTTATAAGCTGTTAAATGATCTTCAGGGCAGAAGCAAATAACTTGTAACACCTGGCGTAGACAGTATGTTTAACGATAATACAAATCCTTTATGGTACATTAACACCTTTAGAAATGAATAATGTCCTAAAATCAATTCTAGAAAAAGTTACAGATGAGGGTCAACATGAAATGTAATTGCGCTGAACAAAATCAGCAAATAGAATTTATCTAACTCCTTTATGCAAGCTCTCTTATCATTAATATTTCCCAATAAGGAGAATTTAAGGTGTGTTTGTGATGGATGATATTTATTTCCTTGAGGATCTGAACTATTTTGCTATTTATCAGAATTAGAGGTATTATGCATCCTATTCCTCATTACGTGCCTAATTAATTTGCTGTATTAAAAATTCATCTTACTTTGTTCAGATCAGGCAAGCCAAAACCTTTTAATTTCATTGTGCTCAAAAGATTAATTTTCTCTGCTACTTTAAGGACTAGTAATTTATTCATATTACCTGAATCAATCACAAAATCACTTTTTTCCCCCACACATTTATTGCAAAGCTAAAAGGCTTCTCTGAGCATTCGTTTTCCTGTAAATTTAAAATATTTAATTGGCAGTAATGGTGCTAAATTGAACAAAAGAATGTGAAGTTTTGCAACACATTAAAGGATTTATAATTGCTTCTCAGTGACAGTAAGGCAGCAAATGGTCCTGCTGAACACCATACCTTTAGTGAAACTCACTAAGAACTTTTTTTCTTCTTTGAAAGATAACTAAGCGCTTGTGAAAATTGAGATTATTCTTTGCATTTTGAATAATTAATTATATTGCTTATTTTTTCAGTTATAATTTCTGTGACAATCCAGCAGTTTCAAGAACATTACAAAAAAAAATGGGATTTGGAGTCAACATATTCTCTGCATTCAATAATCTAAAAAAAATTTTTTAAGTGTTAACTTTGATAAAGACATATATTCAGCTACATTCCTTGAAAAAGTCACATTATAGTTGTAGCCATACATACCTTAAATACATAAATAATTAAATATATCTTTTTTTCTACTGAAGATTTTTTAATGTTTTGGAAAGTACTGTGATTTTAGAAACTTTGTGATGTTTAAACTTTTTGTCCTTAATTATTCTATTAAGATTTTTATCTCTGACCTCTTTTCTTGGAAATATTGAAGTGCAAATAGTGGTCCTTGTGCTTGATGAAGATGGAACAAAATGCTATAACTCAGAATTCTGCTATGGAGTGAAAAATTGTATCAATTCTTCCCCCCATTTTAACCCACTGTAGGATGTAATTTATTTCATATGAAAATTGTATACTTGAACAAAACCTGTATAAATTTCTTCAGACTATGGGCATATGTTAAATCAGCATTCACCATTTTCACTAAGAAATATGATGGCTAAGATGTTCCATTTATCACTGGCTCAGAATAAAATTTATCTTGACAAATACCAACTGTCTTTAAATTTGGCGTATAGTCAAAGACAAACTATGGTGATTAATTTCATTTCAGAGTCAATGAAAAGAGGCTGAAGACATGTGACCTTAAGAGATGGAAAGAATAGACATTTTCAAGTATCCTCTTTCCAGAGATCACAGGACACAGATAACTTGATAGGTACTTGTGGGAGGATGAAGAGAAGTGAGATGAATCCTATCCTTGACAAATAAAGGGGGGGTGTGTGTGGGAATTAAATAATTCACCTTAAGGTGTATCTGGGTACTATCTGATCCACTTGTGCCACTAATGAAGTATTAAAAAATCCTCATCTCAAAAAATGTCTGCTGAAAGATAAGGGGAGATAATATTCATGCAAGTCCAAGAACTTTTCCATCGTGTTCACTTTTTTGCAGTAGAAGTTGCCACTTAGCGATTTGACTTTATAAATTTGAATTTCAAGGAAATAACTATTATATTTCTGATAAGCATTACAACTCATAATTATTTTTTATTATTTATTATTTAACCCTCAATACGAAAGTCATAAGCTTAGATTCTAATCCAAACGAGACAAGATTTTTGTCAATTTCATCAACATGTGTGTATAAGAAATTAAAAAAATATTACAAGAGGGCAAAGTTCTTCATTTTGAACGTTTCTGAGTCTTGTTTGACTTACTTTCCATTTTTTAAAATAGTCTTCAGTTTTATTACCCATAAAAGAAAATTAAAAATAAGAATGAAATATTTCACTTGATACCAGATTTTTGCTCCATTTCCAAACACCTTAAAACCCCTTTATTTTTGTTGTTCAAATTACAGGGAAGTATAAGTTCAAATACATATGACTTTTAATCTTATTTTTTAATTAAATTTTTTTTATCTAAAAAAAGTAATCTTAATTTCATGTAAACTTATTTATCAAAAAGTTATCAAAACCTGCTCAATAGAGATCTAATGCCACAGAACTCTTTATTATACAGGGGTCAAAAAACCACAAACCAAAACCAACACCCTGAACCTGCGGAGAAGAAATGTAACTTTCCAGCAAAGTGGCTGAAACCATGATCCAAGAAAAATGAGTCCCAATCCCTAATAAAACACATGCAGGGATTGTTTCACTTAAAACTCTGTGTTGGGCCTGTGTGAGGGGGATTTTGTAGCAGAGAGGGGCCACAGGCATAGCTCCTGTGAGAAGCTGCAAGAAGGTCCCCCAGCTCCAAGCTGGACCCACCTCTGGCCAAGGCTGAGTCCATCAACAATGGTGATAATTCCCCTGCAATTAACACCATCGCTGATGGGGAAAAGGAAACTGCTAAAAAAAGACCTGCAGAGGAGGGAAGAGGGGCATGCAGAGAAAACACATATGCAGATACTAAGGTCAGTGAAGAAGGAAGAGGAGAGGTGCACTGGAGCAGAGATTCCCCTGCAGCTTGTAGTGAGATGGTTGGCTGTCCCCCTGAAGCCTATGGAGATGCATGGTGAAGCAGCCTGTGAAGTACCACGGTGGAGCAGATGTGGACCTGAAACCACGGAGGATCCCATGCCATGGGAGGTGACTGTGCCTGAAGCAGACCATGACTCTGTGGGAAGCCTGTGCTTAGAGCAGCCTGTTCCTAAAGGACTGCACCTTGTGGGAGGGACTTATGTTGGAGGAGTTCAACAAGGACTGTCTCCTGTGGGACTAACCTCATGCTGGGACAGGGGAAGACTGTGAGTCCTCCTGCCCTGAGGTGGAAGGAGCGGCAGAAAACAATGTGTGATGAACGGAACACAACGCTCATTCCTCATCCCTCTGCACCACTGGGGAGGAGGTAGAGAAATTGGAGCAAATTAGTTAGAGCCTGGAAAGAAGGGAAGGAGTGGGGGAAGGTGTTTTTAAGATCTGGTTGTTGTGGTGATCTTTTATTCTCTTTGTCCTGCACTGATTTGATTGACGACAAATTACATTGAATTTTTTCCCCAAGTTGACTCTCTCCTGCTCATGACCATAATTGGTGAGTGAACCCTCCCTGCCCTTGTCTCAACTCATGAGTTTTATGTCATATTTTCTCCTCCCTATCTCACTGGGAGGGAGAAGTGAGAGAGCAGCTAAGTGGTGCTTTGTTGCCAATTGTGTCTAAATTATAACACAGATAAGTGTTGGAAAGAAAACTCAAGCTCTGCATTCTGACATCTTGGATGAGTATTCCTTACCTTTAGGCTACAGTCAGCCTTGAAGTACTCTCCCTAAAAGTAAGAAATACAAGGATAAAATAGCTCAAGAAATAGAGGTTTCCAAGATAGTGGGTAGCTAATATAAAGGCACAGCAGTTCCTCTGTCTCAGAGTTCCTATCTTAAAAACAAGGTATTTTCTCTTAAGGCAAACAACTGTTTTTTACAGGTAATAGGATCCTGAAGAACTGTGTAAATTATTATCTAAGAATAGGAGATTCACAAGATTGCACCTCTTGGGATATATCTATCCCAGTAAGCTAAAAAGGCAAGTCATGGGCTCAAATGCTGGCACATGCTTGTCTGTGCTGTTTGCTTGCATGATCCTTGGCACATTTTATCCCATGCTGGCTAGCACACTACCAAACGAGATAAAGGCAAGGTTTGGGGGCTAACAAGCTCCCTGAAAACAGCCTAGTCAAGGCCACCCTGCTCTGATATGGAAGAAAATCAAGTGATACAGGTGTGAACCACCATTTCACACACCTGTGGGGACAGAGAATAAGCACTGGCCTCTTTCGTGGCACACAAACATAGCCTATCTGAAAAGGACCCAGTGTTTTGATCTGATGCCAGAGGTAGCTATAAATATTTGGTGTTGTGCAAAAACACATCTTTATTGCATACAATATTTTCAGGTCAAAACCACAGTTACACAATTAAACAACACTACGATGAAGCAGCCCTGAACTTGAGTTTTTAAGAAAGCAATTAATTTCCATGTGCATTTTTGCTTCAGTAAACTTTCTAGACTTCTTTTCTGTAAAATAACCAGCTTCAACTTATTTTTATTTCTCACTGTCTGAAATTCCAGAAATCGTACCTGTCTGGAATTTATGTAGCAGTTATTAGACATTTCTCCATCAACATAGCAGAAGTTAGGAGTGAGACATTGCAGCATTTGTGTAAAAGCATCAATCATTTGGCAGCATTGGAAACTAGGCACAAGTAGGTAGCAATAAAAGTTATTTAAGAGGCAGTGATAAAGAGCCTGCACTACCTTCTCAGTCCTGTATGCTGTTATGGAATGTGTGTTTAGGGCACCCAGTTCTGTTAAATATATGCATATGTTTACATACATTACTATAATGAAATCAGCATAAATCAATTTCTGGACTTGCAAAGTTTACTATACCGACATATCTAGGAGATTCTGTTAAAGCACTCCTTGTAAAACATGAATTTGAAATCTGATAACAAAACCCAGCCTTCAAGGTTCTGATATAAATTGCCATACAGTATCAATTATTTGTTCAGTCACACACAATTTTTCAGCATGATACTCTGCAGTCTTTAATTCCTGCCAAATAACACATACCTTCTTAAATCCTCGATGATCTTTTCTTGCTCCAAGCTACATATGCCTCCTGCAGCCCTCTGCTCTGTTACATAAGCAATTCATAGAAACAGCATGAGCTGGTTGCATACATGACATTTTTTTGATGTATAGAAAACATTTTAATTGTTTGGTTGGTTTAATAGTACTAATATACTTAAATGATAAAAAGAGATTGTAATTATTTAGTACTGATGTTGCATATGTGAACACTGTGATGCAATGATATTAAATTAAGAAAGTCTGGGTTTTTTGTTTTTACTTTTAATAGCAGCTATTAACTGATGTATATGGAAGGTACACTCTATGGAAAGAAGACTTTTGATGCAAACTTCTTTTGGTTTCTTCAATTTCAGTTCCACATAATAACTTCAATAATCTATTTTCTCACTATATTGGGCACATTCTGAAATGCTTTCTCTTGTAATGTTGCAGCATATGTGTGCATGATTGACTATTACTAAGCTGATATCACAAATATGTGAATATATATACACACACACACATAACAGGGCTAGTAAAAAGCTCAGAGTAATATACAACAATGTAAAAACCCAAGGGTTTTGCATGCAGCAGAGGTTTTAAACCAGAATTTAGATTTTTGCTGAACATAGGTGCATATATTAAAAAATGCAAACTTAACAGTTCTCTGTCAACAGCAACCTGAAAATGAAGCATAGAAAAAAAAGTTGACTTGAGTGACACTTTGACTAGAAGATTCTTTAGTTTCTTCAAATGAGATTCTGCATATTACAGAGGTTTTTTTAACTGATAAGAGCTCGACAGTACTGTGAGTATACTGATGTGGCTGAGATCTACAAAACTTGTGATGTTTTCAATTACTTTTCAAAGCAACTACTGTAAATATATGTTTGTGTGTACATATATAAAGAGGATTTGTTCTATTTCAATTGTTAAACAATTCACTAGTTAAAAAATTCAGCAACACTGTGGAAATAATGGTTTCTGTTTTCTTCTATTTGAAGACATTCTGCAGTTGCTATGAAAATAATGGTATAATAAGATACTTAAAGTAACTATCAATTCTTTTACTACAGCTGCTGCACAAGGCCCAGCAAAATAAAGAACTCATAAAGAAATTCTAAAGCAAGAAGAAATTTAGGGATTAGAATAGTTTACATTAATGTGTAAGAAAAAAACATGGACTTTATAGGCAAATTCCTCTGGATAAAACACAGAAGCTTTCCCGTGAGTTGGCACTAGAGTTAGGCTTCTTCCTGGGTTTGTAAGGCCTATAACTACTAAACCTACAAAACTGTTCTCCTTTTTATGTTTTCTTTGTATGACTCAATGATTCTTGAATTATGTTCTGCAAAGTGGAACCATCCTAATAGACTTAGTAGCTTACACAATGGTTAGGGCACTTAAGTGGAAAATTGAAATATAGTTTTTAATCTACTCACACATAGGAAAGAACTGGAACTTTATCTCTCTCTTCGTCAAGTAATTTTTCTTTAACATACAGACAGTTGTTGAAAAAGCAGGCAGATTCAAAACTGATTTTAAACAAACAAATAAACAAGCAAACAAAATGAAAAAGCAAACAAAAAGCCAACAACAACAAAAAAATCAACAAATAAAAAATATGAGCTTTGCTCAGTTATTTGGAAGAATTAATGTGTATACCTTACCTTACCTGGGAACTCTTGACTGCAAAAGAGCCTTTCCATGTCTCCTGAGCGAGGCATTCAAAGGGAAAACTTGATCTATCTTCACCTAACATACAGTAAAGGCTAAATCTAAGCATATTTTTGCTCAGCATTTTGAAAGACTTGGCCCATAACCGGTACCTTTACTGTTTCTCTTGTATTTTATCTTGTAGCCCATACCAGAGTGTGTGAAGAGGGTCTGGGTCAAGAGGTCTTGTCAGTACACACAATTGTTTGGTATAGTGATAAAGATGAATCTTACAACTTCGCATCAGCAATTAAAGCCCCTAGATAATAATAAAATGTCATTACAAGGATGCTGCGTGAGCTAGTTGCATCCAAGAAGAAAGTGAGAGCTTCATGAAGAGAGTGATACAACAATATATACACCTGTGCTTCCATCCCTCTAAGCAAGTTTTTGACACTGCCATCAGAGCATGTGGTATAGAAGAATATATCTTTTTATAAGATAATCAAATTAAATGCTGACTATTTATGATTATATTTTATCTTACCTTCTATGGAAGATACAGAACAAAATATGGTTGTTTTTAAACCAATATATAGAAACTAGAACTAAAGCTAAAACCTTTAAAGTTTTTTGAAAACATATGTACATTTTTATGTGGAGACATTATACATTTTTAAAGTGAATTAACTGAGACAAACACTAACAGTCTGAATTGTAAAAACCAAAACCACTCAGGTACAAAAAATTTCAGCTTTGTATGAAAACAGAAACTTCTTTTTTTCTCAAAACCTAGATTGGCAATTTTCCATATCTGAGGCAGTGTTTGGGACAAATTATATAAATATAAAACATAACATTTATATAAGAGAGTACAAACATAAATGAATTTTATAAAATATGGTGTCTAATGTGCCATGGCTATTGTATTCCTCTGAATAAACATGCCAAGGTGATCTTATATAACAAAAAGAGTAATTTGCAATGTATCATAAAATGGCAATATTTCCCCGGTTAGAGCCCAAAGACAGTTCATTTTGTTATTACATGAACACTATATGCTCTTTTGAGCCCTGTTAGATGAGGTTTAACAGGAAGATAAGACTTGCAATGATGAGACTGGGGTTTTAGTATAAAAGCTGCAGACTGCAGTGTTCAGTTTCCCAAAACTATTCAGGTTTTGATAATAATTCACAAAAGACACACTACTTTAATGAAAAACGTAGGATTTACATTTCTATGATTTGTTTGAAATAATTTTCTGGCTAAAGTGATGAGCCTCACAAGTTTTTTTCCCCTTTAACATTTCACCCTTACCATTTTGTTTAAGTTATAAAACTATTTTTATTGGCAGTATGCCATGCCAGCCAAAGTTGATCTAGACTTTTAGAAAGTTTTTCAAGTCCCAGGTGCAGCTTCTATGTTGTGGTTTAAAAAAGGGATACTGTAGTATATATAGCTTTAGGGAAAGATTTTCATGGATATTTTTCTTGATCTAGATCCCATTAGAACACCTTTGACTGATTTCTCTGAGAGACAGTTAGACTGACAGTTTAAATAGATGCAAACACTTTTTGTTATTATTCATAGAATCATAGAAAGGTTTGAGTTGGAAGAGGCCTTAAAGATCATCTAGTTCTAACACCCCTGCATGGGCAGGGACACGTCCCACTGGATTATTATTACAGATATTAGATATTATTATGACAGAAATTCTACACATTATTCAATGCAATACCTTCTTTAGAAAACCAATCTGGATAATTTCAAGTGAAACCATTGTCCACTCAGTAATCATAGATTTAGATGAGGATGACAGGTTTTGAAATACTAAGACAAGGCATCCTTTTGCCAAAAGGGTATCAAGTTGTGCCTGTTAAGCACAGTAAATGAATGGTTTGTTAACAAAATGTCACTGCAGAATTTGAGAAGGCAGCTGTCAGAAAATTAGAACAGAATTTTAAAAACTGATCCAGGCACATTAAATACCCAAGGTTGCTGCTCATGAACTTCTTAATTGCCTCCATATCTCCAATTTCTGATATTTTTTTTTACCTTTGTAAGCATATGGAAGACTAATCTGTTTAATTACACTTACTAACAGATTGTTTACATTCCTTGAAACAATGAAGTATCATCCTAACAGTGTATCAATTTGAGAAATCAAATTGAGAATTTTTCTTAATAACCTGGATGTGACCAGAGATAATTTCATAGTAGAAAGAACTTGAACGAATTTTGTGTCTGTTTCTGATTAAAAACATATGCCTAAGATTTCTAGAATAAATGCTTGCAGGACAACCATGAAATTCTTTCATGCAGCTAAAAGGTAATTTTAAGTGCTTGCTTCTAAAGTGGAGTTTAAACAACTCTGACCATTTCAAATGGCAGTAGATGGCTTTCTGTGGAAAAATGGATTGAGTACCAATTACTTTTCATTTGTGCTAGTTGATTGGGGTTTTTTGGTTATTTTACTATTGTGATAAGTTAAACTTAAAAAAGGTGTGTTAAGTTTGCACTGAAAGAAGAAATGTGGAGAAGAAGGATGAATATGTTCATACTCTAGGTACAAAGCTCAAGAGTATCAGTGTAGTACAATGAGACAGGCAGAGTGGGAACCTTGTTGCTGTGAACAAGTCACACATAATGGACAGAAAGCTAATTGAAATAATGCCACAGAGAAAAATGGAACAGGGAAACAATGAGAAACAAACCCTAATAAGTGTAAAATTGTGAAAAGAGTACCATGCTGAGGACGTGACTTCCTGCTTTCTAATATCTATTATCTCAAGTGTAGTAATCTTTAGCAACTTCAGGGAAAAATAAAAAGGGCAAAATATCAACAGAGAGTGAAGACTTTACTGAAGGCATGAAGAAAAAGACAAAGCAAACACAAAGTTTCCATTGTTTCAGCTGCACAATACTGGAAGGCAACAAAAGATCTATGAATTTGTGCTGAAAAAATCTTACTGAAGGAAGGAAGAAAAAAGCAGGAGAAAAATGTGCAGGCACACTGCAGAGCACAAGAGATTGCCTGTGTGATGGACAGTTCTAAAAACTACTTTTCTGGCTGCTGAGCAAGCCTGAACACAGAAGTGTGTAACTGTCTGATGTGCACTTAGAAAGATGTTGAAATGGAGAAAAAAAAGTATTCTATTTTCTTCCATCATATGGTAAAGTTAAAAAAAGGCATAGGTAGCCTGGACATTAAAACAAACAAACCAAACCAAAACAGAATACCACATCAAAAAAACCCAAAACAAGCAACAACAGCGAAAACAAAAGAAAACCAAACACACACACAAAAAAATCCCCAGAAAACAACAGAAAACAAAACCATAAAACACACTCTTTCCCACATTTAATTATTTAAAGATCCTCTTTGGTAAGTAAATTCCATTAAATAAGAACTCATACTTTGAAAGAATTGTGCATATGTAATTACAGAGCAGCTCATGTTTTCCATTAGCAAATTTTTCTTCCTCTGGGGATGAAAAGCATCTTTGCTTACTAAATGTTCAGTACATTATTTCTTACTTTTTTTTGTCTAAAGTTAGTGATGCTTCAGAGTTTCTGGGCAATAAATCATCTTTTGTCACAGAGAATGACTGCTTAGCTAGGGGAAAAAATCTAGAAACATATACTGATGATTATCGCGTATTAAAAATATTAACTCTTTTATATTCCTTCGTTGACTTCCTATAAAAAGAGTGGACAAATTTCCAAAGGACATTCTGTAAATCTCAGTGACACCTTAAATACTGTGCAGAAAGAAAAATTTTAAAAAAAAAAATCTTGTTGAAGATTTTTTGTTTGGTTTTTTGCTTTTGTTTTTTTTTTTGTTTGTTTTTTGGCTTTTTCCAAAATCAGATCTTAGAACTAAAAAAAAATCAACATAAATTTTTTTCCTTTGTGAAATAACTATTTTCCAATTCCTGTTCCAGAAAGAATAAACCCTTCTCTAATCTTTCTTCTTCAGTAACCTCAAGGACTTTTCAGACACCTGAGAAACGAAATTTATACCTAATTAGGCTATTAAACAACCACATCAATCTTACTGCTGCTATAAAAAATGGTCAAGCTGCTACAGGTATCAGATACCGCAGTGATACTGCACTTGCATCTTAAATGAAAAAGATAAAAGCTTCAATAAAGTACTTAATTCAGCCTCAAAGTACTGTGCTAGATATGTTTTGGGCTTAATACAAAGCATTTTCATTACTAATGTCTTTTAGGTTTCTAAATATTGGAAAGATGATAGATACACTGTCATGGAGAAGAACAAAGACCTTGTGCAAAGTCATCTACAGTATAACAAAGCTATTTACAGAAATACAATAGCAAATGTTTTAATATGGCACCTTTAAATTTATTGTTATTTAAATTATTGTTAAATACATTTTTACATTAGAAATATAACACATGATTTCTGAATAATTGTGTTGGTGGTACAACCGTATGGTCTGCCTTGCATTCATTTCTCAAATAGGAAATAAATGTTAAAATTATATGCAAGTATATACAGGAGGAATGTTTAGTATTTCTTTGAAATTAATACACATACAGGGTTTTTTTCCCATAGGCAAATAGGATAGGAGAGGAGGGACAGTGGAACACAGTATCCATTCAAATGTCCATCACAATATTCAAGACAGTGGTGCCAACTTCACACTGTTCTTCTTGGCCAGAAGTGGAAAAAAACATTATTTCCCTGCACATGTCTTCAGTGGGAAAGTTCTTGTGTTGTCAGCTAAATAAGGAGAAGTATTTGCACTGAAAGTGGTCCCAGTAGTGAGACCCACTGTCACCATCCCTACTGTGAAAACAGAGTCAGCATAACATTTTAAAATATTTCAATGTACTGATTCAGCGTTCGTTACATAAGTAATTTAAGCAAATGCATTTAGCATAACGTTAAGCTTGAAACTAAAATAAAGAACATCCTTCACAATGAAGGACATTTGACAAGTAGGTTTTAAATAAACAGACATGTACATGCCCACAGTCCTGGTGTAAAAATAAATAAATAAGCAATGTGCTCACCACTACTTCATTAAAGTAGCAGTAGTTTAAAGAAAATTGCTGCATGAAGCATGCATCTTCTATAGAGTGTCTTATTGATAGCTGAATTTGTCGCATACATTAGGGACACGATATGAAGCACAGAGGAAAACAGGACCAAAACATTGGTTTCTCTGAATGACTTGCCTAAATTACATAAAGGCTCTTACTAAACTACAGTTGGTATGTAGTATTACACAGATACTAGGGTGAAACCTTGCTCAAGCTGCAGCTAGGTTTAGCCTCGCTAGATTAAACTCTTAGATTTTGAATGAGTGAGAGATTATGTCCACATTTTTATCAGGTAAGTATCAATTCAAAAAACTTACTCGGGCTGAAGAGCAAGAGTTTTCTGTTTTGAACATTCTGCCTACCTCACTAAAGACTGAAGCACATTAAATGGAAATGCACACTGGAAGATAAAAACCCACAAAATGTTATCAATTAAAAAACCCCAAACAACAAACAAACAAACAAACAAACAAACCAACCAAACAAAAAGACCCCTAAAACCAAAATGTCCTAAAAGGCAAAGTAAAAGTCTATACACCCTTACTTTACCTCTTTTTCATCAGATGTTAGAGAAAAAAAGTCTCATTTTGAATGTATACTGTTTTCATCTGAGAGTCCCAAAAATAAGCTTGGAAAGAAGTGTCATCTTTATTTTCCATGACTTAAGATTTTCCTGTTCACAGAAAAGTAGAAACTTTGAAGATATTTTGAGTATAAGAATTACAGCTCTAAGAATCCTAGTCTTGGTTATGCTTTAACTCATTAGTTATACTAATCTTTCTAGAAGAAGTCAGTGAGCACAGCTGATTGGGATGCAACTGATTTTTCTTTTACAAAAAATTGAAATAAGACAGTTTTCATTCCAAATCCAATCTGCAGCTCTTCGAAGTCCCCTTTTTTCTTGTGTTGTGATACACACAGAAGAAGTTTTAGTAGTTCATTACAAAGGGCACAATTTAGGCAAGTAATCCAACTGGCAGAGAACAAGATGATGAGACATCCGGTCTATCTCACATGAGATAGCATATAGACATTTCTAATATATATTTTCACCAGCATTTTTCATCTCACTGTGATATTCCTCAGTGAAAAATACTCAGATGATAGCCAGTTTCCATCCTTATACTTTACCAGTCCACATGCAACTATGTCATTATCTTCTCTCCCAACATAACTGCAAGTTTACTCTCAACAGTACTGAAATAATATGATATGAAGTTATTGTAGTCACAGATGTCTTGGTATAACATACCTTTTTGGAGATTTTTCTTGAAAAAGTAACCACCAACAAAGCTGTAGTAGTGCACTTAAATATATTCTTGAAAAAAAGATGAGGTAAAATTAAACACTTTTTCCCAACTCTCCTCTGATCCAGACTGCAGGTTTACTTGTGCCAGACAGGAAAACTTAACACCAACTTTGCAATTTACATTGATAATTAAGAAAATTTGTGTAGACAAGATATTTCAACTCTGCTTCCTTTTTTTCTCTAAGGTAATCACAATAAATTTTCTGAAGAATCTGTAGATGAACACACAGGACAACTGCAAGTTTAATATACAGCTTATCTTTTACTGAAAATCCTATATTTACAAACCTTTGTACTTCATGCTCACAAACAAGGAAGAACTTCTTGGTGATGTGAAGGTTGAAGTTGTCCTTGGTTTCAGCAACCATAAGTTCTGGATCCTGTGAAGGCAAGCCAGAGAAAATGGCAAGTTCATAACCCTGGACTTCAAAAGAGTACAGTCCCTCTTCTAGGATCTTCTTAAAAAATCCCATGGGATAAGACCCTGAAAGAGTGAAAGGCCTAAGAAAGCCCAATTATCACCTTCTACAAACTCAAGACATCCCAAAGAGCAGGAAGTTGGCGGGGAAAAAAACAAACAGGAAGACTGCATGATGACCAAGAATATCCTGTGAAAAAACAAACATGAAAAGGAGTTAGACAGAAGCTGGAAGCAGGGACAAGTAACCTGATAAGAATACAGAGACACTGTCAGACCACACTTTCTTAACTAGAGATCTCATTAAGAAAGCCAAAACCCACCTGGAATTTAACCTGGCTGTCAAAGACAACAAGAAGGGCTCCTGTAAGTACATAAATAACACAAGAAGACTCTAGGGAAATGTGGACCTGCCACTGAATGGGGAAGGTGACACAAGACATGGAAAAGGCTGAGATACTGATGCTGCCTTTGCCTCAGTCTTTACCAGCAAGACCAGTCTTCAGGAATCCCAGGTGCCTGACACCAAGGGAAAAGGCTGGGGAGATGTGTCTTTGGTGGAAAAGGATCAGGTTAGAGAATATTTAGGCAAACTGTGTGTGCAGTCCGTAGACCCTGATGAGGTGCGTCCATTAGCAATGATGGAACTGCCTGATGTAATTGTGAGGCTATTCTTGATAATCTTTGAATGACCATGGCGATTAGAAGAAGTGCCCATCTTCATTATTGATGGTAGACAGAGTGCACCCTCAGAAATTTTGATGATGTCACAAAACTGAGAGGAGTGGCTCAATATGCCAGAGGGTTGTGCTACCATCCCAAGTGACCTTGACAGTCTGACAGGGAAAGCTTCGGAACCTTATGGGCTGACAGGAACCTTATGAAGTTCAAAAAGGGGAGGTGCAAAGTCCTGCTCCTGGGAAGGAACAACTGCATGTACCAGTATGTGCTGGATCCAGTCAGCTGGAAAGCTGCTTGGCAGAAAAGAACCTGGCAGTCCTGGTGGACACCAGGTGAAACAGGAGCCAAAAATATGCCCTTGCAGCAAAGACAACTAATGGTACCTTGGGCTGCATTAGACAAAGTAGGTCGAGGCAGATAACCCTCCCCCTCTGTTTCATACTAGTGAAGCTGCACCTGGAGTACTGTGTCTAGTTCTGGGCTCCTCAGTACAACAGCAACATGGTCATATCAGAGAGAGTCAAGCAAAGGGCCACAAAGATGATGAAGGGACTAGAGCATCTTTCCTATGAGGAAAGGCTCAGAGAGATGGGACTGTTCAGCCTAGACAAGATTAACTTAGCTGAATCTATAAAAAAAAAAAAAAAAAAAAAAAGTATGTGCAAAAAATACTGAACGTTAAAGTTTCTTTACCACTATTCACACAGCTACAGGTATGATCTCAAATTAATGGTAAGAGTTCCACTGCACTTCTTAATTTTTTTAGCTCTTGCTCTCCCTGGTGGATCTGCATAACATAACAACATTAATACCTTCATAAATCTAGATTTTATTTTAATGAAAGGTTAATTGGCATGTTTTTTTCACCTCCACTAAAAGCCTATATTTATGGCAGTAATCTTTTAAGTAAAATTTCAGCTACCATGAACCTCATTTGCTAAAATAACTTAGATTTAAAATTGAGTATATCTTGCAGTTAACAAATACATGTAAATCAATAGTTATCTACATTTACTGAAAAAATTTCGTAAATTAAGCAGTCAATCTGAAAACAATAATTGTAAAAGCAAATTATTCTCTCTCCTTAAGTAAGTACTGAATAAATAAAAAATGCCAGAAACAGTTTAGGTTTTTAAGTGGGTTTGTTTGTTTGTTTGTTTGTTTTCTTTGAGTGACTAAAGCATTATTATCTTTATTTTCTGGGAACCTATGAGGCTTCCTCCAGTGCTCTGGGAAGAGAGGAAACCTCTTTTATAAGGCTTGTAATCCAAGGACAAACTGTATATATATAAATGTATTGTGTGTCTTTGAATTTGCCTCCGTCTTTACCTAGACAGTACACAGCTGGTCTTTACAATAAATGGTACAGGGAAGCAACATATTTTAACTTAAGAGAGCCCCTAGCAGAATAGCTTTTGTCACTGTAGTGTTTGTGTTCCATTAGTTCATTTCTGTGTTTCGTAAAACCCTTTCACCATGCCAAGCCTGAAACACAGATTTGTGTTTTCCAGTAATGTTGCAGTGGTTTTGACTGTTTTCCTACTAGTCTCAGTGCTGAATTCCTATTTGTTATGATGAAAGACACTACTCATTTCACTACGAATGGGACTACCACACCTTTTCACAGAGAAGCATGATCTTCTATTCTTTACTAGTTTGCTTACCTAATCTGCTTAGATTATCATTGAAGATTTGCATGTCTGGAAAGCAGGAATCCTAACTATGATTGGTTAGGCTGGGCAGCAAGCTACTCTGGATGATGATGTAGACTTAGATGAAAAAGCAGGCTTCCTGAAAAAATATGGTATAAATTTGTATGACTTGAGAGTCAAAGGAGAGGCATCACAGGAGACACAATTCAGTAAGACACTATTTTAATACCATTTAGCTTGTGGGGTGGCATGACTAGTAGAGGTTATCAGTTTACAACTGAATCCATCAAAGATAACTCCATAATTGTACTTCACTGTTGAACAGGACACTAAAGAATTTTGTGAGCTTCTGAGACCATTCCTATAATTACATTCTGACTTCTGAGGAGAAATTATTTGGATGACATCCAACATAGGAGTATATGCAATCAATAAACACTTACCTAGAGTTTCTTCCAACTCCTTAGTATTTCAGAACTGAAGTGACTGGAAATTTCAAATTATATAGATTTTTTTTGTTCTTTTCAGTACCTACTGTTTCATTTCTTTGATGAAATTCCATGCAAGTACATCTTCATTTTCTAGGCAATGATTTATGCAGCATTTCTGCTTCTGATAGCTGTAGGTGAAATCAAAAAGTGAAACAACTAGAAGATGAAAACCAAAATACAACAGAAAATATTAATTGCTTTGTCATTGTCAGATCAATACTTCAGAATTTATTATTATTTTTTAGTTTATTTAAATACAGATCCTTTTTGGCAAACCCTTTAGATAATCTTCCACATCCTACCTCAAAAGGACACTTAGGATTTTCTGACAGGTCTAATAAGGGTAGTATCCCCTCACTCATCCCTTATTGCCATGTGCTTATATGCAATATTTCCTCAAGCCATCCCATGAGAGGAATTTTTTTTTTTTTCTTATTAGCTGATGAAAGTGAAGAAGAAAGAAACAAACAAATACATGAAAATATCTTTACATAACTAGTTTAAATTATCAGACAAAAAAGGATCTTTGGAGGCTGTTGGACAAATTTGGCCCAGAAACCAAAAATCCTTGACAGTTATTTCCTGCCTACCTAGATGAACCATCAGAGAAAGAACAACTTAATTGCATGCTATCTGGTCTCTTCCCCATTCAGTATTTTTTTAAGGTGGCCGTTATATGGTGTAGAACATAGACATGGCAATAAGAGGTGAACACCCTCTATCAAATGGATGAAGATCTGTTCTGAAATCTAATCACTTCTCCCAGTTTTCAACTAAACCAATCTTCTATTCCTTAACTAGCAGAATATAAGAACATGATCCCATTATGTAATTTTTCCCTTTGTTATTTTCCTAGCCAAACTCCTCCCTTGTAGCATCCTTCTTTAGTATGCAGGGTGGACTCTCTAGAGGATCATCCAATCATCCTACGCTCTACAGTCAACAATAGCAGATAAACTGCTCTATTACCTATTTTTATCACATGTACTGGAGACACTTTTGCAGGAATGTCATAGTAGGAATACATAATAAAGACAGAATTAAATTCAGCCTGTGACAGATCTAAAGAAACCTTGACTAGAGAGTGGAAACTGTTGATCTTTGTTAAGTAGGGTAGAATTCTTTCACACGTATTTTTCCCCATTACAAAATTTGCAGAAGATCCCTTTGGGGGGTTTAATGTAGTTTAGGTAAATTAGCTAGCAGATATTGAAAAAAATGCTTTTCCACATAACTGGGATTGAGAAAGATTGCATTTTTAGTTTACTTTTCCAACATAAATTGAAAATACATTGTTTCTTCTGCTCCTCTTGCTGTTACAAATAAACTAGATCAAGTATATACCAGTTGTTCTGAGAAGAAGTAACATGTTTGCAAATTAGAGTCCAAATAGTTTGCAATGACAGGTTAGTTGCTTCTTGTAATTTCTGTACATCACCTTAACCCTTCTGGGTCCAGTTTTCCTCAATTTTCAGGGATGAAATATTTCTTATGTACTCCTTAACAAATTTTTTTTTCTGTTTTTTATTTTCTGCTTGTATATTTGAATTTCTCACTTCTTTCTCATGGGGAATATAGTGTGAATTAGGACTTTAAAAGGTCCATTACTTGCATCTTGTATAGAAGAAATAAAATAATGTTACTCTTACCTACACTGACTCCTGAAAGACAGGCAAAATAGGTTGGAAAGAAGGTAGAATTTTTCTTGTTTTTCTGAATATAATATTTATAATTTTATAAATAAATATATTTTAAAAATGGATCTATTGCATGGGTTCCCTTCAGAGAAAACTTATTTTTAGTCTTACAGTAGTAACCATTCAATTAGCTTTAAAGTCTTTTAGACTATTTTTGTAACTGGGACAATGGAGAGTCCATTGTATAGAAATATAAATAATATAAAGAATATAATATAAATAATTAGCTTGGGGAAAAAGTTACTAATGCTGGACAATTTTTGTTAAATGAAACTGTCATTGAAAATAGTGACCTGAAAAAGGCTTTCTGTAGCTTTTCTGGAAAAATAAAAACAAAAACAAAACAAAACAAAAACAACAGAAAAACCACAAACAAGAAAACCCCCCAAAAACCAAAAAACAAGAACAAAAAGAAACCTCCCAAAAACCAAAAAATCAAAAACCCAATAACAAAAAAAACCAAACAGCTGAACAACCCCAAGCAAGTATTTGGCAAGTGACAAAGTGTCACAGAAATACACTGTGCTTACAATCACTATTTTTTATTGACTAGGGAATACTGATTTTAGCCAGTTTTGCAGCATAGACCTAGTGTCTTAATGTGACTATGCCAAATAAAATGTTATTTTTAATACCATTACTTTTATCTCATCTCATAATCACTGATTGTCTTTTCTTTGCCACACAATGATTAGACAGAGAAGTGTTATTAACATAAATTACAGTAAACAAGATATTTGGTATAGATATTGATATAGATATTGATTTTCTGATTTCCATGCCCTAGAAAAGTAATTTTTCTAAGAACGTTTTCCAATGCAAAAAGTAACAGCAGGCCTAAGCATCACAGTCCAATACTCTCTGACCAGGTTCTTTTGGATCATGTGTGAAGGGTGTACTGGTTAATATCAAATTTGCTTATTTTAAAGATAGTTGATGTTACACGGGATTCTTGATTTAGCAGAGTGATACAACACCTACTGCATAACACAATCCAAAGTATGTTACACTTAGAGAAATACAGCAATTGCAATACACAGTTCAATTTCAATATCAATGGGATCTCCATCACTGGCTTCTGTGATATGCTCACTGGCATGCTTCTGGGTGTCCCAAGTCTCGGGGAAGGAATACATGATATGAAGCCAGCTCAAGGTCATTGATGTCATAGAAATTCTTTTGCTTGTAGTTTTGTGCAGCTTTTTTTAACTCCGTGTTGGGTTGAGTCATGTATATTCACTTCCCACATGTTGATCTGGTTAACTCAGAGAGACATTCACACTCTTGAACTCATTAAAAGAAACATTTACACCAGCAATGAGAAACATTTACACCATCAGCTGATACTCTCAGTTGTTGATATCTGCTTATCTAAAATTAAATAACTTTCAGCCTGTCATCACACCTTCTGTTGTTATTGAACACAGCAACAATGTATCTGCCTTTCTGATATACAAACTAACAAAAGCATTATAGGCCGATGTAGGTAATTAATGTAAAGCATGACAGTTTTTCTAAGTAAAAGGCTAGGCAAACAACTATAAAATCCTCAATAGGAAGAAACTATTATCCTCTAATTGAAAATAGTGTAGTGTGTAGTGTCACAGTTTAACTCAGGATCAGCAATTAAACCAGTGACAGCAATGGTCTTGATCCCCTCCCCATGCCACCCAGGTAGGGAAAGGAGAGAGAGAATAAGGAGAGAGACTTTCCGGATTGAAAACTAAACTAGACAGCTTTAATTAAATACTAATGATTAAAAAAACCCATGTACAACTATATACAAGCATGTGTAGGAATGTGCAAATCCTTATCTCCTCCCCCCACCCCCAGCAACTCCCACGGTACTCTCCTTAGCTGTGAACAGTTCTGAAATGTCCCAGACAGCTGCTGGAGATAGCAGCAGAGCAGACAGGAGTGGAGTGTAGAGTTATGAGGGTCAGGAATGCACAAGCCTAGGGATCAATGGTGATGGATAGTACAAAGTCATCCCCAGACTCTGGCCATGAATGGAAGAGAAGGGAAGAAGAAGAACAGGGCTTGACTTCCATGTTCCCTGAATTTATACTGAAAGCTACATAAATATGGATAGAATACTTTGGCTTGCCAGTTTCACCATCTGTCCAGTCCTCTGCTCCCTATGGGAGGGCTGTAGATACGACTGATCTGCTCTTTTAGTATCTGAAGTAGTAGATTCAACAAGCAGAGCATTATCAGTCCAGTAGCTGGAAAACTTACTGTGCTACTTTCAACAACTGTGCTTCTTAAAATAGAGTTCACTGAAGGAAAAAAAAAAACAAAAAACAGTAAAAAGAAAATTTGTTTCATCCTGGCTCAGACCAGGACACCTTAGTCTACCTTGATGTCTTCAGAATCCACAGGCATACATTGTCACAAACCTTCCTTTTTCTACAGACAGCTCAGTTGCTGAAAAGAAAAAAGGCAATTGAAAATGAACAAATAAACAACCAAGCTATGCAGCATGGCAGCTCAGAAGCCCATCAGTCCAGCATTTTGTCTTCAGCAGTATCTCAAAAGGGATTACTGCAAAGCAGCATAGTAGTACGACCCACATGCAGTGATGTTTTCCTAGACTATTCTGCCAGTCTCCAGCAATCTGCAAATTCCTGAGTCTGAAGTTAAATATTGTCCTGGTTTGAGCCAGGATGAAGCTTATTTTCCTTTTACTGATTTTTTTTTCCTTCAGCAAGCTTTCTTTTAACTAGCAAAGAGTGTTCCAGGTAGTGGACTGATAACACTGGAATATTTATATTACTGCTGAGACTCCAAGGTCGCTTCTTAGCTCTGTTGCCACAGAGGCAACCGGGGCAGGAGAATTGTATCTATGACCCCTCCATAGTGGAGTTGGACT
This sequence comes from Hemiprocne comata, assembly GCA_020745705.1. Taxonomy (NCBI): domain Eukaryota; kingdom Metazoa; phylum Chordata; class Aves; order Apodiformes; family Apodidae; genus Hemiprocne; species Hemiprocne comata. The sequence continues at coordinate 178,658,264 of CM036586.1, forward strand.
AGACAGACAGCAGAACTGACCAAAGGTATTCCATTCCATATATCTATGTAAGCTCCGAGGAAGGTCAGACATCACAGAAGACAACTTCCTTCCTGCTTCTTCTTCCCTTCTCTTCCGTCCATGGCCGGCATCTGGGGAGGACTCCATCCATCCATCACCATCGACCCCTAGGTTCAGGCATCCCTAGACCTCATAACTCTCCCCACAGCCCTGTCTGCTCTGCATTATCTCCTGCCTGAAGGCTGAGACATTTTGGGACTTCTCACAGTTAAGGAGTGTGTTGGGGGAGTTTCTGGGGGTTGGGGGAGGCAAGAGGCTTTTGCAGATTCCTGAACATACTTGTATAGAATTGTACATATAATTAAAGCTGTCTAGTTTAGTTTTCAATCCAACTAAGTCTCTCTCCTAATTCTCTCTCTCCTTCCCTACCTGGGTGGGAGATGGGGGGGATTGAGAGCATTGTTATCTCTAGTTTAATTGCTGATTCTGAGTCAAACCGTGACAAATATTTGTTTTTAAATGGCCATCAAAGGAATAATTGCCTCCATATATTTTTAACAACCAAAGTGTTTTGTGACAAGGAGATCCTTACTTTAATTATACACAGAGAAGCCACTAAGAGGTGGTTGGACTGATTTCTGCAGTTTCTTTGTGTGTTGGTTTGGCACCGAGTTGGTAGCCTCTCGATTCACCCCTCCCCTCCCCCATTCCCCCAAGGTAGGGAAAGAGGGAGAAAAATGAGAAAGATAGGCACTCTGGGTTGAAAAGTGAATATATATTTGCAAAGGGATGTTGCAACACCTGATCCCCTCCCTCCTCCTCTAACCACTCTCACAGTCTCCCAGCTGAAGGGGGGAGTGTCCGGGCGCACGGACGGGGTCCTCAGGTGTCGGCTGGGAAGAAAAATGGAAAAAACAAAGAGAGAGCCAAAGAGAGGGTGATAGAAGCGACAGTAAGCAGAAAAGTGAGAGAAAAAGGAAAACGAGAGGCTTGACTTCCGTGATATATTAGCCTATACTGAAAGCCAAATAGAGAAAATATTATGAGAAGGGAATATTCTGGTTTGCTGATCCTGCCTTCAGTCTAATCTGCTCCCCCGTAGGGGGGGAGGCTGCAGACAGTCAGAAGTGACCTTGGTTATTATCAGTCCACTGGCACTGCTAAAAAGTTTGCTGAAAGGAAGAAAAAAACTCAGCAAAGACCTTGCTCAAACCAAAACACTTTGATTGTCAATAGCTAGATCTGTGCTAGGACATACTGCTTTTCCCAATCCAGACTACTATCCTATTCTGCAGATTTGTAATAATTCGTTTAGTATCATTGTCTTTAGCTGTCTGTCATTCTTCATTTAAAATAAGTATTTTTATAATTATTATCTACACTTTGCAGATGCTGTAACTGATATATTGTAATGGATTTTCAGAAGCACCAGTCTAACTTAATTTGCTTGACAACAAGGAAGTGATACTCAAATCCAGATGAATTTTTTGGGTCAAACTACATGAGATGGAAACTTATTTTAAACTATTCAATGAAAAATGAAAATAGAATTAAAAATGTTTTCTACAACACAGTTCTTACTTTGTTTATAGCTCATGCTGTCAACAACGTTCAAATAAGAATAAAAGATTCTCTTTAGCTTATAATAGAGCTGTATGTAATTTCTTTTTTCTGATGTTATTTTCAATATAACTTTCAAGTATACAAGTAGCCGCTACAAGGTTAATCATTGTAGTGGGCTCTAGCAGCTTGTTTGATGTTACACTTTTTCCTAAGCTACCTGTATGATTTAGAAGTTTAATTTCCACTTAGATTAAATGAAAGAGTACTGTGAAAGGAGACAAGAGATGGTTTTCATGCCCACGAAAAAGAGTCATTACTCAGAATTCTAGCTTTGACAGTTACAATTCTTTTCTTGGGTATATGAAGCATTTTTTCTTACACACAGGTACTACTTAATTATTAATATGAAATAGAAATTCTGTAGAAGGAGAAATTAAGATAGATGTAGCCTGTAACCCATAGCTGTAACCTGATGAGTTTGCCAATACGTGAATTATGTGAACTGAGGTTAAAGTTTTTATTTTGATTAGTGAGACACAGTTTGAACCTGAGGCTATGGCTATCCTGTGCTATTCAGGTATTTTATATTGCTAAATAAAACAAAGGCAGGGACTAGTCCTTGGATCTAAACCATAAGTGGCACGGGTAGACTCAAGTTAAGGCTAGGTGTATCTCATCCCTTCTACAGCCTATATATAGGATCCTATGGGGTGCATCCATAATATATCGATGGTAGTCCAAGTTTCATCTCAGCTTATGCAGTAGTGACACCCTGTCTCCTAACACCCTGTCACTTGACCAATATCATTGTCATAGACAGACTGCCACCACCCTGCCTCCTGACACCCTGACCCTTTACGAATAGCAACAATGTAGGCAGTATGTCCTCTATATTATCGTTGTAAAGTGTGATACTCTCAAATCCTACTGGTGGAGTCAAAGGGCAGAATAACTCTTATCTGAATTCAAAAGGCATTTGCATGATTGCCAGATAACCCCAGATACTAAGTGCCCCTGGTAATCTTCCAGAGCCTTAACATCACTTATAATCCTGAATTTGCTATTGGTGATTGGGTGAGTTTTTGTATGGGCATGTTGTTGCTCATCTTCCTTACTGCCTCCATAAAGCTTTGTTTTATGAGCTGTTGTCAGAATACATTACTGTTCAGACTACAGGAACTCAGTCATAACTGCTATTTTTAAAGCTTTTCAGGCAAAAATATGTGAAATATTAGGGATGTATGTATTGCTGTATACATTGAGCAGTACTTACAAAAAAGAGGGTAGATGTTGCATTTCTTAGAGTACTAAATCAGAGCATGTGAGAGTATACGAAAGTGCAAAGGATTTTGGCATTAGAGGACCATGTAGAGATTAAGGGATCAGTCCTGGTGCAGCAGCATCCTGTTGCCTTTTGGAAGCTGTAACTGAAGGGAAACCTGTTCCAAGTTATGCCCCATCTTTATCTTGGGAAGACTTACATGAAACGGCCAGAAACAATTAAGCAGTGGAAAATCTGGATCCAGTGCCTGGCCTCTTAAGGTGTTTTACTTAGCTTCCAAAAAAACATCAACAATTTTGATTCTGTGCAGTACTTTTTGTCTGCTTTTTTTTTTTCTCTTGTTTATTTTCCTGTCCAGATTGATTATGTTGATTAAAGGGTAAGGTAGCAATGCAAAAAGGGTTTTGAAACATTATTTTTTTCCAATAGGCCAAATTTATCAAGGGTTTCTTTGCAAAAAAAAACCAAGGAGTTGGTTGAATTGCCCCAAAGTTGTAAATTACTCTGCATATTGCTTGTCCCCTGAATTTTAAGAATAGAATGTAGCTGTGAAAAAGATAAATGGCTTGACTTACATCACAGATGCAGTTCATTGATTTCCTTTTTAATCTAAAAATTAACCTCCAAATATAAAGGACTGTACTATGGCTTAGGAGAAAGTAACCTGTTGTAGAGGTGTGGATGTCAACAAAAGGAGAGCAGCAAGAGCTGTTTAAATCATTAAGAATAAATACTGGAAATATGTGGAGTGAGAAATGAATTTATTATCAATTAAAAATATTAAAACAAACTAAGAAATGCTTATGCAGTTTATGAATTTATTTAAATTCTTCTATCTAGCTCAGAATGAATTAACAGTTAAGCAACACATGGTTACCATTCATTGACTATAAAGAGGACTCTTCCTTCATTCATTACAGCTTTAGAATTGAAAACAACACAAGATAACAGATTGCATAGTAGATGACATAAAATAAAACAGAATTAAATTTCAATAAATTTTCATAATTTAAATGACAAATATTGTTATTTTATATTTATAGAAATAAATGTTTTCGCAAAATATATTTTATTTTTTTTCATTTTCTGTAACATCTCCTTAAAAGTAATTTTTACTCCTCAAAAATTTTATATGAAAGGAGAACAAGGTATTAATATTTTTAGCAAAGAATTAAGGATTTACATCATAAGAAGCATAAGGATTATGAAGTATTAATTATAATTAGGTACTTATTAAGCTTTCCAAACACCATTAGTATTTTTAACACATAAGCCAAACTCTACTGATGCTAAATACATGAATCCTCTCATTATCTTCTCTGGGACTAGCATACATGAATAAGACAATTAAGGATGGTATTTTTTCACAGATAAATCTGTATCAGCATACAAATTAGTAATGTTGGGTGGATTCAACAGAAATCCCATTACTTTTCCAAATTGCTTCATTTTATTTTCCTACAGAGAAAAATGAAATGTATTTTCACAGCATACAAAATATAGTTTCCTGTTTAAATTAACTTTTAGAAATCCTGGTTTACTGCATGTTCTTTTCTCATTTTATATTTTTTTCTTAAAAAAAAAAATCTCTGTAATGAACTTTTCTAGATGAACTTAAAAATCCCTAATTTATTGTGCAATACCCTCAACAGTTTATACCCAATTGAAAGAAAAATATGGCCCTTCATAAGCCAAGGAAAACAAACATAAACTACAGAGATATTGGTGAAATTACTGAAGATCACTCAACCCATCAAAGTCCTTTTTAGCTTTGCATATCTCCTAGGATGCCATCAAGTTGTGGCAACAGCTTCAATGCTTTTGACTCAATTATTATGCTTCATAGGCTATTCCACATGTTTATGAGTCCCTGCATGATCAAATGTGTCTTGTTTCTTTTTCCCCACAAAATCTGACCCATTGTTTTTTACACTGTGCAGAATAGAATAAAGTAACTTGTGTTTGAAGTCTGGGCAGCTTTTTTATTAAATCTCCCTTTGAAATACATTATCATACTACCTTTATTGAAAGTTATAAAACTTGGAACATTTTCTTTCTTTCTTTACTATAACTTCCTTGTGATACTTCTTTAAACCTCCTTTCATTTGTTTGTCATTGTTCACAGTTATCCCTCCAGGGTATTTTCACACATTAAGTAAACAAGCTCAGTGCTTTGACATCTTCTCCAATTCCAGAAATTGCTTTATGTATCCATAAATAGACAATCAACATGATGATAGGCAAATTAGTGTTTGAACTACATTGCAATTGCTGGAAAATCTTACAAATTATGCTACATCACAGATAATTATTTACCTGTGTACAGTAAGAATGAATATGGCATGAGTGAGAAATCAGCCAATGTTTAGACTCTATTTTAAACAAACAAACAAAAAACCCAAACAAACACAAATCCCAAGCTGTTATTACGTGAGGTGAGGATGCTTCAGAGGGATTTCAAAAGAAATATTGCCAATTCATTATCAGCTTTGCCTGGGATGGGTTACTCATATGTGTGAAAGAAATCTCTGGAATATATGAAAGATTATACCACAGGACCAGAAACCTAAGAAAGACTGTTCTACTAGTATTTATTTACTACCTTACCTCAGCTGGTTTGCAGACAAATGAATGGCACAAGAAAATACAGAAAAAGTAGAATGAGAGTTTTGTAAAGATACTCTAAATTTCTGGTGAGTGTTGGTTTCTTAAGAGCTGTCAGTATAGTACAGTCTTATATGAAAAACAACAACCAAAATGTTTCAATAAAATATAAAATGTAAAGCTTCTCTTTGCTCATTTGTAATTCAACCAAAACATGTTTTTCTAAAATATCCAAGTGTGTCCCAAGTATGTCAGTCATAGAAAGTCCATTGTAATCCTGATTATTTCTGCTATGGATCAATTATTTCAATAGATGTAATTTTGCTCTTTTCTTCTACTTTACACTGTTTTTTGCTATCACTTGTTCTTTCTCTATGTATGCTGATCAAGTTAAACATTAATTATTTTGTTAAACTAAAATTATTGAATATGTGGTGTTTCAAGATATTCAGAATGCTTTTAAAATTAAGATTAGTTCCTTTGGTCTTCTTTGAGTCTTCTGCTAGCATTTTCTTCTTGGACTGCAGATACTATGACTGGACATGTCAATCCATTATTAGTTCCACCAATGCATGCAGTAGAAATAGCCTTCTATTGCTCAGTAGTATTCTCTTTGTTCAACCTACAGTCTTTACCAAAATCATACTGGCTTAGTCTTCTTTATTTTATTCAGATTACATTAATTTCTTTGTCTTATTTCTGATAGTTCCAGAAAATACAGGATATGCTTCCTTTCATTTTGAAACTTAAAAGCCCATGGAAAACTTCTGTTGCTGAAATTACCACTTATCTTCAGAAGAAACAAAAACTACTCTTTGTATAGTATGCATATTTCTGTTCTTTTGCTTCTTGCAGCTAATATCACAACATAAATGCAACCTTTGAGTTATAGTATTATTCTTAATGCGTTTGAGGAAAGTCCCTTTGAAGTCTGATGAAAAGAGTACAGGGAGAACCTTTTATGCTATTTCTTCTATAGATTTGTCTTTTAATAATTGCTTCTTGTTCACAAAATGGAATCTTCTTTTTGCCATAGTTCATGCAGGTTTTGCTGTTAATTGGGTATCAGCCTTGCTGGAATTTTAAATAATTCCACAGTCCACAGTGTGGATCTGTCTGTCTTAGCACTATCCTGAAAGAAACAAAACATAAGAAAGTGGTATTACTTGATTTTCTTATTTTTTGCAACTTAAATATATCTATAAAGGTATCTACTCTTGCATACATAAATCTATTAGGTGTTTCAGCTGTTATAGTTGAATTACATTATTGCAGAAAAGAGTAGGATGCTTAAACACTTTTGGGGTTTTCTTAACTCCTACTAATTCCGAGGTTTTTACCTTTAAAAACATACCAGTTCCACAAGATATAAAAATGTGACATATTTATACGTGTGTATATTTAGAAAAAGATAGAGGTACGGATAAAATGATAGAATAACAAATGGAAAATGGAAAGGGGAAGGGAGGAAGGGAGGAAGGGAGGAAGGAAGGGAGGAAGGAAGGGAGGAAGGAAGGGAGGAAGGAAGGGAGGAAGGAAGGGAGGAAGGAAGGGAGGAAGGAAGGGAGGAAGGAAGGGAGGAAGGAAGGGAGGGGAGGAAGGAAGGAAGGAAGGAAGGAAGGAAGGAAGGAAGGAAGGAAGGAAGGAAGGAAGGAAGGAAGGAAGGAAGGAAGGAAGGAAGGAAGGAAGGAAGGAAGGAAGGAAGGAAGGAAGGAAGGAAGGAAGGAAGGAAGGAAGGAAGGAAGGAAGGAAGGAAGGAAGGAAGGAAGGAAGGAAGGAAGGAAGGAAGGAAAAGAAAGAGAGAAAGAGAGAGAGAGAGAAAGAGAGAGAAAGAGAGAAAGAGAGAAAGAGAGAAAGAGAGAAAGAGAGAAGGAAAGAGAGAAAGAAAGAAGGAAAGAGAGAAAGAGAGAAGGAAAGAGAGAAAGAGAGAAGAAGGAAAGAGAGAAAGAGAGAAGAAGGAAAGAGAGAAAGAGAGAAGAAGGAAAGAGAGAAAGAGAGAAGAAGGAAAGAGAAAGAGAGAAGAAGGAAAGAGAGAAAGAGAGAAGAAGGAAAGAGAGAAAGAGAGAAGAAGGAAAGAAGGAAAGAAGGAAAGAAGGAAAGAAGGAAAGAAGGAAAGAAAGAAAGAAAGATCTGAGGAGGAAAAGAAAATGTGATATGAAACACAAATATGAGATAAGAATTCTGGTGGCAGCAGCAGTGAGGAAGCAGCGATTAGATTTCATTGCCTGATTACACCACTGCATTCTTAAAAGGTTTTAACTCTGTTTTTTTTCCCCTACACTGAAACCTATGAAGCTTTGCATAGCTACAGAAGATATCTTTTCCTAGGCTTTTATTTTGTCTTATAAAATTGTAATTTCATTGTAGAATCGGTTTTAACATTGCAAATGGGCGAAGAGAATAGGATTTCATTCTGTGTCAGGGAGTGGCTGTTGATAAATGGCCTTAGCTATTTTATTTCATTTCATTCTTTATTTCTGGCTTCTGCTTTTTGCAGAATGAGACTTCTACTTTAAAAAATAAGTTGAATCAAGTGCTCTGTTGTTGAAACATCTTTCAAGTGATCCTTCTTATTAGGGACAATAAAAAATTGCGTGTAATAGAAAAGAAGTAAAATTTGAACACACATTATCAAACAGATGAATTGAATTTCTTTTTCTTATGATTACAGTAGTCACTATTCTTGAGTATTTGAACAGGCAAAAACTTTTCTACTTGCTGAATATCTTATGAACTTAAATGAGACTAAGTGAACTTGCTCTTAGGAAAAAAATCAAAGGCATGGTGACAAAGGAGAACAGTGGAATGAATATTGAACAAATGGGATAGATTAAACCATAAATGTGTCTTCTGAAGAATAAATTTTGGAGCAGTTAGTACACAGACAATACAGCCATATAAAGAATGTAAAGGAGTTGATAACACATTCTGTCTATTTAAAATGTTTATCTTTTATGAATTAGCTTTGACCTACATTCTGTTATATCATCAACATCTGGCATTTGGAGAATAACTTGGCCTTATGCTCAATAACTAATATATAAAGCAAAGAGTTAACTGAATAAGAGTGTTTACTGAAGAGATTTGACATTTAAATCATTACTGTTTCAGTATGAATACACTAAAAAGCCAGTTCTGATGCATGTAGTTGAATTTCAGAAGCAAAACCTCTGACAGCTCTATTTGCAGATTTAGCTATTATCCCCTTTGCCAGAGTTTGGCCCAAAGTGCTACAGCATAGAGTGGTTCTAATGTAAACTTCAGTAGTGGCTTCTTCATTGGCTCTTTCTAATTTTTCCACACTAAAATATTTGAAGGTCTTTCCTAAGACATTATAAGTTTATAAAGCAAAGCTGCTCAAATAAAATTTTCCATTGAAAAATGAGAAATGTTTATTTGGTTCAAATGAAAATGAAAAAAAAAAATTGTTTATTATTTTAATTTGAGAGTACCACTGTTTTGTTGTAAAAAAATGATCCTAAATTTTACTTACTAGTTGAATATTCAGATGTTCATTTAGTTGTCTTTAAAATATCATTGGGTTGTAATAATATTCAAATACAAAGTCGAAAAGTGATGGGTTTCTTTTATATTCTAGCACCAGGTTGTTGCTTTCAAGTAGCAGACACAACTCCTGATTCATAGGGCCTGTAAGCTGAGTCCAATATTGGCCACTTTTACTTTCCATTTTCACTGTTCATGAAGTTGGCCAGAAGTTCCTTTTTCCTTGGTCAGAAACAAGAAATTTTCTGTTTGCTGACATAAAAATTAGCATAGCACTAAAACAGGGGTTTAAAATGCTAATTTAAGATCACGTAGCATATACAATTCCAATATAATATATGAACAACAAGATTTGTTTTGAATATTTTTTTCTTTAGGATCTAAAAGCCTAGATTAGAGAATGAAAAGGAACACAGTGTTACAATTTTGTAGAACTATGAAGTACTGCATTAATCTGCACAGTGCTTCAGTGATCATTTTAAGCTTCTGAAAACCATTGAAGTGTATACTAGGAAACCACTTATTTGTCACTGTTCTTGCTAACACATCCATGTCACTTTGTATTGCCCATTTCACTTAAGGTGAACATAACTGTTTCATGGGTGAAAACCACAATAATGCTCAGCAGTAATGTAATCTATTAATGCAGCAGTAATTTTGATTTTTATACACTCTCAGTAAAGTACATTGACAGACAAAAATGTGTTAATAATTTCATACTTTAAGTTAGTCCCACAGAGTATTTCAGGTTGTTGAACTGACTGTTTCTTTAGCCAACCCAGAGGAACAATCCCAGGCACAGTTTTTTTGGACTATCTGGCACTCTGTGATGTCACACAGGCAAGAGTTCAGTGGTGGCTGTGGCTATGCTTGTTTGGAGAGCATCAGAGCTCAAAAGTGTGGGCACAAACCTTTGTGTGGCAGCTGGCTTCTGTGTCAGAAAATGGTCCTGGATATGTTTAATTTATTAGGCCTGCCAAGGATTATTAAGTACCAAGGAGTAGATGCAACTTATTCCTTGAAATGGGCTTTACACTTAGTTGAATCGCAGAGCAAAAGACAAAACAAAACAACAAATCAAGACCCTTTAAACTTACTGGCATGTAATAAGGTACATACCAATTTCATCTAAATTTAGGTCTCTGCCAGTTGCTGTACAAGTTATCCCAAGCTCTCATTTTGGCCAAAGGAGTGGAATAAATATCTCCAGAAGACACTTGCATAATTTGTAACAGATATCTGTCCTATAACAAACTGAATTTTCCTCTGGAGATGTTTATTTTCTCTTCAGTGATTGGAAAGTGATCCTTGTTCAGATTCTGAAGAGTAAATTTTAGATCTCTAAACATAGGTTCAAGATTATTTTCAACCTGAATCACCTGTTAATATTTGAAGGTAAACAACTCGGAAGTAATTTCTCAGACATGTCACAACACCTTGAATTTCTGCAATTTTTCCTGTAGCAGAAAGTAAAAATTTGAAAGTAGATTGACTAAAATATTTTTTAAAAGTGTTCAATCCAATAGCATATTTTTAACAAGTTTTCTATTATACCTTTTGTTCTCTATCAGTTAGCATAACTGCTTGGATTAGGGGTTTTGACTAACTTAATGGGTATATCTATTAAATATTTATCATGGTTGTGATCATAAGAAATAATATCCATATATATTGAGCTTTCATATACAAAATAAAATATTGATAGAATTATCAAAGCAGATATATGTCTGTGGTAAAAAGTGTATGTGGTTTCATATATCAAACCCTGCTCTTGTTATTTTGTGCTTATACTTATCTGAAAAGTAGAAGAAAAATACTACTATCATCATGCTTTGTATTATTTCTCTGTAATTAGTAGGTTCAGCTCTTTTTATTGTCAATAACCTCCTCTTCTTATCGCAGAGAAAATCTCAAAGCAGTATCATCACATTTTCGTCTTTTGACTGAAAAAGCCATTTCCATACTAATCTGATGATCAAATAAAAAGGCATACTTCTGGTACTTATTGTGATATTTATAGGGAAAAGAAGCAGATGTGGAAAAATAAGATCAGCTGGACAAGACAAACCATGTATTTTTATTAATACCCACAGATAGTGACCAAAATTAGCCTAAGTTATATCGACCTTTACAGTGTTTACATAAGAAGATATTTTTCTCATATTTGGGCTAAACCTGCATTACCAAATATTTGAACAATTAAGATAAATACTTCTTGTAATTTCTGTTGTAATTTTATGTTTTCATAGGGTTACATCTGTAGAGTCACAAAATGAATAATCATCCCAAGACAGCGACCCTGATAAACCACCACCATTGTACTTGGGTGGGGTCCTCATTCGATAAGCCACCTGGACCCCATTCTCATAAGGGGAGCCCCTCGTTCAGTAACTACCCTGATAAATGGGACACTATCCTGATTTGATAAGGAACAGTGGCTGGCAGAAGAAGCCCCGTGGAGGCACAGTGCCATCTTGTGAAAGACCACTTTCGTGTTTAGGGACAGAGCGCAAGCCTGAAAATAAAGGTCATTTCTCAGTCAACCCGGATAGAGGGTAAAGTGACTACCTGGACCCCTGTGCCCCACCAACTCATTTCCAGAACATTCCCAGATCCAACACTGAGTCTGCACAAAGCAGGCTGAGCCTCACCAGGAGAGGCAGAGCCAGGTGCCATAAAAGAGGCAGACTCAAAATGCTCAGGGTGCACATGCCCACCATCCTAGGACCACAATGTCATGGTGACATCACTGGATTCAAGGGTGGTGATATCTTTCCCGTCCCCTCTTTCTTCATCTCTCTCTCTCTGTCTCTCTTCATATCTCTTTATCTCACTCTTTCTCTCTCTCAGTCCCTAATCTTGTTCTCGGCACATAAACTGTCACATCCCACAAGGTGAGTACCCCTCAGAGGTAGGGGCTAAAACTAAATATAAATATAAATATCTATTTTAACAACCCATTCTGTGAGATTAAGTTCGGGAATTCTCTGCATGGTACTCTAAGAGTAAGGACATTACCCAGGAGGCTTTCACAAAACACATCTTTACTTAAAATTGAGTAAGATTATAAAGCTTGTCAAAAGGAAACACACAACAGTATCACTCTTAAAACAACAGATTACAACTAGCAGAACTTAGCAAAATGGCCCTCTCAAAACAACAAGTTACAGTTGGAAAAACTTAACAAATTAGAAATTGTTACCCCTATGTGCCAAGAATAAGATTAGAAACAGAGAGAGATGAAGAGAGACAGACAGAGAGACAGAGAGACAGAGAGACAGAGAGACAGAGAGACAGAGAGACAGAGAGAGAGAGACAGAGAGAGACAGAGACAGAGACAGAGACAGAGACAGAGACAGAGACAGAGACAGAGAGACAGAGATGAAGAAAGAGTGGATAGGAGAGATATCACCACCCTTGGATCCAGCGACAATCTTGGCATGATGTTGTGGTCCTTGGATGGTGGGCGCAAGCCCCGAGCATTTTGAGTCTGCCTCTTTTATGTCACCTGGCCCCGCCCCTCCTGCTGAGGCTCAGCCTATTTCGCACAGACTCAGTGTTGGATTTGGGAATGTTCTGGAAATGAGTCGGTGGGGTCTAGGTAATCAGTTGGCCCCCGTCATCTGGGTTGGCTGAGCAATGACCTTTATTGTCACACATGCGCTCTGTCCTTAAACAGGACAGTGGTCTTTTGCAAGATGGCACTGTGCCTCCACAGGGCTCCTCTTGCTGGCCACTGCTCCTTGTCAAGTAAGGACAGTGTCCCATTTATCAGGGTGGCTGCCAAAGGAGGGGCTCCCCTTGCAATGACAGTGTCCACTTTATCAGGGTAGTTACCAATCATGGGGCTCTCCTTGCAAAAACAGGGTCCAGGTGGTTAGTGAATGAGGCCCCCACCCAAGCACAATGTCCAGTTTGTCAGGGAGGCTGTTTTGAGACAGTCTTTTCGGGACTCTACAAAGAGTAACATAATTTCTAATGTTGATAGGTTTTTCCAGTTGTAACCTGTTGAGAGTATCGTTTTGTTAATTTCTGTTCGTTGTAATCTGTTGCTTCAAGAGTGATATTGTTGTGTGTTTTTTGACAAGCTTTGTAATCTCAATTTTAAGTAATGTTTTGTATAAGCCTTCTGCATAATGGTCTTACTCTTAGAAGACCACTCAGAGAATCCCAGCAGTTAATCTCACCAAATGGGTTGCTAAAAGAGATTAATTAAGAGAGGAGGATTGGATAAAGCCACACCTAGGCTCCTCTCTAAGAAGGAGTTTAAAAAGCAAGGAGGTCCAGTCCAAACCTCCCTGGGTCAACTCCCACCTCTGGGTAACTCTACCAATACCCACTTCGTGGGACGTGCGGTACCCACCTTGTGGGACATGACATTTAATTGGGGCTCCCACCTCTGGGGAGCCATGCCCACCTTGTGGGATGTGATAACATCCTTTTGTTTTCTTACTTGAACACTCTTAATCTAAATTATTATTTTTTAAATGTATGTTTAATTTTGTTTTGCTACTCTTATTTTTTCTTATCACTTCAGCCTATTTTTGAGTTACTGAATAGTGGAAAATAATACACTGCTCACCATTTTATAGGCTTTAAAAATTGTAAACTTCTGAAGTTGTAGAAACTAAAATACTAAGAAAGCTGTAAAAAACACTAAACCTTGTAAACTAAATGTCAGAATAATACCAAAAATGTCAATAAATAAATCTCTTTAGTAGGTTGCTTGTTATATTGTGGGAAGAAAACATTTCCTAGTTTAAGAAAACTTCAAAATTATCTGAAATTTAGTTATAAAACCCTAATGGTGACATTTTTCATCATAGCACAATAGATTGAGATCCTTTTCTTCTGTTTTGAATGATGTATATAATTTTTTCATTACATTTTGAGAGACAGATGTAAGAATATAACTTGGAAAACTAAAATCAGAAAACAATAATTGCTAAATCTTGAGGGTTTTTGTTGGTGTTTTCAGGTTTTTTAGGGTTCAGAATTTTACTTTTATTCATCGTCAAGAGGAGCTCTCTTAATGATGTTCACCATGCTGGCAAAAATATTTCTGAGGATGATCTGAGCTTCAGAGAAGCCACTCAGATTTTTTTTTATAGAGAATTCAGAAAGGTTCAGAAGTAAAAACACTTTACAAACCACCCAGGAACTCTCCAGGGCCTGAGTCTATGTTCAAAGGTGTAGCACTCTTCTTTAACTCTCTTACATTTAAATTTTCTCTTTTCTGCATAGGTTTGACACAACGATAGTCCTAATTATTGGACTTCTTTCTACTGACTCTTCTTGCTTTTCTGCCTTGCTTGCCTTGTCAATATGTAAAGCTTGGCAGGACTAATTTAAACTCTAATAAAGAATTGAAATAGAAAGTTTAGGCCCTTCGTACATTTGATACAGATGACAGAATAATTGTCTGCATTAGCAACTTGATGCTTGCAGAATTTACTCACCTGTAAATCAGTAATACTAGTAGAAATATGGTCAGTCCTTATCTCTACATGCTGTACACTTAAAAAATATCATTATACTCTCCCTCAGCTTTCTTAGTAATAGTAATAATGATAATAATAATAATGATAAAACAAATAATAAGTAAAAATTTCTGAAACTTTAATGAAGGAGGGTGCTCTGGAGGCATTCAACTCATGCCTTAAACTCTCAGTTACTTTTCATAATCAGATAGACACACAGACACATTCTGGGGCTGTGTATTGCATAGATAAATTAATATTAAAGTTTTCTAGGGTTTTAAAAGGAAAAAAAAACATTAAAGTGCTTATTAAGCTACTTCTTTCAAATAGAAGTTGCCAGACTTAATTAATTTTACATATTTGTTCTGAATTAAGTGCTCTCTTCATGTGATTTGTAATGTAAAGCTAATATGGGGTCAAGCTCACAGTAATCAAGCTGGAACATTTTTCTTTATTTTTTATTTCTTTAATTTTAGATCCATGTGTATGTTGTGGGCCTTTTTTTTTTTTTTTTTTTTTTTTTTTTTTGAGAGAGAGAGTGAGAAATAAAGAAGCACTTCATACTGTCATCAAAATTCATAATTATAACTAAACACAGTAGCTGTATAAGCTACTGGACAGACACTGCCAAGCTTCGGCTAGACTGGCACAGGTCACTAATATTGCAGATGTTCCAACATATACTCAAAGATCTACTCTTTGGGGTTCAAATTGACCATTGGAGATCTCAGTTCTGAGTCAGCTGGTAACATTTCAGCTAAGTTCAGCTGTCTTTGGATTTTCATCAGAACAAGTGACAACTGACCAGTGTCTATGCTGATTATGGTTTATCTTAAATTTGTTCTGTCAGGAACATGATAGCACTCTGTAACAATCTGAAGGTTGTTATGCTCTGGATGATGGTAGTGTGAGCAGAAGTAATGTTGATTAGTGGTGATGTGGAGTTTAAAAAAGGATGAAACCAATGTCATTCCAAAATAAGAGCTGTGGTCAGAGTTCCCTCCCGATGTTTAGTGCGTAAGTCATGTGGCTATACAGACACGGAGTATTCTGTCTGCTGATGATGAGAGAAAATGACAAAAACATGACAGATCTTTGAAGTTGTTACAGATTTCATAAATGAAAAGCAACATGATGAAATATGCAATCATAGAGAAGATAATTTTTTGGTTCCCATAAATCAAATTTGCTGTATTAGTACTGACAGCTTTGTATACAGGAGATGGAGCCAGACTCTTCTCAGAGGAACATAGAGATAGAATGAGAGAAAAGGAGCACAGGCTGCAACAAGGGAAAATCAGATTGACTACAGAGATTTATTTTTTTTTTCATCATTGAACAGGTTGCCCAGGAATGTTACGGTTCTCCATTCTTGGAGACACTAAAAATTCAACTAAAATATTCAAATATAGGAAATGAGGGAGAAAAGAAAAAAAAAAAAAATCATTAAATACTTAATCAGAGAAAGAAATGCTGCTGTCAGGCAGATCCAGAGTAGCAATTATGTATCACTATCTATCTACAAATGCAGAAACTGGATACAGAAAAACAGATTTTTCGGTGTACTTACAAGTTTTAGAGAAGAAACTAAGTATTCTTCAGTTGCAGGTATAATACAGACACTGAAATACTAAAGAAGTACTCAGTGCTGGTTTTAAATGTTGCTGCTAAGTCTGACTTCGTTTTTGCTAGTACTCGGCACATCATTACAGTCAGCAAAGATCCATTCAGCATTTATAAGAAACCAGACAATGTGAAAAAGTGTGTGGGTCACACTAGGAAATAAAGGAAATTACTGAAAATGTTTTCTGTCTTCTTATGCTCTTAGTATTTTCTAGTTAGTGAGAAAACAAAGTTACCATGCTTGAATCATTAAGGCAAACATTAGGGCAACCATATGACTCCCAATTTCCGAGTTGTTTTTAAAACTCCTTTAAATCTAAGCATTTCCATTGCCTTTTACCTTGGCCGTCTAGATGAGAATGCCTAGAGTCACAATGTAAAGAAGATTCTTTTTTTCCCACATTAGCAAGTCCTTGTTTTATCTTTGCTTAGATCAGTTAATGTGCAGTGTAGCAATGGGATATGATGACTGTGTTTTAAAAAGCTGGACCAAAAAAAATATTCCTTTTTCTCTAATACCTTCTTCTACAAAGCATAAACATAAAACAACTTGTTAGAACAGGGGTATCTTATGTAATGTTAACTCCTCAGAGAGTTTCACTGTTGGATGCCTGGCATACACTGTTGTTCTTGAATGCTATTTCTTTCCTCTCCCTGA
Organism: Hemiprocne comata; assembly: GCA_020745705.1. Taxonomy (NCBI): domain Eukaryota; kingdom Metazoa; phylum Chordata; class Aves; order Apodiformes; family Apodidae; genus Hemiprocne; species Hemiprocne comata. Next base: position 178,674,978 of record CM036586.1, read on the forward strand.
CAGTAAATTTTATTATTTTTTGGGACAGGTGGATTGATTCTTTAGCTGGTAATAAATACCTGTATAAAATACAAAAGAGAAATAAAATGCAAACTCTCTGAGGTGTGTAATAGTTATTGTGTCAATACTAGCAATTTAAAAAGCAAACCCTTTAATAATCTTAAAGTAAACACATTAAATACCTGTAAATAATAAAAAATATTGAACACATATAGAAGTTATTGTAGGAATGACCTGTACTATAATAATGATATAAAACTGCAAGGCTTTAAAAAGATTTATGTAACCTAGCTTCCTGCCTCAAAAGAAGCTCAGCTATGTCCGTGCCATTTTTGCAGAAGTTTTTTAGCTGTTTCTTAAGGACCTCTTGCACTGAAGATGTCAGGGTTGAACTGCCCTCTAAGGAGACATAATGTGTGTGTGACAAGGCAGGCACAACAATGATCCCCTCCAACAAAAGTGCAGACCCAAACACCCAAACAAGAAGAGCAGTGTAAGTTCAATGATGGCAACCAGGTTTAGCCAACAGACTGCCATGCAAGTTGGTAATGAAAGGCAGGCTGGAGCTTAAACCTGGAAAGCAAGGCAAGGTCAAGCTCAGTAAGGTACAAAAGCCTGGACAGCATACTTACTGTGTAACTTAGGCAAGGAGCAGTCTAGGCAGGCTATGCTAACATTCGTATCACAGTGAAGGTTATCTTAATAGCTGTTCTGAGGTTTCCTTTCTGCAATTTAGATCTATCTATTTCTTGTTTTATTGTAGATACAGGAAGCCAACTATTGCTTTCTTTTTTTGATTTTTTTTTTTTTAACCTATTTGAATATAAGCATATTCCTTTAGTGTAAACTGTCTTAAATTTCAATTCATATTGACCTGATCTCTAATAATTCTGAGTTTTTTTTCATATGGGCTTTCTTAAATAAACCCCTGTCTTGCCAGTTGCACAGTGTTTAAATCTAGTTCATTAGATGTCTATAAGTGCAGAGAAGAGTAGAAAAAAATTGTACCCATCTTACAGGCTTCACTTTCTTCCAGACAGTATGATACTGACAGGTACTTAGCTTTGTAATAGCTTTCATATCCACTTCAGCAGAAGCAGTGCCTAGGCATATGAAACTACTACTTAGCACGAAATAGTACACAAAACAGAAAGGAAAAACAATAAGGAAAAGAAAAAAAAAACAACAAACAAACAAACACAACCCCAATGAAACTAACAATAAAACAATAAACCAAAGAAAATAATTTTGGACCCCAAGGTGATGTCACGTTTTTATAGTATTTACGTACCTTCAAGACAAACATTTTAGCCTGTTTCATTGTAGGAAAACCTAGGTTTACTTTCTTGAGGCTGCTTATGCTCCAATACCCTGAACTCTGACAAAGAACCCACTCTTTCTTCTGAAATGTTTTAAATAAAACTGAGGACAGTTAAGCTTCTGAAAAACAATGCAAAAGTTTCCTTTTTGTTTTTAAACCTTTGGTGATGAACACTAAGGTCAAAAAACCCTAAACTCATAATGTCAAGTACAGTAGTGGGAACTAACCTTTCTACTCAACTTTCCTATGTTAAGATGCATAGAAATAATACTACCTCTCAACTTCAGATCACAAGCTTTGTTGCTTTAGATAAATAAGCTTGTAGCTTATAAATTATCAAAATACAGTGCACACCAGACTCTCAACTTTAAAGGACAGGGAAAACAGCAGAAGTAACCAGAGCAAGGATTAAAAGCAGACCATTTCAAATCTCAGGCTCAGCTGGTAAAAAAAAGGTCTATCTGTTATTCAGACTGTGTCTGTTGATTTGCTTCAAGCCTCAATTTGACCTTTGTGCCACTTGAGTAAGTAGGATTTTTTATGGTTTTTATTATTTTTGCCATTAATAATAAAGGACTGTAGATTTTGTACTTACAAGGTGGTACTGGGTATAAGGGTTTCTCCACAGGGTTTGCCTTGGCCTAACCTGGATTTAGCTGTTCCCTAGTGGTCAAACCACTGTGCCCCTACCATTCTATAGCTGAAGCTCTGTAAATACTGTATACAGTAAAGGTGTGAGAAACAGAGTGACAGTCACTGCATAATAGTGGATACAGTGCAACTTTCAGACTTTAAGTGAACATGACACTCCCCTTGAACACCAAACTTCTACTACAGAGAACTTGGGATGTTGACAATTCACTGTAACACCATCCTCTGTCCCTGCTTCAGGAAGACATGATCAGGACTAGAGGAACATGAACAAGTGAGAAAATCAAAAAGAGAGCATAGATATTAGAAACTTTTTAAGCATTACAATTTTAGAGAATTATTAATAAGCTTTTTGTTTATTTGTTTTGACTTTTAAAAAAAGTTAGTATTAGCTGCAATGGGACTGAAAAAGAAATGTGGCACTTAGCTTAGATTAAGAATTACAAACTAAAAATTAATTCCTACCTACATCCCAGTGTTTAACCACTCTAACAGGAAGTATTTTCTTTTACTGAAACCAAATTTCACATATATAAGTTTGGACTCATTGCCTCACCCTGTTATCTCTTGAAGGAGTTTGGTTCTGTCTTCTTTACTATCAGGTATTTATACATGTTGAACGCCATCAGCTTTCTATTCCAAGTACAAAGTACACTCTTTACTCAAGTTTCTGTTAGTGACAGTTATAGTCTGTGCCTTATATCATGCATAGAAACCTTTAAAAATACTAATGAGTGTACTGCTTTCTTCCACCTCTACTACTTAAGCTAATTAAAGTGATAATTTTCATATTATTCAGTACATCCACAATTTCATATGTGATTTCTTCAAACTTGAAATGGGACCCCCTTTTTTAAATTCCTTCTGCACCATTGTCATTTTTAAGCATGCCACGATCCAATAGTCGGATACGTGGCGATTTTTTTACTATCTTGCCAGGACAAAACAAAAATAATACAATATTGGGTGCACAAACAGGCACTGGGGCTGGTGTGCAGTCTTACAAGAGATCAGGCAGAATTGCTTACTAACACTCCTTTACTGAAGTGGGAGGCTGGGTGCAGCTGGATTCTGCCTTCCCTCTCCTGGTATAAGCCACACAGCAGCTACACCTTTTTTGTCTGATAGGACCTGTGAAAAGGTTTAATGGTCATCCCAAAAGGTGAAGTTAAGATGCAAAAGAGGTCAGATGTCACGTGCACACCAAACTTTACCGGAGTTACACAACAAAAATTCAAAATCCCTAGAGCAGATAGGACAAGGAGGAAAAGAGACAGAAAGTAAAGAAGAAAGCGATGTTATTAGTGGGGAAGTGCTCACCTTCATTGCTAGTGTCACAGCTTTGTATACAGCTCTTGCCCATTCTCCCTCTTTTTCCCTGGTCAGAGGAGGAAATTCCATTGCTTGTTTCTCCAAGGTAGTTTTCAGTAGGCCTTGTCTCCCTTCTTACAAATCTCTCCTTGGACTCGTAGGAGGGAGGGGGTAGGTACCGAGCTGTGTTCTGCAACTGGTCTTTGTCTGGCTAATTAACAAGAGAAGCCGTTGATCTGGCCAGCAACACGTCCTTGACTAATTCCCATGTGAAACAGTATGTTGAGACAAGTTTGCACCAAAGGATTAGTTTATCACAAAGCAGTATGGAATTTTTTTATAGTTTTCTTCCTTCTAATACAAACTATCAGTAGTTGACAAGATACTTCTCGAAAACCTTCTAACATCTGCTTTACTGATGTACGTGTAAATGAGGTAATAGTGCACAAATTGCTGAAGGTACACAATTACAGTGTTACATTTCCTTCTCCCTTCATGACAATATATCTTTTCCCTTTTTGAAACATATTTTTTTTTTTTAGATAAACACCTTTCTCTGGTAATTAGCCTTTGATATTTTTTTCCTGATCTACTGTATTGGGTTTTATTTATTTCCTTCAAGTTCTTTTTTGATTGATGTAAAACCCCATATTATTCTGAATAAGTATTTATTTTAAAAATATTTTTTCTGAAAATTATTTTTTAAAAATCCTTGAAAAGCTTTAATGTCACATACAAATATTTTACTCTTTTAGTCTCTTTTTTTCGCATTTTCTTTTAAGATAACTACACAATTTATGTTTAGCTTTCTTTAGTGACCTTATACTTCACCGTTGAGGGTCTCACATGTACCCTTTTTCCCCTCTGAGAATTTAACTTCTGGGTAAACCACCATGTTTCTGTGGTAATTATCCTGTACACAGCTAGAAAATAAAGAATTCTCTTACTGTGGTACTCCGATTAATTTGCCCAAGAAGCAGTTATTGATGACATCTAATTCATTGCTTGTATCTTGCATGAACATTTGCCCACATTACACAGAGTAATTGAAATCTTTACAACTTCTTATCTCCATTAGACACGGATGGATAATGCCCTTTCATATGCCCTAAGGCGATGGATGCTTTCACAGAGAGCTGAGAGGTGTGACACAAGACTTCAGGATCATCTCTGAGCTTCTACACTTGCAACTGAATATCACATAGAACACCCTAAGGAAATCACACTAGACTCTTTTATGCAAACAATTGGACCGTGCCCTCTGTTTCTTTATACATAACACTGTTCTCCTTCTGAAGCTAAGTCTGTTAGAAAACACACTTCGAGTTTCTACGTTAGAACAGCAAGACATTCATGTCTTGTATACTCCCAAAGTGAATATCGACTCAAAAATGTCCCTAAAAATCTGCTCTCAGTGGGAAGGCATCACATATGAGATCCAATTATTAAATTCTTTTAAGAGCTTAATGCTTGAAGCAAATCCAAAAATATCTTAGAATTCACAGTTGTATTAAAATCTATAAGAAGTCCATGGCAGTATTGACCCACATTTGCAGCAATTAAGAAAATAATACAATTAACATCAGTTTCAATTATTTTTACCCTGGTTTTCTACATGCAAAACGAGTCCAATTATTTTAGGATTCTTTGAAGTTGGAGAAAGAGCATTATCCAAGAGAGAAAAATGCACAATATAGTTGCCACATGCAGAAACAGTCAATTTGCATGGTTATATAGCAAAGTTTATGTCAAAAGCTAAGATATTAAAAAACACTTGCATTAGATTTCTAAGTTCCCTTTTATCTTTAAAGGTCTGCTTTTATCCCTTGGGATACTTGGGTTCAAAAAAAAAGGGCAGCTATTGTACATCAAAATTATACTTATTTGTAAGCTACCTTGTAATCATATCTGTGAAAAAACCAACCAAATATTCAAGTCTTTAAGGGGCAGGGGATGGGAGGGGAGAGAAGGGGGGAATGCCGACACTGTACTGATTCAAGCACAATATCTACCTAGAATCTTATCTCCAAGGTTAGGCAGTCCAAGAATAATTACTGTCCCTGCCCAGTTCTTTCTACATTGTGAGTGGGTTGTTCCTACTAGAACAAAGGTCTGGTTTTCTCCCTTTGAGCCATGAAATCAGATTATCATCACCACTGTTGCCATTGCAGCATCACAATCCCAATACCAGTCTTATTGTTGCTGCTGTACCTGCCACTGCTAGTGGCTCAGACATTAGTAAACTGCTCTCACTCCTAGTAGAGCTAGTGACACCCCAGATGACTGCACACTAAGCAACAGAAGTCTGGTGTTTGGGACCATAGCCAGCAATTTTGGTTCAATATGGTTTAAACAAGGTGCTGAAGAGGTATCTCTGGAAATCCCTGTTTTTTCTGCCCACACATGAAGCTGTATTTTGAGAAGGAGTGGGGCAGGGCAAAATTGCCCAATTTCCTACTGCCTTATAGGATCATAGCTTTCCTCCTTCTCTTTCCTTTCTTCCCCTTCTAACCTTCTGCTTATCAGATAAAAAAAGATTAATAGCCTCACAGCTATGGGTTCCTCTTTTTCGTACTTCTCCAACTCCTTACTTGTCTTTTTGGACATAAAGGTCACAGGGAAAGAGTGCTTGAAACCTCCACCCCATGGAAACATCTGCAAGATGTAGCCCTGTTTCATCTGCAAACCGCTCTCCCCTGCCTCTGGCTCTGGGGCATGAAACTGTCAGCTCTTTGCACTCTTTGCACCATGTCTTCACCCACAACATGTCTGTACAAACAGAATTTACATTATATCAATAGCAGAACTGACTGGTATATGTGTTTTAATTTAAGCCAAAATTATATATGATCCTTATTATTAATTTACTGCACCTTCAGCTTTTTTAATGAAAACTTCTCTGCTCTAGCAAATGCCTTTGGTGTTTATCTGTTTGCACTTGCTTCTGAACTTTCCTGAGGCTTTCCTAACATATATACCAGCACATCACTTCCACTATGGTATCTTTCAGTAGTGTCCATGACATCTGTAGGCACTTGATTCACCTAATTGCTCCTTTGTACTTTTCAATGTTTTTGAAATTCCTTCATTTTTAGATAAAGAAGTTTTTAAAGGTTAACACAAATGGGGTGGATATTTTAGGGGTTTTTTTACTGCTGTGAGAATGTTAAATGATTTTGTACATTTTGATCTGTGTTAAAAATGGTGGTTCCACTTAATGACTTTAAACTAGGTCTCCTGACTATTACAGAATATCAAATCAGACACTAGATTTCCTTTCAAAGGCTTTTTCACTAGCTGATTCATAAATGAATCACTGACACCATGTAAGATTTTGTCTTTGATTCACATCCTGATGTGACATTTGTGCCACCTACATGGGAGTAATAGATGTTCATTTTATACACTCCTCTCTTTTGATTTTGCTAAGAATTAATGCCTGTGTTATATTGGCAGGGTAGTCTGAACTATATACCAAGTGCTGTATTCTTCATGTCCATGCCTGGGTTTTCAATCCTAAAGATTTTTTCCTACTCATAAAAATATTTTGAAGTAGAAAAGGGTGAGGCAGTTTCCTGACTTAGCATATATAATGTGTATATATGTGTACAGCACAAACAAAAATGGTAGTAAATAAAGGAAATAAATATACACTAATATACTAATGCGTTTCATCTAATCATTGGACTTCCTATGCTTTTCTGGATTCTCAAAAAATAAAAAACTCTTTCTTTCTTCCTTACTGAAATCTTGAACATTGTAAAGATATAAAAAGTCCTTGAGGATTATCTCCCAAAAATAATTTCATAACTGCTTCAATAAATGCAAAATAAGGCTAGTTGTATATAAAAAAAATTATTGTATGTCTAAAATACAGATGTATAAAGTAATAATTTTTCCCTTATATTTCAAATTACATTTTTCTTAAAGTTATGCATTACTTCTTTCTGGTGGTGGAGCAGAAGACAGATGTTAGGTGTCTAAAACAGAAAACAAAAAGAAAAGGTGATGTCCTAATACCTTTATATTATAAGCTAAAAAAACTCCACATGCCATTCAAAGGGTAGAAACTCAGAAAGTAAAAGTTTTATATGCAAAAGCATTTCCTTAAGTAATTACATTTTTAATTTCAAAATATTTTGAAGTAATTTAAAACTCCTCAGCTTTCTCTTTTAAAGTTGAAACTGAATGAACCTCATGATCTTGAAATTAAAATCTATTCCCCTGTCAAGTAGTTAGGAACCAATTTTTCAAAAAGTCGCAATTTAAAAAAAGGCAGAGAGAATGCACATTCCTTCTTCAGAAAGCTGCAGGAAAGATATCTGAAAGTTTCAAGTCCTTACTTCTATTATTTTTCATCCCTAAAGTTTGTGGGTTTTTTGTTGTTGTTTTTTTTTTTTTTTTTTCTTTTCCTGAATAACTGTTCCTCAAGGTGAAAAGAATGATCAAGTGTTTCCAAGAATATCATAGCTTTCAGAAATTTTGATTTTTGTAGTGTTTTACACATCATCACACTTATGTAAATATTTATCATTGTTTGCCCTCTTCCGTCACCTACTATTTCTGCTGGAGAAACACAAAGGTGTTTCATTCAATCGTTCAACACGAAATTGGTATCTGTGGCCCTACAGTCCTATGAACTGCATGCCAGTCAGGATATCATAGGAAGATGAAACACACAAAGAGAGGACAATAAACAAATTAAACTACCATGGTGCTAGTCACAAATTCTCAGTTGCGCAGGCAGGACCATACGGGAGCTGAATCTTCAGCACCCATTCAGCACTGGCCTCTGTGTTCCTGGGGATCCTTCACACTCAGGCATTCAGTGGAAAATCCCTGCTTTCACAGGTTTGAAGGCAAAAAGAAACTGCATAAAACAATATTTCATACCTTTGCAATCTGAGTACAGTACATCTATATATTTAATAGTTGCCTAGAATAATAGTTGCTGATGATGCAAAACTGGGAAGATCTGTCAACTCCCCTGAGGGCAGGCAGGTGCTGCAGAGAGACCTTGACAAGCTAGAGAGATGGGCAGTCACCAAACAGATGAATTTTAACAGGGGAAGTGCCGGATTCTGCACCTGGGAGGAAGCAACCCTGGTGGTAAGTACAGACTAGGGAATGAGTGGCTGGAGAGCAGCATGTCAGAGAGAGACCTGGGGTCCTGGTTGATGGCAAGCTGAATATGAGCCAGCAGTGTGCCCTGGCAGCCAGGAAGGCCAACCGTGTCCTGGGGTGCATCAAACATAGTGTTGCCAACCTGTTGAAGGAGGTGATTGTCCCACTCTACTCTGAACTGCTGCTGCCTCAACTTGAGAACTGTGTGCAATTTTGGGCACCACAACTATTGGAGAGTGTCCAAAGGAGAGTCATGAGGATGGTGAAGGGTCTGGAGGGAATGACTTACAGAATCAGTAAATAAACCAGAGACAACAATGCTCTCAATCCCCTCTGGATTGAAAACTAAACTCGACAGCTTTAGTTATATGTACAATTATATACAAGTATGTTCAGGAATGTGCAAAAGCCTCTTGCCTCCCCCCACCCCCCGGCAGCTCCCCCGGCACTCTCCTTAGCTGTGATGCTGGCCATGGACGGAAGGGAAGAAGAAGCAGGAAGGAAGTTGTCTTCTGTGATCTCTGACCTTCCTTGGAGCTTATGTAGATCTATGGAATGGAATACCTTTGGTCAGTTCTGCTGTCTGTCTAGTCCAGCTCCCCTACTGGGGGGTCACAGATACAATTCTCCTTCCTCTGTAGCCTCTGTAGCAGCAGAGCTAAGAAGCGACCTTGAAGTCTCAGCAGAAACATAAACATTCCAGTGTTATCAGTCCACTAGCTGGAACACTTGTTGCTAGTTAAAAGAGAGCTTACTGAAGGAAAAAAAATCAGTAAAAGGAAAATTAGCTTCATCCTGGCTCAAACCAGGACACTTATGAGGAGCATCTGAGGTCACTTGGATTGTTCAGCTTGGAGAAGAGGAGGCTGAGTGGTGACCTCATGGCAGTCTATGGCTTCTTCACGAGGGGAAGAGATGGGGCAGGTACTGATCTTTTCACTTTTGTGACCAATGACAGGACCTGGGGAAATGGCAGGAAGCTGAATGAGGGGAGGTTTAGGTTAGATATCAGGAAAAGTTTTTTCGCCCAGAGGGTGGTTGAGCACTGAAACAAACTCCCCAGGGAAGTGGTCACAGCACCAAGCCTGCCTGAGTTCAAGAAACATTTGGTGATGCTCTCAGGCCCATGGTGTGATTCTAGGGGTGCCCTACACAGGGACAGGAGTTGGACTCGATTATCCTGATGGGTCCATTCCAACGCAGAATATTCTATGATTCTTAAAAAAAAAAGAAGGCATGAAAAAGCTTGTCACTGGCAATTAAAGATGTGGTGGCAGGAAAAAAAAAACATAATTCAATGACGTACACTGTGAAGTCCATTTACTAAGCAGAATTTCTCTACCAGGTGGATAGCAACTTGAAGTCTAAAGTTTCTATTCTACAACAGACTCACACTTCAGACCAACCAGTCTTGCCCCCCTGGTTCACTTAGATCATGAACCCAGAGGAATGGGACATGTGCATCCTGACTGGGCTCCAATCTTGCATGTGTAGCAGTTCCAACCCAGACTCAGCCCTATATGGTGTCAGATATCCAGGATCATGAGTGCCTGTCTTACACCTTAAGGGACTATTGTTTTCATTATTTGTTATTTTCTAGATGTTTTAGCATAAATTGCCAGTGGCCTCATGAGGAATGTAGTCCCAGGACTGGCTTCTTTGACTTTCTCTGTATTTAAGACCAATTAGCATTTGTCACCATGATTTCTATCACCTTCTGGTCTTCAACCTCAAATCTGGTCCAAAATTGTGCAGCTGACAATAATTACATAAAAAGGTTAATGTTTGTTTCCTTGTTTTTCTAGCTCATTTGATTAGCATCAATCCAGTCTGCTACAGCTGGACAGATATTGTTGACTTCTCACTTGTCTGAGCTGGATTTATTGAATAAATTATTGAATGAAATGAGAAACAAAAGTTGCTGATTTCTATTATCCATTGCTGGCATATGAGTACTCCCTTGTAGTCCATCTTGTATTGCTGATTTCTTGATTCTGACCAGAATTCATGTCTGTGTCAGAAGTTAAACATAGGTTTCTTAATATAAACAAACAAGCATCATAGAAAAATGTGTTTCTTTTTTAAGATTTTATCCACATATCATCAGCATGTACGTTGCAGAATTATTAGAACCAGGCAGTCATACTTACAGAGTAAATAGCAGTCAAAGAAGAGCAATCATATATGCAAATATACAATAACTAGTTTCTGTCTGTCCAGGAAAGAAATGTAAGTGTCAATGCAAGCAACACAACTGTTTGCAAAAATAAAAACCAGGGAGAAGATCATCAAGAAGATGTGTATCTTCCATCACGGAAACTACCATTTTGATAATAAGGGAACAGACTAGTCCCTTTTAACTATATTGCATTTGTAAACTGGTAGATGTTCTTACACTAGGGTAAGTCAGATACACAGTAAGATTTAGCAATACTAGAAAACCAGTACTCAAAATCATCAGACTTTCACTATACCCTCCAACAGTGCATGTCTCTGGCATTTGGCAGAAGTTTAAATGCATGTTCCTGCTATTTTTAATGTTCCAGGAACTGCCTGGAAATGAGAGGCAACATCTCAGAGGCAGCAATAATAAATAAATTCACATAAAGTCATTATGCTGGCTCCAGTGTGATGACATTTTAAACAAAAAAACCTCAGGGTTAATTTTCTTGTTTATTTTTTTATTGAGATGAACTTGCTTACACATAGCTTTTCCAAATACCAATCACTAAAAAACTAAATCAATTTATTTATTTATTAATTTATTTTCAGGTTGAACATTTATTTTATCAGCAAGGTGTACATTAAGTCATATTTTTTACATATTTGTTCCAAAATGAGGCAATTCGCCAGAAGGAATATGTGACTCAAGGCTATACCAACTATAGGTGGAAAAATTCAAGAGTGAAATCATGCAAACAGGTAAAATAACTTTGCTTCAGTTCATTGGTAAATGGTAGATAGTAGTAAGATTATGAATAACATCCTAGCCTAGCCTAAGTGAAATATTTTTTTCTTACTGACTTTGATAGAGTCTCAATCCAGGAACTAATCTTCACAATACTCTGCCTGTATTATTCCATACACTTCTGTAGAGGACTGTCTAGTGTATCTTAATGAATAAAAACTTTTTGTATAATCACTTTTAGGCAATATTTGTGCTTAATATTTTTGAAGAATATTTACTAATATAAAAATCTTCTCAGAAATATATTAACTTATGAGTGCTTGAAAAGTAAAATGTAAAACACTCTTGCCTGTTTCCAAATAATGCAGAGTGAGGCTTCCTTTCACCACATATGGATGTCTACATTTGAACTAGTCTCCATTGTTATATTACTATTTTTGTAAGCAATTGAGAGGAATCTGGTCTATTGCATCATGGTTAGTCTGACCAGGTAGAGGCATCTCCTTCAGATGAGATGAGTCATGTTGTTCATGTCAGTTTATGACCATTATCTAAAAAGAGAAGTACAGTGACTAGATCAGATATAAGTATTGAGGTTAAAGGATTTTCACAGAGTACATCTTTACCTTGAAGGAAACAGAGGGAATTTTAGGGGTAGTTTTATGTGTCTGAAAATAAAGACAACAAACAAAATAAGGAACCATTACTTAAACCGTATAGTCAAAACCACTGACTGAGGAAAGACAGATTCAGAGAAGATGCATAACACTTTATTAAAAATTTAAAAAATGGACAGTAGTAGAAGTTAACAACTCTAACTTTTTCCTATGCTCTTTTTCTGCAGCTTCTATTAAAGAGCTTCTCTGAGAGCTGGGAAGAAAACAAAATATTTTTTCCATTATAAAAAGCCTGAAATACAAATCAATACTATGTTAATGGTGGAGGATAAAAAGGCTGCTGACATCTCACACATCCCTTCTACAGTCTCAATTTACAATAGTTCATGGTTTGCATTAAACACTTCAGGTTTTATGGCAATATCCTCTTGAATACCTTGGGCAGGAAGCCATGTTTCAGGCTCACTGGTTATGAAGCTTCGTTGCAGGTATAAAAATAGCATATAAAAATAGATTTCCATCAATTTTCCATCCAATCTCAACAAAGAAACTCCAAGGCTTTTAAGTTTGTCTCATCATTCAGTACCTATCTACTCCTTGAACCACTAACAATATAAACAAATCTAGTGAAAAATGAATTGACTACAATTCTAGAGGGAAAGGGAAAACTTCTCTGTAAGGAAGTCCCTGACCATTTCACAGATTAACGTAAAACAAAATCATTCACTTACGGATGTACTTTCATATAAAACTCTGAGGTACTATAAAAGCTAGGAAAAAAACCTCTTCTCCCTCAAAAATCTATTCTTTAGGTATGATTCCATTAGTAAATATATTTTTTAGAATGTTTTAAATGCTCTATGTACTGTTGAAATACATTGAGCTGGAAAATCTATCTGCATGAAACAAAATGTTTCAGTAACATGGGAAATAACATGAACATTTTAGTTTGGGTCAATTTTCAGTCCTACTTCTTTTCTGTACCTCCAGACTTCATAAAAATATGAAAACTTGTCAGAAAAGAAATTTATATTCTTCTTCAATGAAAAGTAATGTGATTCTGTTCACAAATAGATTTTTATTTAATTTTCTTAAAAGGCAGAAAGATTAAAATACCTCTTCATGAAAATAAAATAATACAAATAACCACATTTTTAAAATCAACTTATTCAGTCCCAATTTATCTTTAAGATAATATAATATTTTGAATATTTTAATTATTCCCTTTTTCATTCTGATCCAGGATCACTAGAGAAAGTGTTTAAAATCCTCAGAAACTGTGAGAAAATGTATTTCTCATCCACTACTGAAAATGACTTTTTTTACTCAGTAATTGGAAATATACATTCAAACACAGAGTATATCCAAAGCTGTTAATAATAAATAGAAAAATAATGTGGATTTTTAAGTTTTTAAATTTTTTAAAAGTTCTCAAAGAATACTTCATTCTCACATAAGAATTATTTTACAAGGTAATAAAACATGTTTAAAATATCCTATTTACTGAATGAAAAATAAGTAAAAGGATTAAATGTTTACTCATTAATTTTCATAATTCTTATTTATATCCTACTCTTCCTGGAAGGAAAAAAAAAGTGGAAAGCTGAAAAATAAAGAGAGAAGAAAAATTCCTCTACCAAACAGACTTCTGAATTGTTTTACTTTTTAAAAGTAAAGTACTTTTTTAAAAGTAAAACTAAACCGAAGAAACTTAGTGCATGTGAAAAAAAATCCATGTGTAGATAATACAGGATCAATCTAGATAATCTAAAATCAATTTAAGCATACTTTTTGCACATATGCTACCAAAACCAAACTAAGAGACATTTTCATGCCATCGAATCCTCCTTGCACATCCAAATTAAACCTGTAAATATATATAGTGAATATCTTAATTAAATATTCTACATAATTCTTATAATCTAGTGGTTAGAGTTCATATCTAGTAGGTTACGTGCCTGTGTCCTAGTCTGACAAAATGTGGACTTTGGATGCCAGGAGAATTCTTTCAGCACAGGTTGATAAAATAGGTTAAGAACGAGCTGTGAGTGAATGGGATGGAAGGACATTAATTTTATTTTTTTCTTTTTTGAAAGCAGGTCACTGTTCAAGCACAAATGTGAGGTCTCAGGTCTGAAAAGGAGTGGGACAACAGCAAAAAGGTAAATAGTCTGTTGGGACAACAGCAAAAAGATTATTAGTCTTTTGAAAGCATGTGTTTCTCGCAGTTGATTGAGAAAGTATAGACTGATATCTTAGGTTAGAAAATTAATTACATCTGGAGAACTTCATGTGATGCTACGTTGTATTTGTATTCTTCATAAGAAGGATTTCACCTATAGCTACTGTAACAAATCCCCGTGTAAGGAAACCACCTATCACTGACTACTTTCTGCCTCATTTACTTTCTATAACAGACTGATTTTGAATGAGTATTGCTTTTGGCTGGGAGTTAATTTTTTTCACAGCTGCCTATAAAGTGCTGTGTTTTGGATTTGTGACCAAAACAGCTTTGATAACTCAGGGATGTTTTAGTTGTTGCTGAGCAGTGCCTTCATAGTGTCAATGCATTTTCTGCTTCGTACACTGCCAGCAAGTAGACTAGGAGTTGTGCAAGAGGTTAAGAGAGGATACAGCTGGGACAGCTGACCCCAACTGACCAAAGGGACATCCCATACCATATGACATAGAGTTATGGCATTTGTCTTCCCAAGTAACCATTACACCTGATGTTCTGCTTTCCCAGAAATGGCCAAACATCTGCCTGCCAATAAGAAGTGGTGAGTGAATTCCTTATTTTCTTTTGCTTGCATGCGCAGCTTTGCCTCACTTATTAAACTGTCTTTATTTCAACCCACATGTTTTCTTACTTTGACATTTCTGTTTCTCTCCCCTGTTCTGCTTGAAAAGTAGTGAGGAAGCAGCTGTGTGGGGCTAAGCTGGCCACTGGGCTTAACCCACAAAAGGTAGCTTTGCTCTTCTCCATCTTATGCTACTCAAATTTCTAATGAAGGAATTGTTCATAGCTCTAAACAGCCGCCCAAACAGAAAAGATTATCAGAGTATCCGGCTATTTTATTCTATATTACAAGATGTTTATTTGATAGCTAACTGTATTGAATTTGATGAGCTAGATCTTCCAGGTCTTATGTAGAATTCAGAGGAGTTTTTTTGTAAGCGAGATGCCTGATGGGGTTTAGCAGTCTGACGTATCACTTATCTTTTTAAAGAAGGGCATCTACATGTCTGTGTGATGAGACACTCTACATAAAATTGCAAACACCCATTAGTTCAGATACCTTTTCTAATTTAAATCACCTTCTTTCTGTCTTGAGTTCAGCCTGTAAGAATTTGTTCTCTCCTTACTATGTCACTCCATATTCCCTAAAGAGCCTTAAGTTTCTACATAGTTATTTGATATTGTAATGTAGCATTATAAAATAAAAATATTTTTTAAATGTAAAAACAAACAACAAAAACTAACCACACCAAAACAAAGCAAACAAAAAACGAATTTAAAACCCCTCAACCCTCATAGAAATTTATACTAGAATTCACCAGCAATAACGTTAAGGTCTTCAGCAGGTACCATGAACGTTGATGTAATTTAACGTATTATGAACAAACAAATTTACCACTGTACACTAGGTAAATTTCTTTACAGTTTATTTCATTACTTCTATGCTAATAATGCATATCTAACTTAAGACAAAGTCCTCCTTTGAATTGGACTCTTGCCTAACAAAAAAAAAAATTATATCTTATGAAGAAATACATCTTTAAATTGCTTTTGTTCTTTCTCTTGAACTATAATTATGAAAGGATTAGCATGAAAAGAGCTAAAGGCTATAATTAATATTGTTCTCTTTTTCTTGGATGAAACATTTAAATACAGTGCATTATTTCATTGATCTCCCTGCAGACAAAGGCATGCCAATCCTTTTTTTAGAAACAAGTTTCCTACCCAATTTCCCCTCCTTATAACTTTTAATGGCATGTTCTTTTACAGTTCCCAAATGTTCAGAAATACTTTAGAATAAAAATGAAATGGAAGACATGAAGATTGCAATCATGTTAACATTTTTCTCTGCATTTACTTTTCACAGTTAACAATTAATCATGATTTTCTGATACCTCTTGCACTGATTTAATGCATCAAAAATTGGCCTGCAGAGGGTTCCAGAGATTTTCTGTACAACAGCTTCCGTTCTCTAAGGATGTGAAGCCAAATTAACTGATCAACCTGCAACTCAAAGTACCTTTTTCTTCCTTTTGCACAGTTAAAATGAAAAAGGAAGAAAAAAATTATTAAAGAATAGCAAGGAGTTAGAATGTTTTCAGGTAAGTTTTGTTTAACAGTATGTCACAGAATCATAGAACAATTTTGGTTGGAAAAGACCTCAAGATCATCAAGTACAAGCATTAACTTAGCACTGACAAGTCTGCTACTAAATCACGTCCCCAAGCACCACACCTACACCTCTTTTAAATATCTCCAGACATGGTGATTGGACCATTTCCCTGGGCAGCCTGTTCCAGTGCCCGTGATAACTCTTTCATAATATCCAATCTAAACCTCACTTAGCCACACTTGAAGCCATTTCCTCTTGTTCTATCACTTTTAACTTGGGAGAAGAGACCCACCCCCACCTTGCTACAACCTCCTTTCAGGTACTTGTAGAGAGCAATAAGGTCTCCCTTCAGCCTCCTTTTCTCCAGGCTGAACAATTCCAGTTCCCTCAGCTGCTCCTTATGACACTTATGCTCTAGGTCTTTAACCAGCTTCATTGCCCTTTGTCTTTCCTCTTTGTTGTAGGTTCATGATTAAGGAGCTGTTCAGTATGGTGGGTTGTTCCTTGTTAGTTTTCTAAACATATTTATATCGATCAATTTTTTAAATAAATTTGTTCTTCAAGCCTTTTTGTGTCTTAAATAGAGATAAATCTCAGGAAATTTTAGTAACATCTGAGTGTTACCACTTAAGACTGAACTGATTTTTATAGCGGCAACCTTTTTTTTTCTTGAGATAGCCCTCCAAAATAATGGTTGCACCTGAGAATATCTACCTACTTAATTAGAAATCATTTTCATAAATTAATAGTTTCTCTTGTTCATCTATTTTAAAATATGCTTTCTTTCACTATAGTTTTTTCACTGATCTCCAATACCTTAATACACTGTGTATTAATTTTAATTTAAATTTTAAAATTAATTTAATTTTTTTAATTAATTTTTCTGTGTGTATATGAGGGAAGGAAGGAAGGAAGGAAGGAAGGAAGGAAGGAAGGAAGGCAGGCAGGCAGGCAGGCAGGCAGGCCTAGGTATGCTGTCCTAGTTTTCAGGGTTTTATTTATGTGAAAATTATATTTTCAGTATCTTAGACACCTGAACAAATACGATATATTGCAAATACAGTCAATACAGCCTGAAAAACAACCAGGCTGTTTTATGAAGCTAATGACTTCTTTTGACATGAATTGCTATGTTCTTGAAATGTCTCTCCCACTATCTTCTAACTCCTACAAAGGAATAGGTTAAATAATCTTGTACAACCTTAACAAGACTTTGTGTGAAAACAGAGTCATTTTAGAATTAATAGTGTATTACTGTAAAACATTGTTTTATTTTGTTCTACTTTCCTATTCAACACGTAAAGACATTACACTACAATTTTTCACAGAATCATGGAATAACAGAATTATCAAGGCTGGAAAAGACCTCTGAGATCATAAAGTCCAGCCTAGGATTCCCTTAATACTTTACTAACATACTCATAAATTTAAAGAAATAAAAAAAAAAAAATGTCATTCAAACCCAGGGCTAGGTTGATTTTTTCAGGTAACAGGCCCTGTGCAAGAACAAATTCTAATCTCTGTGATTAGTTTACTATAAATATTTTCTTAGACAACCAAAATAGATAACTTAATTAAAATTCAATTTCTTCTTCAGTTTGCTATTATACATTTCTAGATTAATATTCTTAGGGTGTTTGTTGAAATTCCTAATTGATATGCCTAGGCACTCCGACCTTGGGATGTTAATCTGAACACAAACATTTATCTCTGCCTTGTCACTGTTTTAGCTGGTGTCTTATGATCAAATCCCTTAGATGGGTGGATATCCATCACTTTGCTGCCATTGGACTGAGTTGATTTATGGATGACATCCAGAAGCAATAGTTATTTTGAACAGTTTAATGCCTCATAAAATAGAGCAAGAAATTTTGTACTATTCCTGTGCTCTGGTAACTACAGCTATTCAATATTTCTCAGCACAATTTATCATACTGTGGAATAATATTCATGTCGACTTATCTTTTTCCATTGCTTACGGCTTGTATTAGCCAGTAAGACTCTATGTGGTAGCTATATAACTAAAAGAGAAAAGAATCTAAGTAAAATGCAAAGATTCCTTGACAGTGTTGCAAATAAATTTTATTCATGCTGTTATACTGCAGGAGCTGTGAATTTTTAACACTGTTTTGTAAAATTCTACCCAGCAAAGCAGAAAGATGCAAGCTTTTCCAGTTTTCACAAAACAGTAATTAATTTCATGGTGAAAAAGATGTAAAAAGATGGGGAAAGAGACCTGGGAGTCTTGGTAGACAGAAGGATGACCATGAACCAGCAATGAGCCCTTGTGGCCAAGGAGGCCAATGGCATCCTGGGGTGTATTAGAAAAGATGTGGTTAGTAGGTCGGGAGAGGTTCTCCTCCCCCGCTAGAGTATTGTGTCCAATTCTGGGCCCCTCAGTTCAAGGAGGACAGAAACTGCTTGAAAGAGTCCAGCACAGAGCCACAGATATGATTAAGGGAGTGGAACATCTCCTTTATGAGAAAAGGTTGGGGAGCTGGGTTTCTTCAGCTTGGAGAAGAGGAGACTGAGGGGTGACTTCATTCATGTTTACAAATATGTAAAGGGCAAGTGTCTGCAGGACAGACTCTTCTCACTGATGTTCAATGATAGGACAAGGGGAAATGGGTGCAAGCTGGAGCATAGGAGGTTCCATGTTAACATGAGAAAAACCTTTTTCATTGTGAGAGTGACAGAACACTGGAACAGGCTGCCCAGAGATGTTGTGGAGTCTTCTTCTCTGGACACATTCAGAATCCACCTGGATGCATTCCTCAGCAACCTACTGTAGTGGATCCTGCTCTGGCAGGGGGTTGAACTCGATGATGTTTTGGGGTTCCTTCCAACCCCTAAATTTCTGTGATTCTGTGATATGTTTGAATATGATGGAGATTGAATTTATTTATATACAGAATCATAGAATCACACAATCATCCTGGTTGGAAAAGACCTTGAAGATCATGCAGTCCAAACAAAACCTAAATCCACCAACCATAACCTAAATCTACCCATTCAGTGCTTAAATAGTGTCCCTACACACCATATCTATATTTCTTTTAAAACATACATACATGATTAATTAGAAATCATATTATCAATAATGTGCTCTAAAAATATATATGTGTAGTTTATATTCCTGTAAGGAAAAAGAGGCATTTTCTCGGGGGAAATAATTTTGTTATAGCAGTCTTTTCCATTAGGGAGAATCACAGAATCACAGAGGTGTTTGGGTTGGAAAGGACCTTAAAGATCATCTAGTTTTAACCCTGCTACATGGGCAATGACAACTCCTACTAAACCAGGTTGCTCAAAGATAAATACTTCAAGAGAAATATAGTGAACAACTTCAACTTTTCATTTTAATTTATTCACTAGATAGGATTAATCCTTTTAATATTCATTTCAGTGTTTGAAATTCCACAATTGAAAAGAATGAAGGTCTAATACATTATGTAATAGAGGTGCTGTTGCAGTAACGAAAATATTAAACAGCATTGATCATGTGGATATGTATCGGTTTTTAAAAAATATTATTTTGTTTTATTTTTTAATTCAGATTTCTAATATATGGGGGTCTTTTGGTGGTGGTGGTGGCACTGGTTTTTTTCCCCTGAATATTTAAAAATGCTAGAATTTTTAATGTTTTGATACAACGAAAGTTTACAAAATTTGTTTAAAATTCTACACAGCACAAATACTATTGTCTGCATAAGATACTAGGATAGAAAAATAATTCAAATTGCAATGGACTTCAGGGTGTCTCTAGTCCAACATCCTGGACAAAGCAGTGAGCTGCGAGGTCAGACCAGGTTAAAACTATATCTAGTATGTTCTTGAAAACCTCCTAGGGTGAAGACAGCATAACTTGTCTAAGCAATTTTTTGTTTGCTTTTAATTCTGCATACTTGGTTGGTCACAGTTACTAAATGTGCACTGTGAACTAAATTACTCAAATCTGATGGAGAAGCAAGAAGTTAACTTTTTTACAGTGATATTATTTCCACTAAACTTTATAGATATATTTTGATCTTGTTACTATCGTTACAATTACTCATATGTTGAAAAATAAAGATTCCACAGAGAATCTTTGAGAGCTTCTAATAGTCATTTAAGAGTCATTTAAAGGAAATAAATCATGCATATTAATTTTGTGGCTTGTTTACTTTTCTGTAGAGTGAAACTGACACATGCAAATGTCTGCCTTGCATTCTGTTCCAGGCTTCCCAAAGGCCTAGTGTTTCAGAGGATTAACAACTTCAACATTTTACCCCAAAAAGCCTATCTGAAAAAGATCTATTTTGAAGAAAAAGATCTAAAAATGTAGAGGAAACTTTTAGTCTTGGTATATAATAGTAACTTACAATATTTTTTCCTATTTATATTATTATAGAGAGCTATAATTTTCTCCTGGTACATTTATTTGTTCTTTGTTCATAATTTTATTCAAAGTAGTATTTCCCCCAGCTACTAAAGCAGTGTATAATATGAAAAATAGCAGAGTAAGTTATCTGTTTTTCTTTATAAACTTTACTCATAAAACTGTAGAGGTTGGAAGGGATCTTTGCTAGTCATTAGGCCCAATTTTCTGCTCAAAGCATCCACTGAGAACAGGTTGCTCAGCACCTTGTCCACTTGAGTTTCAAAAGTCTATGAGAATGAAGCGTCTGTATTGTTTCTGAGCAACCTGTCCCAGTGTTTGACCACCTCAGTGGTTAATTTTTTTCTCATTTTATTGAGACAGAATTTCCACTATTCAAAGTCATGCCTGCACACCAGTAGGGAGCGTCTGATTCCTCCACCATCGTTACACCTTCCCTAGACAGCAGTAAGATCCTTCTTTATTTTCACAAACAAATCTGTTTTTCTCAGCTTTTCCTTATGTGCCCTGTGCTACAGTTTTGTTTTTCTATTGTTGAGGGGCACAGAACTAGACATGATGCTCTATATATGATCTCAGAATTGCCCAATAGCAGAGGAAAATCACTTCTCTCAAACTGTTGGCTATGACCAAGTATCTGGATGACCTTCAATACATGCTGCTGACTCTTGTTCACAAACAGGCTTTCTGGTTAGTCAGCTAGAACCTCATAGCTACTGTCTGGGGTTATTTCATTCCAGATGCAAGATTTTGCATTTACCTTTGTTAAACTTCATTACATTCCAGTCAGCCCTTTTCTCCAGCTTCTCCAGATGGCTTTAAAAAGCAGCCCTGTCCAGCACATTGACCATTGCCTCCTATTTGGTATCGTTTGCAAAAACTGCTGACACTACACTCTATGCCATCATTCAGGATGCTAATACATCACAGAAATTAAAAAGAAATTAAATATCATTGACTGAGTAGTGATGTCTGAGATGTGTCACCAGTAACCAGGCACCAGCTGTACTTTCCACATCTGATTAAATTTTTTAAGTTAGGTAGATCATTCGATTTCACAAACCTGATTGTCTACTCTTCTAGCCTATAACCTTTTTTACTTTAAGGGGACTAAAGTACATTAAAGGCCTTGCTAAAGTAAAGGTAAATGGCATCTACTGTTCATTCTCCTTTTGTCTAACCAAGCTATTTCCTTGACAAATGTGGTTGGTCAAGCATGATTTGCCCTTGGAAAATCCACTCTGGACAATCATATTCTTGATTTTTCAAGACACGACTTCCAGGACTTTGTCCATAAATCTTTTCAGGAGCTGAGATTAAACTTGTCACCGTATAGTTTTCCAGATCCTCTTTCTTTCCAGTCTTGAAGATGAGTGTGATGTTAGCCCTTTCCAGTGCTCAGGAACCTTTCATTTTCCATGACTTTTCAAAGATCACAGAAAACAATCTTGTAATGGCAGTGGCCACCTCTCCCAGCACCCTTGGGTACATCCCACCTGTCACCCTAAACCTTTATTTGTATTGCTTCTTTAAACATTCCCTAGCTCTATTTTTCTTTAGTGTGGATAAGGCTTTGTTATTTATATTTGGAGGCAAATAACTTTGGAAACTGGGAAGTCAGAGGCAAGAACTAACCAGTGAAAACTGAAGGAGGGGGTAACAAGCACAGACAAACAACCACCATGAAGTATGTTTTCTTTTCTATGTCCTTTGTCACTTTGTACCCTGCCCTACTGAGGTTTGTACCCTGCCCTACTGAGTATTTGGTCCACATTTTTCATGGGGATTTAGTGGGTTCTGTTGTGTGTTTTTTTCAGCTGTTAAACCTACATAAGCCCTTTTTTTTTTTTCATGTATTCATTGCTAACTTCAAGTGAAATTTGACTTCCTAAATCCATCCCTGCATTTTCAGGTGTTACCTTTGCAGTCCTCCTGGGTAACTCGTTCTGACTTCCGTTTCCTGTATACTTCCTTTTTCTATGCACTTAACTGTTTCTTCATGCTATTTTTCTGCTCTTCTGGCTAGACTGAACACTGGAAAGCACTGTTCTTGTGCTTTGAATAAATTGTTTTTCTAGATCAACTAGTTCTACTTGACCCTTTTCCCTTCAGGTAAGTCTCACAAGGGATTCTGTTAGGGAGATTCTTGAAGACAGTCAAATTACCCTCCTTTGAAGTCCAGTGTTTGTGATTCTGCTATTTGCCTTGGTAACTTCTCCAAAGATTTTAAAATTCTCCATATCATGCTTTCTTCACATCCCCAGTGAGTTTTTCCTTATTTGCAATTGTTATGTCAAGCAGAAAATCTCTCCTGTCTGCTTTTCATGTCAAGACAGCTCCATCTCTTCATTTTCCCAAGCTGTCTTCTTAAGAATCTTGTAACCATCCATTACAACACCCAGTCAGGAAACTTACCCCACTACATGTCTGCAGTCCCAAGGTGATTTTAACTCTTCAACTTCTAATTCCTCATTTGTGTCTATTGCTGTGTGAATTCATATAAAAGCAGAATGTATGGACCCAGTCACTACATAACAGAAGGAAATACTCTTATTTATGAAACATATTAAAACCTTGTTCCCACAAAGACAAACTTTTCAAAACATTCCTCTTACCCAATGGTCTGGCATTGGCTACAGCATTAAAAATTCCTTTCACTTAAATATAACAGATATTTTGTATCTGCACATACATTTTTATTTTTGCCCATACCTTTGTCTTTGTAAATTTGGTTCAGTAAAAAATATTAGATTAGACACAACAACTTCAACACTGTAGAGCTTGAAGCCCAAGCTGTACATTAATAATAAATATGAGAAATGCAGTTTGTTCTCAGAAGACACCCATGCTGAATTTTTAATATCTTGTTAATTATTATTTTTACTGAAAATCATTGCAATATTTTGTGGAAACAGTAGTTGTGATGTTGATTAGGTGGTGGAATGAAGGAATATAAATACATAGTATAATGATTGATGCATCACTAAATATTTTGCTTAACTTTTGTAATATTATTACAACTATGACGGTTGCAGAGATCTGACTTGTCATTAACATTATTTTTTTTATTTTAGCACTAATTTAGTAAATCTTTTTACCAACACTACTGAAGTTTTGTGATTCTTTTTTCAGAGTATCTCAATATTTAGAATTCTATAGTTGGTTGACCGCAAAAATGTAAAAAATATTAATTCTGAACTTTTCAATACTTTTAAGTGAGCTATAAGAACACAAAATCTTACTTGGTCATCAGGGCATATGATGAGAACAACTGATGACTTTGATTTTTATGTTTTTGAAATAGCCCTTTTCACCTTTATGTTTCCATCCATCTTAAGGATTACAAGTTTGTCCATTAATAAGGCCAGTGAGACATCTAAATAGGTAAATTAGGAGGTTTGCTGTTGAGGTAGCATTTCTGATTAAACATATGGGTATGCTCCAAGCTGATGCCAAATGTCTAGGGAGAGAATGGTAAACTCTGTCAGTGGGGTACAGCTAAGGCAAATCAGGGTATTCCTATGTTTTTACTGTGTGTCATTTTTTGTTCCACTATGGAATTACTTACACTGTCTTTAAAACGTTCATGAAAAACTATACAAAGCTTGCAGTTTATGTTTACTATCCATTTATGTATTTCCTAGGTTGGCAGCAAAGTTAACAAGCTCCCTCTTACTCCTTTTCTTCTCTTCCATCACTCTGCCTTTCTTCACTGACTGAAACATTTTTTTTCCTTTGACAAAAGGACACTCAACTCTGGACAAAAAGATTACTGAAAATAAGGATACATTTTCTTCATTTGTAACCACTATTGGGGGAGGGGCTCAGCAATATTATTTGATGTACTAAGTGAAATTTAGCAGAATGGTTTTCTTTCATATGTACAGATTAATGGAATATGAGGGAAGTTGTTGAATAAGGCTTTTACACTCTTAACATGTCAGCAACTATGCAGAGGTAAGTTTAGTAGTGTGTTTTATTGCTTCTTCCTTGTTTCAGGATAATTATAGTCTGACTTCTTCGCAGCAAAATGTAAAGCAATGGAGATGTCAGGCTGTTGTTAAGATCTTACTGGAAATAGGGCTGAAAACAGTAAGACAGGTTTTGAGGCAGTTGTGGCAAAACTGCATTCTGGCTAAAAGCTGTACCAGAAAGACATTCCTATGTTTTTTCTGTCTGGAGGGACTTACGTAACCCTACATACATTGGAATCCCCTCACTAAAGACTAATTCATTTAATCTAAAGGAAGTCAAATATTTATTGCCCAGGCAAGTGCACTATTAATTATGATGCAGTGCAGGATGGAAGGCAGCTACCTCCTCTCTGGTACTGTGTAGTAACAAAAAAAGTTTTCACAAAACCTGAAGAGGGAGACCATGAAGATGAGGAAAAATTTGGTCTCAAAGATACTATCACACTAAGCTGTGAGGGATAGATTTGCCTTCCAGCTCCCAAAATAATATTGTCTCTGTATTTTGCACTAAAGTGGTCAGGATAGGAACCCATAAAAACCTAAGTTATACTTAGCAGAACATAGCAACTACAACACAGTTCAGTCACATTACCAGTGTGATTCCCACTATCAGTCTCTATAATACACTTACTGTTCTGACATTGGACATTCCAAGTTGCTGGGAAGGAATATGTTGGTTAAAGTCAGCTCAAGTCCATGGGTCTCTTTGAAATTATTTTGTTTGTTGTTTAGTTTTTATACTCTGTGTTGGATTGAGCCATGTATTCACTTCCCTCACGGTGGTCTGGCTAATTCAGGGAGACGTTCATACCCTTCTATTGAACCCAGGGAAAAACATATATGCCACCAGTTGATCCACTTAGTTTTCAGATTTTCTTCTTAAATTCAGCACTGATGATCTGATTAAATTCTATCCTTTAGGTCCAGAAAATTCCCAATCTCTATTTTAACCACATTTTATTAATTGAGAAGTACAAATTGTTTATTTGCCCTTTCTCAAAAACTCCTTGCTTAGCTATAAAAGGAACAGACTCATAACTAATACCTTCTGTTTATGGATATATCAGTTTCCTATCACTACTTAAACACATTTCTAATCTCTGTATGTTCTATATATTCTTGCTACGCCAGAGAGATATTTCCTCCTAGTTGTTTATATGTCACTACTTAATTGAAAACTCAAACAAATTTGTAAACGTGTTTGTTAGCACTCACTTATAGAGCTTTGCAGATGCATTCATCATAACTGTGAACAGGTAAAAGAGGGTAATTACCCAAGCAAATGAAACATCACAGGACTTACACAGAGTTCTCCTTTTTCATACGCACAAAATAGCTGGATATGTGTTTGTCACAGTTTGGCAGCGAGTTGGCAGTCAAACAATAGCAATAACATTCTCGATTCACTCCCCCCTCCCCTAAGGTAGAGAAAGAGGGAGAAAAATGAGAAAGAGAGGCTTTCTGGGCTGGAAAGTGAAATAGATTGATTTTAATTATTAGTGATAAGGGAATATACATATATTTGTAAAGGGGTGTGCAACACCCGATCCCCTCCCTCCTCCCCCAGCGACTCTCACAGCAACTCTTCTCCCTGGCGACTCCCAGCTGAAGGGGGGAGTGTCCGGGCGCACGGACGGGGCCCTCGGGTGTCGGCTGGGAAGAAAAATGGAAAAACAAAGAGAGAGCCAAAGAGAGGGTGATAGAAGTGACAGTAAGCAGAAAAGGGAGTGGAAAAGGAGAAAGAGAGGCTTGACTTCTGAGATGTCTTAACCTATACTAAAAGCCAAATAGAGAAAATATTATGAGAAGGGAATATTTTGATTTGCTGATCCTGCCTTCGGTCTAATCTGCTCCCCTGCAGTGGGGGAGGCTGCAGACAGTCAGAAGTGACCTTGGTTATTATCAGTCCACTGGCGCTGCTAAAAAGTTCACTGAAAGAAACAAAAAGTCAGCAAAGAGCTTCACCCTGGCTCAAACCAAAAGAGTGTTTTGCACACAGACAGTATTTAACCTGGTAACAAGTTTTGTTTATTGATTTCATTTGAGAAAAACAAAACAACAAAAAAAACCCTTTTAATTTCTCAGAAGTTGTTTTTTCCCCTCTGAAACAGATTCTGTGCATTGCCTTTTGAGAAATTAGTGTGCAAAATTGCAGAGAAAGCTCAGCTGAAGTAATGTAGAGACAGTAATTACCTCCAGATTATTGTTATTGTAGTTCTTACCACACACCATGAAGCAGAAAATAAGAGTCTCTGACTCATAGAATACTTGAAAGATATTGTAAGGATTCCCCACAGTGAGCCTGTGTGTGTCACCTCACTGACAAAATTAGTAAACAGATAATAGAAATCATCTAAGCATGCATTAGGAAGTAATGGTGACTTTAAAAGGCCATTTTTATACATAAATGTACAGTTGGATATACATATAATTGGTGTTTCTTCTGTATTCCAGTTAAAACTCTAGGTTCACAATGCCTATGTACTTTTAGATGAAGAAACCTACCTACAAAGTTGAATCACCATAGTACCTTGAACATTCCATATGTCATTGGCAATCTACAGTCAGAGTACAAGTCCAGTGTAGCAGTGAAACACACAGAGTGAATCAAGAAAAGCATAAAAATAACAGTCTTAATTGTGCTTGTCCAGGTTTGCAGATAAA
This sequence comes from Hemiprocne comata, assembly GCA_020745705.1. NCBI lineage: Eukaryota > Metazoa > Chordata > Aves > Apodiformes > Apodidae > Hemiprocne > Hemiprocne comata. The sequence continues at coordinate 178,702,278 of CM036586.1, forward strand.
ACCCAAATCAGATCAATGCAAAAGTGGTAGAATATTTTAGTGCACTGCTTCTTTTCCTCCCATCAACAGTAATTTTCCTTCCATTCTAGTTGTCCTCTCCTTCTTTTGTCCACACTATCACTCATTAGGAGAATTTACACAGAATCACAGAATCACAGAATCACCAAGGCTGGAAAAGACCTTTAAGATCATCAAGTCCAGCCTATGACCAACACCACCACACCATCTAGACTATGGCACTAAGTGCCACATCCAGCCTTGCCTTGAACACATCCAGGGACGGTGCCTCCACCACTTCCCTGGGAAGTCTATTCCAATGTCTGATCACCCTCTCCATGAGGAAGTGCTTCCTAATATCCAACCTAAGCCTCCCCTGGAGCAGCCTGAGGCTATGCCCTCTTGTCTTGTTGCTAGCTGCCTGGAAAAAGAGCCCAGCCCCCACCTGACTACAACCTCCCTTCAAGTAGTTGGAGAGAGTGATAAGGTCCCCCCCTGAGTCTCCTCTTCTCCAGGCTAAACAACCCCAACATCCTCAACCTCTCCCTATAAGACTTTCCCTCTAGTCCTTTCACCAGCCTTGTTGCTCTCCTTTGGACCTGCTCCAGCACCTCAATATCCTTCTTGAAGTGAGGGGCCCAGAACTGCACACAGTACTCGAGGTGAGGCCTCACCAGTGCTGTGTACAGGGGGAGAATTACATCCCTACTCCTGCTGGCCACACTATTCCTGATACAAGCCAGGATGCCATTGGCCTTCCGGGCCAATTAACCCTAAAATACTGTGAACAGTTGAAGGAATAAATACTTTATGATAAGCTTTTCCTATTATATTATTATCTTTTGTATTTTTAATTGAAAATATAAAAATATTTGCATACTAGTGTTCACAAAGTCAAGAAGGTATTATTTGATGTAGAGATAATGCAAAGTAAGAGCATATGCAATGTAGCAGCAGCTGCTGTTTGTTACTCATCATGAAGCCCTTCTTCTGTTTCTTGATTCTTCCACCTTGTTAAAATAAATTGCTTGACTTATATTATTTTTATAAATAAAGGATGCTATTCATAATATTTCATCAGGGTAATCAATTTCAGTACATTAACTATCTAATTATCTTAATCACCAGATACCTGTTACTTAGAGAAGTAAGTTCTGCACAATTTATATAAAAATAAAAATAAACTACAATTATTATATATTAATTCTCAAACTAAGCAAAACACTGTGCAGATCACCCTTTTCAGATGTACACATTCAGAAATTTGGTAGCAAGTACAACACACTATTTTTCTGTATGGTGTTTCATACAGAAATCTTCAATATTTATTTTCATTGGACGAAAAGGCAAAATATCACTTTTTCATGATTATTTTTTCAAGAGGAATTGACAATAACATCATTTTGAAAATAGTCAGTCCTGTACATCATTAGCTGCCTTCTCTCTGAACAAGCTGTGAATCTCATGGTAATTGTTTTCTTGCCACCATTTCCTGTTTTTTAATCTGGATTCCCAAATAGATTGCTTTTCAGAAATGTGTCATGGCTACCTGACTTGAAAGATGCATATGAGAACCAGTGAGAATATTCAGGAGAATAAGTACAATAAATACCCAATGTCTTCCAGCTAACATAGTATTGGTAATAAACTGACTCCAAATGTCATATTTGAAACAATTTTTTTATTAAGAAGCATGAAAGCAAACATGTAATTAACAAGCTCTCAGTTTTACCCAAGTACAAAACAATTATAATTTGAATAAATATTTTGTATTCAGAAAAAAAACACAAAGAAATTGTCATCAGATACTTCTTACTCAGTTCTCTTCATAAGGTAATATATTGGGTTAGCATGGCAAGGTTTTGGTTGTGGGGGAGCCAAATGGGTGAATTTTGTAAGAAGCTGATAGAAACTTCCCCTTACGTCAGATAGAGCCAACACCAATGCACCCATTGCTGGGCAAGGCCAAGCCCATCAGTGGTAGTGGAAGTGCCTCTATGATAACATAGTTAAGATGGGGAAAAACCTGCCTCACAAAAGCAGTCAGGAATGACAGGAGTGAGAATATGTGAAACAACTCTGCACACACCAAGCTTTGTGAAGAGCAAGGAGGAATAAGTGTGCCAGGAGTCAGAGCAGAGATTTCCCTGCAGCCTTCAATGAAGACCATGGTGAGGCAAGTTGTTCCCCAGCAGCCAATGCAGGTTAGCGGTGGAGAAGATATCCACTTGCAGCCCATGGAGGACCCCTTGCTGAAGCAGATGGATGTGCCCAAAGCAGGCTGTGACCCTTTGAAGAGCTCACACTGCAGCAGGCTCCTGGCAGGACATATGACTTCATGGGGAACCCATGCTAAATCAGTCTGTTCCTGAAAGACTGCACCCTGTGGAAAGGATCCACATTGGAGAAACTCATGGGGATTGTCTCCCATAGGAAGGACCCCAGATTGGAGCAGGGGAACAGTGTGAGTAGGAAGGAGTGGCAGAGGCAACACATGATGAGCAGAGTGCAACCCCCATTCCCCATCATCCTGCATTGCTGGAAGGCAGGAGGAAACTAAGAGTGAAGTTCAGCCCCAGAAGTAGACCGAGTGGGGAGAAGGTGCTTTAAGATTTGGTTTCATTTCTCATTATCCTACTCTGATTGGATTGGTAATAAATTAAATTAATTTCCTCAAAGTTAAGTCTGTTTTGCCTGTGATGGTAATTGGTGAGTGATCTCTCCCTGATCTTATCTTGACTCACAATGTTTTTGTTATATTTTCTCTGCCATGTGCAGCTGAGGAGGGGAGTGATAGGGCAGCTTGGTGAGCACCTGGCAGCTAGACAAACACAGTGGGGTTTTTTTAATTATTATTATTTGGTTTAAGAAATATCTGGGCAAGATTTTACACTTATTTTATTAAAAGCAGAAAGATTTTAAGCATATGATTGTCAAGCTCTTGAAACTGTTCTAAATGTGTTCCAAGAAGGGCCAGTGACTGCGTTATAGATTTCAAATAAATAAGTCTAAGGATCTAACTTAGCATCTTTCAAACAATCTAAAGGAAGAGAGAAGCAGGATGTGGAGTCATCACTGAAAAGCTCTGATTGCCTTCATAGTTTCCATTTTCTGAGCTTCAAAAGCAGCAGCTTTTCACCCAGATAGTTGTATAGGGCTGACTGAATCATGAAAACCAAAAACAGATCTAGGGTGCAAAATCCTCAGTCATGCAGGTGTCTAAAGCTGCTTTTGCTTCCTAAAGTTTAAATTAAATCAAATCACTATATGGTCAATTATCTAAATATGGAAATGCCTAAAGGATTTAAGCACCAAAAAGCCTGTATTTGCAGAGTTTGACAGAGTTTGTTCAGTTGTTGTCTGAACAGCTACTTAGAGAACTGCAAAGGTCAAATTCAGCCAACTAAGTCCTCTGTTCTTTGTATATCTCCACTACTAATGGAGACTGGCTCCCTAAATTCAAACTAGCTTTTGAGAATATCTGCTTACATACTTCCTGATGTTTCAGAGTTGATGTGGAGTGTTTTTGGTTTGTTTTTTTCTTTTCGAGCCTTCCTAGGCTGGACTAGACTCTTCACAAAAAGACACACCAGAGAAGGAATGTGAATAGGATGTGGCTAATTGACTAAACACCAAGAATCGAAATTGAAAGAATCAAATCGAAAGAATAGAATATATTGTTGTGGGGTTTTTTTTGTGGTAGTAGTAGTAGTAGTAGTAGTACTAGTAGAAATATTTGGTTCTTGGTTGAAACCACATGTATCTCCACTGGACATCTATGAAAGTACAATTAACTATTAAATACTTACAAATGAACATTTAAAGTTATTTAAATGTTTACTTTTGAAAATATGCTGAAAACATTAGAATTGTTATCACTAAGGGATTTTTTTCTCTATGTTGTTTTGATTAATGACTTAAACACATGAGCAAATACTTGTGGGTTACTTTGAATCTACTCTACAACATTAGCATTTCACTACTCTCAGCACAAGAAAATGCTCAGCTTCTATGTAAGCATATATATATGTGAACAGCTTTGTGGCTCAGCAGACATCTGGCAAGATGTGAAAACACAATAAGGTGATCAGAGGTCTGCAGTTGTATGCTGAGTATCTAATCTTGCTAGCAGTGAGTAGTTTCATAGACAGATAAAAACAGATAAGGGAGTCAGGAAGATTCACCATACAATGTCAACATTTATCTATCTATCTATCTATCTATCTATCTATCTATCTATCTATCTATCTATCTATCTATCTATCTATTATCCCTCTATCCCTCTCTCTCTCTCTAATTTCCCCATCTACCTGTTTATTGTAGAGCTTATAAAATAATTTGTCAATACACAATATACATGCATAGGAATTCCAGGAAAATTATTTTAAGTTGCAAAATAGAAGTGGCAACAGAAAAAGCAAGTTCAGCAGAAATAAATAAAAAAATTAGAGTGTCTAGCATATGTAGGAACATGTAAAGCAATTTTCTAGTTGCATGACTTGTATCCTAAATGTTTGTCATCTATGAGAGAACTTAAACCAAAAGTTGAGTCGTCTAGAATGTCCCTAAGACGTCCAGCTTAATTTATCCTTGGTAGTGTATTTATTTTGAAAACCAGCACCTAGACTTGTCTTTGTTTCCTTTATAATAATTGAGTGGCCACATATTCGTCTTAACAGAAATTTTATCTTGGGGTTATGAAATCAATCATGTTAAATTTAAGAAGTTTTCCCATATTTAGAATTTCTTTACTTATGGTAATTTAAAAATTATCTATGGGAACAGAGATACAAATACAGAAGATCTTTTCTGACATAACAAAAATATTACGGAGGTTTCAGCCTAACTTTCCTTATTTATTCCAAGTCCAGTCTAAACGTGTATATTTAACTCTTTAGAGCTTTAAAAGCTTGAGGAAAACTTATTCAATATGTTTAATACTATTTTTTTCAAATATTAAAATTGGAAATTAAAATATATCTTTTAATTCTAACTGCATAAAAAGCATAATTAGATAATAAACAATCTTTGCTTTATCAGTACTTTAAGAGTCAGTCCTACTCTCACAAAAGTCAATGCCAAAATAGTGTTGACTTTGATGGAATAATACTGTGCCCCAGCTAAGCGTGCCACCACTTGAATGACTCCTTGGGCCAGTCAAAGAGAACAAAACAAAACAACATTTTTTTCTGAATCATTCTGCAAAATTATGTGCTGATTTAAATGAATAACCATGCCATTATTAATTTTGCTGTTGTCTTAATAATTGTTGGTGAAGTAATATATAACATAATGAGATGTAAATACATCACACATTGAGTAGAAATTATATCAATAGGTTTAGGTTTTATATATTAAAAACCATTTAAGTGATATGATAGCTAAAATTCTAGTCATTTCAAAACAGTGTTTTTATGAATTTTCGGAAGCGATGCCACTGCAATTACTTCCCCACACATCTTTCTCCGTAAGAGGACAAAACCAAGCAGTCTCCTCTATAGAATATACCCAGCCATACCTTTATTGAATTAATTAGATGTTTATGAACAGCTGTTCTTTAGGGAAGAGTATGTTAATTTTGAGATGACAGTTATTTACTTTTGTTCTGTGTTTATGTACTTGGCTGATGATGACAAATATTCCATTCTGCATTATCTTGTCAGCTCAGCTTGCTGGAGAGCATTTTGATAAAATAAACCAACAATGAAACTAAGCTTAAATTAAGATTTCTAGTATAATGAAACTCAATATTCACAGATTCCTATTCTACATTTGGGGTCTTGCACTCATTGTAATACAATTAAAAGGAGGTAGGGAAAGTATATGCTGTAGAATACTAAATATTCTCACTGAATTGCTTTTAAAACAGAGAAAGCTAACCAAGAGTGACACAGTATGTTATCTCTATCTTTAATACAAATGCTTTCAAAGATCTTGCTTTTGGTACTTCAGATAATACTGAGCTTACAGTGCTCAAGCTTCTTAATGTGTTATTAAGAAAGAAAAATGTAAAACATGTTTGTACTATGAATCTCCTTGTAACTTGGCTTCAAAAATGTACATTTGCATAGGAGTGAGGCACTGGATGCAGATTGACACTGGTGTGTACATAGTAACTTTGAGTATGATAGAGTTATTTGGCACTGCTTATACATTATATGGTTAAAATTTCATATGAAAATTTTTAAAATTCTGGGATGGGATTTAATAGATGCATTTATGTTTTGCACTGAGATTACTGATGTCTGATAACCTGAGCTACTTCCTTTAGGCCCATAAAAAACAGAACAGGAACAGAAGTCCAGGGCTCAATTCATGCATATGCTTTTAGGGACAAAAATCACACAAAAAATGTATTTTGGAATGTGTTTACACACTCATGTTCACATTTAGATATATCTAAGGGGGTGATCCAGAATCCCTTCTTTCTTCCTGCAATGGAAGTGTTTCAAGAAGAAAGGTTATGGCAGTGAATTCGCTCTGTCACCAATTAAGGTGAGCTGAATCATAGAATCATTTTGGTTGGAAAAGACCTGAAGATCATCTGGTACAACCACTGACTCAACACTGACAAGACCACTACTAAACCATGTCCCTAAGCACCACATCTACACCTCTTTTAAATACCTCCAGGGATGGTGACTCCACCACATCCTTGGGCAGCCTGTTCTAGTGCCTGACCACTCTTTCGGTAAAGAAATACTTCCTAATATCTAGTCTGAACCACTCCTGGAGCAACTTCAAGCCATTTCCTTGGTTGGTTATTTTTGTTTGTTTGTTTCTGGTTTTTTTGTTCTGGTTTGTTTTGGTTTTTCTGTTTGTTTTGTTTTTTGGCTTCTTTTTTTTCCTCCCGGGTGGACTGTTGGACAGTAAGGTGATCTTAGTGGTCTTTTCCAACTGTGAGAATTCTGTGATTCTGTAAGTGTTGAGTTTAACACAAAAACTAAAACACTGATTATTCTGCAATATATTTTGAGATTTAAAGGTTGAGGGTGTTTACAGAAGTAAAGAAACACATGTATTGATACAGTGCCATACATATCTCATACATGCACACCAATCTACATCTTAACTGGTTTTGCCTAACTATTGATTTATATACAGAGAATTATTGTAGAGCTTATCGTTGACTTGATGTAGCTCCATTTTTCCTTACCATCTTGATGAACAGTAGTCTACCACTAAAGATGCAAATGGTATGATTTACAAAGTCAGTACATTTTTTTGTAGACATATAATAATTCGTATCTCCTGTTCAACTGTTCAGTGCATCCCACTCATGAATTAAGATATAAAGGACTGAAGGGTGAACTCCTTCTCGTACATCTTGTTATACTCAATGCAATTGAAGATTTCACAAAGAAGCTCTTGCAGGCAGCTTTTCTCAGACTAATTTTGTTATTTTATTGACTAAATATTTGTAACAGAACAGGAACATTAGGTCTCATAGATGGTATTAAATGTAAAAAAAAAGTGCGTCAATCCCTGAGCAACACTCCAACCTCAGTCTTTGTAGATGGAGATATTGCAGTATATTGTGCAGTGCATTTTCTTCAGACAAAAAGAGAACAGACCAAACTGTTTGGAAATTAAAACAGAAAAACAGAACTCAGGAAACTTAGGATCAGTCATTAAATGGCACATGTTGCAGATCAGTCTAACCAACACAAGTGTCCTCTAAGGGGAAAAATATTTAATAACATGAAAAAAACTTTTATTCTTCTGTAACAAACTTTTCTTACTGTACACTTTTTTTACAACAGCAGCTTATTCTTTTTAACTTGAATTCTGCTTTCCAATGAGATGGGTGAAGGAAAAATTTACTGCAGTGCAAATCAATTTGTATTTTATAGAACACAATTGCTTCTACAAAAATACCAGGTCAGTCCCACATGTCATAGCTTCAATTTTTGCTCCAGTGAAATAATTACATTCACAAAATTATTCAAAACTTTGGAGCATTTTTTTCTCCTTAGCCAAACTCATGTCAGTCCTGATACTGAGTATTATACCTGTTATTTGCAAGAGTTTCTCAATGGTAGATGGTTTTTTTTAGAAAACATATTTAGAGAAAGCGAGAGTTTATGGACAGAGAAATATTTATTTTTAAAATTACTTTGTCTTATTCTTTATTCCTCTTTACACAGCTGGGTACATAGCTACAGTTAGAAAGCATAGGTATGAATCTTTCTTCTGAGTATTTAAAAATGTTTATTTATTTATTTATTTTCTAGTTTGAAAAGTTATAACTATAAAACTATTTGGGGCACTTCAGAACATGCTACTTTACATTCTCATCAGGGCCCTATAATATCATGACTCCTTTACACACTCCTGGATAATTTGCCCTGGCACCCTTCCTCTTTTTAGTATGATTGACTGACTATGGGGGAGAAAATAAAAATAAAAATTACTTCCTTAATTGTCTCTGTTAATCAGAATAAAAGAGATTCCAGAATGAATCCTTGCAGGAAAGAGTGTATTTCCTCGTGTTTCTTTATAACTTTTAATATTCATTCTCTTTCTTTTCCACTTAGATTACAGCACACTATAATTAGGGTTCCCAAAGTGAAAAAGATCAGGCTCAGGACACTAAGGTATATACTTTTTTGTGGCTGACTTCACTTTAATGTCAAATGACTGTCCAGAAATACAGTGTTCATTTTCTTTCAGATATTATTCAGCATTTATAAAATGGCTGGAGAAAGAAATTAAATTATTTTTTAAATTGAAAAACTTTCCTATAAGATTTTGAAAGTACATGTATCTAATATAATCTTAATAGAAAAAAAAAAAGTTCCTATTTTTTTGAATCAAGCAATCTGGGATTTGGTGAATTCCCACCTTAAGGGGGTATTTTCCATGGTGTTTTCTTTTGTCTCTGTCAAGGTCAAAAAGCATAATTTTTTCTTTTCATTAGAAGAAGGTAGGCGAGAATTTAATCTTAAAACTTTCCATAGCATGGTAAATTGTCTGCTATCCTCTGTAATAAAGGTGACAGAAGACATTATGCTAAGCAACTGATTGCTGACAGTGTCATCCACTCATAACCATTAGCACTAACAAGTTGAAATAATTATAAAAAGAAATCCTGAGACATGTATTTACGACTGAATGAAAAACAGATCTAGAAGCAGACCAGTAGAATTGAATTTTTCAGTGTTGTAGGAAGTGATGCCTGCAATGTTAAATTATTCAGAAAATTCCTATTCTGTTAAAATAAGAAACAATACATATGCCTTAGGTTTCCTTAATGTCATTAATGTATACTAAAATCAGTACTAAATTATAGGATTTTTATTATTTTTTAGGTTAAATTATAGCACTTCTACTATTTTTTAATTAAGCTCATTCTGTCTGTAGATGTCTGTAAGGAGGGCCTTGTTGAAGCAGTGGTGGTCAGTGGCAGCCTTGGCTGCAGTGATCACGAGATGGTGGAGTTCAGGATCCTGTGTGGAAGGAACAGAATACCCAGTAGGACCAGAACCCTGGACTTCCACAGGGCAAACTTTGGCCTCCTCAATCAACTGTTAAGGGAAATCCCATGGGACAGGGTGCTAGAAGATAAAGGGGCTCAAGATAGCTGGTCAACATTCAAGGACCACTTCTTGCAAGCACAGGATCAGAGCATCCCAATGGTTAGGAAATCTAGTAAGGCAGCTAGGAGACCAGCATGGTTAAAAAAGGAACTGCTGGGCAAACTTAAGTGGAAAAGGAAAATCTACAGATCATGGAAGGAGGGGCTGGTCACTTGGGAGGAATATAGGACTGTTGTCAGAGGATGTAGGGAGGCAATTAGGAAAGCTAAGGCCTCCTTGGAACTTAACCTTGCAAGTCAGGTTAAGGATAATAGAAAGGGCTTTTTCAAATACATAGCTAACAAAACTAACACTAGAGGCAATATTGGCCCACTGTTGAATGAGGGGGGAGCCCTGGTGACAGAGGATATAAAGAAGGCAGAGGTGCTGAACGCCTTCTTTGCCTCTGTCTTTACTCCTGCAGGATTTCCCCATGAGCTCCAGACTCATATAGCCCCAGAAGTAGTCAAGATTGATGAGGAGTTTGACATAGTAGATGAGGATTGGGTTAGGGATCAGTTGAGTAATCTGGACATCCATAAATCGATGGGTCCAGATGGAATGCATCCAAGGGTGCTGAGGGAGCTGGTGGAGGTCATTGCTAGGCCACTCTCCATCATTTTCAGTAAGTCATGGGTAACAGGAGAGGTGCCTGAGGACTGGAGGATAGCAAATGTCACACCAGTCTACAAGAAGGGCAAGAAGGAGGACCCGGGTAACTATAGACCGGTCAGCCTCACCTCCATCCCTGGAAAGGTGATGGAACAACTTGTTCTTGTCTCTGTCTCTAGGCATATCAAGGACATGGGGGTCATCAAGAGCAGTCAGCATGGTTTTATCAAGGGTAAATCATGTTTGACTAACCTCATAGCCTTCTATGAGGAAATTACTAGGTGGATAGATGATGGTAGAGCGGTAGATGTGGTTTATCTTGATTTCAGTAACGCATTTGACACCGTCTCCCACAGCATCCTTGTAGATAAGTTGATCAGGTATGGGTTTGGTGATCAGGTAGTGAGGTGGATCAGGAACTGGTTGATGGGAAGGAGTCAGAGAGTTGTAGTCAATGGGGCAGAATCTGGTTGGAGGTCTGTGACTAGTGGAGTCCCTCAGGGGTCGGTACTGGGACCGATGTTGTTCAACATCTTCATCAACGACCTGGATGAGGGTATAGAATGTACCCTCAGCAAGTTTGCTGATGACACTAAGCTGGGAGGAGTGGCTGACACACCAGAAGGCTGTGCTGCCATTCAGAGAGACTTAGACAGGCTGGAGAGTTGGGCGGGGAGAAACATGATGAAATTCAACAAGGGGAAGTGTAGAGTTTTGCATTTGGGGAAGAACAACACGATGTCCCAGTATAGGTTGGGGGCTGACCTGCTGGAGAGTAGTGTAGGTGAAAGAGACCTGGGGGTCCTGGTAGACAGGAGGATGACCATGAGCCAGCAATGTGCCCTTGTGGCCAAGAAGGCCAATGGCATCCTGGGGTGCATTAGAAAGGGTGTGGTTAGTAGGTCAAGAGAGGTTCTCCTCCCCCTCTATTCTGCATTGGTGAGGCCGCATCTGGAGTATTGTGTCCAGTTCTGGGCCCCTCAGTTCAAGAAGGACAGGGATCTGCTTGAAAGAGTCCAGCGCAGAGCCACAAAGATGATTAAGGGAGTGGAACATCTCCCTTATGAGGAAAGGCTGAGGGAGCTGGGTCTCTTTAGCTTGGAAAAAAGGAGGCTGAGGGGTGACCTCATCAATGTTTACAAATATGTAAGGGGTGAGTGTCAGGGAGATGGAGTTAGGCTCTTCTCAGTGATGATCAGTGATAGGACAAGGAGTAATGGGTGTAAATTGGAGCATAGGAGGTTTAAGGTGAATATCCGAAAAAAATGTTTTTACTGTGAGAGTGACAGAGCACTGGAACAGGCTGCCCAGAGAGGTTGTGGAGTCTCCTTCACTGGAGACATTCAAAACCCGCCTGGATGCGTTCCTGTGTGATGTGCTCTAGGTGACCCTGCTCTGGCAGGGGGGGTTGGACTAGATGATCTTTCGAGGTCCCTTCCAACCCCTAGGATTCTATGATTCTATGATTCTATGAATTGTAAATTTTACCTTTGCTAGTCATCCATTTTGGAATCAGTCTGTGACATTTTCTTTGAAGAGATTTCAAAATCAAAATTTTAAATTGTCTTTTATACAATATTTCAAAAGTTTAATACTACTTGCAAGTGAGAAAATTCAAATTAGTTAGATTTGGTTTAAAACTATGTCTTTTCAATGATAAATTTTTAGAACTCAATGATATATTCTAACAGAATGTTTATATTTTTATTGCATGCCTAATTTATTTGCATGAAAAGAACACTTCTTTTAAGGAAAAAATATCTTGACTAGATTAATTTAATTTTCCATTAAACATATTTAGTTTTTTTATCCATTTGGAAAAGTATTAATTTTTCAGCTTTCACTAAAGAAAAATGTAAACAATTATTCTATATGCAAATACCTCAGGAACATTAATAAAATACAGACTATTCTCATGTACTGAATAGCAGAAATTTTGAATGATGTCAGCTGAAACAGAAGTTTCAGTCGATGCTTGAGAGGGCAAGGGGAGGAGAGGAAAATAAGAAGAATTCAAACAGTTGGGTTTTTTTCTTCAAAACCTTTAATATTTTTCTGTAAAAGTAATTCCTAAAGGAATCTTCCTGTAGACTTCAATAAAAATGGCAGTGAGAGCGGAAAATCACAAAGACAAGATAACAAAGAATCAGTTCTAGGGTTTTTATAAACAAAAAGCAAAAAACACACAAGAAACAAAACAAAAAAATATTTTAAAAAAATCATATTATTCTTTTTAAATTTGGCTAAACATTTCTACAGAACAATTCATTAGAGCAATTTAAGATATGAGCCTTAGAGTGTGATACCCTCACAAATCTCACTTTTCACTTGCTAATAAATAGCTTGGACTAAGCATGTGAATATTAAAAGACTAGCAGCTCAGGTTAATCCTCTCCTTTGAAGGATCTTGATTCCTTACTAATCTGTGCCAATGAAAATGGGTAAAATACGTAAATAGTGCTAGATGTATTTCCTCACTTTTTTCTACATTTTTCATAGTGATATAATGAAGATTTGTTTTAAAATGTATTTAATTTTTTTCCTGTGAAGACTAAACAAAAGCTGTCTGGACTGTTTATTAACAGAAAAAATAAATATAGTAGATTCCACCAATACATTATTTTGGTTCTCAAGTGTGCTTTTAAACATGCTGCACACAAAGAAAACCTTTGAATGACAAAGAACACTGGGGTAAAACAGACTTCAGTTTAATCTTTGAAAAAAATCAATGCATAACATGTTTTTGGGACCAATATTGTTTTTCTCTGATGCATGACATATCCTATAACAAGTATTTATTTGAAAAGACACATATAGCCACACCTTATTACATAGCTGAAAAACATGGAAATCATATCTCAGACTCTCATTAACAGAAAGCACCATTTCTTTATCAATCATGTAAGCCATGAACTAGACATATTTAGCACCTGTTGGTACCTCTGTGATCCATTTAGTTTCACATCTGCTCTGACAGAAAATAGCCAGACATCTTTAAATGGGGTTCCTTTTTCCTTCTCCGATGTGAGGCTTAATACACAGAGGTCCTTTAAATATAAATTACTGAGTTTCATGTGAGAAATAAATAAGGCTTAATTTTCATATCTGTGGGTTTTTATATAATGAATAACTACGTTGTTTATAAGAGCAGTCTAATAATAATAGATTTCACAGTGGGGGAGCATTTAAAAGAAAGACATGAATCATGAGGAAGTAGAAGTAAGCTTTGATGGAGAAAGTGTAATACTGAAAAACCCTGAAGGAATGCAAAGGTAAAAATAATATAATTTGCATAAAATTTAAAAGAATGTAAAGGAAGTGGTTATGCACACAATGCACACAGCAAATCTAAATAAAACATTACTATAAATGTTTTAGATTTCATATCCAACTAAAAAGGACCTGAACAGGGTAGAAAAAATGCATTACAGATGTAATTTCTAGTCTCTGTTCCTCCAAATAATTTTCTGTATTCTTGAGGCAAACTACTTACTGTTGTGAGGCTAAGCTCCATCAACATGTGTCTTAAGATTCAAACTGATGTTCCTGTTTTTCATGCTCATTGATGACAATACTCAGTGTAACTTTGCCCAGAGGAGTAAAGGAACAAATAAAGTGTATTTGTAGCATTAACTTGCTGAGCAATGATCCAGCTATGCCAGAGATTTGCTTCAGAGAACACAGACTTTTATTCAGGGTGGTTATTTTTCCCCACAGTGCTCATCATAGATATCCCAAATACCTTTGAGTAGATCAAGGATATAAATAGGATAAAATGCGTAATGGAGTGGTTTGCATTGTAGATAATTTCCTAGAGACACAAAGGAAATTTCAAAAGTTTATATGCACAAATAAAAAACTTCTGCAGCTTAAACATCTTGGATTGCAAGCAAATCAAGAATCATTTACTTCCCTGAGTCACCATAATCAAGGAATAAAATCCTATTCATTGCTTTTGTCACACACATTAAAAGAATACAAAGAAAAGGGACTTATTCCAGAGATAAGAAATATTTTTAAGACTCTACTCACTCTAGGGGGAAAAAAAAAAAAGTAACTTGATTTTCAACAGCAAATAGATGGAGAAGGGACTCAACACATCAGTGATTCAACTTTCAGAATTCAGAGAAATATACCAGCTTAGAAGAAAGATGACTGTGAAAACCTAAGCAAGATCCATGGCAGAATTCATACAAATAAAATATTACTGTTTGCAATCCGTGTTAACTAGAGGATATGGATTTTCTTCTGGGTGCTCTTTTCCTTCTTATTATGAACTGCAGTTTAGTTTCGATCTCTAAGAACATTAACCTTGCATTGTATTAAGAGGGGTTTTTGAGTGGAAGGGGGGAAGTTGCTTGTTTTTGTAAACTTCACCTGCAGAAAATTGAGCTATTTCAATGTTTTAAAAAAACCCAGAACACACTCTCTCATGTTCTTTAGAACTACTGTGTAAGCCATGTTTGTGGATAATATATTTCTATGATTTCTCAGATAAAATATTTAATGTAACTCATGGATGGCAAACTCATTGGGTTCTAGATATTGTATATCTCCTGTACATATGCTAATTAAAGTGCTTGTACATAAGCAATAAACATAATGAGTAATAATTTTCATTTACTGGAAAAACACGGGACATCTTCACAGCAAGCTCATTACCTTACATATGCATTGGACTCTTTCCATACACTCAGTGGAGTTGACCTTTGTATGCCCAGGATGTCTGATGTTTGGAAACTCTGAATATCCTCTGAGCAGATTTGCACTATTACTTCTGCGTTTGACAATAAACAATCTTTTGAACGTGGAAGAAATAATATGTAGACAGACCCTCAAAAGGACTATCCACAATTTAAAGAACAGGTATTCAGCTAATATGCAGTATCTGTTCACAAGACATTTGACTGTAAGTCTTCATTAGTCCTAGACTTCAGTGGAGAGGATTGGATGGGGAAATTACTGGCAAGCTTTGTAACCCATTATGCTGCCTAACTGATATAAATGAAGCATGATCAGCATGTTCCTTAATTATTTTTTTACATGCACACTCTTTCAGATGAAGTTCCAGATCTCTGATCTTCTGTAGAAACTCTGTATTTTTAGAAGACAAAAGCTCATACAGAAGTTTTTTTTATTTTCTTTTACCTGGTGACCATTATATAAAGGTACAAGAAACCTAAAGGCATTTTTTTGGAGTCTGAATGCCAGAGAGTACTACACAATAGGTGTTTCAAACTTTACCTCCTAAGGAAAAGACCTAATACCTGAAAAAAGGACAAGGCCATTAAGTAAATTATATATCTTCATAATGAAGAATGTGTAGCATTAATATTAAATTTGGAAAGGAAAATTTACTTCATACGATTCCTTTAGGGCAATGTAGACAGTCTGTTTAAAATAAGTGTTGTGGAACCTCTATCAATTGATTACTTACTATTTGCAGAAGCAAATCAATGTACCGAATAGGTATGTGAAAATGCTTCTTTATGTGACTCACAGAAGGTGTAAGACAATTCCATTAAGGGAGAGTTTAAAAAAAAGCTACACTGAAAAGTAATAGAATTTATAGAAAGATGCATTCTCATAAGCAAAATTTGACTTTAGTAAGTTGAAGTATTACACAAAGTTAATTCAGAAGGTTTGTGTCCTGGTTTCACTGGCATAGAATCATAGAATCTGTTTTCTGTTCAGAAAGGCTGCATTTTTCAGAAGACTGCAGCAGACAGTGTAGTGAGAATAAAGTTGGTAGGAAACTTGGTTTTACTTCGTGGCCAGCCACAGTGTGTTGGTTTCCATAGTGATCAAGGCCTTTAGCAGTTTTGAGCTATCTGGGTGCCAAAGCTAAGAGGAGTGAAAGCCAGGACAGCTGACCCAAGATGGACAAAAGAAGTATTCCATACCATAAATGTCATGCTCACTATACATTGGAAAGTTTGCTGGGAACAGGTCTCTTTCCTCAATGGTTGCCATCCCTTGCCAGTCTTGTTACTCCTGAGGCCTACTCTCCCATTTGTTTTGATCATCGCAGTTTCTCTGTGGTGCTCACAGTGGAGCTGAGGTGCTCACAGTGTTTGCCATCTAGTATTCACTGCTGGGAGTGCACATCTTATGACCACTCTAAGGGCTGAGAATAACTGTGTACTTTTAATGTTAGTATCAGTATTAATATTATGGTTTTTTTTTTATTTTAATAAAGCTCTTTCTGTTTCAACTCATGGGTCTTCTTTTCCTGATTCCCTTTCTCAGGTGGGCAGTGGTCACTGGGTGATGGAACAGCTGGCCAAAGTAAGACAGTTTGCTCATTTCTTGGTTAGTTTTTTGCATTGAATAGATTGAAAACAGTCCAGAGGAGAAGGACTTAGGGGTGATGGTGGACAAGAAGCTCAATATGAGCCAACAATGTGCGTTTACAGCAAGAAAGCCAACTGTATCCTGGGATGCATCAAAAGAAGCATAGCCAGCAGGGAGGTGATTCTCCCACTTTATTCAGGTCTTGTGAGACCCCACCTGGAGTACTGTGTCCATTTCTGGAGCCCCCAACATAAGAAGGACATGGAGCTCCTTGAGGAAATCCAGAGAAGGGCCACAAAGATGATCTGAGAGCTGGAGCAGCTCTGCTATGCAGACAGGCTGAGAGATCAACCTGGAGAAGAGAAGGCTCCAGGGGGACCTCATAGAGACCTTCCAGTGCCTGACGGGGGCCTACAGAAAAGCTGGGGAGAGACTTTTTACAAGGGTGTGTAGTGAGAGTCCAAGACTTAAGGGATCAAAACTGGAAGAGGGGAGATTTAGGTTAGACATTAGGAGGAAATTCTTTAGTGTGCAGGTGGTGAGACACTGCAACAGGTTGCCTAGGGAAGTTGTGGAAGCCCCAACCCTGGAAGTGTTCAAGGCCAGGTTGGAGTTGGATGAAATGGAATTTCACTTATTGACTTAGCATTGTGAAAGCAATTATTGGAGCTGATACCTTTTATTTAGTGATGATGGAATAGAATTTTATTAAAAACTACAACTCTTTGTTTAATATAGCCTCAAGTCTTCTTGATTTTTTTGAAAGATAAAGGCATGTTAAGCATAATTTTTTCCAATGCTCTCTGTTCATTACTGTTTATACTACTAGGAGATAGTAATAAGAGATTTCTGCTGATTAAGTGCAATAATTATTTCAGAGTCTTAAAAGCTTTTCTGCATTTTCTATTAAATTTACCATACAGAGTGGTTGAAATCTTAAGAAACCTGGTAACAAGACACGGAAGAAAATATCAGCTAGAAGAGGAAGTATTTGTCTTCATCTGTAAGTACTTTCCACAAGAGAAACAATAAATGCAAATTGTTAAACATCCTCTAAGACATGAAGATGATCAAAGGGCTGGAGCACCTCTGCTATAAAGACAGGTTGAGAGCATTTGGGCTATTCAGCCTGGAGTAGAGAAAGCTCCAGGGAGACCTTATAGCAGCCTTCCAGTACCTGAAGGTCCCTACAGGAAAAATGGGGACTTCTTACCAGAGAGTTTAGCGATAGGACAAGGGGTAATGGTTTTAAACTGAAAGAAGGGAGATTTAGGTTAGATGTCAGAAATAAATTCTTTACCATGAGGGTAGTAAGGCACTGGAACAGGTTGCTCAGGGAGGCTGTGGATGCCCCCTCCCTGGAGGTTTTTAAGGCCAGGTTGGAAGAGGATTTGTGCAGGCTGGTCTAGTGTGAGATGTTCCTGCTCAAAGCAGGGAGGTTGGAACCTGATGATCTTTAAGGTCCCTTCCAACTTTAACCATTCTATGATTCTAGGATTCTGTATGACATTATATCTAAAGCAATAGTGCATTTGGGAATTCAGTTTGGTGAGATGTATCCACTCCTACATTAATATTAAAGAGATGAGGGAGGGCTTCAACTTTTTCTGTTCCTTCTAGCAGGAACTTTGGGCATCTCTGACTTTCTTAGCACAAAATACAGAATATGCCATTTAAACATAACTAAGAACTTTTTCCATGTGAGGATGGTCAAACACTGGAACAGGCTGTCCAGAAAAGTTCTGGGATCTCTACCTTTGAGGATATTCAAAATCTGACTTGACATGTCCTTGAATAACGTGCTGTAGCTGTCCCAGCTTTGGAGCAGTAAAGGTTGGACTAGATGATCTCCAAAGGTGCCATCCAACGTCAGTAATTCTTCAGTTCTTCAAAACAGCCTTCCATGGGATACATAAATTACAAAACTATCCACCAGATGACTCATGGAAAGAAAAAATCCTTAAAATTTGTTTTTTGGGCTAAAAAGAGATGTAATTAAGAGTATTTAAAAATCCAATTGTTTAAAAAAATAATTAAGTCCTAAACTATGTAGTTGTCCACTCTCTTTTTTTGCATGATCACACTTTAGCTCTTCAATATGACATATGTCATAGCTTCACGCTGAAGACATGGCTAGCTGATGGCTCTCCAAAACACCCAGATCTACCACACCCATTCAGACTGCACAGACTGAGAAGAATGGAACAAATCTTTATTATTCTAACAGTGCTCTTTGTGTTGGCTGTAAATGGCATCTCCTAGGTACCTTCAGCATGTCATAGATTTAATCATAGATTACCACATTGTGGAAACTATAGATAGGCTGTAGGCACCAGGGCAGCAGAATATTTGCAGTGGTAGACTGAAGTTTAACCTACAAACTTCTAACACTTCCTCTCCATGTCACAAATGTTTTGGCATCTTTTACCATGCACAGAGACTCTGCAGGCAAGATATGCTCAGTTTAAGATTAAAAAGCTTTTTTTGTTTGTTTTTTTGTTTGCCTTTTGTTTAAATGACCTAACATATATATAACAGAAATCTGTGACTGGTGAGCTATACCCTGTAAGATGCCTGACGAGTCCTTTCTGGTCAGGTGTTTCTTTTCTATTTCTTTGAACTTATTATTTTGAACTTGATGCTGCTGAGTTGCTGCCTTGCAGTTGCCTGTGCTACTCCTAGGGCTTAATATATTTTCACTTCAATGCTGTTTTTTTTTAAGTTCATAGAGTCATTAACTATCTGCATCTGAGCAATATCACCTCTGTTCATGCTTTCTGTTCTTGTAATATTATAACCTAAGTGCATTGCCAAAGCTTTCTTGTCACAGCTTACCAATTTTCTCACTAAACGTAAATAAAGGTCACACTGCTGTTTTACATCTAATAGTGCCTAAGATCAAAGACATATGAGAAATCTATGTTGATAGACATAGAGAACAGGATTCCCCAAATATCAAACACCAGAATTCTGAAACATGAAAGGATCATACGTCGAGCCAACTTGAGAACCAGTGTGGCTTCCATGAGGAAGACGTGGTTCACATGAGCCACATGGAACATGATTAAAATACACATTTTCAAGTTATGATCAAGCACATCTTTTGGTAGGTACTAAAAGTTTAGTTGTGACCTTTCTATGATTATGGACAAAACTGTATTTTTTGAGTGTCAGATTATCCCAAAGTAGTCTGGCATGGACAATTTCCAGAGGTGTAAACCCTATTTCTAGGACAAGGAAACAGTCCTAAAACACATGTTGGCTTTCAAGAGTTCTTAGGAGTTTCTTTGACAGTGCCATCTGTGTATCCTTTGCATCCTTTGCAGCTAACAGAACACAGTAGATTACACCATTTCTGGATAACAAACTGCCTCACTGTTTGTGTCTAATAACCCCAAATCATAAATTTCCATGCTATGACCTATAGAAGTATATCTTTAAGCAAATGGACTATCCTTACTGTATGGCAGGAGAAAGTTTCCCCACCTCTTTGAAAAGCCAGAATTTTTGAAATTGGAAATGTGTGGTACTAATGTTTCCTTCCTTGACATTCCTTTTCTTGAGTATCATGTTTCCTTTTGATGGTCCTGGGTGTTGTAAATAAGACTGTATTGAAGCATGTTTACACTGCACAGGCAAAACAAATATTAAAAGGCGGTTAATATATTTACATAAGTATCTAATTTTATTTTATTTTTTGTTGTTGTTTTCCCTAACTAATGAATATTAGTTATCTTTTTTTTTTCTACTTTTTCTCAATGAAAACAAACCATTAACCTCACTGTGCCACAAATTACCTTTGAAGTCTGAAGTGGGTCTCCATGCTGTTCAGTGAAGTTATTCTGGTTTGAGAAAAGCATGAAAGAAGAGAACCTGATCCTACACATGTAAATATTTCAGAACCTGTAATTATTTTGTAGTTTTGAAGGTGGTGGGACAGGTATAAAAAAGCCTATGATTTTTACTCACCAGGCAGCTGAACTTACCAAACATTATAATTTTTAAAATACCAGTGTCGGCAGATCAAATAACTCTATTAACCAATTGATATTGATCAAAATTTTTACTGGTCAATATCTGCAAAATCATTCAAGATGTAAAAGAGAGAAATTTCAAAAACTGAAGATACTGAAGCAGCCAACACAACAGATCACTGTCTGTGACCAGACTTGATATATCTGGACATTGCTGACAGACTTCAGTAGGCATCAATATCAGAGATCCTCAATTATAAAAATGCATAAAGACAATAATAAGAAAGTGCTCATGAGGCAAAAAGCTGCTAAAATAACAGGAGAATTCTTCAAAAAGTAGGTGTTGCTATAGATAGCACATATATCAATTGAAACAATGTATATGCCCCATTCACTCCTTAGTCTACTCTTCTTCTCTTCTATATTTACCATATTTTTTCTTTTTTTTTCCCCCTCACCTGTAAGAAATATACAAAATTTTCCCTCATTGAACCCAAAACTGAGGAGAAAAAAACTTTCACAACACTATTATATTCTTCCTGTCAAAGAAGTCACTGTGACCCTTCTCCCATTCTTCTTCAAGATTAGAATGATACCCCAGTACTGGCTATTAACATGTAACTATAAAGGAATTATAATGCTAAAAGAAGTGGAAGGCCATGAATCCCATATTAAAACTAATCCTGCTTGTGACAGTGGGAATACTTTTTCTGAATAAGTAAGCTAGCTATTTTAATCCAAGCTTTTCTGTATCACGTGGTGTGGCATGTTGCTTTTTAGCCTATCCACCATTTGTGACTGAATTACTTGCAGGGTATCTTTTGTCCTT
The DNA here is from genome assembly GCA_020745705.1 of Hemiprocne comata. Classification (NCBI taxonomy): domain Eukaryota; kingdom Metazoa; phylum Chordata; class Aves; order Apodiformes; family Apodidae; genus Hemiprocne; species Hemiprocne comata. The sequence goes on from CM036586.1 coordinate 178,723,562, forward strand.
GTGCAAAACAGGTTGTAGCAGTATCTATAGTCTGAAAACACCAAGGACAGCAGGAAACAAAGCAGGTTTTTCAAACAGATTCAAATCCATCAGACCGGTACATCAGGGATTCTGTGTAAAATCTATTTTAAGCTCTAAGTGTGTGAATAGCAGTTGTGGAGAAATTCTTGGAGTGTCTAACAGACTGGTACAGGCACTTAAGGAAGTGCTATTATTCTTTGCCTGCTCTCTTTCCTCTGAAGTCTACCCTGGCTTTTACAAGTAGGCCCTATGCTGGGAGAGAATAGTGATCATTCTGCTTCCAAGGCAATGAGTAAATCCTCAGGGGATCTAAGGAACATATGTGAAAGCATTTGCTGTGACTCCTTTTGAAAGGTTACAGAATGCATTCCCCTAACACCCTGTCATTCTCTGTTCTGCTGACTAACGTAGAAACAAGTGTGGCACTCAGCTGCTCCCTTTCATACCCATACCTCACTCTTCACCTTATCCTTTCCACCCCTTCTGAATACATCAAAACTCTGGAGTTTGTCACAGCACTTTGCTTGAGGCAATTGCTGCTGGTAGGCTCTCTCCTGTGCTACGAACTTGACAGGACTATATATATAATATCTTTACTCTTTGCAAAAAATGTTTTCTAGATATGATCTGACAAAAAAAAACAACCACACCTCAGATTAAGTGCACATGTAAAAATATTAGTTATCTTTAGAAAAATGTCACTTTAACAACATAGAAAACATGTTTCACTTTGTTAAAATACAATTATAAGACAAAGTTCCATTATGCCCATTATTCAAGAAAAAAAAACACTTCATTAAATTAATGACTGTCTTTTCCTTGCTATTTTGACTTAATAGGCTGTAAAATCCAGTGAAAAAGCTCTTTTGACAAATCATTTGTATTTGGCAATCAAGACACATAGCAAAACTTCACAAACATATAATGTTTTTAGCAACTTGAGCCCAGGAAAATGGTAATTGGTCAGCCTTTTTACTTAACTCTTCCTGAAAAATTAACTTTGCTTATCAGTGTTTAACAACAGTGAAAGATGTGTTTTTGACAAGCATTTTGATTTCCAAGAAGGCTGACTGAGAAATTACTTTAAAAAGGAGACCGAAAAAAGCAATTTTGAGACAAAATAGAATCACAGAAATATTCAATATATCAATTCTGATAATTTCTGAATTAAGTATTTATTTTTTCTTAAGTTTTCACTTAAAAAGTAACTCTATTTTCCTAGCTTTCTATGAGACTTATTTTAAAGCATAAGAACATACAAATTGCAGTAACAGGGATGATGTTGACTACAAGAGGTAAGATAGTTGACCTGTTACTAACTTCAAAGTTGTAATATTTTCATTCTGAAACAGAATATGAAAATAAATATATGTTTAACATTTTTTAATTTAAAAAAAAAGGAATAAAAGTAAATTTTCTGAATACCCTAATTACAAGAAGGCAGGTATGTTAGATTAAAATAGAAAGAAAGTGTTATTCAAGGCACTTCGAATAGTCCCAGATTTCACAACAGTACTCACTACTCAGTGAATACTACTTCTTGAATCTGGCCATCTTTCTGGCATCTTAGCTTGGGTCACTAAAACCAGAGCTTTAAGAGTCTCCACTCACAGGTGAAAATGTAAGGCAAATAGACAAGTAAGGAAAATATAAAGAAAATTCTGTATCCTCACTAGTTGTTCTAAACTAGAGTTATTTAGGATCAGCTGTTTTCTTATTTACATTACTTAACCCTGTGTACCTCTTTCATATTCATAAAATGGATTATTTTAGTCATATCATTGTGGTATGATGTTCTTTTCACAAATGTCATGACATTTGTCCTCCAGGCTGATTTCTACTCTCTTCCCTCATTAGCATTCCTGCTTGGCAAAGGTCCATGTTCTTCTCTTTATTCTCGTGCCAACTCATGACACCTGGCCACAGTAACCTTTCAAATGGTTTCAGATGTAGAATTCCCTAGGTTTAAGATAATTTCAATATGCAGTTAAAACTATGTATGTTTGGACAGATGCCTAGATGTTTCATGAGGCTCCATTCTCATTTATAATTTAAAAAATGTTTAAAAATATGAACTTATTTTACCAAATAAGATCATGTTCATTCAGATTTTTTTCTTAAAGGCACATATGCCCAATTATGCAAGAGGAGACACACAGGCAGAGATACAAGAGAGATGCCAGGGCAGCAGGGACATCAGAGAAAAACACTAAAGAAACATAAAATATCTATCCAGAGGAGGACAGGAGCAAAACCAGTCACCCCAAGCAGGGGCAGTGAAGAGGTCGAGGAGAAGGTATGACTGCAAAGAGACTGCAGCTGATGGGGGAACCCACACAAGAGGAACAGAGTAGTACACACAGTGCACTGATCTCCAACTCCTCCACTGCCTATCATCTTGTCAAAGGGAATTGGTATAATGCATGGCAGGGAAGTCGGGGACTAGGAAGTGGGTGGGAAAGTTATTTTGCCTAGGTGTTTGTTTGTTTCTTTCTTATTTTTCAATGCCAGAATCTGTAACCAAAAGTTTGATAATTAGCAATTCATTAAGTTGATTGAAGCTCCCTGTCTCAAAATGGGTTTTTTTTTGGCTCAGGACAAGCCTTCAGACTATTTGAAATAGAATATATAAAGCTTCAGAAATCGATGAAATGTTTTCCTTCCTGTAAAAAAGCTTTTTAGCCATTATTGTTACATCTTCTTTATTACCAATAATGCAAATAACACATTGATGAACTCTGAAGAAACAGTTAAAAGGCATAAAAGTAGGATGACTAGATATGAAGCTACTTTAGATCAGTAATGTAATTGTTATAAATGGAGTCACTGACCATAATCCATAATTAAATATTATTTTCATTTTTCAGCAAATTCCATTTTTAAGGTATAACACCCTCTCTGTCTCATCTCCCGGGTTACATTTATTTCTTCACATTATAAACCTCTTCTTTCAATGTGGACTTATTTTTTAGTACTTAAAAACAAATCAGTTAATGACTTAACAATACTTTAAAAAATAGGCACTTTCAAAAATATAAAAATGTTCTTTTTGTCAGGTCTTTTTGTCTTTTTCCTCAAATATACCTGTTAGTAACATGACAGACTCCCCTAACTCTTCAGCCACTGACTTCAAAAGAAAGAATCTTTTTACTCTAACTTGTATTTATCATATATTTATTCTAATCCCCTGTATTTACCCCAAAAACACATATTCAGATAACTTTACTACAATTAATTGCTTTTTAATGAGCTTGTTTTTTTTATTCTGGTATCTGGTTACCTTTGGATATCTTTCAAATACGGCATTACCTCTGTATTTTCTGGACATGTTAGCCTCTTCCTGTACCTATTTTAGTCTCTACTGACTAATTCAAAGTTCTAACCCTAAGTATTCTTACATTATTATAAAAAATAATGTCTCATCTGAAAGGCATTGATAAATAACTGATGCTTCATGTGAATAAGCCCCATGATAAATGTTTTCAGAGGGGGGTCAAGGAAACTCTTTATTAAAGTAAATAAAGCAGAATGATGCCTGGGAAACACCCTTTAAGGTCAGTGGAACTACAGCCTAGGTAGCCAGGAGCATATTTCAAACCCAAATTTACCATGTCTTCCTGTAGGAGTTCTCCCTGCAGTTAATTTTGTGTTTAATGTCTGGAATTGATTTATATACAGACCGTTGTAGAGTTTTCTAACAGAATACTTTATATTGCTGTTCTTCTTAAGAGTGATTAAAGGTGAACATCTGTGCCCTACACAAATTATAACATTATGAAAATAACTTTCAAAAATGCATAAACAGACATGGTAGCTGCAACAGCTTGCTCATCTGTAGCAATATGGTGACCCAGATCTCTGACAAGCTACATTTCTTTTAACATTTTTCTTCTTGCCCTGTGTGTCAAATATTACAGAAAAAAGTGCATTCAGAAATATTGTAATGTATAAGTAGTAGACAGAATAAAACCTGCACTTTCATATGCATTAAGGTATGTAAAGTTAACTCTGATCTTATGTATAATTGAATAATGAAATATTTGTCTACTATATTGAATCAGATGGTTTAAGTCTAGGCTATTTTTTGTCCTATTCTCTTGTAGTTTGACAAAATGAAAATTTGCTGTTTATTAACAGCTTCCCATTCAAATGGCTGCACATATGAAGTATGAAACTTTCTATGTAATATCCATCTGTATTACCTTAGATCAGGCTGATCATACAATTTTCTGCTTCTGGGCTGCTGAATAGGGAGCCATCTGAGTCTGACAGTACTCCATGATAAAGAAGGAGATCTGTCATAACACTACAGTTTTCTAGACCTGTAAATAAATCCATCTGTGGAACAAAGTTCAAGTAAAAACCTTTGTGAGAATATGATCCTATTCAATGGCAACTGTGGCTATTCATAATGTTATCAGATAATAATTCAGCACTGTTCTTAGCAGCATGTGCTCTTGAAATATCTGTTAAATCATTTACTCTAAACAACTAGGAAGAGAAAAATATCAGATTTCATACTAGATAGAGTACTAGCAATGGAAGTCACAAAGACTAGAAACTAGGGATGTGATCATGTAAGTGAAGACATTTACAAAGAAACCAACTTTTTTTAAAACAAAATATGGCAAACCCTGAACCACAGGGCATTTTCAGATAATGTTACAGATGTTCAGGTTCAAGGGAGAATCAAATCTACATAATTCAGTCATAAAACTTGTACTTACAATTAAGGTAACAACGGAGTCATTCAAAATATTAGAGAAAAAATAGTTAATATAGTCACACGTAATATAGTGCATATATATGTATATATTTTTTAATCATCTTAATTAAAGCTTAGCTATTTTGGTCAGAAGAGCAGAAACACTAGTTTTCTTCCTGTGCTTTTCATGGTTTAATCATATTTCAAATAAAAACATTTGTTTCAATGGTGGAGAAATCAAGCCCTCTGTGAACAAAAAATTGTTCAGTCTCAGCACATGTTATTTACTCTCCAGATTTACCATCTCTGAATCTCCTTCTTTCCTTTCCTTCCCTTCCCTTCCCTTCCCTTCCCTTCCCTTCCCTTCCCTTCCCTTCCCTTCCCTTCCCTTCCCTTCCCTTCCCTTCCCTTCCCTTCCCTTCCCTTCCCTTCCCTTCCCTTCCCTTCCCTTCCCTTCCCTTCCCTTCCCTTCCCTTCCCTTCCCTTCCCTTCCCTTCCCTTCCCTTCCCTTCCCTTCCCTTCCCTTCCCTTCCCTTCCCTTCCCTTCCCTTCCCTTCCCTTCCCTTCCCTTCCCTTCCCTTCCCTTCCCTTCCCTTCCCTTCCCTTCCCTTTCCTTTTTCTTTTTTTCATTTCCAACTGCCATCTTTTCCTTGTTGCTTGAGCGTCTATTCCTGTTGCATAAAAACATAATAGTTCTGGGGTTTCCAACATAAAAAGGACATGGAGGGCCACGAAAATCATCAGAGTCCCTTTCCTATGAAGACAGGCTGCGAGAGTTGGGGTTGTTCAGCCTGGAGAAGAGAAGGCTTCAGGGACACCTTCTAGCAGCCTTCCAGAACCTGAAGGGGATCAACAGAAAAGCTGGGGAGGGACTTTTTAGAAGTGTGTGTAGTGTTAGGATGAGGGGGAATGGTTTCAAACTCAAAGAAGGCAGATTTAGATTAGAGATTAGGAAGAAATTGTTTACTGTGGTGAGACAGCGGAACAGGCTGTTCAGAGAATTGGTGGCTGCCCCCTCCCTGGAAGTGTTCAGACTGAATGGAGGTTTGAGCAATCTAGTCTAATGGGAGGTGCCCCTGCCCATGGCAGGGGGGGGGTGGAACTACTTGATCTCTAAGGTCTCTTCTAACCCAAACCATTGTATGATTGTATGATTCTGTATTCATTTGCAAAGTGGTTGTTGGATGCTAGCTTTGGAGCTCTGAACATGTTTATTGGCCTGTATGAATATGCTGCCAGCAGTGTAAAAACAAGTTCAAAACTCTTTGAAAGAACATTTGGAAACAGCTGTCTGCAAGTACCATACTACAGAGATGTTTCCAGTAAGTTTTATGCCTCAAAATCAAACCCCCTTCAATATGTCCAAAACTGTTCTTCCCTTATTCCTTCACCTATTTTTTAATTATTATTAATTATAGTTATTGTCAATATAATTAGAATTATTTTCTATGCTTATTCTAAAAAAAAATGGATTTTATATGAATTTACTAATATTTTTTTGCTATAAAAAAAGAGTTTTTTGTCCAAGTAAGTAACTTTTATTCAGGAAAAAAGCAAACCTAAAATTGGACTGTTCTTCAGTATGATACAGAATATAACATCCCCTTGCAGACTGTCAGACCGTGAATAATCACCTATTTGGGGTATTTCCTTCTAAATTATTAGGATATGAGGGGGTGTGTTTCATTGATAATTAAATATGAAAATCCTTCTCCAAAGAAAGAACAATGCTACATTTTGGCTTGTTTGTTAGTTTGTTTATTTTATTTTCTGATGTGTCAGATATTTAATACCAGTGCTTCACAATTTCAGATAATATTCTGTGTTTCACAGAAAGAAAACTGAAACAGACACAGATCTTCCATGTGACACCCCACATTTATTTAAGACAGGGATATAGGTTAGCTGTCTTTTACCAGGACTCACTACTGATTCTTTGTGAGAGAGCAGGGTTTAGTTTTTAGTCATTGAACAGCTTGTACAATCATTTGCATGTAAAAACATGTCTAGAACTGTATCTTTTCAAAACAGTATTTTATGTCATACTGTTCAGAGAGCAAAAAAGTTGAAAAAAGCAAGCCCAACATTCTAGCCTGGCAAACCCTTGAAATATGGCTTCATAAAATTTCAAGCTTCTTTAACTGTTGCTCCACTGAGACATTCATAAAGTTAGAAGGATACATTCCAGAGTCTGTGATAGAGCTACACTGCCTTGACAGTTACTGGAGATCATCCAAACCAATCTGTAACCTAGGGTAATAAGATTCAAATCTTTGGAAAAATAAGTTAGTTCATTGAAACTTATCAATAAATCGTCTCACTGTAAGTGCATATGAGCTCTCTTTTCACATTTACCATACTAATGTCTGTTTTGTCACAGTCTGCTGTGAAAGTGGTGACTTGAAAAGATTCTTATTACAGAAGACAGAAAAGAAAATAGTGCCAGCTACATAAGTATTCAATATATTTTCTGTACCTTCAAAGAAGAAGTGGCATTAAATAAATTCCAAAAGGAGCTACAAGGTGTGTCTGTTGAGGCAGGGGGAATGTTTAAACAAGCAAAAGCATAAGCTGAGAAAGAAAGAATTCTCCTTCTGTGAATAGGAAACCATCATTGCACTATAAGAAGATGCAAAGCCTTGTTCCTACAGATCAAGGCTGTCCTAGGTTGAGCCAGGTTTAAGCTAATTTTCCTTTTACTGTTTTTTTTTTCCTTCAGTAAGCTTTCTTTTAACTAGCAATGAGTGTTCCAGCTAGTGGACTGATAACACTGGAATATTTATGTTTCTGCTGAGACTCCAAGGTCGCTTCTTAGCTCTGCTGCTACAGAGGCTACATGGGAAGGAGAATTGTATCTGTGACCCCCCCGTAGGGGAGCTGGACTAGACAGACAGCAGAACTGACCAAAGGTATTCCATTCCATAGATCTACGTAAGCTCCGAGGAAGGTCAGTGATCACAGAAGACAACTTCCTTCCTGCTTCTTCTTCCCTTCTCTTCCGTCCATGGCCAGTGTCCAGGGAGGACTCCAGCCATCCATCACCGTCGACCCCAGGCTCAGCCCTGACCCTCATAACTCTCCTCACAGCCCTGTCTGCTCTGCTGTTATCTCAGACAGCGGGCTGAGAGTTTTCAGGACTGCTCACAGCTAAGGAGAGAGTTGGGGGAGTTGCTGGGGGTGGGGGGAGGCAAGAGGCTTTTGCACATTCCTGAACATACTTGCATAGAATTGTACATATAATTAAAGCTGTCTAGTTTTGTTTTCAATCCAACTAAGTCTCTCTCCTAATTCTCTCTCTCCTTCCCTAACTGGATGGGAGGGGGAGGTGATTGAGAGCTTGTTGTTTCTGGTTTAATTGCTGATCCTGAGTCAACCTTTGACAAAGGCGTAAACACTGTACCATGCAAATCATCAGAGAATCACAGAATCAGTGAGTACAACAGTCAATCCAAAGCCACTATACCAACTACACCAGGTCCTGAAGTACCACGTCTACATGTTTTTTTAATACCTCCAAGGATGTTGACTTCACCACCTCCCTGGGCAGCCTGTTCTGGTGCTTGACCACTCTTCCAGTAAAGAACTTTTTCCTAATATCCAATCTAAACCTTCCCTGGTGCAACCTGAGGCCTTTTTCTCTCATTCTATAGCAATTACTTGGGAGAAGAGACCAACACCTGCCTTACTTCAACCTCCTTTTAGGTAGTTGCAGAGAGCTATAAGGTCTCCCCTCAGCCTCCTATTCTTCAGAATAAATAACCACAGTTCCCTCAGCCACTCCTCCTTGGACTTGTCCTCTATACCCTTCACCAGCTTTGTTGCCCTTCTCTCGATTAGCTCCAGCACCTCAATATCCTTCTAGTGAGGGGACCAAAATTGAACAAAGCATTTGAGGTGTGGCCTCACCAGTGCTGAGGACAGGGACATGGCCAATTCCCCTAGCCCTGCTGGCTACACTATTTCTGATGAAGGCCAGGATACTGTTGGCCTTTTGGCCACGTGGGCACACTGATGGCTCATGTTCAACCGGCTGTTGACCAATACCCCCAGGTCCTATTCTGCTGAGCATCTTTCCAGACACTCTTCCCCAAAACAAGCAAAGTCTTGTCTCTCAAAGCTCTTAAATAAAATATTGTTGCATAAATAGCAAGGAAAACTAATCTGTAATTTGCCTAGAAATTATTGTCACATTATTGGTGGGATACAGTAGAGCTCTCTTTATGGCACAGCATGATCCAAAAGCAAATTTTGCTTCCTCTGCATGGGTTGTGAAATTGTTTTCAAAGGAAAACTGAGACACAAGTGAAGAAATTTCTGTTAGCTGTCATAAAATCCCATTCTGCAAACTGTATATGTACTCAGAATAAAGATTCACAGTTTGGTCCCAAGGATAAGAGAAGATGAAATGAGTGGTGTGTAGAGCTATGCTGTTTTTGCTGCAAAGCACAGATGAGACTTAAAAGCCTGACACAGGCTCTTTAAGAAGGACAGGAAGGGAAGATGAGGAAGAGGAATTGTCCTTTATGTGAGACAGTAGATGGAGTGGATGAAACTGAGTGAATGGAGCTCTGCCTGGAGATGGACTGGGAGCCAAATGAGAGTTTATGAATTAGGTTTAAAGAGCAAAGCAAAGGTGACATTATAGTATGTGTCTGATATAGACCACCTGACCAGAAAGAATAAGAGGATCAGGACCTCTATAGACAGATGGGAGTAGCCTTACTCTTGATGGCATTGGTCTTCATTAGGGACTTCGAAGACTCCATTAGCTGCTGGAGTGACAATGCCTCAGGACATAAACAATCCAAGAGGTTCCTGGAGTACATTGACAATAACTTTGTCCTCCGAGTGATAGAGAAGTCAATGAGAAGAGGTGCTCCAATAAACCTTGTCCTCACCAGTAAGGGGAAGTTCATTGAGCCTATGAAGATTAAAGGCACCCTTGGCTGCAGTGACCATGAGATGGTGGAGATCCTCCATGAGGAGGATCCTGAGGGCAGAGAGGAGAGTGAAGAGCAAGCTCACAACCCTGAACTTCAGGAGAGCAGACTTTCATCTCTTCAAAGATCTGCTTGAACAAGTCCCATAGAATAAGTCCCTGGAGGGAAGAGGGTCCCAAGAAATGTGATTGATATTCAAGGATCACCTCCTTCAGGCAAAAGAGAGTTCTGCTCCAATGAAAATGAAGCCATGCAAAAATGAGGGAGGCCTGTGTGGAAGAATAAAGAGATCCTAGCCAAACTTGAATATAGTAAGGAAACACAGAAAGTAGAACCAAGGATAGGTAATCTGAGAGGAATACAGAAACATTGTCTGTGCATCCAGAGGTTAAGTTAGGAAAGATAAAGGCAAAATGGTATTTATTGTGGCCAGGGACAACAAAGACACCAAGAAGGGCTTCTGAAAGTACCTAGGTGACAAAAGAAAGACTGTAGGAAGTTTGGTCCCATTGCTCAACAAGGTGGGAAACTGGTTACACAGGACATGGAAAGGGCTGAGGTACTGAATGACCACCTTTGCTTCAATCTTTATTAGCAAGACAAGCCTTCAAGAATCCCAGATCCCAGAAAAAATGGGGAAAGACTGGAGCAAGGAAGATGTACCCTTGATGGAAGAGGATCAGTTCAGGGAATACTTCAGCCATCTGAATAGCCATTAATCCAAGGGACCTGATGAGATACACCCAGGAATTCTGAGAGAACTGGCATATGTCATTACAAGACCACTGTCCATAATCTTTGATCAGTCAGGGCAACTAGGAGAAGGGTCCAAAGACTAAAGGAGAGGAAATGTCACCTCCATCTTCAAGAAGAGCAAGAAGCACGATCCAGGGAACTACAGACTTGTCAGCCTCACCTTGAACCCTAAGAATGTGATGTAGCAGCTAATCCTGAAAGTATTTCCAGGCACATTAAGAAAAATAACATTATCAGGAGGAGACAGCATGGCTTCACCAAGGGGAAGTGATGCTTGACCAACTTGATAACCTTCTGTTATGAAATGAGTGGCTTGGTAGATTAGGAAAGACTAGTGAACATTGTCTGTCTGGACTTCAGTAAGGTCTTTGAAACTGTCTCCCATAAAATCCTCATACAGAAGCTCTTGATGCACGAGCTGGATGAGCAGTGTTTGAGATGCATTGAAAACTGGCTGAATGACCAGGCCTAGAGGAAGGTGATCAGTGGCACAAGGTCTAGTTGGAGGGCAACACCTAGCAATGCACCCAAGGGTGTACCCAAGTCTTTCACCTGGGCAGAGCCAACCCCGGGCACTAATAGAATGTGGGGGCTGTCCAACTTGAAAGCAGCTTTTCAGAAAAAGACCTGGAGGACCTGATTGATACAAAGTTGAGGACCTGCTAGCCATCTGCCCTTGCTATAAAAAAGGCTAATGGTATCCTGGGCTGCATTAGACAGACTACTACCAGCTGGTCAAGGGAGGTATTCCTTCCCCTTTATTCAGACCTGGTGAGCCCAAACCTGGAATAGCATGTCCAGTTCTGGGCTCCTCAGTACAAGAGAGACATGGATGTAATGGAGACAGTCCACCAAAGGGCCACTAAGATGACTAGGGGGATGAAGCATCTCTCCTATAACAAGGAAACATAACTCCCATTTTCAGAAAAGGAAAAAATGAAGACCTAGGGAACTACAGGCCATTCAATCTCACTTCTGTGCCATGCTCAGCAAGATCATGGAGCAGATCCTCCTGAAGGCTTTGCTAAGCAACATGGAAAACAAAAGGGGTGATTGGTGACATCCAACATGGCTTCACCAAGGGCAAATCCTGCCTGACTAATTTTGTGGTCTTCTACAATGGGGTCATGGCATCGGTAGACAAAGGAAGAGCAACCAGCAACATCTACCTGGACCTGTGCAAAGCTTTTGACACTGTCCCACATGACACTGTCCCACTGTCCCGGTATCAAAACTGGAACGATATGGATTTGATGGATGGACCACTCATTGGGAATGGATGGTCACACTCAAAGAGTGACGATCAATGGCTCAATGTCCAGATGCAGACCTTTGACAAGTGGTGTTCCCCATGGGTTGATACTCAAACCTATGCTGTTTAACATTTTTGTTGGCAGCATGGACAGTGGCATTGAGTGCACCCTCAGCAAGTTTCCTGACTATACCAAACTGTGTGGTGAGGTCGACACACTGGAGGGAAAGATGCCATCCAGAGGGACCTGGACAGGCTTGAGAAGTGGGTTTGTGCAAACTGCATAAAGGTCAACAAGGCCAAGTGTAAGGTTCTGCACCTGGATCAGGACAATCCCAAGCAAAAATACAGGCTGTTTGGAGAATGGATCGAAAACAGTCCAGAGGAGAAGGACTTAGGGGTGATGGTGGATGAGAAGCTCTAAGGCAAGAATGCATAACAATTAAATACAGCTGCTCATATTTCCAAATACCCTGAATTGTATATTCAAAAATATATACTAATTTTTATAGGACATGAAAATCCTGCCAGACTTTTTTTATATTTTCTGTTAATATTTCTGTTTCAAAGTACAAAATAACACTCTTTGCAACATATTTATATTATGGAAAGAGTTTCCTGATATTAAAATATCAAGAAACATTTAGAAATAAGTATTTCAAAATAATTGCAATATAATAATTGAGTTCAAACACAAGATAGATTTTTTGCCTGCCATTCCACCCCCACAGTAGAATTTGTTTCACTCATTCTACGTTTTGTTTTGTTATTTTATTATCCCTCAAACTTAAATATTGACTTTAGAATATGCAAAATGCAAATAAATGTTACGAAACACAATATTTCTCTAAATATCTTTATATTTGTCACAGTATCAGTTTCGACAGCATAAATATTGAACAGAAATTATTTCTCAGCTTCAGTAATACCATGAAAAACTTTGTTATCATCTCTTAGATATGTTACCAAACGGGAGACTTCATGTCCTACACAAAATAAAGCCTGTAAACTAACCCTAAACACATACAAAGCCTTTACATTAGAGTACATACTTTCACTTTTGCAGAATTATATTTTAAATAGTTTTTATTCGCTTAAGTTCAATCCTTCCCAAATCTACTATAATTGTCAAGTAAGATGAGATGATCCACAATAATGAGTAATCATAAATAACTAGCTAAGAAGCATGCCTGACTTCACTTTCCTTACACTGTTATCGATGTCACTATCAGCTTTCTGCACATGGAGACTGTTACTGAAGCTGTCATAGAATTAAATGTAATCTATCCAGCAACATCTGGCTCCTCAGAAGAAAATATGAATAATTTCACCAGTTTTCCCCATCTCTGCCTGCTGTATTCTAATTATGATGTAATGGAGGACATCAGCATGCTGTGGATTGGTGATTAACCCAGGGCAGCTGAGAAATAGGCCTAGTGAGATGAGCAAGGCACACAGATCAGCTCAATCAATTATCTTTTTTCTCAAGGCTCTTAGTGACCTTGTGATGGGAAACAGTAAGTTACACTTGAACCCATTTAGGAGGTTAGATATTTCACAATATATTACAGGAGCTAAATGCCTGCTTTTCAGTTCAGTTATACGAAAAAACAAGGGAGTGCTACATATATTTATAACATACAAAGCAGGTATATTATATACACACATATTTTGCAAGCTTTTATTTTTCTGATACAGGTCTAATTCTTTAGCTTGTTCACTTTCTATTTTCATCAATTAGCATATGCAGCCTTTCCTCCCTTGTTTGGTGCCTGTTCTGATCAGACATTTGTCTGCAGGTATTGAAGTAATTTGGAAAAGAATATGTCAGTATGGTGACTAGGAAAATAAAAACAAGCAAAGAACTGTTAAATATTATTTTCAGTCTTCACACATAAGAGTGGCCATGTCAACAAATTCTCAGTGTTAAAGTATGCTCACTTGTACCACCTCATATTCTGGAGACTGTGGAACTCATTTAATTCATAGTATCGTAGTATCATCATTCTGGTTGGAAAAGACCTTCAAGATTATCAAGTCCAACCACTACCTTAGCTCTGCCATGTCCACCACCAAACCCCGTCCCCTGGCACCACATCTGTCTTTTTAGATGTATCCAGGGATGGTGGCTCAAACACCTCCTTGTACAACCTGGGTCCCCAAGTCCAACTCCCACCTCAGAATAAGACAATCCCAAGGTTCATACCATGTCCCTGAGGGCATTGTCTAAATGTTTCTTGAATATTGTCAGGCTTGGTGCCATTACTGCTTCCCTGGAGAGCCTATTCCAGTGCTCCACCACCCTCTGGGTGAAGAATCCCTTCCTAATGTCCAACCTAAACCTGCCCCTGCTCATCTTCCTACCATTTCCTTGGGTCCTATCGTTGGTCACATGAGAGAAGAGGTGAGCACCTGCTCCTCGCCTTCCCTAGTGAGGAAGCAGTAAGCTGCAATGAGGTCTCCCCTCAGCCTCCTCTTCTCCAGGCTAAACAGACCAAGTCCTTTCAGCCGCTCCTCATACAGCATCCCCTCCAAACCCTTCACCAAACTTGTGGCCCTCCTCTGGACACTCTCCAGCAGCTTCATATCCTTTTTGTACTGTGGTGCCCAGAACTCCACACAGTACTCAAGATGGGGCCGCATCAGTGCAGAAGGAAGTGGGACAATCACCTCCCTTGACCGGCTGGCTATGCCATGCTTGATGCACCCCAGGACTCAGTTGGCCCTCCTGGCTCCCAGGGCACGCTGCTGGCTCATGTTCAACCTGCTGTCAACCAGAACCCCCAGAATTCAGATTGCAGATGCAGCCATTTCCTCGCCTGAAATGTTCATTCAAGCAGTTATCACTATAGAGCAATTGGACTAACAATCCTGGATTTGTCTGGTAGCGTTCTATGGTATCTACACTAAATTAAGCAATTCAGTGCAGTCACACGCTCATCCACATTGTTCTGTTTGGCAAACTCTGCAGACACTTTATGCTATCAAAGTTGTTATAACAGAGAGGGGAATCTATGTCCTAAAATAATTTCCTATACTGTCAAGGTGGCGTAAAATGAACTTCACAGAACTCTATAAGAGTTATAACTGAAGACCTTCATTATTAAAAATGGCTGCAGTATATACACTTCTGACTCCAGATGGTCCGCCCCAGTACAAACCCCATTGGTTACATACACTCCCAGCTCATATATGATTGGCTACATGTTTTGTCACTTACTGTTCATGTCATGATGACTCAGAGCTTTTGCTTCCCGGCCAGTGCCTCTCAATTCTTGCTACACCATTCTATTTTCTTACTACTTCATGAGGTGGTAACCGTGGGACACCAGTTTTTCTAGTGGTCCCGTGGGACATCAGCCTGTGGGGCACCAGCTTGTGGGACACCAGCTTGTTTACTGATCCCACAGTTTGCCTCAGGGCACCTGATGATTAGGTCAGCAGCACCTGCCATATTGCTGTCTTCTTCTAATTCAGGCATGCTGATTTTCTATAAACCCCCACAATTCCCCCTTTTTTGTTTTAACAATAGCCACTCAAGATGAAGGTGGGCATGATCCAGGCTTTGGTGTATTAATTCATGCCAACTGCAGGCCTTGTGGACTGTCCTCCCCCCCAGATGGTCCTCTGATACTAGAGGAGACCACCCCTCACATCAAGGTCTGGGTATGGCATATGTCTCCACCACTCAACACCTACTGGGTTGCAGCCAGCAGCAGAGCTCGAGGTTCTTCTTGATGGCAAACATAGAGGCCAACCCAGTCTTGCCCTTGGTTATGGTAGGAGATGCTTGGCCAGCCCTAGTCCTTCCACCTTCTTCATCCAGTAACAAGTTGCTACTATGGTAAAGCGCACACAGATTGCATCAGTACAATAGGTTATTCAATATAACAAAAGACAAAACAAAAGGTGCAATAAACTCTTGCTATTACAAACTACGGTGTTGGAGAGAAACTCGATCCATATACCTTTTACAAGGAGGACGAGGTTCTGACACATGGGGCCAACATGTGTCGCAAGTCGTCCTGCCCAGGATGCACATTTACAGTGGGACGAGGTTATGACACATGGGGCCTACATGTGCCACAAGCCGTCTTGCTCTGTTTATTGTTTTCCATTCAACTTTATTATTTCTATTTCATAGCCATATACTCGTGACCGTGTTCCTCCAAAAAGGACCCTACACTATACCACCCATTTTAAAGACAAAGAAAGAACCATTGATTGCAATAAAGACAAAGAGTAAACAAGGAGAATGAATCAAAGCAATTAAAATTACTCATTTTAAAGGAAGGTGAATTATTTTCCCAAGGGAAGTTAAAAAATAATAAAGAGATATTTTCATTATAGGTGAGCAGTGTTAACACAGCATCAAGGCGTTTTCTGCTTCTCACCACCCCATCAATGGGTAGGCTGGGGCTGCACAAGAGATTGGGAGGGGACACAGCTGGGACAGCTGACCCCGAATGAACAAAGAGATACCCCATACCATATGGCATCATGTTCAGCATATAAAGCTAGGGGAAGAAGCAGGAGATGGGAGTGTTTGGAATGATGGTGTTTGTCTTCCCAAGTAATTGTTATGCATGATGGAGGCCAGCTTTCCTGGAGATGACTGAACACCTGCCTGACAATAGGAAGTAGTGAATTACTTTTGTTTTGCTTGCCTGCATAACTTTTGCTTTAGTTATTAAACTGTCTTTATTTAAACCCATGAATTTTCTCACTTTTACTTTTCCAATTCTCTCCCTCATTCCCCTGTGGGGGAAGTGGGCAAGTGGCTTTGAGGGGCTCAGGCATTGTGAGCAAGTACCTGTGTGGTGCTTAGTTGGTGACTGGGATTAAACCATGACAATACCTTATTGTTCTTATTGTCAAGTCAACATTTGTTGAACAAAAATGGCCTAATAACTGCCTCAAGGAATGAATGGAAATGAATATGTGAAACTATTTGCTAGAAAACTTGCTTCTGGAACATTCAACATAGTATACTGTAAGTTTTGTGTGGGAAAATAACATCCGTTTAGTGAGTTGACTGTAGAGGTAATTTCAAAATAAAATTAAAAAGTAATCATTAAGCAAAAATATAACTTGACTATACCCAGAAATCACATGTGAAAAAAACAAATCTGTGTTTTAATTTAAGAATAATGAGAATGCCCCCCAAATTACATTATACATATACCTTTGATTCAAATATGTGAAAAGGGGTTGAATTTTTGAAGGCTTCCATTTTCTGTTCTAATAATTTAAGTAATATAATAGTGGTGGATAAATCAGCCAAACAATGATGTTTCAATTAAAGTGAAAAGCATGGCAAGAATTTTTCCATGAAGAGAGTCTGGGAAAAGAACAAAAAATTCTGTTTTTCACAGTTCTCACTAGCCATGCAACTAAAAAACAGTCTTACAGAAGTTAATATGAGATTTTAGTTGGGAAAGACACAGCTTGAGTTTGTGGAAAAGCTCTTATATTTATATCAGATCCACAATATGGTTTTGTGTTTTGTGATCACAAGTTCTTTCTGCCTTTCATTTTTTAGTGAGAAGCCCTGCTGTTTACTTCCCACATATAGCAAGTGTTATGTCCCCCTAGGCTATAATATTCAACATCCTGACACACACTTGTTTCAGTTCCCTTGATGGTGCTTTAGACTGAAATGGGTTTATTTGGATTCCTCCAATCTTTGGTAACATAATGTCCTTGAGCTTTTTCCACATGTGGTATAATTAACATCTAAATTTTTTAAAGAACAAGTAGGAGGCCAGAAGCGACTGTTTTTTTATAAAAAAATAATAAAGCATTGTTTAAGATTTAATGAAACAGTATAATCAGTTTCAACACATTCCTTATTAAATGAACTTCGCTATTTATTCTGCTGAAGAGACGACTATTTTAATAAAGCAGTGATCTTTTCAGAAACAGCACAAATCCTTCGAAAAATGGAAAGAGTGTATTTGTTTTGTACATATTTTATGTAGTGTATCACTTCATTCAATACAATAAGAGTGAGTTGAATCCACCAAGACCAAAAGCTCTGGGGAAAAAAAAAAAAAAAAAGCTTTGAGTTGAAAGACACAGAAATATATTTAATGGAAAGTTGTGATTTTATTATCTTAAGAAAAGGATGATGCATCCTTCCCCTTTCCTGCTTCACAATATAATAAGGGGAAAAAGAGAAACAGGATATATCCAATAAGTAGTAATGTGAGAATGATGTTATTTAGCCAGTCTAGGTCCTACTTTCTACCCCTAGTCTTCATTGGCCCTGAGTGGTAAGACAAATTGCCTGGGGTCAGATGCATAGTCCATGTTTGCAGGATACTGCAGCTGGAGTGCATTCCTGGAGTGCATTGATGACAACTTCCTCTTCCAAATGGAAGAGGAAACAATAACAAAAGGTGCTATGCTGGACCTTGTTCTCACCAACAGAGACATGCTGGTTGATGATGTAAAACTTAATGGGAGACTAGGTTGTAGAGACCATTATATGGTCGAATTCAGAATCCTTAGCACAGCGAGCAAGGAGCAAAGCAAACTCACTACCCTTGACTTCAGTGGTCCCTTCAAGGATCTGCTTAGCAGGGTACTGTGGAGGGAAGGGAAGCCCAGGAAAGCTGGCCCATATTCAAGGATAACTTCCTCCATGCCCAGGAGCCATGTGTCCCAAAGAAGAGGAAGGGGCAGGAGAGTCATGAGGCCTGTATGGATGAACGAGGAGCTTCTGGACACAGTTAAATGTAAAAACAAGGTATACAGAGAATGGAAGCAGGGCCAAATATCCTGGGGGGAGTACAGACAAGCTGTCAGAGAAACAAGGGATTGGGTAAGGAAGGCCAAAGTACAGACAAAGTTAGACCTGGCTAGGGGTGTTAAGAATAAGAAGAACAGTTTCTACAGGTATGTCAGTGATAAGAGGAGAATGACAGAAAATGTGGGCCCGCTTCAGAAAGAAACTGGAGACTTGGCCATACAGGCTATAGAGAAGGCTGAGGTACTCAATCACTACTTTGCCTCAGTTTTCACCAGCAAAGGCTCTGCCTGACTAATTTGGTGGCCTTCTACAATGGGGTCAAGGCATCAGTGGACAAAGGAAGAGCAACTGACATCATCTAGATGGACGCATGCAAAGCTTTTGACACTGTCCTGCATGACATTCTGGTATCAAAACTGGAATGGTATGGATTGGGAAAGGAACTGGCTGGATGGTAACACTCAAAATGGTAATCAATGCCTAGATGTCCAGATGCAGACCTTTGACAAGTGGTGTTCCCCAAGGGTCAGTACTGGGATCAGTGCTATGGACAGTGGCATTGAGTGCACCCTCAGCAAGTTTGCTGATGACACTAAAATGTGTGCTGAGGTCAACACGCTGAAGGGAAGGGATGCCATTCAGAGGGATCTTGACAGGCTTGATAAGTGGGCTTGTGCAAACTGCATGAAGTTCAACATGGCCAAGACCAAGATTCTGCATCTGGACTGAGGCAATCCCAAGCAAAAAATAAAGACTGGGTGGAGAATGGATTGAAAACAGTTCAGAGAAGGACTTAGGGGTGATAGTGGATGAGAAACTCAACATGAGCCAGCAACGTGTGCTTGCAGCCCAGAAAGCTGGCTGTGTCCTGGGCTGCACCAAAATAAGCGTGGGCAGCAGATCAAGGGATGTGATCCTCCCCCTTTATTCAGCTGTCGTGAGACCCAAGCTGCAGTACTGTGTCCAATTCTGGAGCCCCCAACATAAGAAGGTCATATTGCTCCTGGAGGAAGTCCAGAGGAGGGCCACAAAGACGATCAGAGGGTTGCAGCACCTCTCCTACGAGGACAGGCTGAGAGAGTTCGGGCTGTTCAGCCTGGAGAAGAGAAGGCTCTGGGGAAACCTTCTAGCAGTCTTCCAGTGCCTGAAGGCGGCCTACAGAAAAGCTGGGGAGGGACTTTTTTCAAAGGCTTGTAGTGAGAGGACAAGGGGTAGTGGATCAAACTGAAAGAGGGGAGATTTCAGTTAGACATTAGGAGGAAATTCTTTAGTGTGAGGGTGGTGAGACATGGCTGCCCCTTCCCTGGAAGTGTTCAAGTCAGGTTGGATGGGGCTCTGAGCAGCCTTATCTAGTGGGAGGTATCCCTGTCCATGCAGAAGGGTTTGAAACTAGAAGATCTTTAAGGTCCCTTCCAACTCAAACCATTCTATGATTCTATGATTCTATGAGCCAGCACTCATTACGGTCAGGCAAAACTATTTTGCCAACTGAAGTTGGTCCTTTGGCTTAGTGTTGGGCATCCTTTGTAACTTACACATACTCTTACTGCACTGTTCTCCTATTCACAGTATCTATTTCAACAGTCTCTCATAAATTCAGTGACAGAGTATCTTTGCAGGAGCTTTACCATCTTCAGGAAGAAGTTACAGAAAATATGTATATTATCTATGAATTTACAACTCCTGATAGTTTTCAAAGATCTGAATGTTGGGATGTTGCTGAGTTAGGTTTGATGTAAACAGTGGTAGATATTTTCTCAATAAGCTTAAAGAGATGACCACTTTTGTGTTATCACAGATTTATCGAAGACCACATTTGCAAATTGAAATAATATATTTGCTTCCAAATACATGAATATGGAGTTGCAAAAAATTTCCACTGCTTCTACAACAGAAACCATAACAGATGGTACCTACTTATTTGAAGTTCATGTATTGCATGTACTCTCTGCAGGAGAAAGTAAGGTTACTTTCACTAGTGTGCTCTGATGTAACACTAGTAGTAGTATTATCTCATGGCAATGGTTCAGAGAAAGAGTATGCTTAGTTAGACAAAACGGGGGAGGGCAGGATGGTGGAAACTGAAAAAGAACAAGAAAGGAATCTTAGCATGTGTGGAAACCGATATATTTCTAGGAAGAGCAGAAACACAGACATCAGTGTAATTATAAGAGATACATTTGTTTGTAAACCCTTACATCCATTCTGTTCTTATGTTAAATTTGCTGTTATCTTACTTTGTGTTTTAAATAAAACATAGCCGTAGACTTCTTTGTTTGGTGGTTTATTTTGTGTGTATGTGTCACAGTTTAACTGAGGATTGGCAATTAAACCAATGACAGTAATGTTCTCTATTCCCCTCCCCACCCAGACAGGGAAAGGAGAGAGAGACTAAGGAGAGAGGCTTCCGGATTGAAAACTAAACTAGAAAGCTTTAATGAAATTGCAGTGATAAAGGAAAATAAGTACAAAGATATACAAATATGTGCAGGAATGCACAAAACCCCTATCGCCTCCCCCTACACCTAGCAATTTTCAGTACATTCCCCTTAGCCAGCACGGTCCTGAAACAGTCCTGGACCACTTCTGGAGATAGCGGCAGAGCAGACAGGAGCTGAGGGAAGAGATATGAGGGGTCAGGAATGCACAGACCAAGGGACCAAAGGAGGTGGATAGACAGAGTCCTCCCTAGATGCCAGCCATGGACCAAAAATAAAGGAAGAAGAATGGGCTTGACTTCTGTGATCCCTGAATTTATACCAAGAGCGATGTGTATGGGATGGAATAATCTGTTTGGTCAATTTTGCCATCTGTCTAGTCCACTCCTCCCTATGGGAGGGTTGCAAATACGACTCTTCTGCTCTATTAGTGTCTGAAGCAGTAGATTCAACAAGCGGAGCAAAGTGTCCTTGGTCTCTCAGCAGTAACTATAAGCATTCAGGTGTTATCAGTCCACTAGCTGGAAAATTTGCTGCTAGTTTCAGCAACTGTGCTGCTTACAAGAGAGTTCACTGAAGAAAAAAAAATCAGTAAAAAGAAAATGGGCTTCATCCTGGCTCAAACCAGGACAGTATGTGAGGTGAACTGCCTAAGGAAAAGGTATCGAAAGTCTACCTAACAATGTGGTAAACTCAGAGTCAATCTAATAATAAAACTTCTATCATTTAGTCCTTCACAATTTATTTATTCACATGATACTTATTGTGGGGAATGGACTTATGAACTTCAGAAATTTTTAAGTCAATTGTAACCTTGCAAAACAATGCTCATCAAATATGCAAAAAAACCCCAAAACATATAAGGAAAAGATGGTTTGTCATACCATTTCCAACAGTAGGGAGTCAGGTGTTGGTAAAACTTAGCCATTGATGTCCAGCTGTAATAATTTTTATAACAGATGAGTTGGAATAGTCTTCATTCAGCTCTCACTGGCAAAACACTCCTGTATATCTGATCTACTTCAGCACAGGGATCTACTGCAGTATTTACAAACCTAGACCTTTTCTCTGGTGAGTTCCACAACTCAGTGAGTCCTCTAAAATGCAGCTGCAAGTAACTGGTGTCATTAGGCTGCTGTGTGCATAGATGTGCACTTGAGCATTATCATTCTAGGTTACAATCCCAGAGCACTCTTGTAGCTAGGCATCACTTGTTCACAATTATTTCTTTCTGTTCTGCTAATGTTTATTGAAAATACTGCACCTCAGTGTCAGTGCCTGTGCCTTACTGTATTTGGTTTGCATGTCAAGGTTTTGGTAACAGGAAGGCTACAGGAGTGGCTTCTGTGAGAAGTTTGCAAGAAGCTTCCCTATGTCAAATAAAGCCAATGCCAGCCAGCTCCAGGATGAACCCACCACTGGCCAAGGCCAAACTCATCAGTGGTGGTGGTAGCATCTCTATGATAATAGATTTAAGGGGAAAAAGTTGATGCACAACAGCAACTGCAGCCAGAGAGTGAAGTGAGAGTATGCAAGAGAAAAACTGCAGACACCAAACTCTGTGAAGAACAAGCAGGAGTAGGTGCTCCAAGAGCCAGAGCAGGGATTCCTCTGCAGCCTGTGGTGAATACCATGGTGAGGCAGGCTGTCCCCCAGCAGCCCATGGGGGTTAACAGTGGAGTAGATATCCACCTGCAGCCCATGGAGACCCCATGCCAGATCAGGTGGATGCCCAAAGGAGGCTGTGACCCTGTGGAAAAAGCATGCTGGAGCAGAATCTTGGCAGGGTCTGTGGACACATGGAGAGAGGAGCCTATGCTGAAGCAGGTGTTCTGGCAGGACTTGTGGCCCCTGAAGAACCCATACTGGAGAAATCTGTGTGATGAACTGACCTCAACCCCCATTCCCTGTCCCCATGCACCACTGTGGGGAGGAGGTAGAGAAATCGGGAACAAAATAATTTCAGCCTGAGAAGAAGAGAGTGAGTGAAGGAAGGTGTTTTAGGATTTGGTTTTATTTCTCATTATCCTACTCTGATTTGATTGCTAATAAAATAAAATAAATAAATAAAATTAATTTTCCCCAAGTCAAGTCTCTTTTGCTCATGATAGTAATTGGTGAGTGAACCCTCCCTGTCCTCATCTTGACCCATGAGAGTTTTGTCATGTTTTCACTCCCCTCTCCAGTTGAGGAGGGGAGTGATAGAGCAGCTTGGGTGGGCACCAGGTGTCCAGCCACTGTCAACCCACAAAACTTGGTCTGCTGAAATAAAAGAATAAACAAGATTTTCACAGGGTATTAGGGCATAATAGGAATCTTTCAAAGAGGAGTGTTAACTCCAGTGTTAGTTCCACTATTTTAGGGTTTTATTAACTTATTTTTTTCTGTTTTCCAGAGAAATCAAAATTTCTTCTTAAAATAAAAAAAAGGGGGATTTTCCCCTTATTTCTGGCTTTTCTGCACACTTGCTCCTCATTTTCCCTATGTTCTCTGCCTCTGGCAGTCATGTATCACTTCTTCGCTACCTCTTTAAAGATTGCTGTCTACTTCTCATGGTCTACATCTTTAATACAGATTTGTGGGGTTTTAATGAAACTGCTGTCTTCAAGGGTATGAATATTCATATACAGCTATGCAATCTCAAGGAAATAAATGCTGTTTAGTGAAAATCAAAGTTCAACTTTACTGTAACCTCATCTGTATGTTGGAGGTATCTCTGAATAACTTAACCTGGCACCCCTGAATTTATTGGGGAATTCTGTTATCATATAAAAGCTCCAGCTGAGATCACTGTGTGATGCTGTCATAGAATCTGTGGTCTGTTTCTGACTTATGTAACCTATTTTCTTACTAAGAAAGGACATTGCTAAACAGTGAAAAAGTAGGACTGAAAAAAGGATAAGCTGGGCTAGAGTTTGGTCAACCAGTTATGTCATTCCTATAGCTGCCACAGATGAAATGGCAACAACACTGTTAAAAACATTCAGAACTAATAGTTGCAATATCTACTTGCCTTACTTCATTACTGAGTTGTTGAGTATTGAAAAACCACCACAGAACTGAAACAGGACCAATATGTGTGGGAAGATGAATGGCACACAATAGCAATACCCATTTCAAGTTCTTATAATTAGCAAAATTTATTTAACAAATAGCAAGAAAGGCAGTTGTAAAAATTTATGAAACATCCCATGATACACAGTCTTGTCTGTTGTGTGTTGGGACACATTGAATTATAGCAGAATTCAGAAATTATGGGAAAAAATTACTATGCAAAGAAGGTATCTTAGTGTTTATTTTGAAAACTGGATATTTAGAAGAGTGTTATATGCATTATGAAGAACCATGTTGAAATAATAAAGATATGAGAAGTCAAATGTGAAATGTGAAAGTCATTATAATTGTAAGAAAATAATTTCATTTTGGAAATGTTAAGAAATGGGAAAAATCACAATTTGAAAGAAGTTTTTCTATTTGTTTTGTTTTTGTTTTTTTCCTTTCTTTCTTCCAAGATAATAACGTTGTAGAGGTAATATGTTTTGCTTCCCAAAAGTATGAAGACATTTGATTTCTTAAGCAAATTAAATTTTAAATCAAGGGAGATTTTCAGTAAAATAACTTCATAGTTTCATTATGTACAATTTGCACTAAGTGAATTTTTATTCTGAGAGGGTGTTGCTCCAATAATTGAGACAGATGGAGACAGTAATTCTAACATGCTTTCATAGAAAAAATTATGTTGTTTTCACTCTGGGATGTTTTGTATTGTTAAAAGTTTTATTCCATTTCCTTTTCTGAAACCTATGTTAATAATTCCATTATCTTCAACATGTCAGAACAATTTCAGGGCATTTTAGAATTAACTTTTTTTTTTGTATTTACAGGCCTCAAGATATTGTCTAAATCTAATTGTCTTAAATATGCAGTTTTCTACAAATTCACAGTTTCCAATGCAATAAATTGAAAAGCTTGAGCTGAAATTAGATATATTTTCAAATATTAACTGGAAAAAGTGTGCTATATTATAAGCAATAATTAAATTTACAGGGAACAGGAATGCTCAGTTTTCTGTAATTGTTCTTCTTCAGCCTGTTATGCAAGCTGTTTATATTTCTAAGTTTTTCAGCAAAAGCTTTTACAAATAGAACTAAAGGTAGAAAATTCATTGACATTTCTTAGCAAAAGCTAAGTTTTATTTGCTTCTAAATGAGGTGAAAGCAATTCTTACGAATTACATTTTGGATGAAATTTTGCTTATACCAAAACAAAAGCTAGTTCGACTCCTAAAAATAAATAGGTTAATATCAAGTAATTTACAGTTCCACATAATTTTAACCATAATGAAGTTTGGTTTACCATCTGAAACAAATACTAAGCTCAAAGAATTTTATAAAATATTTTTTGAAAATGGACTGAAAAATAGATTAGTACAGTTCTGAATTTTCGTTGGAATATGCTTGTACATAAAGAGTTTTAACGATCTGGAGAATATTTCTATTTATTTTTCAACTATATCACTACATCTAGGGCTACTCATATCATTTTTTAGATAGAAAGTTTACTTTCACTCAAATACCATATTCCAAAATAACGTTGGAAAGACTACAAATATATTTTAGTATCAAATGAAAAGCAAACTTCTCAATAATAGAATTCTTGGTTTACACTACAGTCCTTGCTAACCTGCAGTGTATTTTTTGTAATCATGCCAGGACACTAGTAACTCACAGTAACCCAAATCTTAACATAGATATGTATTAGCTACCAGAAATCAGCTGATAGCAGTCAGAAGTTTTGCTGTGCAAAATGACAGGTTTTGGCCAACAGGTGCTTGATTCTGTTAAATATAAAGAACTACAAAGAAAAACGTGGCAAAAAAGGGGAAGTAGAAGGCTTCAGAAGGATTAAATTATAGCCCCTAGAATGCATGTTTGCAGAAAGGTTTGCTTAAGCGTTTTGCTAGACCGATATTCTTAACCAAATCTTCAATTTGTGTTCTCTCCTTTTTATTATTCTTTGTGAAGCTATGTAAGTATGCTTTATGTTGGTTGAATGATACAAGGTTTTATGTATTCCAATCAAAAGTTAAAGCACGTCATGCTTCATAAACACAAAACTATTGCAGATGATAGAGGCAAGTTAACTGCTGTGGCATCTGCTAGACTTTTGTAATTAATTGCTAGATCAATCATCAGAAATAAGAGCTACTTTACTGTTTCTGGTTCTGGGTATCAGAGTGAGACATGACTTCCAGCTATACCAACTTCCACAGTTTCTACAAACTGGTTCTTGAATGCAAAGTTTATTTCTCAGTGATCATTGGGCTGACTGGAAAGCCAGGACCCTGGTGTGCATTCTGTAGTGCAAAGAGGTTTTAAAGTAGATGCTGAAACTTAGAACTCCCCTGAAAGTCTTTTTATTTTAATCTGTAAAGAAAAAAAATTATTATATATATTCTATCATTACTTGTATTGTTTCAATAGATTATGGGTATTCGCTTATTTTTCATTTAACACCATTCCAGTCTTCTAACTTAATCTACTTTATTTCCTTTAAAATTCTGTGTGATACAGCATTTAATGCACTTCAGTAAACCAAATGCTTGACTTTACTTTTCCAAAGTTCCTTGAATAAGAAATTTTTTAGACATATTTCCCAGTGTATGTAGCTGAAATTGATCAACTTTAACACACTATTCTGTGACACAAAAATAGAGGCAACACAAAAAGTTCAGTATTTGACAATCTTTCCTGGCAGTGCAATGTCACAGACAATCACCAAGTTCTGAAACTATTTCTGAGCATAAAAAATATAACATGTTTTCTGGAATATATATTAAAAAAAATCAACTAAAAAAAATTTAATGCAACATTGGCTTCCTTATCAAAAGTACTATGCTTTATTCCCATGGCAGCAATTCAACATCGTTGAAGGAAACGAGTTAAACAGAAGGTGTCAAGCAATGTCCTCAAGAACATTACTGCTCATTTACAGCCATGCTCAAATTACAACTACTCAGCATCTTTCTCATTCCAATGAGAGTCAACCCTAAACCAGACTTTTTTTTTTTTTGCAAGATTCTGTGATTCTGGCACTACATTGCTGAAATGTTTTAGGCACAAAACTTATTCCAGCCAACATGCTTGAAACTTGGTGTGTGCAGACACACAAAAATATAGAGGTTAACCTGTGTTGAGATGTTATATTTTCATACCTAAAGATCCTCCAACTGCATGAAAGGAAGTTGCAATGAAATATACCACCGATTAAGCCATGGAATCAAATTATAACAACTTAATATAATTTGACCTTTTTGTCATATGTATGAGAAGTAGCCAGCTGCTTACTCTTTCCAATAGGATTGACCACCTTCCTTCATGAGACACAGGGTAGTAGCTTGGTGTGATCTTGGAGAGCTCCAAAGGGCCTCCCTTTTTGGACCAATATTTATAGAGTCTCAAGATGATTGACTTTTGTCAGCATTTTTCCATTATGGCCACAATTTAAACTAGGTCATATTCTGGCAACTTTCAGAGTGGGCTTGTGGGCTGAGCAGGAGGGGTCTCAAGTACATTTCCCAGGCAACAAGTGTTCCCAGTGCAGTTAGGGAGTGCCTGATTGCCCCAAATCACTGTATTTACACTAGGACTAGAAGGTACCCTATTGTTTAAACTCACTGCTGCTGAAGGCAAGGTCAGAAAATGCCAGATTGTCTTAGCCTACTGCAGCTGCTATTGAAACAAGAACAATGTTGTAACTGCTGCACTTGTAACTAGAACAGTGACAACTTTGGCTGGTGTTCACATTGTAATGTGACAGTGAGAGAGGAGTCTGTGTCACCACACCCAATATTTCTTTTGCTATGATCAATGAAGCAGTAACTATTAATTTCAATAAGAGCATGATTAACCTAATATTTGTATTGCCAGAAGAGAAAATGTTTATTTATTAACAGGCCATTATATCAGCCAATATTTCTAAAGTCAACAATATTTTTGAAAAATTATTTATAATTGTCTTGTGCTATTCACAATCTTCTATGTTACAGTATGTGAGATTGTCATCATCTTCAAATACTGTTCAAAAATGAGAAAAAGAGAAATTAAAATATCAGATTTCATTAAAAAATGAAATTAAACATCTATCAAAAACTGGAACTGAAGAGTGCATAGAATATTGCATAAATTTTACTCTGTCCATAAATAATTAAATATTTAAAGTGTGAATACAGACATAGTCTGATTTTTGTGACTACACACAGTAGTCACAAACTAACTTACTAACACACTTACTAACTTTACATGTAAGCATTATGTTTTGTTGAATGCTTTGCCATGTGTATCATGTGTGGCACATTTCTTCATGTATTAATTATTTCAGGAGCTACCAAGACCTGTCATTAGAGGTCCCAGCAATTGCCATATTACAGGAATGCTTTTTTTTTCTCAGTAAAATAGATATTTCATATGCAAATAAGAAATATTCAAACCAATATGATCAAATACTTTTTTTTAATTCTTACATTGTTTTATATTTCCTGAAGAAATGTGTATTATAAATATATATTATAAATATAATATAAAGTATTCCTGCTTATACGCACTTGAAAAAAACAGATTTAAACAAAAAAAACAAAAACAAAACAACACATAGTTCAGCCTTTAAGTGTGGTGGAAGGTAAAATCAAAATTACACTGTAATTCTCTACAGAAAACCATAGGGATCATTACAGAGACAATAACTCCAGGATGTGCCTTGCTAAGTGGGAAGCTTAATTGACTGTGAGCAGGGTAGAACCTAGAGGGATATGAAGATGAAAACATATGAGGGACACTTTTTGAAAATAGTCTCTTCTAGTTCTCAGTCAAAGACAGAAGGAAATGATTTCTCCTTTGTGTTTTTGTCTAAAAAAAATGCTTGTCTCTAAGGCTGCTGTTTCTTTTAGCTTCTTTATATGCCCTTTTACCGATTATAGTGCAAATGCATGGGGTTTTTTTGAGATATATCCTCCCAGGAACTGCATTTTCCGTGTTGTGTCTTTGTCTGTCAAACCTAAAGAAGAAACAAACCTCTCAGCTACATCTACAGTTATAACACAGTAATATCTTTGTGTTGCTTTAAGTTATCTTCGCAAACAAAGCTCTCTAGGTGCTTCATTGTAAAGATGATGTTCAAGGATTTTAATTGTTCTTGGGTTTCAGCTCTGAAGTTTTCTCAGTTTTCCGTGTCCAGAAGCCCTTTTGAGGAAAATATTGTCATTCCTCAACTATAAACCACGCTTTGACTCATAAATTTCAAATGTTAGTGAGTATTTGGCTCAGTGTATGTGGAAACAGTTAGGATGATACAGCCAAGTCAATGAATGAGTTTGAGAAAACTTTCTAACATTTATTAAGAACTTCCACTAGGTTTAATTCAGAATAAAAGAAGGCTAAGGGCATGAACATTTTAGAAATTCTAGTTCTTTTCCTATTAAATATTAAATACTTATAGGATATCAATAGTCTTACAGCTATATCAAATGCAAAAGCTACTGTGAGAACTGTATCTTCATGTACTCTTACAAATCTTTCAGGAATTTAAGAGATTTCCCTGACTTAGGCTTCTTTAAGTCTCTGGATAAAAAAATCAAATAAAACAGGAAGATACATTTTATGAAAGATTGAGGAGGGTTATAAAATCTGATTTACTGTAAATAATTCATGATACCCCTTTGCAGCACTATGAAATCCTTTTTTCTCAGCTCCAGTTTTTAGTTATAAATACGCATGCCATGAATACAGAACAGGATTATTTTTACACATCGAGTTGGCTAACTGATTGCACATGTGTATCAGTGATATGTGTGTATTGAGAAACATTCTACTTTATTATGTTGAAATTAAGTAGCAACAAGGTTAGGATGAAACTGAAAATAATGTCATATTAAGTTCTGTGAAAGCCTGTAATTATCAATTGATTGCAGAGTTTCTTAGTTCTTAAAATTAACTGTATTTTACATGACATGTATTCGCAAGAGTTTTTACTTTGTAAAATCTTATTTTTTACTATCTAAAATACTGTAAACTTTGCATTTTAAAAATCAAAGGACTTTATAAATAAATTTAAAAGTTTAAAGTTTGTATTTGGTCTTCTAGACAT
The DNA here is from genome assembly GCA_020745705.1 of Hemiprocne comata. Lineage (NCBI taxonomy): Eukaryota > Metazoa > Chordata > Aves > Apodiformes > Apodidae > Hemiprocne > Hemiprocne comata. The sequence continues at coordinate 178,753,569 of CM036586.1, forward strand.
CATTCAGCTACTGCAAAGTCATAAAATTATTGTAAAATTTCAGAAATAATCTCCTGCTTTTAGAAGATACCTACCATATTTTTACACCTTATGCCACTTTTTACAAGTTAACAGTAACGGGCTCTTGTAATTTAAAAGTCTAATGTTCATAAGAATAATATAACAAAGTAGACAAAATAAATCTATTAGTTGGAATTTCACTGATAGAACTTTATAGCATAGTCTTTACACAAATAATGATAGTGTTTGCCTCATGCTTCTGGAAAGGAGAAGCATAAAGGAGAACCATGAGTAGAACCGAGAAAGTAGGAAATGTCACCTCAAGCAGATTTAAGTATTTGCAATTAAGGCTCAAGGAAACTACTGTGACAAATAGCAGTCTTCATAGAGTCATATAATCACAGAATTGTTCAGGTTGGAAAGGACCTTTAAGATCATCGAGTCCAACCTTATCCTAACCCTATCACCTTATTTCTGATGACCCACTGCTAAACCATGCCCCCAAGCACCACATCCAGATGACTTTTAAACACATTCAGGGATGGTGACTCAACCACCTCCCTGGGGAGCCTGTTCCAGTGCCTAACAACCCTTTCTGTAAAGAAGGTTTTTCTGATATCCAACCTAAATCTCCCTTGATGCAACTTGAGCCCATTTCCTCTTGTCCTGCCATCAGTCACCAGTGAGAAGAGACCAACCCCTCTCACTACAACCTCCTTTCAGGTATTTGTAAAGAGTGATAAGGTCTCCCCTCAGTCTCCTCTTCCCTAGACTAAACAGCCCCAACTCCCTCAGTCGTTCCTCATAGGGGATGTTTTCCAAACCCCTCACTAGCTTTGTTGCCTTTCTTTGGACCTGCTCCATCACCTCAATGTCCTTTTTGTATTGAGGTGCCCAAAACTGAACACAATTCTTGAGGTGGGGCCTCACCAGCGCCGAGTACACAGGCAGGATTACTTCCCTAGTCCTGCTAGTCACACAATTTCTGATACAAGCCAGAATCTTGGCCACCTGGGCACATTGCTGGCTCATATTCAGCTGACTGTCAATCAATACACCAAGGTCCTTTTCTGCCAGGCAGCTTTCCAGCCACTCTTCTCCAAGCCTGTAGCGTTGCCTGGGGTTGTTGTGACTGAAATGCAGGACCCAACATTTGGCCTTATTGAATTTCATACAGTTGGTCTCAGCCCATCGATCCAGTCTGTCCAGGTTCCTCTGTAAAGTCTTCCTACCATCCAGCAGATCGACACTCCCTCCCAACTTGGTGTCATCTGCAAATTTACTGATGGTGCATTTGACCCCCTCATCAAGATCATTAATAAAGACGTTAAACAGGAGTGGCCCCTAAAGATGTTAAACATCATGTACAAAAAGTTTAATTGAAAGATGGAGAGAACGGGTTCTTCTTCACATTTAGAGAGAGATTGAGCACAGGATCATAAAAGGCCATCCAGTGTATGAACATCTTGCCCCTGGTCTTCGTTGCTGGAAGAAGAGGGCTGGAATATGTTTTGCATGAAATTGTGAAGTACCAAGCTGAATTGTGAGAAAAGCAGAATTTGTCTAAGACAAGGAATTTATCCTGTTACTTGTGACTCATTTGTTCTTTTTTTTTTTTTTTTTCCAAAAGAAAATACCAAAATAAACCAAGAAAAGTTTATCTTTCTTTTCTTTATTTATTCATTACAATTAGATAAAATTAGGGAATTACAAATGCCAAGCATATGAATGACAACGTAAAAAACCTCAACAACTTCAACACATATTAGTATACTTAGAAATAGGAAATTCTGGCCGAACTGCTAAAAAAAATGACAGCTAACTGTACTGCATTCTGTGGTTTTAATGCCTGATGTTATTTACACCTTACAGGTTGTGGCAGAGCACTCATGCCCCTCCTACTCCCGCAGGTGCTGGGGGTTGTTATATTATCTGTTAAACTCTCTGGAGCTGGCAAAAGAGCCCCTAATGGGCCCACTTCTGTTAGGTCAGACTGGGCGTCTGAGACGATTTCTGGTCTTAACCCCTGCTGGCCTCTGGAACTGCCAGCAGACAGCGTGGCACCCAGTTTTTGTGGACAATTTGGGAATTGTTGGGGTGGGACTCTCTGACAATGAACAGGGTCCCCAGCCAAGGGGGTGTCTTGACCCAGGCAGAATAACAAAGGATTGACCACAGGTTAGATCTGACTTAGCCTATAAAAACAGAGTTCTCCACTAGGGATGCTGGTTGGGTTTTCCCTTGTGTAGTGGGTCTGCCAGGAAGCTTACCCCCTTAGGTTGGGACAACACCTAAGGAAACTTCTCGAGATTGAGTAACATCATCTTTGGTGAGTGATAATTCTCCTAGATAAACCTTTGAGTAAGCCTTGTCCCTGTTGGACAAGGGATTCTGAATACCTGAGGGGGAGGTTTTCCCTATTGTCTGAGTGAGTGTGCACATGTGGGATGATGCTTATTATTGTCTATGTTAAGACTAGTCAAAAAAGCTTAGGAATTCTTAAGTAGCTGTGGTGTAGTGTATTATTATTCCCCATCAACAGCCTAATCTGTGGTATTATTTTTCTATTAATCTGAGGGCTAAATAGTGTTTCTTGGAATAAATATTCATTCAATAATATCAAAAAAAGAAAATCCGTACTAAAATTTTGTTGCCAGCACTTGAATTAATCTGTGTGTGAATCCTATATTCCCCTTTCCTTAATCTTCTGGAATCTGAAGGATGTGAAGAGTGATTTGCATTCATAGAACATAGGTCCTCTTGGAAAATTTCTTAGTAATACAAAATATTGCTGTGCTCCAAGCAAACATTTGCAATATAGTATTTAAAATGCTTATTCAAACGATACCCAGGGTCTCTAAAGCTTCCAGCTGACCCAGCACTGGAAGAAGTATAAAAAACAGTGTTAGTACTGATGGAGTAATATTACCACTTGTACATTGTAGACCCTTAATGACATAAATAGCTGCTAGAAATTTAGATTTGTAAGAAAAAAAAGAGCTTCACACACAAAAATCTATCTATTCTTACCCAAGGATCTGTACTGGAAAACAATAAATAGTCTCATTTAAATTCAAATATATGTACATTTTTTCCATGTATATCCAACATGTTTTGCCTCAGTATTACTTGTGTTATTTGAAAGGAAACTTTACATCTCTCAGAGAATCATACTTCAAATCTGTAAGGAAAAAATCTCTCTAAAAAGGAATAAACTATGAAGTTGAAACAATTAGCAATTAAATTCACACTATCTTTCAAAACTCCATTCTTGAGATTATCAAAGAAGACATTGCTTTACTTAACTCTTGTAAATGAATATAACAATGGAGAAAACTGTTTACCCAGATTTCCAGAAGTATGGTGAAATGACTAGAAGTTATTTTATGTGACCTTCAGCTAGTCTATATCTTGTGATATTGCATCTTTATATTAAGCAACTGCCAAATGTGTCAAAGCACATATGTCTAACTCAATATTCACTGAACTAATATGCTAATTTTTCAGATGAGGGAATGAAAAATGTTGAAAGAAATTCACCTCTCTACTTCACAGAGGCTTGTAAGAAAATGTCTGAGTGAACCTCAGGAGGAGTATCGTAGCTATTGATTTTACTTTGTGTTCTGAGGGTTTTGGAAGGCCCCCAAAAAGATTAAAAAAATAATTTAGGACCTTGGGGACTGCCCTGATTGCCCCAGTTGGTACATGCTTGGTGTTTGTTTTTTTTATAGATAATATAATAGAAGCACAAAAAGCATGGAAAATCCTTTCAAGTAACATTGAAACAGATGATTACACAACAGTAACGCAGATACTTTTTTAGATAAGTTAGGGATTTCAGGAATCAGTAAACTTTTAACACTTTTAAAATGCGTTGTTTCTGTTCATTATTTTCTCAGGCTTTCATGTTTCCTATGATGATTGTAAAGGAAAGCAGTGCCAAAGTTATTAACACAGTATTAGATTCATTTTGCATTTCTAGAGATAAACAAAAGGAGATACACCTGTGTCGCGGACCGAGATAGGTAAGAGAAAGTGGAGAAGAGTTCTAATATTATAAATATGTCTTCAGGTGGATGAATATTCCACATGTCAGATTTAACTGTAGAACCTTCATCACTCCATCTGATGTCCAGAAATTTCTCTTCCCTTTTGGTCCTCTTCTCCCCATCATCAAAACCAGGAACGCTGACTCAATTTGCTTACTGCAGCTGTTGAATCTCAGACTAATCTAAGGTCATAAAAGCATAGAGAATGTGGTCAAATTTCAATACAAATACAACTATCTGCAGGTGAAATGTGGTATTCAGCTCAAGTCTTTGCTGCTTTAAAATTGCTAGAAATTCCCAACAAAGCATGAAAAATATTAAAAAGTTGCATTTGTATTTAATGATTACTAATTTAGGCAGATGTTCTGAATTATCCTCTAGGGGATCCTGTCACACCTTGGTATCTAAGTTGGGTGCCTGCTCCTTGGCTATATGTTTTTTTTGAAGTCTCAGATATGTCCCAACAGCAGGAAAGCAGCTGATATGAATGAAAAATTAGGACAATGATCTGCTAAATGTTTACAAAGTGCTTCCTTCACCTTAGACTTCCCTAGATTCAGCTGTGCTGGAAGCAGTATCTCTCACAGCAGCTGTATGCAATCTAGTAAAGATACTGTGATAAAATCTAGCATACACCTGCAGCACTGAAGTCTTCATAGGGTATAGACTTGGTGTTACCACCACTTGCCATTTGCACAAGAAGCAGGGAAATTTTTTATCTGAGTCAGAATAAGTTCACTCTTTCCCTGAGTGAATACCATAGCATCTACATAAATACAAACATGAATGCATAGGTACATGTACTGGCATGGGTGTTTTCTTTTTCCTGGCCATCACCGTAAACCCCTGCTCTCTGCAAGCCCTGCTGTAAACCCTCTGAGCCTGAGGCTTATTGGCCTGAGGCATGAGGGTCCAAGGACCAGTTAAGATGTAGTATAACATTTGCTCCAACTTCTGAGAAAATTGCAAAGCTCTGAGAGAAAGCTGTGGGAAAGAGCACAGAGGGTAAGAAAAGTAAAATTATGGCTAGGAGTACTAGCTCAAGGATTCAAGACAGAAGCACCCATGTTGAAAAATTTATAATCCTAAAGGAAAAACAAAATAAAAAGTGGATGCTAGTTGATATCTAGCTGTGTGTTTGCCAGGTTTCCAGTCCTGAGGCATCAGTGGCACCACTGATATCTCTATAGGGCATGATGGCAATTCAATAGCAGCGAGGAATTATTCCAGGGAGCTGTTGGGACTTCCCTCCTGACTGTTGCTTGCTTGGTCACAAAATACTCTTTGGGTACCTTATATCAGAGGAGGCAAGTACATGAATGCTTAGCCTAATAGCCTATTAAATCCCAGCTACCCTGTGCTTTGTAGCCAGCTAATAATTCTTATGTTGGTAAGCTCTGTATGTTCTGCTAGCAGAGTCTCTTTGCACCTGGTTATTTGTGCTCTGACAAACTAGAAGAGGGGAAGTAACATTTCAATGCAGTAAAAATGTAAGATTTATGGGACTGAAGAAGAACATGAAAAAGACTGTAGTTTCTGGTTGCATGTTTGTTTGGGTTTTTTTCACCTCTGTTTTAATAATCCTTTTTTAATATCAGAAGTAAGAAAAGAAACCAAACCTAAACAGAGAGAACATTGGAGTTAGGAGTAGTACTGAGTAATCTTTCCAGGGCAACAGTCTAAGTAAACACCTTCTACTCCATTCTTTCTGTATTTTTTAGAGGAGTTCCTTTCTGTCTGGAAATGTTTGTAAATTCTAAGCCGCAAACATTTGAAAGTCTAACACAGAGCCCTATACAATGCACAAGAAGGGTTCTAATGCAAGAACACACTAATCTAAGCTTTACATATCTGATCACAAGTTCATATTCTTAAAGTGCTACCCACTGAGGTGACATAAAATGGATACCTATTTCCAGACCTCGCAGAATTCACGCTTATGTAATATTTTTCCTTTCATAAGAAAAAAAAGTTGTGCGAAGCTGAAATGACAATTTTTTTCCCAGTCTTTTTTACTTATTTTCAAATATGATACATTTCTGGTGCAAAAATGTCACATATAGCACAGTGAATAAGTAACATAAAATTATGCAATTTCAGCTTCAAGTAGATAGCTGAATGCTTCATATTTTTCAAAAGTGTCATACAAAATAAATTTTAAATTGAATTCTCTTTCTGGAGGGAAAATATGTTTTTATTGTCAAATTCAATACTTGGAAATCATTACGTTTCATTGTTCTAAGTGTGAAGCTTCAGAAATTATGTACAACTAATTCTCAGTTTTTTAGTAAAATGAGTCAAGATTTCTGAAAAGTCTAGGATTACACTTCTATCATCAGAAAGCCAAGATAAAAATAGGAAATGCAAAGGTTTTGTAATGTCTTATCATCCCTGAAAAGTGGTGAAAATATACCGTAGTTGTTATAATAATAAGACAGCTATTAAAAGAATAATTAAAAACTTAGGTCTTTCAGTTAAAAATGGAAATTAAAAGAGAAATCTCCCATTTTGTACTACTGTCAAATCACAGTGATTTTTTTAATTACAACAAAATAATTTAATGTCTCCTTTCCAATTTTAACTCCTAAATTAAATTAATTGGTTTAAGTTAATACAGAGACTTTTAAAATAACAAAATTTCATCAGATTCTAATCCTTAAAGCTTCAGGGTATCCCCAATTAACAGGAGAACTGATATTTCTCTTCTGGTAAAAGTATTTCCTTGCATGCTTACTTCTGCTTCTTTAGTGATGCTGCTTTAAAAATAAAAACAGCAATCCAATGATCATGTAGGGATTTTAAGCCTAAATACTTAGCAACATCTTTGTATTTTTTTTTTTCACATTTCAACCTAAATTAGGCAGTTTTGATTAATTTGATTAAAAGTTAATTAAAAGCAAGGACCCTGGGAAGAAATAACCCAATGCATCAGTACAAGCTAGGGGTCAAATTTTGGAAAAGAGCTCTGCAGAGAAAGACTTGGAAGTTCTAGAGGACAACAAGCTGATCATGTACTGCAAAGTGTCCTCATAAAACAGAAGTTCATCAGTCTTCTGTGCTACATTAGTAGGAGTATTTCAGAGGGGATCTTTCACCTCTGCTCAGCTGGACTGCTGTGCCCAGTTCTTGGCTCCCTAGTCCAAGAGAAACATGGACATACTGGAAGAAGTCAGCCAGAGTAGGGCCACAGAGGTGATTCAGACACTGGAGCATCTGACACACAGAAAGAGCCTCGGAGAGCTGGAACTCTCAGCTAGAGAGTCAGCTCCAAAAGTTCATCCCAGAAGAGAGAAGGCTCAGGGGGATCTTATCAATGTCTATGAATACCTGATGGGAAGGAATGAAAAAGATGGAGCCAGACTCTTCTTTCTCAGTGGTGACCACTGACAGGACACAAAGTAGAGGGTACAAATTAAAACACATGATATTCTATCTGCACACAAGAAAACACTTTTTTTTTTTTTTCCTTCTGTGTTTTCTTTTACTGTGAGGGTGGTCAAATACTGGCACAGGTTGCACAGAGAAGCTGTGGGTCCCCAGCCTTAGAAATATTCCAAACCTGACTGGACATGGTCCTGTAATAGTTGTTCTTGTACACCTTGTTTTGTGCAGGAACAGGTTAGACTGGACAAACACCAGAGATCTCTTCCAACATCAATGATTTTATGCTTCCAACATCAATGATTTTATGCTTCCCTGTGATTTTGTGGTTCTGTTGTTCCAGTTTGACTCAGGATCAGCAATTAAACCAGAGATAACAATACTCTCAATCCCCTCCCCCCTCCCCCAGGTAGTGAAGGAGAGATAACAAGGAGAGAGACCTTGCTGGATTGAAAACTAAATTAGACATCTTTAATTATATGTACAATTATATACAAGTATGTTCAGGAATGTGCAAAAGCCTCTTGCCTCCCCCCACCCCCAGCAACTCTCCCAACACTCTCCTGAGCTGTGAGCAGTCCTGAAAACTCTCAGCCCGCTGTCTGAGATAACAGCAGAGCAGACAGGGCTGTGGGGAGAGTTATGAGGGTCAGGGCTGAGCCTGGGGTCGACGGTGATGGATGGATGGAGTCCGCCCTGGATGCCAGCCATGGATGAAAGAGAAGGGAAAAAGCAGGAAGGAAGTTGTCTTCTGTGATCTCTGACCTTCCTTGGAGCTTACGTAGATACATGGAATGGAATACCTTTGGTCAGTTCTGCTGTCTGTCTAGTCCAGCTCCCCTATGGGGGGGTCATAGATACAACTCTCCTGCCCCGGTAGCCTCTCTAGCAGCAGAGCTAAGAAGCAACCCTGGAATCTCAGCAGAAATAGAAACATTCCAGTGTTATCAGTCCACTGGCTGGAACACTCATTGCTAGTTAAAAGAGAACTTACTGAAGGAGAAAAAAAAACAACAGTAAAAGGAAAATTAGTTCATCCTGGCTCAAACCAGGACATCTGTGATTTTGTGAACAATTTGTAAATGAATGCTGATTTTAAAAGAAATCAGACTTAAAAAAAACCCTCAAAATTTGTTTCATAAAAATAATCTGGTCATATATATTTGAATTCTTTTTTCCTCTTGAATTTTATTTAAAGTCTGTGTTATTACATCATTTTTCTTCCTACTTTCACAATCCTTGTTATAGAGTATTTTTTGTACTGTGTTTTTCCTTTAAATACTGGTAAATGATGGTGTTGTTTCTTACTGCATTACAGGAAGAATTAAATGTGTTGACATGTACCACACATTTGGCTATAAATGGCTGCCTTTCTAATATGAATGTGAAAGTCTTGACTTGCAAGACCAAAGTATCATTGTAAAGCATCATTGGATCATTTTTCTAGAATTCCCAAAGTATCCATGATCTATTGCTCTCCTCAGTCCATTACTCTATTCTTTAAACAAAGGTCCTGAATCCTGGTTTTTCCTGGGAGACAAGAAGAAAATTCTCCATCCAGAAGAAGTGGGGTATCCATTAGTCTTGTAGAAATTTCCACACAATTTATTCAATATAAGAGGTGAGAGGCAAACTCTCAAAGCAGTTACTGACAGAATATGATTCTTGCCATGTTTCTGGCTTTGATATCAGAGACTAAGAAAGTGAAAAACTGATTCTTCAAATAAGCTTGTTCTTCAGTCACTCTTTCAGTATTCAATGCCCTGCAGCTCATTTACACTGCAAATTCATATTTACATATGTACAGAGTATATGATTCACCAAATGTTTAAGTATAAACTGCAGCATAGACATGCTACTAAATCACTGTGAGAGCTGATAGCTCCCTCTGAACTGCAATTCAGTTCTGAGAATTGTTCAAGAATTTCTTGATGAGCTAGTAATATCATAACAGAGCAGTAGATTCAAGTAAGAAATGCATTAGAGAGCACTCTAAGACAGATGGATGACCTTTTGCTTAAAGTAACACCCATTTTTTTTCCTGTTTCAAAAGTCTGAACAGCTATGTCTTTATTTCCTTACATCAGCTAAATAGCTGTTTATATTCAAATAACATAGTGATCTATGAGTAGGACTTATTTCCCCAAAAGACTACACAAGGTAATATTACCTCTATTTTCCTCTAAGGTGAGAGAAATAACATAGTTTTTACTTCCCACTCTAGTCAGTAAGGCAAGATGAAATCTCAAAAGTGTCTATGCTGAATTATGCAGCATGTATTTTCCCTACTCTCCCATAGCCCTTTAATTCTGCTAGAATTGTCTCTTCATCATCTCATCTTTAGGTTAAACACACTTTCACATTTGAACACAAAATACTATTTGGAGATACAGAAACAGAATAATATTTCATGTGCCCCCAGTAGGGCATATTTCATGCATTCTGTTCACATTTATTGCTTTTACACCCTTTCACAGGAGATACAGTAACTGTCTTTAAGTCTACAGAATGACCACAATTTATTGCATCCAGAGATGAATGATTAGAGAAATGCACACAGTACTTTCCATCAGTAATACGATTTTTAGGATTAAAGGGGATTATTAGTTAGTTTTAGATTGAGACAAGAATGACAACTCTTGGTTGGGGAGGACGACACACCAACAACCAGCCAACCAAACAAAAAAATCAAGTTGACAAAAGTTAAAATAGAAGTTTTAATAAACAAGTTGAAATGGTAGAAGTTACCAACACTAGCTAACATATTGGATGTAGCTTCCTTCATTTTAGAAAGACTGTGTTATGTAGTGAGGATGAATCATTGAAAAAGGTCAACCTGTCTACCAAAAGTGAATCACAGAATAATTTGACTGCTCTGGAAAAGCAAACAAACAAAACCACAGAAAACAACAACAATTAAAAAAACAAAACAAAACCCAAACATTTACCTTTCTTGAAAAATGCTTAGTTTGCTAAGATATTTGGGAGCAGATAAAGCAGAGGTTACAAAAGGCAATGTAATTAGAGTAGAATTTTGATGTGGGACAACCCTGAAATTCTAAGTTGCTTTGGAAGAGTTGGTCATCTGTTATCCAGAAATCATTAAAAGACCTCGTTTTTTAAATAGAGGGGGGGAAATAAAAATATCACATGTATGTATCTTTATGTGTTCAAATACACATTTGTTTATGTCCTTCATATTTCTATGATGGTATCATCATTCTCTCAATTTCTTAGATTGTTGAAATGTGGTAGTACTAAAGAAATTTCAAGGAATGACACAGGAAAGTAATCCCTCCTCAGCATTAGAATGAAAGTGGTAAGTCGATTGAAAGCTTCATGAGACCTTTAATTGCATTTTTCTGCTCCAAAGAGCTCAGTCACTTAGAGACTTTATTTAAAAACAATGGAAAGGTGAGAAATATGCCTTGAAGTCTGGCGTGAACTTGAACCAAAAAACCCGAACTATTTCCTTTTTCCTCTCCCTGTGGTTCTCACCTCTAGGCTAGATCAGCTGCAGGTAAGTGCTTCAGTGCAGGTAATCTCTTAATTGCTGTAATTAAGCAAAGTCAAAAGTGTTAACAGCCTAATAAATTCTTCTTAGCTACAAATACAGAAAGGACAGATCCTCACTGTCTTTTAGTTCTTTAATAAACACATAGTCCTACTTTAGTGATCAAGGTTTGAAAATAAAGTGGAAATACCTATTGTCTGTACTTGATTTAAAATTTACAGAAACAAAATCACAATCATTGGGGCCTCTGGGGTTTTGTCTAGTCTAACCTTCCCCTGCACAAAACAAGGCCTGCTTTTACAGGACCATGTCTAGTCAAGTTTGGAATATTTCTAAGGCTGGAGACCCACAGCCTCTCTGTGCAACCTGTGCCAGTATTTGACCACGCTCACAGTAAAAGAAAACACAGAAGGAAAAAAAAAAAAAATGTTTTCTTGTGTTCAGATGGAATTTCATGTGAGAAAGAAGAGTCTGGCTCCATCTTTTTCATTCCCTCCCATCAGGTATTCATAGACATTGATAAGATCCCCCTGAGCCTCCTCTCTTCTGGGATGAACTTTTGGAGCTGACTCTCTAGCTGAGAGTTCCAGCTCTCTGAGTCTCTTTCTGTGTGTCAGATGCTCCAGTGTCTGAATCATCTCTGTGGCCCTACTCTGGCTGACTTCTTCCAGTATGTCCATGTCTCTCTTGGGCTAGGGAGTCAAGAACTGGGCACAGTAGTCCAGCTCTGGCCTCACCAGTGCTGAGCAAACACGAAAGATAACCTCTCTTAACTTACTGGCAACAATCCTCTTAATGCAATGCAGGAGGCTGATGGACTTCTGCGCCATGTGGTATTAGAGACCATAAAATACTGTAGTTCAGAAAATTAATTTGTGACTTCATATTCCAATAGATGTGAGGTAGAGGGTTATGGGTTTGTTTTATTTTTCTTTTCATATATTTCCTAGTGTTGGCTAATCAGTTACATATCTGAGTTCATTAAGATCTTGGGGGAGATATATTTTTCCTTTGTAACTGATTTTGTTTTCAGTTTTGTTTTTTTCTCTAATCTGTTGTGACTATTTAAAGAATTTAAGTTCCATTTGGAAAGATTAGTTTGGTGATTATAGAATTAACATAAGACATAATGGAAAACTCTGATTTCCATCAAAGCATGTACTGTATAGATACAGGAGAGTCAAACCCAATAAATTATTAATTGATTTTGTGAAAAACTTGGCCTTTCTTTATCTATAGAGGAACTGTGTGTTTAAAATTAGTTCTGGCAGGGCAGTTGGACTCGATCTCCAGATGTCCCTTCCAACCCTAACATTCTGGGATTCTGTGATATAAATGAATTTCTAAATAGTCTTGAACCTAGACCAATGCCAAATGTGGAATTGCCAGTGACTTCTAAAGCAGTAACAAATTCAGGTCTTAACTATGTAGGAATATGAGGTACATTTCAAACTAGTTGTTCTTCTGAAAATTGATAATATTAAAAAATAACTTTTTTTTTTTTTTTGTGGGATTTCACAGAATGTGCAAACTGCCTTCAGCTCTTTTACAGGCTTTAGCAGACTGTCATCTGGTGCTGCAGAAGGCTGGGAACATGCAGGCTGCTTTATAAAAAAAAAAAGAAACTAGGAACCTGCTCTGTGCAGTTAATAGCTTCAAGGTACAGTCAATGAAACCTTGCTGTGAGGGTGTTAGGGTACAAACATAAGCTGTTACCTATCCCTTAAATATTACCCTTCCTCCTCAGAACTCCTCAGTAAACAAAGAGTATTTTATCCATCTTTCCTTTCATATACATACTAGTTTAAGTACCTACCAATGAGGTTGGACAAAATGCTTTTTCTTTTTTCTAGGTAGGAGTTGATCATATGTCACAGTTTTGTTTTTGTAATATTTAATTATCACAGTGTTTTGCTCTTCTGTATAGATGTTGACAACACCAGGGTTGTGATATGTTTCTAGGAGACAGGAGATCTAGGTGGAGACTGCAGAAACGGAAGAATTTCAGAGAGAATTGAAGGGACTAATGACAAAGAAAGATAAAGGAAAAGGTAAAGAACTAGAATAAGAAAATCTGATAACAATAGAGATAAAAGGGAAAAAACCCAAAAACGTTAACCGTTTTCAGTGAAATACTAGTGAGAAGTATCAAGAAGTTTGGTAACAAGTAATTACACTGACACTCTCTCCTGGGTTTTCTTCTATTCAACAGGTAGGTCAGACTGGAAACATGCATGTATAGTCTACAATGCTTGTGTATTGATTATTTGGTGTTTAATATGCTCATTTCTAAATTCCTAATGTAATCTCATAAATAAATAAATAAGTACCAAAGTAAACACCACCCAAAATCATTAAAATACTTTTAGTTGATCTTCATGAGACTGACCTTCCAGGTATGAAGCTGAAATGCAGCAGTTCTCATTCTCAAGTTCCTGGAGATTGTAGCAAAATGATAAAAGGCCTTAATATATTTATTGAAGCTTTGCCTACTATAAAAAATATCCATATAGAATAATGCAACACAGGGAAGGTCAGCAAATATTTCTTTGAAAATTTTAACAAAGAGGTTGACAGGTCAGCCACTAGTCAGGAGAGAAAGAAGTGTTTCTAATTAGAAGTAATACTTTGATTCAGTCTGAAAAGAGGAAAATCTGGTTAGGTAAAAGCAATCCAAATTAACAGAGGGATACAAAAGAAATTATGCTAGTCAAAAGGTTTTAATAATAATTATTTTTGCTGGGCTTTGAGAAAACTTTATTACCTGATTCAGTTCCAGATGAACTGAGTGCAAGAATTGCTGCATCAGCCTATTGATATCATTCTGCTACAGTAATAAACTTTCAGGAAAAGAATAAGTGATAGGTCTTCAAACCAAAAGCAATAAATACATTACATTATATATTTTTCAACTTGAAGACATAATGAAACTAAGAGTTTTTCATATTTACATCTTTTCAGAAGAAGAGTAAATGCTTGTTTCTGTAGGATATGTAAAGAAATAAACTCACAACCACTCAGAATATAAAAAATATAAAAGAAAAAGTTGTGGTTCTTTTTTAACATGACTTTCTACAGTTAAATGTCAGATATATCTAAAGTGAACATACTTCTGCCTTGGTTTGTCTCCAAATTATCTCCTGAAAAATCAATCAATATTGATTTTGTTGTTCTTGTTTGTTTGGCTTTGGTTTAGTTTTTACCTTCAGTGTTATGAAGGTATAACATTTATAATAGTTTTTAAATACCTTCTTTTTTTTGGCAATTAAAGTTGAAAGCGACAAAGGTAGCACTACTCCAAGTAGAAATTACTGTGCTCAGATACCCTTCCCTAACTTGGTAAGGGCCAGTTCTGGACTGTTTCCAAGGTTTTATCCTGAAGAAGTTCGAATGCACCTGTGTGACGGGAAAAAAAAAAAAAAAAGAGAGAGAGAAAATTTACAAGGTTTTCACTTCCATCTAGTGGTAAGAAGAGACATATGTTTCAAAGCACCAAAATGACAATCATAACGGTGATAATAGAAAGGTTAACAAAAATACTATTAATCAAACTGGTGCAAAACATGTTAGAAAAAACACTTGCAATAATGAAAAAGCCCACTTCCTTTTATTTGTTTATTAATTTACATATGAGTGAAAAATAGGTTCTGATGTCTAAGACTGTAATTGTCTGACAGTTATGAAATAGCAGGCATTTGAAAGCTTTGGAAGTAGCTCTAGTGTCTGTTATAATAATGGAGTACATTTGTTCAAGTTTTGTTTTCTGATAACAAACAAATAAACAAAAAAATGAATCTTTCTTTCTGTCTTCACTGGGTTTCAATCATAGTAATGCTATTTTTGTTTATGTTGTAATTCCTGTGATTTCACTGCAGAACATGTAGACTGGTCATAATTTCAAAAGCACATTAAACTGCACATTCTCTCATTGTGCCTTAAAAGCAATTGTATAGAATTTGCAGTGAATTATTTTTTTTTGTTTCCTGTAACATTTAACTGGGAAGAAGTATTTATTTTCTCTATAAAGGCATCATGTTATCATTAGTATTAATTGCTCTTCCTCTGTGAAATTAAAATCAATCAGAATAAGAAAAACTTTGTCCATTATGTTAGCTTCATGGCTGAGATAAGAACAGTGCAGGGAGCATGTGACAGTGTAGATCATGAGAACCAGCGTAGACATAATGTGATCATGTACTGCCAGAGTAAATTAAAAGCTGAGACTGCAATGGTCAAAACCAATGTGCTTCAAGAACAATAGAACAACAGACTACCCCCTTGCTTCGGTGAATCAATGGATTTATCCATTTTCTTTCTCCCTTGCTGAGCTAGCTTCTCAAATAAAAATTCGTTAAATAATTTACCAAATCATGATACTTCACAGATGTGAATTTTAAAAATGAAGTGTATATATACTTTTTTTTTTCCCCCTTGCAGTGGTACAGACTGGGGTGAGGGGTGTGGAGCAATATAAAAAAACTCATAAAACAAAAAAAAATAAAAATAAAACAAAAAGCCAGGAAATATGATACAGAATAAAATAGATCATTTGTAATCCTTTACTACCACTTGAGACCCTGTTTTTGAAAAGTTCTCTTCACCTAGCAGTTCCCTATTTTTTACAAGTATCACTTCAGATAAGCTCTTTCAGAGATACAAAGCTACTTGCAGAAGCAGACCTTTTCTGAAAAAAGACAAACACATACATGGACATACTGGAGAGAGTCCAGCAAAGATGATTAAGGATCTGGAACATCTTGCATATGAGGCAGGGTTGAGATAGCTGGGTCTGTTCAGTCTGGAGAAGAAAAAGCTCAGGGGGTTCTTACTAATATATGTAAGTTCCTGAAGGGAGGCTGTGAAGAGGACAGAGCCAGGCTCTCCTGATTGGTGCCCACTGATAGAACCAGAGACAATGGGCTCAAACTGAAACACAGGAATTTCTGTCTGAACATCAGGAAACACTTTTTTACTATGAGGATGACTCAGTACTAGCACAGGCTGCTCAGGGAAGTTATGGAGTCTCCATCGTCGGAGATGTCCAAAAGTTGCCAGGACATGGTCCTGGGCAACCATCTATAGTTGGCCCTGCTTGAGCAAAAATGTTGGACCAGGTGATCGTAGAATCATGGAATCCTCATCAAAGTTGGAAAAGACCTTCAAGATCATCAAGTCCAACCGTACACCCTACAACCCCTAACCACTAAACCATCTCCTGAAACAACCACGTCTACCTGTTTTTTGAACACCTCCAGGGATGGTGCCTCCACCACCTCCCTGGGCAGCCTGTTCCAATGCCTCACCACTCAATTTTTCCTAATATCCAATCTGAACCTCCGCTGTCGCAACTTGACCCCATTTCTCCTTGTCCCATTGCTAGTCACTAGGGAGAAGAGGCCAACACCCATCTCACCACAACCTCCTCTCAGGTAGTTGTAGAGAGCCATGAGGCCTCCCCTCAGCCAAATGATGACCTTCAGAGGTCCCTTCCAATCTCAATCATTCTGTGATTCTGCAAAAATAAGCTTCCAGCCTTTGTCTTATTTAGAAACTTATCTTGCAAAATATACATGAGGTGGAAAAATGGTTGAGAATAAAATAATAAAAATACTAACTGCTGTTAGCATCGTTAATTCATTTCTATTTTCCATTCTCTAGATTCATGTTCTGTGAAACATGAATTCCAGAATATAGCACCTAAATAAATGGTATTCACTGATAATGTCAGAAAAATTTTGCTTTAGGAACTTTCATCAATATTCACTCAGAAATATTATTTGTGGAGAAATAATGAAGAATATTAGGAAGCCGATCAGAAATAACTAACTGAGATGGTGAGAATTAGTCTGTCTGGAAGTTACATGTCACTTCATTGGGGACTTCATAAGCAGAAGACTATGAAATATGTGAAGTAGTAAACAAGAAATCAGTGTAGTGCATGCAGTATTTCACTCCACTTAAGAAATGAAACGCTGAATTCTGCACCAGCTGTCATTTTCAAGTGAATTTTGAGTGCATGTAAATTATTCTATGCTATCATTGTAATATTCTGTGCTGAAGTTACCATTGCAGTATAGGTATACAATTGGAAAAATAAATCAAAGCTGTATACTAGAATAAATCCAGCTGAAAGTGAATTTATACTTTGTAACCAACTGCTGAACCTCCATTTTTGCCTTCTCAAAAGCTTTTTGTTTTCCCTTTGTATTTCTGTAGTATCTACCGTCTTTCTTTTCCTTTAAGATAATTGCACAGATCACCTTATCTTCTTGAAGAAATTTCAAATCTTGCAGTGCCTTGATATGTTGTTCAGAATTTCCTGTCACCAGCTTGATTTTCATAGTAAAAAAGTAAAACTCAGGAAAAATGTCAGAAATGCCCTTCAAGGTATTGTACTACATGAATAGCCACAGGGTATTAGATAATCTCATAACCAAATGCCAAAGTGGTAATTACTAAAGTACCTGAAATTTGTTACAGTGATCCAGTCCATCTGCTTGTAACTAACTCAGCAATATGATTGAGTGTGGCAGAACTGAACCTCAGATTAGTTTAATATATTCCATTCAGTATTCAGTTTCTTTGTCTAGCTGGTATTAGCAAGTAATGAAAGTTTTATCATTAAAAAACAAACCACTGGTTAATAGACCTTATTGGAACCAAAGATTTCCTCAAAATAATTATTTGTTTGTTTATTTTTCTTAATTCCACTCTTTCTTGAAGACATAATCTCTTTCACTATGGAATATTATTCTTAATTTTTCTGTGTTAATGGAATAAAAATGTCTAAATATTGTATTTATGCCATCTTATTTTTTGTTTAATGAAGCAATTGTATACACATTTAGTTTTAATGTGGTTATTTAATCTCCTTTCAGGAATCAATATATCTAGCCTTCTGAAAACTTTTTCAGGTATCTTAAGAATTCTTTACAGTTTGCCTTCATTTTCCTCTGATAGGAAGAGATTCAGAAATTCAGTAAGGCTAAATTATTTATTGAGTGGCAGGTTTTTTTACTACCACATCCTTCCTAGTAGTTGAGGATACAGCACAGTTTTCTCAGATCTGTAGATACAAGTCATCCAGAGGTACCCAACTCTACCTAGATAAATGGGCTCAGACAGTTATGCATTTGTTCTGTGTGTGTTTTGATCGGCCTTGATGACAGCAAGCAACAGAAAGAAAATGGTGTTGCTATGTCAGGGCTGTGCATGCCTGTGCCAATAAATCCTCTGAAATCGTTTCCTGGACACTGGAACCATTTTGTTATGATCCATCAGCCATTTTGGAGAGATGTTAAGATTCATAACTGCAAATGTTTAAAAGTCAACATCAAATACAATACCTGAGGGATCCATTCTGTTACCTTTTCTCAAGTTGCAAAAATATTTTTTAAGTACTGGTGTTTGTAAAGAGGCAGGAGTAAAAGATGCACTGAAAATGTTTGTGTATGTGTGTATGTACTTGCACAGTAGTTATGTATACTTAAGAAATGAATGGATCTGGTACACTTCCTGAATACAGTGAACAGACCTGAATGAGCAATGCTACCATTAGCTCTAGAATATCAGAGTTAACAGGTGCTATTAAGGCTTTCTCAAGCTGCTTGGATATTTCCATTTTTCTTTGCAATGTTTGACTTTATTTTGTAAATTGCCAGTGGCATTCGTGAACATTAGGATAGTTGTCAGTATACCTTTTGGACATCCCTGATACAATAACTTATTTTTTTCAAATTTTTCTGGCCACATATGAAAGAGAAAATCAAGACTTCCAGTTGTAGCATTTAAACAAATGTTTGTTAAATTTTAAATACATTTTTTGTTGTCTCTTCATGGTCTAGTTGTAAAGATGAAATGCTTCACAAGATTATGAATTTACACTTAATAAATTTCATATTATCATCCAAAAGCCAGGTTTTCAAATATAGCTAAAGTCCCATTTTTTTCACCTACATGAGATGTTAATCTTTTCAGAATTCAGTGATCTAAGGCAGTTGATCTCATTGTGGCACATGTAGGCTGAACATTGAGATAATTGGTTATTCACATAACTGCTTTGATAGGCTCATAGTCTGTTAAATGTCCAGGCACCTAAATGGGAACTGTAAGTAGCTGGTTCCTTCAGAAGTCCGGTCCATGATTCTTTTCAGATAGATTGATTTTTATATGCTAATCTTTCCCAAGTGCTTCATATGCTCATACCTTCAGTCTTTATTGTAATAAATCTTCATGGTATTCCTAATTATATCAACATTTCCTTTTCAGTTTTCCTGCCGAAGACAGATATTTAAGGGGAAAAAAAAAAAAAATCAGCATCTAGGCCATTTTTTATTCAACATTAATTTCAGATCTGTCATTTATTAACTGACATATTTTCTTTCTGTTACTTCTTTTCTCTCTGAGATATTTCTTTGTTCTTGTTGTTATGTTATCTAACATGCATTTATTCTTTCTTTTCTTTGAATCAAATACAGACAAAAGTTCTTCCTGAAAGTCATCGCTTTCTACCGAATCACTGCATCTATTTTTCTTCAGTGCTAGACACTATTTTTTGTTATAACCTGCTCATTTTTCTTGGGGATTAGTATATATGAGAATTGCCTGGTTCTGTATCGTTTATTACTTACTCCTAATTAGAGCCTAATGGCTCCATGAAGGTTTCTCTGTTACTTGAAGAGTAACAATGACTTGTAGATTTGGTGCTTTTTGAGGCTGGAAAGGCATATCCAGGAAAGATGCAGGTGAGTATAATGTTATATTTAGTGGTGAAAATGCCTGGACCACGCTGGAACTTCTCTGTTGGTCTCTGATGGCTGAATGAAGTAGGCTCAACAATTTAATAAACATGAGAAAAAAACCCTCTAAACTACTTCTGTGGTAAATAATGCAAACATCACACAGATTTATTTTTTAACTTACCCTATTTCTAGTCCACTTCGAATATCAGAATAGAGAGCATATAATACAGAACTGGATGAAAGAGAACTGGTGACCTTGAATCTAATGTGCTCCAGCCACTAAGGACAAACAAATCTTTCTGAATGGAAATTCTTTATTATTCCAATGGCAGATCTGACAGGAGGTTATAAAATTGAGGTATTCAAGAAAGCAGACATCCAGTGTGTAGTAGTTGAGATTCTCAGCATCATTTTGTCCTGGAACTGTATATTTTATAGGTCGTTTATATGGAAGGCAGTTTCAAAAGGCTCAGACACTAAATTCTAGAACTTTTTCTCATTTTGAGCTGGGAAACTGCACGGTTAAAGCTGAGCTGAGTAAGGACAAGAATATGTTCTCACCAAATCTCATGAACACCCAATCCACTAACAGATAACAGTTGCTGGAAAGCTTAATAGCAGATGACCAATGCAATGACAGTGTGAGCAGAAGAGCTTTGGAATTGCTATTACTTCAGTGTGTTCAGATAAGGCCTCTAAAGATGCCAGTGAGGCAGATAACAAGTGCTGAATACCTGATCAGTTCCTTTCTCCTCTGTTAGTCTGCTTGCAGCTGTATCACCCAGCTGTGAGAATTAGATCCAGTCTATTCAGTATGAAATCAAGAGGCACACAAGTATCCTCAGGCTTTTTCTAGTTAGCGACCAAGGAAGTGGCATACATTGTGAAAAGTAATATCCATAGGCAAGATGTGAAAGGAATAAGACCATATACTTTCCAAAACTATATTCCTGTTAATGCAGAGACAATTATTTACTAATATCTTCTGTGGTTAACCACTTCTAAAGGGATGCAACAGGACAACTAGATGACTGGCTGTGATGAAATTATGTGCTGCACCTTCTCCCAGATGTGTCACAGCTCTCCTTCTCTTCCAGTGTTCTCTGGCAAATCTTATGCTGATTTTACAACCCCTCCCCATTTTCTTCTCGTAAGAATGTCTTTAATTATGTGCTACTGCATATACCTGCATTTTACATTATACTTCTGTATCTGAAGTCTTTACTAGCAGATTTACTTTCGTTTTAAATCAGTAGTTCTTGTTATAACCATAATAATACACTTGATAACATATACAACTACTATCTGATGTATTTTATTCAATATATTTAAGAAGTAGCAAGAATTGTATAGGTAGGATATTAGCATGGAAACGTAATTACTGCCATAATCAAAATACACAACAGCCAGCAACAAATCAGAAAAAAACCTAGTGTACAAGAACTGTTACATACTGTCCCACAGAATTTTGTGAAAAAAAACAACAACACAATAAAGAAACAGAAGTAGAGTGAAATACAAAGGAGAGAGATTAATGAAAATGAAGCCAAATTGTGAGATTTTCCTCCCTTCAAATACTCTCCCTTGACAAATGTGTTGCTGTTTTTTTGCCTATTAGCATTATTTGTTGTTGTTTCAGAGCATTTATTTTCAGAATATTCAGGTTTCTCTTATTTTTGCCTTGTTTTTATCTCCCAGTATATTTCAGAATAGTTGTAAAACTTTGCATTTCTCTAATTACTTAAGAATATATGTTTTCCACAACATAAAAACAATAGGAAAAGAAAGCAATAAAACTTTTCAGAGACACTTTTTTCTACTGCTTTAGTTTTAGAAGCAGTGTATTACTTAAAATATTCATGTTTTTCTAATACCATCTGTGCATTGGGAGTTTTGCTATTGGAAAGTATCTCTTCTTACTAAATACTAGTATGTACTGAGATACTTGAGGAATAAAAAAAGTTTTATGTATGTATTAAGAGATAATAGCTGTTTGTAGTGATTTGACAAAATACTTCACATTCCTTTCCAGGACCTTCCATATGTCCAAGAGTGGAATTAGAGGGATTTATCTCAACCAGCCTTAGGATCTGCAACATGTTCTGTTGCAGCAGTTGAAGAGAACATTACCCAGAAAGAGTAAACTTGGATGTCTACTTCAGAGTGCAGTAAATTACATATTAAAAGTATCTATATCTCTCCCTCAGCCCCAAAGCAAAATTATTTAGAATTTGCCATATAGATATAAGAGTTAGGCAAAATTAATTTAACTGGGGAGGTCTTTAATTGCTTGCTTTTCTGTGAAATCCTTATGCCAAGGAATATGTTCACAATCCTATAAATGTATGTCCATCCCAAGTCAAGTGCTAGTAACAAGAGCTTGTTTGCCTGACTAACTCTTTCCAGTTTGTTACTGCTTTTCCCACCGTGCTGTCAATTCTTGCCAAGTTTCCTGCAGCAGTTTGCAGCTTGAGTTAAGGAATGTGCCCGAACTGTGCAGGACTCTGTGCATGCACAAAGTAATGCCAACAAGATGCTGCAGTGCTCTACATTGGTACAGAAAAGAGAATTGTGTAACCTTTAATGAACAGAATAAGAGATAAGGGGAGAAGAAATGGAAAGAGGTTTAAAAAACATAAACCTTTTACAGATAGAATGTAAATTATTTCAGTGGAATTAACAATTATCAGCTGAAACATCTCCTTTCTGTCTCTCTCTTTAAGAGCAGATTTTCAGTTTTATCAAAGCTTCTTTTAACAAGACATTAAACCCTCCTCCCCTTCGTTTAATGTCTGTCTTTAATGAGAATTTTCAAAAGCACTGTGCATTTTAGGATCAGAAGTCTTTTGTGGCTTCAATGTCATATTAATATGAATTATTTTCTCTGGTATTTGTATGCTCCCAAATCACACAACCATCTTTAAAATTCCCTTGCCAGCTAAATCAGAACACATTATTTCAATCACTCTCCTAAAACACAACTGTAAAAGGTCTAGTATAAGGAGGGATTAGTACCATGTGGTTACAGATACATGTAAACAGATTTTTTATTATTTTTTTTAACATGTCCACAGAATTTTTCCTTCCCTAAGGGCACAAAAATTGAGATAGACTGTTTTATTACTGCTAAAATACAGATAGCTGGGAGAGATCCTAGTCCTGTGACTATCAGGAACTTCTGACTCTTGGTGAGTCCAACATTTTTGAGATCTGGGATACTTTGGTGATAACTCAGTGATGGACCCCATCTCTCTGCTTGACAAGCTGTTTCTATGTTTGAGATTATTAGGGAATGAGAACCAAAAAACTAAAAATCCTTGATTGCTGCAATTTCTGTCAGACCTTGGGACATAACCTAAGCAAATAAGAAGTTCTAGTATTTGTGAAGCTTTCTTAAAACTGGAAGTTAGGTTACAACTGAATCATGTTCTTACTTCCTGAATTAGAAAAGAAAAAGACTGTTTATGTATTACTTGAGTAAACGGTAGTAGAATCTACTAAATACTAATAATATGAAGGAGAGTAGTAGGGAAAGTGAAGAAAAAACAATGTCCCTTTCCCTCCCCTCCCCTCCCCCTCCCTCCCCTCCCCCTCCCCTCCCCTCCCCCTCCCCTCCCCTCCCCTCCCCTCCCCTCCCCTCCCTCCCCTCCCCTCCCCTCCCCTCCCCTCCCCTCCCCTCCCCTCCCCTCCCCTCCCCTCCCCTCCCCTCCCCTCCCCTCCCCTCCCCTCCCCTCCCCTCCCCTCCCCTCCCTCCCCTCCCCTCCCCTCCCCTCCCCTCCCCTCCCCTCCCCTCCCCTCCCCTCCCCTCCCCTCCCCTCCCCTCCCCTCCCCTCCCCTCCCCTCCCCCCCTCCCCTCCCCTTCCCTTCCCTTCCCTTCCCTTCCCTTCCCTTCCCTTCCCTTCCCTTCCCTTCCCTTCCCTTCCCTTCCCTTCCCTTCCCTTCCCTTCCCTTCCCTTCCCTTCCCTTCCCTTCCCTTCCCTTCCCTTCCCTTCCCTTCCCTTCCCTTCCCTTCCCTTCCCTTCCCTTCCCTTCCCTTCCCTTCCCTTCCCTTCCCTTCCCTTCCCTTCCCTTCCCTTCCCTTCCCTTCCCTTCCCTCCCTCCCTCCCTCCCTCCCCCTCCCCTCCCCTCCCCTCCCCTCCCCTCCCCTCCCCTCCCCTCCCCTCCCCTCCCCTCCCCTCCCCTCCCCTCCCCCTCCCCTCCCCTCCCCTCCCCTCCCCTCCCCTCCCCCTCCCCTCCCCTCCCCTCCCCTCCCCTCCCCCTCCCCTCCCCTCCCCTCCCCTCCCCTCCCCTCCCCTCCCCTCCCCTCCCCTCCCCTCCCCTCCCCTCCCCTCCCCTCCCCTCCCCTCCCCCTCCCCCCCTCCCCCCCTCCCCTCCCCCTCCCCTCCCCTCCCCTCCCCTCCCCTCCCCCTCCCCTCCCCTCCCCTTCCCCTCCCCTCCCCTCCCCTCCCCCTCCCCTTCCCTTCCCTTCCCTTCCCTTCCCTTCCCTTCCCTTCCCTTCCCTTCCCTTCCCTTCCCTTCCCTTCCCTTCCCTTCCCTTCCCTTCCCTTCCCTTCCCTTCCCTTCCCTTCCCTTCCCTTCCCTTCCCTTCCCTTCCCTTCCCTTCCCTTCCCTCTCTTTTCTTTTCTCTTTTCTTTTCTCTTTTCTTTTCTCTTTTCTTTTCTCTTTTCTTTTCTCTTTTCTTTTCTCTTTTCTTTTCTCTTTTCTTTTCTCTTTTCTTTTCTCTTTTCTTTTCTCTTTTCTTTTCTTTTCTCTTTTCTTTTCTTTTCTCTTTTCTTTTCTTTTCTCTTTTCTTTTCTTTTCTCTTTTCTTTCTCTTTTCCCCTGGGGAGAGCAAGACTAAAATAAAAAGAGGTTGACCAAGGACAAGAAAAAGGAGTAGAGAGGAGTAGAGCAGTGATTATGAAAAAAATGCAGGAGCAATATATATCTTCATATCACAGCCATGAACCATGGACCTTGAGTATGGTTGAGATACTGGGACTGCTTGAAAAAGATATTGGGACCACGATGCCTCTTGTATCTGGCTTTGGGACACGTAAATCACTAGGTAATATCAAACTGATCTGATAATTCATAGATTCATTGTGGACACAAAGCAACAATGACAGACATAAGGAAAAAATGGGAAATGTGAAGTTCATCAAAAAAGTCAAACAGAATCATTGCCTGGTCAAGTCATGTAGGTCAAAAATAAAGCAAGAGCTCCCTGAAGGAGGGACATATACTTGGGTATAGTATAAATGCTTTTTTTAATGTAAAGGATATAATTTTCCTTTTTAATTTGCCATGCTTATAATTTCCAAATAGCTAGTTTGCTAGTCATCCACACTTGTTCTATCCTTCACATTTATCATTAGATTGGGTGGTTTCTGCCTCCTCTCACTCCAAATTCTTCTTATCAAACATCCAAAATGTTAAAACTTACCTGAATATGTTTTCATATTCTGATTGTGGATATTCATTATAGGACCTGTAAGTGTGTTAATATTTCTATTTTGGTTGTTTCTGAGCTAGCTTCACTGAGGTAAAACCTATAACAGAGTTTTCTTGGAGATGCTAGCACATACAATTACTTTTCTGGTCAGTTATTAGCTTTAAAATCAGAAAAAGAACTCATACTGACAATATTCCCATGAGTATAAAGCTAATTCTGATCAAGATAAGGAGTAAGATTTTATTTTGCAGTTGTGGGGAGACAACTCAAGATATAAGGCTACACACAATGGAAGGGCCTTCTCCTAATGCCCACGGACACCTCTGAAATAAGAAAAGTAAATTGGAATGTTAATGTAATCTCTACAAATTTGTTACCATTTCTTCCCACATATTGACTTTCCCCCAGTTAGATTCAATAGTAAGTACATGCTGCATAGCGATAGACCTTTTTAAAGATCCTAATATCTCTTCCCCATGGCTTCTTTTTTTTTCTATTTTACTTTTCTATTTCATTTTTCCTCTTCACATTTAGGTATACAAATATTTGACTGTATACGAACTTATATTTACTTTTTCTTCGAGTGGCATTTCCTGAAATGTGACAACTTACCTTTATGTATAAACACAAACTAAATTAATATGGTCAGTTGGACTTGACCCCACGCAAGACAGAGTGCAGTTAGTGAACCCAATTTGATGAAAATATGGGCAAGCACTGTGATTAGACATGTCCCTTCTTTTTCCTTTCAGCAGAAACTGTTTTACCTTAATTCCACTAAGTCTGTTAAAACTGTTTTCCTTTTTCTTTCTTCCAGCTTTAAAGAGGGTGGTGGGCAGTTAAGAATTTTCAGAAGAAAGGAGCAGATAACATTTCTTCTCAGACATTTCCATGTGTAGCTGAACCAGCACCACATGGGAACTGATTTGTGTGGGCATTAACAGTTTTTCTTGGAATGAAGTGGAAACTTAAAATGAAATCTTAGGTCTTAAGAGAAATCAAAATATCTGGTTGTAATTTCAATGCATTCTAGAAATAGGTTCTAACATTGGGCTCGAAACAAACTTCACAGAATCACAGAATTATTGAGGACCTCTGAGATCATCAAGTCCAGCCTATGACGTAACATCACCACATCAGCTAGACCATGGCACTAAGTGCCACATCCAGCCTTGTATCATTCCTGGTACAGAAGGCTGAGCAAATCCAGTTGCTGTGTAATCTATAAAACAGGCAGTGTCTTTCTGGTTTGGCTGGTCTCTCTTAACTCCTGTCAATTGACGTATGTGGCTGTTTGGATGGTCAGTACCACTACTGTCAGTCCATTGCTTTGAAAGTAAAAGTCATGTGTGTTAAGATATTCTATCAAAGCTCCTTCCCATTAATAGATCAGCTGGATATGCTTATTAGCTACATTGTATATGTAACTTTTCAGACTGCTTCTAGAAGCTTTCAAACTGGAGATTTACTCCTGAAAATTAAAAAGAAATTAATCTTACAATCTAAAAAGAATAACAACAAAGTGTTGGCTTTGGGTTTTGAGTTGTGGTGGGGTTTTTTCGTGATTTTTTTTGTGTTTTTTGTGTGTGATGTTTTGGTTTTTTTTTACTTTTGCTTCTCTCAAAGTAAAAATATAGCAAAGTCAATTTATTTCAATAGTATTATACCAGAGATGAAGTTAACACTCTGACAAAGTAATTTTTTTTCCCTGTACTGACCACAATAACAATGTTAGCACAAAATAAAAGAAAATTGATGAAAAAAATATTGTGTACTTGATGTTGATGGAATGCATGTTTGTGCCTAATACACTAGAGAAACTCTCCAATAGCAGTTCACCCAAGTGAAAATATTGCCCCATTTTGCTTCCAAGGTCAATGTCAATTGAGGTTACTGACTATATAAATGCTAAATACAAAAGTTTGAGTCATCCAAGGCTATTCTAACTTGTACACTATACTTTTCAAGGTTCCTCAGTTACATTTATAGTTTGCATTCTTCACTCACTTATGCAATCTCTTTCTTTCTGTTCTGTTTCATTTTTTTCACAGCCTTTTAAGCCTGTAATTCCTAAATGGTAAAAAATGGGTACCACAATTACATAGAGAAGAACATCCCATTCAAGAACCCATTTTTAGGTCATCTGCTAAAAAGCTCATCTCCACACACACAAGGGTGCCTAGGGGAACAGAGACAGGCAGGAGTGAGAGCTGCTGGGCTACACCCAGGCCCACCAATGGAGTCATCAACCCATCATAGGCCCATCTACATAAGCTCAGAGGAACACAGGAGCACAATGGCAAGTGAGAACCCAAGCGAAAGACTCAGAAGAACGGACATTGTCCAGGCTACTCCCAGGGCTGTCCCATGAGAGCCTCGTTTCCATGGTACAGACATGACACCCAGCCTGTGACTCAAAGGGAATGTCTTTCCCATCATTTTAGAACCATAGATTTGTCAGGGTTGGAAGGGACCTTTAAGATCACCTAGTTCCAACCCTCCTGCCATGGGCATGGACATCACCCATTAGATCAGTTTGCTCAGAGCCCCATCCAGCCTGGCCTTAAATACCTCTAGGGATGGGGCTTCCACGACCTCTCTGGGCAACCTGTTCCAGTGTCTTACCACCCTCATGGTGAAGAACTTCTTCCTAATGTCCAGTCTAAATCTACCCATGTCTAGCTTGGAGCCATTCCCCCATGTCCTGTCTTATCACTACCCAACATCTTAAAAAGTCCCTCCCCAGCTTTCTTGTAGGCCCCCTTCAGATACTGAAAGGCCACAAGAAGGTCTCCTCAGAACCTTCTCTTCTCCAGACTGAATAACTCCGACTCTCTCAGTCTGTCTTCATAGGAGAGTTGCTCCAGCCCTCCGATCATCCTTGTGGCACTTCTCTGAACACGTTCCAGTGCATCCATATCTCTCTTGTAGTAGGAACTCTAGACTGGATGCAGTGCTCCAGGTGGGGTCTCACGAGAGTGGAATAGAGAAGGAGGATCACCTCCCTTGACCTGCTGTCCGTGCTCCTCCTAGTGCAGCAGAGGATATGGTTGGCTTTCTGGGCTGCAAATGCACACTCATGGCTCCTGTTTAGCTTCTCATCCACCAATACCCCCAAGTCTTTGTCATCAGGGCTGCTCCCAAGCCAGTCACTGCCCAGCCTATATCGGTGCTTTGGATTGCCCCGACCCAGATGCAGGACCTTGCACTTGGTCTGGTTGAACTTCATGAGGTTGGCATGGGCCCGCCTCTCCGTCCTGTCAAGGTCCCAGAAGGGATGGCATCCCTTCCCTCCAGTGTTTCCACCACACCACACAGCTTGGTGTCGTCGGCAAACTTGCTGAAGGTGCACTCAATGCCACTGTCCATGTCGCCAATGAAGATGTCAAACAATACCGGTCCCAGTACTGATCCTTGAGGGACTCCACTAGTCACTGGCCTCCACTTGGACTTGGACCCATTGACAGACACTCTTTGGGTATGGCCATCAAGCCAGTTCTTTATCCACCAAGTGGTCCATCCATCGAACCCATATTTTACCAGCAAATTTTACAGAATGAGGGTGAGTTGCTACTTAGCAGATTTGCAATACATTATGGGATGCAACAAAAGAGCAGTTGGTATTACAGAAGACTTATTGTGGCATGTTTACAGGAGGAATCAAAGGCAGTGAAAGACATAGAGGGGTATATCTAGGAGATTTGGGAAGGAAAATGCATGGGAAAATGGAGGGGTAAGGGGATAAAAAGGAATGTTTACATGTTAATGGTTTGCTGGTCTATACAGTTTTCAGCCATGCCCTGCTCCTCATCAGCATAGTTTGTCTTACCTTCTCACTAAATTCCTTTCCAATTCTTTCCTGGGTAAGGGGAATCTCTTCTGTGTGCATATATGTTTATAGGGGTTTAAGTGCCAGCAACTGGAGTCAGACCAGGGGTCAGAACTCAGATGTCCATGGTACCAATAACCGGGACAAGTGCAGGGGTGCAAGTGTGATTGCTAGTGAAGATCAAGCCAATTGAGCCAGTTGAGTAGGTGAAGTGATCTGGGAACCAGGCAACTGTGTGTGTTTCTAAGGGGGAGATCACAGCAGAAGCTGGCTGTCAGATACACCACGGCACTCCCAGAGAGCTGCTGGAAGGATCATGGGGTCTGGGAGTTGATTGAGGCATCCTCTTGCATGTGTGTCCGTGTCTGTGTGTGTGCAAATAGTCTGTACCAGCAACTGGAGTGTCACTGCAGCCTTGGGCGCTTGTATGTCCAGATACTAGCAGATGGAAACACTGGGATCCACAGGCAGACTGGGTGAGCTCAGCTGCTGGAGGGATCTGTGGCCAGCTGTGCACAAAATGTGGTGTGTATCTGT
Source organism: Hemiprocne comata (assembly GCA_020745705.1). Classification (NCBI taxonomy): domain Eukaryota; kingdom Metazoa; phylum Chordata; class Aves; order Apodiformes; family Apodidae; genus Hemiprocne; species Hemiprocne comata. The sequence continues at coordinate 178,783,053 of CM036586.1, forward strand.
GCTCTGTGTGCCAGTGCCTGCAAAGGATACATGCCTAGCCTCACTGCTGTTTAGACCTGGAGGAATGGGGCTGCTGCAATAGCCTTGCCTCTATTGGGCTACCAGATTTCATAACAGATTTCATAAATTATGCTCTGCAGTCATGTATCCTGTAACGATATAATTTATGAATACCTCAAGTCCAAGGCCCATATTAACATTATTAGACAGATGTTGCAAATTTTGAAACAACCCAGCAAACAAATGTTTCTTTCAACATTGACATTTTGTACACAGACCTTTTTTTGTGATTAGAGGGAAGTGAGTGAGGCACATTTCTCACGGAAAGGAGTCAAAGTTTGGGTGGCTTCAGTCTTCTGCTATTTGTGAAAGATTCAGCTTACTTCCCAACTTTCTGTTATATATATAGGATTACTCACTGAGTAAAGAATTAATCACTGTGACTAAGGTTGACAGAATTAGGGCCTAATTAATTTGGCTGAGATCATAGAAAGAGTCAGTCAACATCAGAACAAAAATAGGCTGCAATTCTCACCATGGTTCTTACCGCAATAGATAATGGTGCCAAACTGGCTGCCTCTCATTTTAATTAAAACCTTTGTCTTTCTCTTTAGTTCCCTCTCCTTCTTATTTCTTGGCCTGTTTGATTCAAAGCTCTTGTACAGACCACACAGTACAATGAACCACAGTCCATGAACGGAGCTGGAAGGTGTAGTGTGCAATTTAAAACATAAACATGTAATCCTGAAGCACAATAGCTACTGTGACTTTGTTATAGAGCTGCCAGTTCTGAAAGAAGCTGCTGATATCTGCTAGGTTGGTACAAACACCTTTTGCACGGTTATCTGGGGTTTGTGGACATTAACAGCTGCAGATAGAGGCACACAGCCAAAGATGCATTAGAAGACTGTTTGCAGTCACCATTAGGAGTAAGTCAGAATACAAAATTTCATAGAAGGAATGTGAAATTGCATTTCAGTCAGGTAATGGCAAACAATGTATTTGCTTTAAATAAGACAATTCAATTCTTTACGAGGGTGAGGTTTCCCAAATTATTGAAGTATAAATATTTAATTAATGTATTATTATAATATTATTTGTCAAAAGTACTCTTTTTTTTTAAATCCAAGTGATTGCTCACGTATTCCTGAAAAATTAATGGCAGTATTATTTATTTGAAAGCAGTCTACCTGACAGTCTTTAATGCATTGAAACACAGTGACTAATGAAGTATGCCTTGCTTACATTTTACAGTCACAACAGTGTGGTGGTTGTATGTGCTGGTTTGGTTGTATGTCCTGTTGGTTGGTGAGGAAGAAGGGGAAAGAAGGTGCCCAGGCAAAAGTTTCCCTGCAACCCATGGCCAGATGGCAGGCTGTCCCCCTGCCATCCATAGAGGAACGTGGTGGAGCATTCCCTGGGGGAGCCAGGAGGGGTGAGAGCCATGGCCAGTGGACTTGGATTTTGAGGCCACTGGACTCGGATTTGCTGCCAGTGGACTTGCAGCTGTGGAAGACCCCGGTGCCAGGAGATGTGACTGCCCGTGACTCTGTGGGAAGCCCACGCTGGAGCAGCCTGTTCTGGACCTCGTGGGAAGGACTCATGATGGAGAGGTTTGTGAAGGACTCTTTCCCGTGGGAAGGGACCCCATGGGGAAGCAGGGGAGGACTGCAACGAAACCTTCTTCCTGAGGAAGGAGTGGCAAGAACCACCAGACAGTGAACTGACTCTAAACCCCATCTCCTGTCCCCCTGTGCCCCTGGGGAGAAGGAGGTAAAGAAACCGGGAACAAAGTAATTTGGGCCTGGGAAGAAGTGAGGGGTGGGGGTAACGTATGTAAGCACTGCTCTTTGTGTTGTCTGTGTCCTGTGTGTGTTTGATTAGTGCAAAATTAAATTATTATTTTTCCCCAAGTTGAAGCTGTTTTGCCCAGGACCTTAATTGGTGAAGAACCCTCCTTGTCCTTTGTCTCAACCCATGAACTTCTAGTTGGGTTTGCCCTCCTCACCCCAGGGCGTGTGGGGGGGGGGCAGTTGAGTGGGTGGCCACGTGGCTGTTTCTTTGTTGCCGTGTTGGGTCTAAATCATGACATAATAGTAGAATGTTACACAAAGTAACATGGAGTTTAGCTTGGATTAATCATCTAAGTATCTACCCTGATTCTTGGGAAGTTTTGCAGCCTAAGGCAACTGACGTGGCTGTGGGTGTCATATGATCTGATTTACAAAATATTACTCTGCAATATTAATGCTGTGCTTTTAATGCCCATGATGTAGGCACACACTGAGATTATTACTAAAACAGAAAACAAATGACTATAATATAGATTAAACACAGAGGTGATGCAATGTCTGAAAAAACAAGGTAAAAGAAAAAAAAACCCTCACAACAAACCAACTCCCTGTGCTTCCTATAATTTTTTTCCCTATTGTCACAGTTTGGCTCTGGGTTGGTAGTCAAACCAATAACAATAATGCTCTCAGTCCCACCCCCCTCCCCCAAAGCAGGGAAAGAGGGAGAAAAAATGAGAAAGAGAGGTTTTCTGGGTTGAAAAGTGAAACAGATTGATTTTAATTATTAGTGATAAGGGAATATATATATTTGTCAAGAGATGTGCAACACCCGATCCCCTCCCTCCTCCCCCAGCGACTCTCACAGCAACTCTTCTCCCTGGTGACTCCCAGCTGAAGGGGGGAGTGTCCGGGCGCACGGACGGGGCCCTCGGGTGTCGGCTGGGAAGAAAAATGGAAAAACAAAGAGAGAGCCAAAGAGAGTGGAAAAGGAAACGAGAGGCTTGACTTCCGTGATGTCTGAACCTATACTGAAAGCCAAATAGAGAAAATATTATGAGAAGGGAATATTCTGATTTGCTGATCCTGCCTTCGGTCTAATCTGCTCCCCCGTAGGGGGGGAGGCTGCAGACAGTCAGAAGTGACCTTGGTTATTATCAGTTCACTGGCGCTGCTAAAAAAAGTTCACTGAAAGAAAAAAAATCACCAAAGAGAAAGTTCGCTTCACCCAGGCTCAAACCAGGACACGTGTATCGCTATTTCCATTTTGTCCATTAGAATAAGTAGAGAACCCCTTTTTTCCCCTTCCCCAAGCATCCTAGACTGATCTTTGGCTATCTGTAACAGCAACGGCTATTATGGCACCACTGTTTCCTCCACCTCATGCACTTGTCCTTTCCAAAATGTTGTTGCATTTTACAGAATGAGGATGAAATCTGAAGATGGGTAAATACATCTTCAGATCCCATATTTTGGAAGTGCTGGCAGATTCACCAGTATAGGTATGGCCCTTAGGACCAGCTAGACAATATTTCTTTTTTTTTGGCAGAACAGTTGGTAATTTGTGTCAGTCATAGATATTAGTGGAAATTATTTATGATTTGTGTGGTAGAGGATCAGAATAGAAAGCAATATTTTTGGAAAAAATATCTCCAGAAAATGTTAAAATCTATGCCTGCTTTTTTTAATTACTTTTTTTAGTTTTGTGAATCTGTCTGTAGTCTGAGAAGACAAAAAGTTAATGAGCTTGGTATCTCCCAACACAGCTTTTTGTTGCATTATTTTACTAGCTACTGCATCAATGCAACTCTTACGTTGTTTAAATCTTTAGACTTCCTCAGACAGATGTTGTCACTCAGATAGTTGTACTATACTTCACAGGAGTTTTTTTGTTTCATTTGCACAGACAATGTTTGTGGAAGCTTGCACAAAATGATGCCTTCTTAAAGCATGTATTTCATCTATACAATTTAGCTTAGCATATTGAAATGAATAATCCTCTAAAGACCTATAGTTATGCTTGAAAATTTCATTTGCAAAGTATAATCAGACTTCCAGCTCTGTTCTTAGTATTTAGTTGTCAGGGTCTTAAGTGACCAGCAAAAAAACCCCATCAATATTCAGATAATAAAGACACAGCAACACATTCTCAGTTACTTTCTGCTTACAGAAATCAGGTAAAAAGAAGGACTTTTTAAATTAATCTGTGTATATAGCACATACATAATTGGCTTGAGTATAGCAACAAGGTAATTCAGGGTCTGATTCAGTGAGCCCCACTCAGACCTACATAAATGGTAAGTTTCAGTTCAAGGGCAGTGGCAAGCAGTTCTCAGAGTACTTCACTAATTCCACTTATTCCTTATAGTTGTGTAGAGTGGCTATTTGAAACAGTGAACTGAGTCTGTATGGGCTTAATGAGATTTAATAAAATGGTGAAACAAGGAAATATAGCACAGAAATATGTGAAAATAGCTGAAATTACTCTTATTGCACTAAGCTCATGAATTCACTTGCTCGAACGCTGGCTATTACAATTATAAGACCAGAGAATTAACAGGTCTAATGCATCTGTTTGGTGTGGTTCACACATCTTCCTGCCTGGAGGTTATTGAGTAGGCACATGTATTTCTTTTTGAACAGCTGTGGTGCTAGCAGGTACATCATTGCTGTAGTGCAAAGAAAGTGCCATGTTAGTGCAACATCTTCTTAATGCAAAGAAAGCAGTTGAGGACAGCCTGTATAGAGGTAACCCTTAGTAAAGTTCTGATGGAGACATACACCATAGTTCCCAAGAAAAAACACTCCTAGATCAGGGTGTCGAGTTAAATTTAGTTGCTGATTAAATGGATTTAATGGTTTAAATCACACGTGTCACATAGTTGAGTCTATGCTATGTTATCCTTTAACAGTTAAGCTGATTATTTCCTTTTAGACCTTGATAAGCAGATTGAATGAGCGGGTGAACTTCACATGGCATTAAGATGATACAAAAATTGAATGTCTTTATTCTACAGACTCAGTGCTGCAGGAATCTTTCCTTCATCCTTGTAGATAATATTAATTTCTTTTTCTATAACTACAGAGCATAGGAGTTTTGCCATGCAATTTTAGAGTGGATGTAGTTATCCAGCGACCTTACAAATTCAGAAAACATTTTATGCAACCACAGAAGTATAAAAATTTAATAGCTTAATGTAATCAGAAAGGTAATTTTCAGAGATGCATAGGTTTATTGAGTTTCAGCCTTCTGGATGCCAAACAGGCAGAACTAGCACTGTGGGTCAGTGGTATGTACAAGCTTACAAGCATTTCAGGCACAATCCCTTTGTCTGACAGGTGTACAGTGTCTGCAAGATGCTGATCTTTTCTGAGGCATTTACAGCTACTTTTAACCAACGAAATACTTAGAATGCCATAAGAAATTATTAATTATTTTACTACTAAAATACACATATAGCATTCATTCTGCTTATTCATAGCATGAAAGAACAAAAAAGGGTATAGATAGAGGAGTGCAAAATGGTGCATGGTAAAAACATTATTAAACTTCTGCTTCATTTTTTGCTACCAGCAGCTCAGAAAACTTAATTTCCTGGGGAAGCATGATCAAGGTAAGATGAAATGGGGGACAAAGTAAAGTAGTTTAGTAGCAGGCTAGTAAAGGTGGCATGATCAGGATCCCTGGTATGTATGAGTGCATTTATTTATTTATTTGTTATCTTTCCAGACAAGAAACCTCAGAAGGATACATTTACTTGTTGACTGAAAAGGAGAATAAAATGAAAAAAAAAAAAAAGTCCCCAGATATTCCATTTGTGTTGACCTTTGAAGGAACAATTCCCACTTACTCTGTTTTAAGCACCAGCCCTGAAGCTCTGGGACTAATTAGATGGTCCATATGCTCTGATTACAATAAACATTATGCACAACTTCTGTAAAGAGCAAGGTCACTGTGATTACCTATGTGAAGTCTCATCCAGGAAGTCCATTATCTAGAAAAACTCATTCCTGCAAATGAACAATTTTCTTGTCTTTTTTCCTCAAAAACACACTTTGAAAACAATATAAGTATTCCACAGATTAAGTCATAAATTTTCAATCATCAGTAAAGAATATTTTAAAAAGAGAAATATGTTCTGCATTGTCAGAGAATAACTGCTTAAAAAAAACCACAACTAAACAAGACTTTATGAATCAGTATATTTTACATTTTTTTCCTTCAGATGTATTCTAAAGGTTAAAAAGCAATTAAAATTGTAAAATAAGCAGACTAGCTGTTCATTTCATTTATTTTATCTTTCTCTTTTCTCCTTTGAATACTTTTTTCTTTAAATTATATTTTCCAGATATTACTGTGTTTCTTTTGTACTTCCCCTTTCTCTAATTTTCTCACTGTAAATATCCCCTTCAAGTATTTTTTCAAATATCTGCCAAATGTCACTGTTTCTCTAGATTGACACAATTATGTTAATTAGCTTTCCTTTTTAAATAGTTTCAAAATTCAGCTTCCTTAATTAAGAATATGTTTTAAAGAAAGAACACATTACAAAGGGGATGCTCCCTTTTCTTACTTTTGCCTCTCATGGTGCAGATATTTCCTGAAAGAATTGCATATTACTGCAAATGGAACATTCCTGTGATACTTACATTTGGTATTAAAAATGTTAGTCCCCATTAAATCCTATTGTGGAACTATTTCTACAGTAGAAATAGGTAGATTTTTTCTTTTTCAAAAATAGGACGTTAGGTGAGATACCATCAACCTGTGGTTACCTTTATACAACTGAGGAGTGGGCATCAGTGTGCAGAGGTGGACATAGGAAAGTGTAGTGAAGATGTCATGTTTTTCTAAATCTGTGAAGAAAATACATGAGGCATGTAAAGCTGAGAATTCAAATAGGCTAAAACAGTGACATAATTTAAAAAACAAGTGATAGGATGCAGAAGTAAGAGTATTCCTTCAATGCTGAAAGTAACTAGTGTCTTCAGAGTTTGGACCAGGCCTGATTATTGTCTTGCATCAAATTTTCCTGCAATAACACACAAGACAATGCAAAACTGTCTCCAACTGTAGTATATGTTGGTAACAGTAACTGTGATGATGTCTTATATTGACAAGAATTAAAAACGTTTTGAGCTGGGAGAACAAAATAACTGTATTAAGTGATCAGCCACCCAGGTGAAGAAAAACGGTGGCTTCAGTCCCTGTTTTCGTGGTTATTTCAGTATTGGTATGTTGGTGACTAACCTAAACAAATTAATAAAATGAGATATGATCAAGGACCCAAAATCATGTCTCTTCTTTTCTCTTCAAAGCCTTAACCAAATGCCCAGATTTTGCATGATGTTACGTGCTGAGCCTTTTACTTTTCCTTCTGATTTTTTTTGCTGTTGTTTAAGGATGCTTTCACTTATTTCCAAAGAACTGCAGTTTGCTCACTACATTTCTTTTTTCTAATTTCTCTTCCCTTTGCATTAGTCCATTAACTATTTTTTCTTAGAATTATTTAATGTATTAACAAGACAAAACAAAATGAAAAAATGTCTTCATAGGATAAAGACATGTTTTTGATAGTTACCATGTAGGGTGAAAGAAAGTTCTTCATATAGAGTCAATTATGTACTCATAATGTGATTATACAGGTGACTGTGATTTTATCTAGACAAAAGATCTCTGCTGAAGGTAGCTCTAAGACAATTATATTGGTAAAAAAATAGGTGAAAACTGATGAAGTCATTAAATTTTCAAAAGTTACAAATTATCCTGTAAAGCTTCAGTGACTGCAAATTAGCCTTTGCTATAGCCCTCTGCTAACAATCTATAGATCATTTTATTATTCATGAATTTTAGTAATTTCAGGACACCACAGGTCATCTTATGCTCATTTATTTGCTAAACACCTTGTGCTGGTATGCCTGTGCTGAAAAATTGCTACTATTTACTTCCCACGAGACACACAAGCAACAAAGTGGTGGATTTGGCCCCAGACATCCACTGTGCCAGGCAGCATATATATCTTGCTGTCAGGGAAATAAATGAGCCCTTAAATTGGCTGCAAAGCTTTAAGAACTGAAATTTATATGTCTAGTTATCAAACAGAAAGTTCAGAACACCTGCCAATATGAAGCATAATTGTGACAAACTGTTACATTTTACCTTTACCTTTTCAGCGTTAACACCACAACTTCATTACAAGAATCTCACCCTCCCTACCCCTCCTTTCTCCCTTTCTCTAGGTCAGCTCCCCTCCTGAAAAACACTCACTACACTTACCTGCAAATGCTGAGCAACCATTGATGTATTGGCTTATCTGTCAGCAGACGAAAAAAACTATTGAACAAATTAAAAATGCTAGAATTTCCTATGAGAATAACCACAAGTTTTCATAGTTTACCACAAAAGACTAGCTTTATTTAGATATTTGATCTTTATAACCTGGTTGGAAAGCTTTCCACAAAGTATCTACAATAATGAAAAAAAACTTGTGGGCTCTTCGTTTCGTTTTATTTTACCTTAAAAAAAAATTCAATTACCTCCACCTTACTTCGTTGACCAACTTCACTATATTTCCTTCTGTGTCCCAGAGCACTCCTAACTGCAACACATTCTTTTTACACCATAAATCCAGCAACTGCTAAACTCTTTACTTTTTATCAAAACGTCCCAGAAAGAGGAAAAAACCAAGAAAAATCCACTCGTCTCTTTAAACTCTGTATTGTGTGCGCTGCAAGTAACTAAATATTTTCCCTTTTGTACACGTATATCCCTGTGTTACCAAACACTAACAACCATGTGAAAAAATAACAATATTTAAACAGAAGATTTTTTCCTTTTTTTTTTTTTTCTTAAATATCAAGGAAGTTAATATCTAGGCTAAAATTCAATTCAACATTTAAAAAAAAACCCAAACCAAATTAAAACATAAAAAACCAACCCAAAACCATGAAGAGCTTAAAAATTATAATAGGCCTTAATCAGCTGCACCTTTCTGGTCAATAAAGTGAATATGAACAATCTGAAAAATAAGTTAAATATGCAGCATGTAACTCACTTTATTTTTAACCTTGCTATTTATTTAGAAGAGGTTTTTTCAGTATATCAATAGAAAAAGGAAGGCTAGGGGAAATGTAGGTCCACTGATGGATGAGGTGGGTGCCCTAGTGGTGGAAGACACAGAGACGGTGGAGTTATTGAATGACTTCTTTGCTTCAGTCTTCACTGCTCAAGCTGTCCCCATGAATTCCAGACCCCAGAGGCAAGCGGAAAGGTCTGGAGAGAGGAAGACTTTCCCTCAGTAGAGGAGGACCAGGTTAGAGACCAGTTGGCCTAACTGGACATCCATAAGTCCACGGGCCCTGATGGGATGCACCCATGAGTGCTGGAAGAGCTGGAAGATGTTATCACTGGGGTACTCTCCATCATCTTTGAAAGGTCAGGGAAAACAGGAGAAGTGCCTGAGGACTGGAGGAAGGCCAATATCACTCCAGTCTTCAAAAAGGGCAAGAAGGAGGACCCAGGAAACTACAGGCCAGTTAGTCTCACCTCTGTCCCTGGGAAGGTGATGGAGCAACTCGTTCTGGATGTCATCTCTAAACACATTGAAGAACAGGAAGTTATTTGGAGTGGTCAGCATGGATTTACCATGGGGGAATCATGCTAGCCTTCTATGACTCCATAACTAACTGGTCGGCTGGATGAGGGGAGAGCAGCAGATGTCATCTACCTTGACTTCAGCAAGGCTTTTGACACTGTCTTCCATAACATCCTCATTAGGAAAGTGAGGCAGTGTGGGCTAGATGACTGGACAGTGAGGTGGATCAAGAGCTGGCTATGTGACAGATCTCAGAGGGTTGTCGTCAATAGAGCAGGGTTGAGTTGGAGGCCTGTAACCACTGGTGTCCCCAGGGGTCAATACTCAGTCCAGTCTTGTTCAACATACCCATCAATGACCTGGACAAGGGGACACAGTGTATCCTCAGCAAGTTCTCTGATGATACCAAACTGGGAGGGGTGGCTGACACTCCAGAGGGCTGTGCTGGCACCCAGCGAGACCTCAACAGGCTGGAGAGCTGGGCAGAGAGGAACCTAATGAGGTTCAACAAGGGCAAGTGTAGGGTCCTGCACCTGGGGAGGAAGAACCCTGTGCACCAATACAGGTTAGGGGTGGACCTGCTGGGAAGCAGTTCCAAGGAGAAGGATCTGGGAGTCCTGGTAGACAGCAAACTACCTATGAGCCAGCAATGTGCCCTTGCCACCAAGAAGGCCAATGGAATCCTGGGTTACATAAGGAAGAGTGTGGCCAGTAGGTCAAGAGAGGTCATTCTTCCCCAATATTCTTCCCTGGTGAGGCCACATCTGAAATACTGCATCCAGTTCTGGGCTCCCCAGTTCAAGAGAGACAGGGAACTGCTGGAGAGAGTCCAGAGGAGGGCAACAAAGATGATTGGGGGATTGGAGTAAATATCTTATGAGGGAAGGCTGAGTGAGAGAGCTGGGACTCTTTAGCCGGGAGAAGAGAAGGCTGAGGGGAGACCTTATTAATGCCTACAAGTATCTTGAGGGTGAGTGCAAGGAGGACAGAGCCAGGCTGTTTTCAGTAGTTCCCAGTTGTAGTTAGTAAAGCTAGAGCCCCTCTACAGCACATGAGGCCCTTAGTGCCCTGTAAGTAAGGAATTAAAAAAAGTAAGAAATGAAAAATTGATTGACATTTCTGAAAGTCTGGCTTTTGACATGGTTAATATCACACAGCAGATGTAACTTGCCACACAGGCCACAGCTCACTGGCTGAGGTGAGCTAAATGAGCAGCAACCACAAGGAGAAATGATACCCTCAGAACCAATTTATTACAGGAGAGCTGAAGGGCATTGGCTGTGAACAAGCTAGAGAATTTTATGCCAGAGTTTAACAATCACTTTAAAATAAAAAAAAAAGAGGAGGCATCCACTCCTAACAGCTCTTAACAAACCAGTCCTTGGATGTGGGCAGAACCATTTACATTGTGTTTTGTTTTTGCTGGTTATTAGTTAATGAGTTCTTTTTGACTCCCAGAGAGAACATTCACACAGTGTTCTGGTTTGTGCCCCCGAGTTTGTCTACATGTTGCAGGGTACCAGAACAACCTTACACTATGACAATTTGATTGTCTGTGAATATCCAAGAGTGGTGGTTCCCATTTTAAGGCTGCTTTTGTCACATGATGGGCACAAGAATGTCTGCTGCAGACCTTTTACATGTGTAGACACTTTCATTCTTTGTCAAGCATATTTTACAGATGTTGTAAAGAGGAAATTGCCAATGAAATATAAATATCTAGATATCCCATTTGACTCAGTTATTCTCATGCCAAAGCTGATATTTAAAACAGTTCAAATAAGCATAAAATTAAATTATGTCTTTTACTGTGTATAAAGCAAGCATAAGATGGTTAACTTAGGAGCAGATCTTCACTATGGAGGTATCTAAGATTGGGTGAGATAAATTACATTAAATAAGTTTTATTTCTTATTTACCAATAATATCGGGGCAAAATATGTCCATAATTTTCTGAGGCAATTTAATTGTATATCTTTAGCTTTACAATTATTTTTGCAGAGGGAAACATACAAGATGAAGACCATATCTGTGCCTGATAAAATCAGGAATTCTTAGATAGGTCCTTCAAAGCCATTTTGTGTTTCAATCAGTTGAGTTTTTGTGTACCACTTAAAAGAGTTTTTTTTCTTGGTATAAGAACCAACTGTTCATTATAGGTGGAATTTTGAAACACAATTTTGAAACACAATTTCTGCATTAGCAACCTCCCTCACTTAGCTTAGCCAATTTGCTTATTAATCTCTTGACATTTGTATATAATATAGAACACTCCCTGCTTTTCAGTGGCTTAAGACAGCAAATGTTTATGTAACAATGGCTTCATGTGGTAGTAAAGAGAAACTAATTTAGTTTAAGAGACAGTGTTATGTATTATTTCTGCTTGTGTTCTGTCCAGATATCTGTAACAGGGTTGTTGTTTTTTTTGAGGGGTGAGTTGGGGTGAAGGATTGATATATAACATGTAAACAAATCTACACTAAAATAAAATTCCTCCTGTTTCAAGTTAGCTATAAATGTAGAAGATGCTATACATATATAGAATATGTTATATGGAAAGGCATATCTTCACTGTTACCATATATTTGTTATAGACCTTGAGAAGTAGGCACCAGCATATAGATCCATTTGTATTCGTATGTGTTAAATACACTTGGTTTCTGAAATTCACAGCTCCACAAAATTCAAAAGTGTAAATAAAGATAATTATAGTATAATATTTTTAGCTAAACTTTCTCAGGCATTCTAGTACTACAGTAATAATTCACCTGAATAAGTTTGAGTTCTGTGAAGATTTTGAACTAATCTCTTTTGAACTAATATCTGCTGAGGAAATTTGCTAGAGAGGGTAGTTGTTATATGCCAGGAACTCATTATGTCACAAGATGAAAGAAATAGAAAGGACCAGGTAGGTCTTTAGGTCCAATTTCAAATGGTTGTTGGTATGTGAAAAACGCAGTGGGACACTTCACAATTCTGTGTAACAGTCCTTAGGCCTGCAATAGAAGCCCTAAAGCCACACATAGAAAGAACCACAGCTATAGTACAGTATGTCAAGAGCACTGAAAGGGTCAAGTACGACAGAGTTTATTTGTTAAAAAATTATCTAAAACATCAAGAGGATCCTGATAAGGATGGCAAGTTCATGAAGCCTGCTAACCTGATTTATAGTCAGATGTACTTGATGGCTCAAAACCTTACAGCCACTTTAGTTGTGGAATTGGTAACAGCTCACAGTAGTCAAAGGAACAATTATTTGTGATCAGGAGAATCAATGCACATTGTTAGGGTTATCATATGATTCATTGTGGCAGAGGTACATGGTAGAATATATCTTAGGAGAGATACTTCTATCTATAGATGTGACTAATCTCTAATGCTTTTGATGGAAATACACAAATCCCTTCCCCATTTATATTCTGAAATCAAATTCTGCATTAAGCAGAGAAAAACCCCACAATCTTCCCTGCAGCATAAGATAAAAGTCTCTCTTAGCACATTCTTGTGTGCACCAAAGAATCTGTCTTGTTCTGTTTAGCCAAAATAAAATGAAGAGGGGATTTAATGAGCTCTCTATAAATGCATTTGGAAGTAAATATCCAAGAGGTAGAGAAACTATTTAAGTTCAATTATAAAATCTGCCCAAAATCACATAGGTATATATTGACTATTAACAGATTTAGATGTGAAATTAGAACAATGTTAGAACAGAAAGATATAGGGAGCAAGCACTTTGAAGGATCTTCCAAATGGTGTAGAACAAAAAGGGAAAACAAATGAGTTAAACATTTCAGTGGGAGCATATAAGTAAAGAGGATAATGTCTAGAAATGGAAAAATATTGGGTTTTTAATGGCTATTGGCTTTGCCAATATGCAAACAAGAATGCGTTTCATAGAATCATAAAATGGTTTGGGTTGGAAGCAACCTTAAATATCGCCTAGTTCCAACCTCCCTGCCATGGGCAGAGACACCTCCCAGTAGATCAGGTTGCTCAGACCTTCATCCAACCTGGCCTTGAGCACTTCCAGGGATGGGACTTCCACAACTTCCCTGGGCAACCTGTTCCAGTGTCTCACCACCCTCACAGTAAATAATTTCTTCTTAATATCTAATCTAAATCATAGAATCATAAAATGTCTTTGCTTGGAAGGGACCTCTTAAGCTCACCTAGTATAACTCCTCTACAATAAGCAGGGACATCTCACACTAGAACGGATTGCTCAGAGCCCCATCAAGACTGACCTACAATGCTTCCAGGGATGGGGCCCCCACCACTTCTCTAGGCAACCCGTTCCAGTGATCCACCACCCTCACAGTAAATAACTTTTTCCTAATGTCCAACCTAAATCTACATTTCTCTAGATCGAAACCGTTACTCCTTGTCCTATCATTACATGCCCTAGTGAACAGGTCTTCCCCAGCTTTCTTAGAAGCCCTTTCAGGTATTGGAAGGTCACTATTAGGTCCTCCTGGAGTCTCCTCTTCTTCAGGCTGAACAACCCCAACTCTCTCAGCCTGTCTTCATGAGAGAGGTGCTCCAGTCTTCTGATCATTTTCGTTGCCCTCCTCTGGACACTCTTCAAAAGGTCCACATCCTTCTTGTGCTGGTGGCTCCAACCCTTTCATTAACTTTTATAGACAAACACTTTCTAATATATACATTATGGAAAGATCCAGATGAGTAATAACCATGCATACGGAGGTTCACATAAAACCTCACAAAAACTTAAAGAAATTGCATGCTCCTTCTATAATAAATTTTCAATAAAATAAAATGGATTAACCTCATGAGATTTTTTAGCAATATCTTCATTTGTGATCTGTATGATAGGGTAGAGCGCACCCTCAGTAAGTTTACTTATAACACCAAACCGGGAGAACTGAGTGCTATGCCAAAGCATCCTGCTGTCATGCAGAGAGACCTCGAAGTTCAACAAGGGGAAGTGCAAAGTCCTGCACCGGGGCAGGAACAACCTTTGGACCAGTACACCCTTGGACTTACCAGATTGGAGAAAAGGGCCTGGAGGTCCTTGTGAACACAACGTTGAACATGAGTCAGCAATGTGTCCCTGCTACAAAGAAAGCTAATGGTGCTGGATTAAGTGTATTGCTGTCAGCAGGATGAAGAAGGTGACTCTTCCCCTCTACTCAGCACTCTTGAGGCCATATCTGGAGTTCTGGGTCCAGTTCTAAGCTCCTCACTACAAGAGAGACATTGTCATACTGGAGTCAAACAAATGGCTACCGTGATGAATAAGGGACTGTTCCTCCTACAAGGAACAACTGAGAGAGCTGGTACTTGTCAGGGGAGATCTTCCCAATGTATTTAAATAGCTTAAGGGAAGGTGCAAAGAGGATCAAGAAAGGCTCTTTCCAGTGGTGTTTAGTGACAGGACCAGAGAGAATTAAGCTCTCTCATAGTTCCTGTAAAACTTGTATCTGCTCTACCACTGTCTACTGAGATCTTTCACTTGGACATTGAGAGAATTACACCGGATAATAAGTGGAGGTAAACATTAATACTGGAAGCCATCATCGCTGTCATTCACAAGTGCTATTTTCATTACCACAGAAAGATCAACATAGAGAATTAGCCAAATTACGTAGTTGTAAATTATTTGATTAAAAGTATTTGAAATGGAGGTTATTAAGGTAAAATCTATTTTAAGAAAAAACAAATCATTCAAATATTGCAAATTTATAAACCACAGAGTAACTAAGGCAATTTTAAAGGAATTTCCATTGTAGAACTGAAATTACTGGACTGAGCCCTCTAAAATAAGTGCAAATTTTCAAGTGTTGCATGTGAAAATTTAGGTTTAGTCCAATTTTCATGTTTTTCCTATTATCTACATTTTTGCTTCATCCAGATAATCTTAGAGCCTTATTGGATTTGATAGATTTTTATGAGATCTGAAATATCAGAAGAAACATTGAGATAATGTCAGGGAGTATGAACTCTAATACATTCCTAATACTCTAAAAATTAATTTTAACGACAGGGATCAGAGTCCTCACAAGAAAATATGAATTTATCCTTCCTGTATTCTCAAGCAGTGACACATTTTTGATCTGTTACTTCCGGTATCTTTGCCTCCATATTAATGTATAGTATTACTAAGGTAGAAACAAATAGCAGTTACACTCAGAGTTTTGTTGATAAGAAAAGAGGAAACACATTTTATATACAAAGCCAAGAATTTAGTGTTAGTATAATTGGAACCTTAACCAAGATATAATTGGAGTTGACCAACCAGAAGGTAACCAAAGGACATCTCACTTGGATCAGGGTAATCTTTGCCTTCTGTAATTCCCTCTCCATACACAGCCAATTGATGCACATCCAGAATAAACAGTACCTAGCAAACTTGGAATGTAGCACCAATAGGTGCATGTGGCAGAGAGAATTAATGAGGAATCACACATGCCACATAAGCAAAAGCAAAATCTTCCACTGTTCATGATGCAATCCTTCACATCTTCTTTGAAAGACTGAAATTAATTACCCCATCTCTGTTTTCATACTCATGTCATAATTAACAATTAACAATTTCTAGAATTAAAAAGATTTTTAATTAAAGTTTTTATTATGTAAGTACTGCAAATGTACTTTAAAGTTTAAATTAGATTTTATTACTATTTCTAGAAAACTGCACATAACTAATGAACTCTGCTTCACAAAAGCTATTTCATTTTGTGTTTAAGCCACTTATCCTTGCCTGTTTACCCACATTTAAAAACAATCGAACAAAACAAAAAAACCCACAAACAAACATAAACCCCACAAAATACAGAAAAACATTAAGCAGTGGTTTTTTGTTTTTGCTTTTTTTTATTGCAAAAATTTACTTTGAAAAAATAAAATAATCTTATTTTGTTTTGCTTTTCTATTTTTCTAAGAATAAATAGTATTCAAAAATAAATTAATAATGGATTTTAAATAACCTTCAGATTATTGCAACTTTCAAGATTAAATAACAGATGCACAACGATGTTTCATATGGAAAAAAATCAAGACAACAAAAGCTGCTCTCTAATATATGTCATCAGATATAAGCTGTAGATTTTGGCTCTTGGAAGGATATGTACTTTTTCTCTTGGTACAAGTACATTAAAATCCCCATTTGGCAACTTCAGTTAATGCTAAACTTGCTTTCATTGCTTATAAAGAGCTGACTGAAAAAAAGTTATCTCAAAGATGAGTAATGTTACTACCATTATTAGGACTGTGAAGTCTGAAAAATAAATTTTTAAAATTTTCTAGCATGTAGATAAACAAAAAAAATGGAGATTTATAAAGATATTTTTATCATGTAATCCCTCATAATTCTTTGCTTAGACAATTTTATGCCATTATGGGATTCTGACTCATTATAAAGTACAGTTTTTATGAAAAGTTCAAATGTTTTCTACCTCCTTTGAATAACTCTCATAGATTGTGAGACTCTGAAACGTCTACTAAGATAGTCTAATTAGGTCAGAATGATGTCATAATTATGCAGACTTTTTTTTCAAAAAATTTGGACCAATATTTTAGTGTTCTGCAATTTTAAACCTGAAATAATTGTCTTTTTTTTTTTTACTTTCCTAATTCATTATGAAAAAGACAAGTAAATTATTAAATTTGCTATTATTACTAAGCATCATACAACATTATGGTCTTGTTGAAATAACCTCTCTTATACATGTTCATTTATTTCCCTTTTTATAATATGCTGTGTAAACTTTTGTTATTTTCTACATTTTTTTAGTTCATGTGCAGTTTAAACTTTTTACTACATCCAGAAACAAAAATTCTGAGGACATTAGCAAGTACAGTAGTCAGAAAATATGACAAAAATTATGCAATGCATTCAACAATTTATCAGTCTTAGCTGGCCTTATATAAAGTTTGGATTGCACATTATAGTAAATAGTATTGCCTATTTACTTCTAGTATAGCTCATGCTACTCAGAAATAGTGCTTGGCTTCATAATATGCTTGCAGAAAGTTTGTTTGTCCAAGACCGTTAGGCTACACAAGAAAGAAAAAGAGAAAAAAAACAAATGGAGAAAAGGAGGGAGGGAAGGAGGGAGGGAAGGAAGGAGGGAAGGAAGGAGGGAAGGAAGGAGGGAAGGAAGGAGGGAAGGAAGGAGGGAAGGAGGGAAGGAGGGAAGGAAGGAGGGAAGGAAGGAGGGAAGGAAGGAGGGAAGGAAGGAGGGAAGGAAGGAGGGAAGGAAGGAGGGAAGGAAGGAGGGAAGGAAGGAGGGAAGGAAGGAGGGAAGGAAGGAGGGAAGGAAGGAAGGAAGGAAGGAAGGAAGGAAGGAAGGAAGGAAGGAAGGAAGGAAGGAAGGAAGGAAGGAAGGAAGGAAGGAAGGAAGGAAGGAAGGAAGGAAGGAAGGAAGGAAGGAAGGAAGGAAGGAAGGAAGGAAGGAAGGAAGGAAGGAAGGAAGGAAGGAAGGAAGGAAGGAAGGAAGGAAGGAAGGAAGGAAGGAAGGAAGGAAGGAAGGAAGGAAGGAAGGAAGGAAGGAAGGAAGGAAGGAAGGAAGGAAGGAAGGAAGGAAGGAAGGAAGGAAGGAAGGAAGGAAGGAAGGAAGGAAGGAAGGAAGGAAGGAAGGAAGGAAGGAAGGAAGGAAGGAAGGAAGGAAGGAAGGAAGGAAGGAAGGAAGGAAGGAAGGAAGGAAGGAAGGAAGGAAGGAAGGAAATCCCTGACATCTACTGTTGATTGTAGCTGATGTAATACATAGTACTGAAAAACTAGAGGTATTTCTACATAGGTGAGAAGAGGTGTCTTCAATCCATTAAGTCAGGCAGGCTCAGAGTTGCCCAAATGGCAGGAAGAAGAATGAAGTGCCTATGGTATAAATTACATGTCTAGCTGATGTGGTGGTGTTAGGTCATAGGCTGGACTTGATGATCTTAAAGGTCTTTTACAGCCTTGGTGATTCTGTGATTAGCAATCTTCAGTGTTTCTTTCCTTTTTTTCTTCCTTAAGAATCCCTAAACTTCTACAACATTATTTTCACAGCAAAACATGAAAGTGACAATGTTTCCTTCTGTTAAATACATGTTATTTCCTATTTTTTCTAAGAATTAAAATGTCAGTGTTGCAAGTGATAAGGTACTCATTCAAGAAAACAACTGCTAGACTACTACAGCCACTGTTCGTAACTTGCCAAACTGAGTGGACATAGAGACACAAGGATTATTTTTTTACTTTTCTATTAAAATTATACTGTTCTCTGAGGTTGTTACAGGTTTTCTGTAAGAAATTTTACTGAAATGGAGGAGCATGTAACTGAGTTAAGTTATTGAAGGCAAAGTCTAAGAACAAAGAAAAAGAAAGTATATTTGACAACTTTAACACCATTGGTAATTGATGGGTTAAGTACATATTCCCCTGTCTTAACTCTGAACACTTGTTTACCATGCTGACAGAAAGGGTAAAGATGAAGCTGATTACTCCATCTCATAAGCAGCACTAGCAGTTGTGCCCTGGCGATCTACTGACTCACATCCTGGCTGAAGCAGGTCAGATGTGAAGGGGCAAGGGTGAAACAGTCAGAGTGGTTCTTGGGCAGTGACTGGTAGCAACTAAGAGTAGATGGGCTTGATCAGTGATCAGTCTCAAATGCTTCTGTACCAATTAGCTGCTCTCTGTGCTAGCTCAGGAGTGTCAGTACCTATGAAGGACCTGGAAAAAGAATACATGACCATGTAATTCTCCTTCCAGGCATTATACTATAGCCTCCTTCTGTGTACAACTGCCATTAGAACAACTCCTAGATAGAAGAGAAGATCTGGTGCCTCTTGATGATCCTGCTCTGGGAAGGATTCCCAAGGAAATGGGTTTCTGGAACTTGCTTTTGTATACCAGAAGCAGCCATATGCTATTTCCCATATTCAGCCTGGATTTATTTGCAATCTTCTATTCTTTGCTGGTACTACCCAAAACAGAGCTTTAAAAAGCCCCTTTTTGTTAACACATGTAAAACTGACAAGACTCCATAGAAGTCAGTGTAAGATTTTTATTTTTTTTTTTTCATATGAATATGGAAGAAAAAGTGGGGGGAGAAGAAGAGAGGAAAAGAAGAAAAGATAGAAAGCAAGCAGGTCCAAACCCAGCAGCAGGGACCTCAACTCCACTCACCACAGAACATAAGGGCAGGTGTAATCCTTACTTTAAATTTTTAAATCCTTGTTTAAATTGTAGTTGGGTGATCTCCCAGCTCTGAGGGATCCCTTTGTCAGAGGAAACCCTGGGGATGTCTCCTATCTGACAAAAGTGAGAACTTCTACATTAGCAAAGGACTGACTAAAGGTATGAGTCTTTTTTCACAGAACAAATCCTGCTTTAGCAGCAGCTGTTTTTAAGCAACCCTATGATAAAAATATGTCTGCTTGTAGAGTCATGTTCCTTTATTTTGTTTTCTGACAAATTAGACTCTGAATTTATGAATATCATGATGTGTCTTTGGACCTTAGCCTGCATGTTTGTCACTCTCAATCTTAGAGATCTTAAACGTGTAAGGAGTTTTTGAACCAATTTCCACAAATCAGTTTTATTTCTGCACTCTCTCTTGGCTGTACATGAGGCTCTTAGTCACATGCAAAAGTCACACATAACAATTTCAACATTTAGTAATAGCACACATCTTTTTAACTTCATCTTTGCTGCATGTTGAACAAAAAAGCTCAGCAAAAATCTTAGGCCAAAATAAACCTTTCCTTCTTTATATTCATGAGAACACTTTAAAAGCATCTTTCTTTTACCTGGTAGCATGAATCATAGGTGCTGAATAAGGAATATATGAAGCACAGGAAGAAATACATTATGATAAGCATTATTTGCACCCTTTCCTGTACTCTCATTATCACCTCTAGTTAAAAACCTGTACCAGCTAAAGGCAGCCTAGTTGAGAGACATGTGAAAGGACCTTAATTCTGGAACTCATCAATAACAATATGCTTGTACGTTATTAGGAAGAGGGAGTTTTATCAGTAATTGTTCTTTTTTATTAAGAAATTGCTGCAGAAACAGTCTCAGAGGCCACCTCTGGCTCACGCAATCACCTTTCAATGGAATGCTGCAATTATTTTTAAATGTTCACATTTGCCAATTCTAAAGGAGTACTGATAACTTTGTTTTTCTTTCTTTATTTTTTTTCTTTCTTTTTAAGAAATCTTCTGCATAGAAGTGCTCAGTGTAAGAGTGTTCAGGCAATTGTTGCAAAGTCCTTCAGTAACAAAACTCTTCAGATGCTTATGGCCTTGTGTATTTGAAAGAGTGTGTTCAGCTAGCACTGCTGAATGTGAAGTATTTCCACCTGTCACTGAACTGCCATCTGCTCAACTATGCTGGGCAGCTCAGTCCCACCCTGTCTTTTGCTTATGGGAACTTCCAAAAAAGAATGCAGTCAGACAAAAATTGTTTTCATATCCTTGTCACAGTTATGCATTAAAGATTTTCCCACCTGAGTTGCATCTTGATCAAAAACCTTAAAGGAAAGAAAGATAATTTTGACAATTAGTGTAAGTTTTGCCCTTCACAAAGGTTATGTGCTGCAGTAGAATGCATTTGTTATTTAAGGAATCTACAGCAAATTGTACTCATGATAGTGTCATGAAAAACTATAAAATAAATTAAACAACCCACCAAAACCGTACAATTGGACAAAACTTTACAATTGGGTATCTTCAGGTACCTTCTTAGTGCAACTCTCTACACTCTTTATACTGCTGAACTACTAAGTACGAATGGAGTTAGGACTGAGAAACTTTAGAAAAATCCAAACTAAGAGAATTTTATTTGTAAACCTCCTTTTACCACAGCCTTGCCACACTCTTCTAATTTTATTTTTCGCTTGTTCATCATAATAGTGAGTATAAAAAGTAGTAGTGCTTGAGGTTGTTTTCAACTGAAAAAAACAACCACAAAGCATTGACAACAGAACAAAGCAATTCAGCAGTAAGGTTTGGTGTTACTGGCTGCATCATTAAAGTTACAAAGTAATTTTGTGCAATCTGCTGAGCATGCTCTATTTTGTGAGACATCAAATATTACCTTAAATACAAAGTCAATCCCCTCTAGCAATTTCTGACTGCTTCCATTTTTAATTCTTACAGTCAGCTTTATAGAGGTGTCATGACATTTAACAAAACCTGTTTGTTTACCCTCTTCAATGTGTGGCTGTAATGAAGTAAGTTAATACACTAACAGGCCTTGATTGCCCTGACCATCTTCACCTGGGACCCCCACTTGTCACATGCTCATGTCTCAGTTACGTTGTAGGTGAGCCTGTATCCAGCCCTGCTGCATTTTCTTTAGTTGGCTTGTGTATGTGTGTGTGAGTATATGTGTGTAGATAGGTAATTAGGATAGATAATTGCTATTTTCAGTAATGTTTGCTTTAAGCAGCTTGTTTTTCTTTTAAAATGCTTACTTTCCTTGCACAAAATAACCCAGCAATGGTAAAATGTATGCAGATATTAACTTATGTATTTTTTAAATTATTGCTTGTTGATTTTATGGGCCTAAAAATATTTTTACTGTATTGTTAGTTTAATTCCTCTTCTAAAAAATAAGTAAGTATAGCTCTTAATAAAAACTAAAGTCAGCCTGTGTTTTTTTTAGTAAGATACAGTACAGTGGTTCTTTTTTTCAGAAAATAATCCAGGTATTGAATTAGTAATACTTCATATCTGTAAAAACAACATGTAAAATTCTTAAGAGTAGAGTAGAACAAAATTGTGGGATTCCACAGGCTTGAAAACCACGTTCAGGCAATTTGGGAGGTAAAAAAGAAATTAATCTCTTTGTCTAGGCTGGTACATGAGCTATTTGACAGATGCGTGGCATGAAACTCTTTGAGAAAGCATACCATCAACAATTGGGTGATAAAGGGATTACATGTGAGAAAAAATGCATGAGCATTCTTCAGTGCTAATAGGTTTCATAAGCTATGAACAGTAAGCAGCCACAGATAATAGTTCTTTCTACCATTTTCAATATCAATGCTCAGTGGTTTTACATAATATCTTAATTATTATTGTGGGGTTTTTTTTATTTGATAACTACAGATTTTCCCTAGTCTCTATAGAATAACAGAATGGTTTAGGTTGGAAGGCAACTTTAAAGATCATCTAGTCCAGCCCCTCTGCTGTGGGCAGGGACATTTTGCACTAGACCAGGTTGATCAAAGCTCTATCCAACCTGTTCTTGAACACTTCCAATAACGGGGCATCCACAACTTCTCTGGGCAGTCTGCTTCAGTGTGTTACCATCCTCATTAGGGAGAATTGCTTCCTTATATCCAAACTAAATCAACACTCTTTCAGTTCAAAATTTGTTTCCCTTGTCCTATCACTGGTAAAAAGTCTCTCTTTAGATTTCTTATAAGCCCACTTTAAGTACTGAGAGGCCACAGTAAGGTCTCCCTAGAGCCTTCTTTTCTCCAGGCTGAGCAACTCCAACTTTCTCAGCCTTTATTCATACAAGAGGTGTTCCATCCCTCTATTTTTGTGGCCCTCTTCTGGATCCAGCCCAACAGGTCCACATCTGGGGACCCCAGAGCTGAACATGGTACTCCAGGTGGGGTCTTATAAGAGCTGAGTGGGAGAATAACCTTCCTCGACCTGCTGGCTGCACTTTTGTTTTGTAGGATAGCCCAGGGTACAGTTGTCTTTCTGGGCTGTGAGTGTACATTTCTGGCTCATGTCCAGCTTTTTATCTACCAGTACCCCAAATTATTTTCCTTAAGGCTGCTCTCAGTCCATTCTCTGCCCAGAATATATTAACAAAGGGTTTTTTTCCAACCCAGGTGTATGATTTTGCACTTGGCCTTGTTTAACTTAATGAGGTTCACAAGAGCCCACAGCTGAAACCTATGAAGGTCTCTCTGGACCTTGTCTTCCCTCAAGCATATCAACAGCAGTGCTTAGCTTGATGTTATCTGTTTAGAACAGATCACATTTAACTATAAAACATACAAGAGTTACAGTGACTGAACTTTATTTGAAAAAGCCTGCCTTGAAACAACTTTATTTTTCTTCTTTCTACTACAAATAGATTTTGCAAATTATCTGCAACTTCTGCCTACATTTTACATGCAAGAACTGAAGAACCGACTGTTTTATCTTGCAAAGAAATAATGTGGAAAAAAGGGGACAGCATTTCTCAGGTATAAGGATGTGAGTAGACATCTGAGCTAATACACCTTTTTTCTCATCAGTTAACACAATCATGGTCCAAATAAGCTAGATAGAAACATGAGAAATGGAGGCTGGATTTTGCCTCCATCCTCATAGACACATAGTTAAAACTATAAAAACAAAAGCAATTACTTTCAAAATATATTATTTTTAAAACCCCCACACAAATCAACAGATAAACTAGGTACTCTTATCTTCATAAGAATTCAGTACTTTAGTGGCTATTAGGAACAGTTATGAAACTTTTGTTCTTCAGAATTGAAACTATTGTTCAGTATCCATGTTACATGGGATAAACAAATACATTATGAGTTTACAGGCACAACTTAACCTTATGTGAAGTCTAAATAACTGATAAAGATAACTATTCAATTAATGGTAGGAAAAACTCTCAGTCACTCTCAGAAATTTGGGCATGGGGGTGCTGCTGTAAAGCTGGTAAATTATCTCAAATGGCCCAACTGAAACTACTAAACAGGAATTAGATCTGCTGTTCATACAATTAGAATGATGACACATAATTGGAAATAAAACTCATTACAAATTTTTGAAATTCTAGATCCCTTACACCTTAAAGTCATCCTTGATTGGATATTACTGACAAGTGATATTTTGGTTTGTGTACCTTGACAGCTATTCTCTATTATCCTGAGTTCAGTGGAAGCAGGAATAGAATTGAATTGCCTGTGTATTTTATATTCACAGAGTTTTGTTCTTAAACTTCACACAGGAAAAAACATAACTACCAAAAATAATCAGATTTTTGTACGACAGTCTTAGTTTCCAATTACCTACTGAAACTGTAAAAGCCAAATATAATCATCATCCTCACAACCAGTGGTTCCTAGGTTCCATCAGATACATTATTAACATAGTTTCAGGGAATTATGTTAACGAGACATTTTGAATATATGCAGGAGGATGGAATTTAAGGTCTTCTGTGGGGACTTTTTCACTGAAGTTTTTTTGACATAGGTAAAATAAAAATTCTGGCTCTGACCTGTGAAACACTGTGACAAAATTGAAGATATTTAATTCAGATTTGTGTTAACTTACTCAGCAATTAATTTACCTATTATATGTTATTTATTGTATCATAGCATTTTTATATATATGCCTAAGATCAGAATTTTACCTCAGAATCAAATACCTAGAAGACAGATCACATTAACTTCCACCTGTTACCTAATTATTTCCCTAAAGCCTTAATTTTAAGTATGTTTTTGACAAAAAATCTTCATAGATGAGTGATACAAACTTTAAAAAAAAATAAAAATACCTCAGATTGCCAACACTATTGGAGTCAGATGCTTGCTATGAATTGAAAACCTGTAGCTATTTAATATAAAATTTAATTGGTTAAGAATTCAATTTCTAATTCAATTGATTAAGTAATCAAGATATTTAAAGAATCAAGGTAGTCTTTTATTTCTGTAATAAATAACAAATTCTTAAACCTTTTGTCTACACTGAAGATTATCATAAACTTGTGTCTTAAAGGAGAAATAAGAAATATGTCTAAATAACTTAATAAGATAGAGCCTACTCAGTGTCATGTGAAAAAATAAATTGTGAATGGCAGTGTAAAGGTACTATTTTAATACCTTATATGGAAATTGGTCTGTAAATCAACAGGACCTTTTTACTGGTGAGGACTGGTTTTTTGTTTTGGTTTGGTTTTTTAAATGCAAACAAGACTATAATAATAGAAAAGGTCAAGAAGATCCAATGTCTTACCTAGACTCTTTGCTAAGTCTCAATGTGAATATTAGTTAAATAAATAAATGTCTGTGCTCATACATATACAAATCGATTCTACGCCATTCTTGATTTCAATAATAATCAAAGCAATGAAAAATTGATGCTGTGTTGATTTGTTTTGGGGAACCAAGCCTACACAAACCGTTAGGGCTTGATTTGATTATTTTTCTTGATACTGATATAAAATACTTTAACAATTGGGGGAGGGGGTTGAGTGTTTTGGTTTGGGTTGTGGTTTTTTAATAATTTTATCAATGATATAATGTGCTATGATATCAGTACAATGGCAAACACTCAAAACATTATGACTTTGAATTAAAATTTTAATTTAAAACTTAAAAATAAAAAGATAAAATTTAGCATTATTCTCATGAGACCAAGACTTACAGTCAAAATTTTCAGAACTTTTTTTGTAGCTGGCTCTGCTTGTTTTCTGTGTGTGAAACTAACAATTCATAGGTGTATTGCAAAGCTAAATTTTTAAAAAACCAAAAAGCCAATACAGCCTTTTAGATAGTGAGAATATCTGTTAAATAACGTATTGCAAAAATACATTATGTCTGAACGAGCTAATACTTTTTTTTTTCATTTCTATTCATACTAACAGAAGCAGCTGATCTCAGTAGAGATTAAGATTTTTTTACAAGTTCAAGAACACTCTTGTTACCTCCTTTATTTGCATAATGCTTTACCTAATGTTCAGACAGATAAGTAAAATCTTGTAAAAAGGCTTTGCTTCTCTGTCATAAAAGATGTTGAGAAATCATTTTTCTCTAATTTTTTGTTCAAATTCAAGAAAGGGAGCTGGTTAACTGCATTTGGTATTAACTGAAGCTAATGATGCAAAAAAGAAACTGGCACACTTATCAATAACCTTTCACAATACTAAGATGTATTAACAAAAAACCCTGCATTAAACAGTGAAATACATGAGTGCAAAGTAGACTGAAACCTCTGTATGATACATTGCAAGGGCTAAATGAACTGTATTTCAAAGGGATACAGGTTTAGAAAACTGTATTAGAAACTACAATAGATTAAGAATATTCTGATACATCCAGTAACAAGTAAAATGAAAGGAACTGAAATGCTGAAAAACAATCCTTTCTATTGACACAGGTGTTGTTGTTTTTTTAAATTGCAAAATAACATGACAAACAAAAAGAGTTTGTAATTTAAAGAAAAAAAAGCTGCTTTTTTATTTTTATTTGGGTGCGAATATTTATTGTATTTGTCATACAGTGATGTTAATATTTCTTGGCAACTGACAGTGGTTTCAGAACTCAACTGCATGGCATCAGTACCAGTGGTACTGAAGAACTTCTAATAAACAGGGTAGTATTTACGCTTTGTTCCTCTCACGGAAATCTTCCCTGAAATTCAAGTCAGTGTTAAAAGCAGCTGGAGCTACTGGTCCAGGTTGTAGTAGGCACACCTTCTTTTAATAACAGATTACATAGTATTATTTCATTATTGGATTAATATCAAACCTGAATCAATGGAAAGCAAGTTAATTTGTCCTGACTTCTGATAGCACTTCCTGGAAGATTCTGCAAACCAGAATTCTTAAAACCTATGCTAGGAAGTGAAGACAGCAATTTTTAACTTAGAGATTCACTTAATGCTCAATATAGCTACATCATGGGAGGGACCTCTAGAGATCACCTAGTCCAACTCTCCTGCTAAAGCAGGATCCCCTAGAGCACATTACTCAGGACTGCATCCAAGTGTGTCTTAAATATCTCTAGAGAAGGAGACTCCACAACCTCCCTGGGCAGCCTGTTCCAGTGATCTCTCATCCTCACCATGAAGAAGTTTTTTCTCATATTTAAATGGAACTTCCCATGTTCCAGCTTGTGACCATTGCCCCTCATCCTGTCACTGGGAACTACTGAAAACAGCCTGGCTCCATCCTCCTTGCACCCACCCTTAAGATACTTGTAGGCATTAATAAGGTCTCCCCTCAGCCTTCTCTTCTCCAGACTAGAGAGTCCCATCTTTCTCCATCTTTTCCAGATCTTTCTCCTCAGAACTGCTTTCCAGCAGGTCCACCCCTAACCTGTATTGGTGCATGGACTTCTTCCTTCCCAGGTGCAGAACCCTACACTTGCCCTTGTTGAACTTCATCAGGTTCTTATCTGCCCAGCTCTCCAGCCTGTTGAGGTCTCTCTGGATGGCAGCACAGCCCTCTGGAGTGTCAGCCACCCCTCCCAGTTTTGTACACACCCAAACAACCTCAGCAGTCAGCCCTGCAGGATCCCACATAACTAAGAAACATCCCAGAAGGTAAATGAAGAAGCAGCCCATAAAAAGACTGCAACTGAAAAAAGTCAACATGGGAATATGTGAATTAATTTGTTATTTGCTTGTCTTCTTTACTTTCGAATAAGTTGGAATTTCATTTTTCTGAAGACTAAATTCCTTTTTAGGGAATTAGGACAGGACACCATCCAGAGGGACGTGGATAGGCTTGAGAGGTGAGCCAATGCCAACCTCATGAGGTTCAACAAGGCCAAGTGCAAGGTCCTGCTCCTGGGTTGACACAACCCCAGGCACAAATACAGGTTGAGGGGAGAATGGCTAGAGAGCAGTCCTGAGGAGAAGGACTTAGGGGTGGTGGTAGATCAGAAGCTTGACATGAGCCACCAGTGTGTGCTCACAGCCCAGAGAGCGAACTGCATCCTGGGCTGCATCAAAAGAAGTGTGGGCAGCAGGGCAAGGGAGGTGATTCTACCCCTCTACTCTGCTCTGGTGAGACCCCACCTGGAGTACTGTGTACAGCTCTGGAGCCTTCAGCACAAGAAAGATATAGACCTGCTGGAGGGGGTCCAGAGAAGGGCCACAAAGATGATCAAAGGGCTGGAGCATCTCTGCTATGAAGACAGGCTGAGCGAGTTGGGGCTGCTCAGCCTGGAGAAGAGAAGGCTCCGGGGAGACCTTATAGCAGCCTTCCAGTACTTCAAGAGGGCCTACAGGAAAGCTGGGGAGGGGCTTTTCACCAGAGAAGATAGTGATAGGACAAAGGGTAATGGTTTTAAACTGAGAGAGGGGAGATTTAGGTTAGATATTAGGAAGAAATTCTTCACTACCAGGGTGGTGAGGTACTGGAATAGGTTTCCCAGGGAGGTTGTTGATGCCCCATCCCTGGAGGTTTTTAAGGCCAGGTTGGATGAGGTTTTGTGCAACGTTGTCTAGTGGTAGGGGTTCCTGCTCATAGCAGGGGGGTTGGAACTAGATGATCTTTCAGGTCCCTTCCAACCTTAACATTTCTATGATTATACACAGAATGCACTAATTCTAGCTTTGTTCCAGTATATAGGATAACCTTTTAATATTTATTTTAAAAGGTTTCATTGCTTTAAGCAATACTGTAAGAGAGAGATCAGTAGGTCTTCACAGGAATTTAACTGTTTATTTACCTAATTTAAATCTTATCAATTGCCTTCCCCCAAAGAAGGAAGCATAAATAAAACTTCAGCAAGGCCTTTCCATATGACTATCAAAGAAATTTCTACCCTATGAAAAAATTATCTGAAAAAAAGCTGCTACAGTGTAGCAAGTTATAAAATTTTCAAATATTCATTAGATGTGAATTTTTATCAGTGTTATTTTATATTCAACACTCAATAAAAGTAGGGTAGATGTATTTGTTTAAACAATTATAATTTATAGTTACAAATTTAATTATGCTGGATTATTTACACAGCAGTTCATTTACATAATGTAATCTATTTTATATGAGTCCAAATTCCCTTGGCATAAAACAAAACAGAAAATTCTTATTTTTAGTATGGTATTTTTAATCAGTTAATCAAGACAATATTCCAGTTACAAGAAAGCAAACAAATGCCCATGCAAAACTAATTTTCTAGCATAGCATTACCAAAAAAAAAAAAAAAAAGAAAAAAAGATGCAATAGGATTAGCCTTGTTTCCAACTACGGCAATATTAATAATAATATTTATGCCAATATCCCCACATGTTCTGTTACAGTATTAACCTTAATTCAAAGTCTCCGCTGTAGTATATATCCCTCATTAATAGCAGCAGTGACTTCTTTCAACATAATTCCTTTTGCAATACACACAAATTAGACACCACTTCTTTCTCTATATAGGTGTAGATTAATGAGAATCACAGAATGGTTGAGGTTGGAAGGGACCTCTGAAGGCCATCTTGCCCAACACCGCTGCTCAGATAGGGTCACCTAGAGCTGTTTCCTAGGACCAGGTCCAGGCAGCTTTTTAATATCTCCAAGGACTGAGACTCCACAACCTCCCTGGGCAACCTGTGCCAAAGCTCAGTCACCAGCACAGCAAAAAAACATTTCCTGATGCTCAAGAAGAGCCTCCTGAGTTTCAGTTTGTGTCCACTGCCTTTGTCCTGTCACTGGGCACCACTAAGGAGAGCCTGGTTCCAACCTCTATGTACTCTATTAGATGTTCATACACTTGGATGCCAATCACTTAAGATTTCTCTTTTCTAGGCTTAACAGTCCCAGCTCTCCCAGCTTTTCCTCATATGTGAGATGCTCCAGCTACTTAGATATCTCAGTGGTCTTTTGCTGGACTCTGTCCAGTAGCTTCATGTCTCTCTTGTACTGGGGAACTCAGTGTAAAAAACAAATCTGAGACTTATCCTATCAGTTGTTCAGAATAAGTAATATAATTCGTTAAAGGAAGACGAAATACCATAGGCTTAAGTAAAGTCTAAATAAGATGGAAGATAAAAGCCGAATTTCAGTGTACTTCAGGGACAGAGGTAAGATTCCTCTCCCAAATTTACAAGCAGTGTCTGAGGTAGCCTCTCCTATAGTGTCAGAAACTTCTGCAGCACAGTAACAAAGCAAGACGAAGACACAGAACTTCACTCTCTTCTGGGATTCCTATCTTGGTGGATATACATCACTTCTGCAGTCTGCAGGCCATGTTTCCACCTTTGTCACTACTATATGATGTGATGCAGGTCTTCAGCAACTTTCTACTCAATATAAGCATATCATGAATTTCAGAAGTTTTGCTTCTTACTGGGGAGTAGGGTGGGGTGGAGGGTCACAAGAATTGCCCAATAGTGATGCACTTTGAGATGACATTTAAAGTCCTGTAATTTCATGTAAAAATGCCTTAATAATTTTCTGAAGTGTAGTAAGCAGAAGGAAAACAACCTTTTTTTTTAATCTCTGATCTTAATATTTTGCAATTTAAGCGTTCTCTTTTATTAGAACATCAAAGGGATGGGTTTATCAGCAGTACCATACAAAGGCAAGAAACACAAATATAGTGAGGGAATTCTGTGGCCGCATTTCTTCACTTTCAGAATCTTAGAATCTTTTTGGTTCAAAAAGACCTCTAAGATCACTGAGTCCACATATTAACCTAACACTGCTGAATCCACCACTAAACCATGTCCCTAAGTACCACATCTACACATCTTTTAAATACTTCCAGGGATGGTGACTCCACTTCCCTGGCAAGCCATTTCCAGTGCTTGTGGTAACCCTTTCACAGAATATTTTTTTTTCCTGATATCCAACCTAAACCTTCTTTGATGCAAGACATTTCCTCTTGCTCTATCACTTGTTACCTGGGAGAAGAGCTGTGTGGCCTTTTAGCAAGATCCAGACAGACTGGAAAGCTGGGCAAAGATGAACCTCATGACGTTCAAAAGAATAAGTGCAGAGTCCTTCACCTCGGGAAAAAAACACCATGCACCAGTATAGATTAGGGGTTGACTTGCTAGAAAGCAGCCCCATGGAGGAGGACCTTGGGATCCTGGTGAACAGCAAGTTATCCATGGGACAGCAATGTGCCCTTGTGGCCAAGAGAGCCAATAGTACCTTGGAATGTATTAAGAACAGTGTGGCCAGCAGGTCAAGGGAGGTTCTCCTCTCCCTCTACTCTGCCCTCATAAGATCACATCTGGAGTATTGTGTCCAGTTCTGGGCTCCCCCGTTCAAGAGGGACAGGGATATACTGGAAAGAGTCCAATGCAGGGCTACGAGGATGATGTAAGGGACTGGAACATCTGTCATATGAGGAAAGACTAAGAGACCTGGGGTTGCTTAGTCTTGAGAAGAGAAGACTAAGATGGGACCTTATTAATGTTTACAAATATCTGAAGGGTGGATGTCAAGAATGGGCCGATCTCTTCTCAATAGTGCTCTGCGATAGGACGAGGGGAAACGGCACCAAGTTACAACATAAGAAGTTCCACCTCAGCATGAGTAAAAACTTTTTACTGTGAGAGTGACAGAGCACTGGAGCAAGCTGCCAAGAGGTTGTGGAGTCTTCTCTGGAGACTTTCAAGACCCATCTGGACGCTCTCCTGTGTGATCTTCCCTAGCTGTCCCTGTTGCAGCAGGGGATTGGACTTGATGATCTTCAGAGATCCCTTCCAACCCCTATGATTCTACAGCACTAAAGACGATCTGCTCCATAACATTCCCTAACACTGGGGTCAGGGTGACAGGCCTGTAGTTTCCCAGATTCTCCTTCCAGCTCTTCTTGTAGATGGGCATTGCATTTGCTAAAATCCAGTCACCTGTGACCTCCCCAGTTAGCCAGGACTGCTGATAGATGATGGAAAGTGGCTTGGTGAACACTTCTGCCAGCTCCCTCAACACCCTTTGTTGGATTCCATCCCGATCCACCCCTTCATTTAAAATATAAATATTCAAGATTTTTATATGGACATTAAAATGGGAAGTGGAGTGTTTTTTACATTTCTGCCCCTTTCTCTCATAAGGTTGCTTTTATCAATATGGTTGAGTCAAGCCAATGTTCTCTGCTACTACAAAGGAAGAAGCTCCATGCCTCTGTTTCTTCTTACTTTTCTGCATTCATGGTATCTTGTTCCCCTACTTCTGTTTTTGCTGGAGCTGACATTTACTTGACCACATAGCAAGTTGGTTAGTCTCACTAGCCTGTTAGAAAACTATTTTCATGAAATACGAAAAACTCTGGACTAAATTTCTACTTAACATTATATAAAGAATCAATTCAAGGGCAGTTACCCTTTATGAGAAGAAATAGAGATATTTTCATCTCTTAATACTATTAGACCTCCTCTTCTGACTATATGCTAATTTCATACATATTCCAGTTATTTCTTACATTTACCTTTGAGTCTTAGCCCTTGTAACCTTTGATCTATATTAGATAAATGCAATAAATAAGTACAAACATCTGCATTACTGCTTAACATTACAGCAATGCACCTCTTGGGCCTTCAGAATGGTGTACATAAGATAAATAAGATCCTGTTTCCTGTGTTTATTACATTGAGAAGAGTCTATGTGAAACTGTTGCAGATGGAACAGGGTGGCAGATGAGACATGTATGTACAGATCAAGATTTATTCCATATAACATTGGGGTCTTAACTCCTTAAAGAAGAAGGCACAAGTACAGTCAAAGCGCAGGGAAATTGGGAGATTGGAACAGAAGTTGAAGTTTGGATTGAAAGGGTATCTTAACAATGAAAGTTACTACTTGTACTTAGATAAAACAGTAAAGATTAACCATTAAAATGCTAGCAACTTACTTATTATCAAGTTTTATACTAGGCCTAGAACTAATTATCAATCTTAAAGCATTCTATAATCTTTAAGCTTAATGATGAAAATTACTTAAGTTTACCAATAAAGACAGTGAAAGAGTTAATATCTCTCACCCTTGCCTGGCCACAGCTGGGTGTCCTTGGGTGGATCGTAATTCTCGAGAATTATTCTCTCTGGCAGGCATCACTGCTGGAGGAGAGAAGGTCCAGCAACCTTCTTGGAAAGTGTACAGGAAGTCCCCCTGATCAAAGATGGGATCAGGCTTCTATAGAATAAAGTGGATTGACTGCAGTCGTTTAGCCATATCTCCAAAATCTCTGATTGGAGATTAAAGGAAAACAGTAGAAAAACTCGTGAAGGCCCTGACCTCACCATGCAAAGTCTTTTGTTTATCTGTTTGTTCTTACTTTATCTCAATTCCAGGCCTAGTTGTGGCTAGTCTGGGCTCCGTGTTTTTCAACACTGGAGGGCAGCTGGTTTTATGAACATCCACTTG
This sequence comes from Hemiprocne comata, assembly GCA_020745705.1. NCBI lineage: Eukaryota > Metazoa > Chordata > Aves > Apodiformes > Apodidae > Hemiprocne > Hemiprocne comata. The sequence goes on from CM036586.1 coordinate 178,816,445, forward strand.
GCCTCTGTTTTTACAGAGGAAAACTGAGGCAGGCATATTGAGAGATGGAGCGTCCTGCTACAGAAACGAATAAGCATCCTGGAAATGACAAACAGCAATATCACAATTACAGAGGAGAACTGACTGATGAACACTTGTAAAAGCTTTAAAAACAATTAGGGATGGACAGGGCATCACTGTCAGGCTTGACTATTAATCTTGTGCTCCACAAGTTCACAGAGTCATCCTTTATCGTACTCAGGTAGGTACATCAACAAGCAGACGGAAAAGTTCTGGTATAAGTGGTTATAATGTCTTTTCCTTCACTCACTCAATGTCTCAAAAGTCATCCAGCTGCTGTCTCCTCTCAGCATTATAGTGTTTCTTTAATACAGATATAAAAATAGCATCTAAAATGAGTTAAAAATATTCACATTGACATTTGTATAATGAACCGTTATAAAGAAAGTGATAGACTAAGTACCATCTCACTAGTTCAGTTTCCTGGGTTTTAACACTTAACAATGTATCTCTACTCAGTATTTGGCCACAGTAATTTTTGCTGTGATATTAATTTCTCTCTTTGCACTAGGAAGACTTTTTACATTTATTTTTTGCAGAATAACTGTTTTCAGAGTTACTATGGATTAGGAGTGCCCACTAGTGTCAGTTTCTGTATCTTTTTTTATTATGTTTCAGTAAGTGACTATGAAGAAGTTTTTTACTGGTACAGAAAAAATGGCAAGAAATAAAAGCAGAAAGATTGCCTTCATTAGAGTTTGAACAAAATACAGTTTAGATTTAAGCCACTGGTCTTCCTTTATGTAGCAAATGTTAATCTATGGAAAAAGAATATACACTTTGCATAATTGATAAGTCCATAAATCTGTTATCTGCCTAGTAATTGCTTTCATGCTTTTGGGAACGGTAGATAAATTAAGTTGTGCTTTATGGCTGATACTTTGCCTCTACAGATATCCAAAATATTGGATCTGGTTGAGATGCATAACAACAAAAATCTCAGAATAACCTAAATGGGAAATCTTCATATGTACATTAGTTGGTCTAATGAGTTTCAGAAAGCAATCAGTCTTGCAGTTCTCTTTATTCTCATTTCCATTTTGTTAACAAGAAATAAAGCACATTGGTGGATACAATCTATTACTCTAATGTGAAAAACATAATTTAGTACTTGTACTACAAAAATGCAACATTTATATAAATTGTGATGTATTAAATTAGCCTCTAAAGCAGTGAGGAAGAATGAACTATCAGGGAATCAAGTTAAATAATCATTCCATAACAACAAATACAAATGACAGCTTTTTTTTTTTTTTTTTCTATTTAATGCGCCTGTCTGACCATATCACTAGATATTAAAATTTTTCCTCTCTCAACTGCAGATTTTAAAACTAAGAAAATTTCTGGCATGCTGAACATTTAAGTTAGGGACTGTTCTTACACTATAGAATTTACCTGACCTGGTTATGCCCATTGAAAAAAAAAAGTACTTGTTTAAGACAAATTCACTGCAATGGATATAGGACTGGGCATGACTAACTAGAGGTGGAGCACTGTATCATATTTTTCTAGAAAAGTATTGTAGAATGTACCTACAAAGAAGATGGAGATTCCCTATTGATAAGGAGTCACACGGAAAAGACAAGGGGTAATGGGCACAAGTTGCTTCTGGGGACATTCTGACTGGACACAAGAGAGATTTTTCACCATGAGGATGGTCAAACATTGGAATAGTCTCCCCCGGGGAAGTGGTAGGTTCCCCCACATTGGGCAGGTTTAAGTCTCAACTTGACAGGGTTCTGAGCTAAAGTATTAACTAAAAAGGCTGGACAAGATGGTCCTTGATGTCCCTTCCAACTTGGCCTTAAAAAAAAACAAAACAAAACAAAACAAGTTGCCTTATTATAAACAGACTAATCTGTAACATTTTGATTTTTTTAAATTGCTACCCAGGATAAATTACAACCATCTTTTGTGAAGATTTTTCTATAATTTATTCCTTTCTGATTTACAATGAATTTGTTATCCTAAATGAGATTTATGCTATCATCTTAAAAAATAATTAAATACTATCTGAGTGGTCAGATTATTGCAGAAGTGTTTGATGCAGTGAATACCAATATTTTTAAAAAGCCCAGGATCATTTTCACCCCAGGGATAATGGACTAATGCTAAAAATTATGCTGTATACAACTAGTTAGAATGATTACGCATCAAGCTGAGGGAATTTATTCCTTACTGATCCACTTTTAGTAGCTATGATAGCTTGTTATCAGAATATCATATAAGACTTAATTTTCAAACTTTATCATTCTGAACCATAAAATAAAAATCTTAATTACTGAGTTAAATACAGGCAGTGTCAGCTGGTCATAGGGCTTGGCAAAAGGGGTGACTTGTGGGAACACAAAATCCTCATTACAACTAATATTCAATTTAAGAGGACAGTTTCTTAAGAATAAAATGAGTGAAATACATAGCATTACACTGGCAAATATTGTTATTTGAGGAACTTCTTGTCACATTGCTATCTTTGTTAAATAATTGCGAAATAATTTTTTTCTGATCAAGTTTTTTGGTCACTGAAAAGTCATTGAAAAAAAACCTGGACATAAGGCTGAGTTATATCTGACTAAATATAGGTATGTACAAGTAATCAAGTAATTTTCCAAGTTATTTTCTGGGGTTTTTTAAGAAATAAATGCATTTTTAGAATAGATTTAATTTAGTTTATGCTGTACTTACTAGTTCAAGTGAGGCTACAGAATATACATCTTCATCTGGCCAGATTATTCCCATCCTAAGACACATAGGGTATTTTTTAAAAAGACTTAAGTCTCTGAGTTGCAAATAAGCTCTTCTGAAATCACTTGAAATCATGCTAGAAAATTTTAGATACTCAAAGAAGTAACTAAATTAGGAAACTAAATTAGGAACCATGCCACTTTTAGGTGTCCTCTATTTTTGGTTGAAAGATATTAAAAGGTTTCTATTATTTTCAGTTTTTATCTAGAGATACTTCAAAATTAAAAGATGGCTGTTTAGCATTTAATTTAAATGCCAACAGGTAATTGCATTGAACAAAGGCCCAAACTTATTGAGGCTCACATTAAAATCCAGGAAATGAGGCTGAATTTACCTAGGAAGTAGATGTTAGGTAGATGGATATCTACCCCTGTAGTTGAGCTAAATATCTATATTTTTCTAAATATCAGAGAGAAATAATCATCAACAGAGTACAGTTCCTGTCTACCTTAGGTAGAAGTGAATGACATAACAAATGTATCTATTTTTGTCCTTTCAACCAAAACAAAATATAGTAAAAAAAAATAAATCTATATAGAATCACAGAATTGTTTGAGTTGGAAGGGACCATGAAGATCATCTAATTCCAATCTCCCTGCATGGGCAGAGACACCTTTCACTAGACCAGGTTGCTCAAAACCCCATCCAACCTGGCCTTAAAAACTTCCGGCGAGGGGACATCCACAGCTTCTCTGGGCAACCTGTTCCACTGTCTCACCACACTCACAGTAAAATATTTCTTCCTAATGTCTAATATAAATCTACCCTCTTTCAGTATAAAACCATCACCCTTTGTCCTGCCCTACATGCCCTTGTAAAAAGTCCTTCTCTGGCTTTCCTGTAGGCCCCCTTCAGGCAGTGGAAGGCTGCTGTAAGGTCTCCCCAGAGCCTTCTCCTCTCCAGGCTTAACAACCCCAACTCTCTCAGACCTGTCTTCATAAGAGAGGAGCTCCATCTCTCTCATTATCTTCATGGCCCTCCTCTGGATTCACTCGAACACCTCCATGTCCTTCCTGTGTTGGGGGCTCCAGAACTGGACACAATACTCCATGTAGGGTCTCACAAGAGCAGAGTGGAGGGGGAGAAATCACCTTCCTTACCTGCTGGTCACATTTCTTTTGATGCAGATAGTTATATGGTTGGCTTTCTGGACTGCAAGCACACATTACTGGTTCCTGTTGAGCTTTTCATCAACCAGCATCCCCAAGTCCTTCTCCTCAGGGCTGTTCTCAATCCAGAACTTGAGGACCTTTTCACTAAGCCTATTGGAAAGATACTGTGTGTGGCCACTTTTTTTGGAGAAGCCAGTATAGATATTTCATTCTCTCCAAGAACATTCCATTGCACTCTTTTAACTTTCTAATATAGGTGTAGACCCTGCTTCCCAGCCCTTCCTTTTGACATTGGCAGAAATTGCCCAGTGTGAGTTTGTCTTTAAGGTATACCTATACTCTTCTTGTTTTTTTCACAAATTCTGGTCTCTTCTTTTACATAATTGTTAATTTCCTCTGGACTGCCTTTGGGAATTACTCAACTATTTCCTGCATGTGTCTTAGGTAAGAGTTCACTCCAGTGATAACACCCATTAACCAATTTGAGTTAGACTGCAGCTAATTTGGCTTCTTCCAGGTTCTTTGAGCCCTGTTGAAATATTCTTAGTGTGTTCAGATATCCTTTGTTACACAATTTCCTGATTTCCTGCAAGCACCATGAAGCTTGCAATCATTTGCCCTTATTCCAAACATTTGGAACAAAACCATCCCACAAAAATTAGGATTGTTTTAAATTAAGCAGGGACAATATATGAGGTATCACAAGTAGTGGCATGCAGTCTGATCTAGAGAGGCGATGAGCACTGTAGACATACTCCATTTGGATACAATGCAGACATACCTCAGAAATACAGCTATAGATCCTTACTATACATTATTAATAGATTAAGAATTAATAATAGCTTTTTACAGTAGCACAGCTTATAACCTAAATATAGTCCTTGAGATATCTGTTTATGAAACTCTAGATCTTAACATATTTTTCCCTTTTGTAAATGCAGAAATGTTGAGCTTGAAACATAAATCAATATTTGTTTTGTTTTCTGCTATAGCAAATTGTACTACCTTTGGGAATTGTCTTTCACCTTTCCAAAGATTTTATTACAATATTTAATAAAGCTCTATGATGTATCTTCTTTATTTTATTAATTCCTACAAGTACTTTTGTACCCTGCAGTTCTTGTTTAGTTGTTTTCATCTGTGCCAGACTGGTTTCAGTAGATCAAAAGATTGTAAATTGCCAACTCCTGAGTTGATTGAAACATAGCAGCACTATAAATCCTTGTGATAGATTTTCCTGCATCAAAATTAGGTCAGCTTTATTACTTACTTTAAGGCTGTTTCTTTTTGTATGAAATAGTATTGACAAAAAAGCAAGTTGGTTTACAAAGTCTAGCAAAAAATCCTTATTTACTTCATCAAGCCCCAGTACTAGATATGCTCATGGTATTTTATCAGAGTGTTAGTTGTACATTACTTCATTTTGCAGAAAATATAAGCTCAGCAAAAACATTAATGCTAATTTAAATCATAGCACAGAGGTTTCTAGGTACTTCTTTCAGAAAAAAGGCTGGGATGAAGTTCTGAAAGTTATTTTTCTGTCCAAAAAAAAAGCAACAACATTTATTTCAGTGAAGGCATAACATTCTGTTCTTAACAGGCACTTCTACCTGACTCAGAAAGCAGCAGGAAAAGACAAACAGAAAATCTTGCTCTCTGCTGTCCATCCATATCCCTTGTCATAGTTTTAGTCAATAACCAGGTGACAGATGCTCTGTTATCCCCCCACTACACTCCCAGGGGAAGATAAAAAGGGGAATAGGGAGAGACTTTAAGGATGGGAAAAAAATAACCTGGTATAGGTGTAATGAATTAGTAACAATAACAATGAAGGTGAATTACAAATACAGACGGATATGTGAACACAGAACTCACACTCCTCAGTTAGCAATTTTTCCCAAACAGAAAAGTCCTAAACTGGACCCAGGAGCAGATGGCAGTGCTTGAGTACAGGATCTTACTTCCAGTCCACAAAAGCCTTAGAGCAGCCAAGCTGGCCCTACCAGGGGAAGCAGGGAAAGGTGACAAGAAAACAGGACTCAGAAACAGTAGGAGCAGAGAAAGTGATGACAAACACACACTCAAACCACCCAACACACCAACTACAAAGACTACAGGTGGGCTCGCTTAGAAGCCATTATGCTGACCACATGGGAAGGAATACTGTGATTGGTCCATTTTGGGTCACCTGACCCACACTGCTCCCCCACCTGCACAATCGCTGCCTTATAAATGCTGCGTCAACAGTCTAGCAGCAGCTGGTGGGGTCTCAGAATACCTCAGGTTAATAAAGCCATAGACAATTTTTATCCTGGTCCTCTTAAGCCAGAACACCCTTAAAAGGACCAGAAAATATAGTTGCCATGAAGAAACAATGGGAACAAATGTTATCTATTATACTATTAATAGCAAAAAACCCACAGAATCCTAGAACAAGATAAATCCATTTATCTTGGTCAAAACTGCAATGGCTTCCATTAAAATCATATGTTGCTAGAGCAACTCTTTAAACACAGTTACCCACAGATACACTTTTAATTCCTTTACAACATGCTAAACATCACCTGATTGTTCTTAAGGCAGAACTGAGCACATGGAATTAATTTAGAAAAAATTAACATGTACGGAGTTACTTTGGGATTGTTTGTTTTGTGATAGGATTAATCTCTGCTTACTTTCCTCAGATGTGGAATAAGAATGTAAATTGATTTTTAGAATGCACCAGTCAGGTAGATGTTTTTTGCAGGGGATAGTTTATTTCTTGTTACTGCTTGAAACTTTTCTACAAAGCAAACTAAAAACCCAACCAATAATAAAATTTCAACGGGCAGTAAGTATGAAGTACTCGTACTTGAAGTACATGTAGCAGCTAAGAGATTTAGTAATACAAATTCATTTACGTGGGAGTTATGTTGTTGACTAGTCATGGATTCAATGAAAATGTACCACATAATTTAATGAGGTTTAAATGCTCAGTTAGAGTCTATTAATGCAGCATTTTTGACAGACCAATATTTATCAGGCAAGGCTTTAAGCCTATTGGAAAAAATATTACATTGAATCCTCTGCAGAAATGAATGCTTTGAGGTTTTTTTGTTTGTTCTTTTTTATGGTCCACCTAATTTCCCTTTTTTTTTTTTTTTGTTATTTTGTTTTGGTTTTTTGTTTGTTTGTTGTTTTCAATTCAGTTTTTTTCTCACATGATGTTCTTAATGGGTTCTCTAGGCTACTGTTACTATCAGGCTATCTGTCACCTGCCATGGTGAGGATCAGGCTGTGCACAGAAATTAGTTTTCAGTGGATACATGGACAGGTTTCTTGGCAGTAATGGCAGGAGGCATCTAAAATAAGAAGTGTCATCATGCTATAAGAAATGAGCTCCAGATAAGGCACCATTTATCGTGTCTTAGGCTTCAGCTTGAGAAAGCTAGACTCCTGTATTTGTCCTTTGATTCTTTTGTTGACCTTCTTTCCTCCTTTTCCTCCTCTTTCTTTGCTTCCTCTTCTTTCTTTCCTCCCTCCTCCTTTTTTCCTCATTCTGTCTCATAGCTATCAGTTTCATTATTTTTTATAACTAACAGGTTTATTCTTTTCCAAACACTGTAAAATTCTGGCATAGTTTTAGACAATTATTTTCCCAGAAGGAAAAAGTAAATGATATGGTTAGCCTTTGTTGCCCAAAAGTCTAGAAATTAACTCAAATGCATATAAATTGGTATCACAACAATTCTCAAAATGTTCAACTTGCCCTGTTTTTTTCAATTCCCCAATACTAAGCTTTCTGTTAACAAAGAGTGTAAATCAATGGTTAGTTTAAAGAAGACTTAAAGTGTGTGTCTGAAAACAGTCTAAAATAAGTCTCCATATATATATATACACTACAGAAGATCCATAGACTTCAAAATTCTTTGAAAAACAGTTTAGTATAATGATAAATACCCATGTCTAGCCTCCATCACCTGGATATTCCATTTTTACCTTATGCCAGGAATCTAAGCTTCAAGCAGACATCTTAATGAGAGTGCATGCTGTGACAATCTGCTGGATAAGCTACTATATGCAGAGCAATTTCATTATGTTTAATATATGTGGCCTACCTACAAATACTTGATGTTTCCTTTTACTCCTATCTCATCAAATTCTGGTAAAGATCCATGAAAAAACAACTATGAGAAAAACACCTAAGCGATACAAACTCCTTCTTAGCTTTGCATTTATAAGTAATTTTTTTTTTTGTTAGTGTGATTGAATTTTCTAATAAACACCTGGGACTTTTTTTTGGTGGTGTTGTCCTTAGATTAGTAATGCCGCCTTCTCCTAAACTAATATGCAACAGCAGTTTTTATCTGTTCACTATTCCTTAGCTAACAAAGTTATTTTATACATAAGATATCTTTCATTTGGAGTTCAGGTAGCCATAATGTTTCAAAACAGCAAGAATCAATATCTGAAAGGAGAAAAAAAACCCTAGTTTTCCCATCCACTGTTCCATCCTGCACATGATACATTGCAATACCATTAGTTTATCATGAATAACATATTATAATTCAATAGCATTAAAACATCATAATTTTAAGGTAACAAATAATTAATTGAATGCCTGATTTAATCTATCACATTCAGTTTCTTATGATTTCCTTGGCATATCTAGAACTGATAGGGCAGAGAAAACATTGCAGAGAGGATATCCCTACAGTTTCAGATTTGAAGCTTGTTACTGCAGCCATGAAGGATAGACTGTCCCTTTTACTTTCAGGCAGATTATTCCAGACAACTATATGCTGCAGAAAGCACAAGTCAAAATGGAGTCTACCTTCTCTTCTACTGAAACTGTAATAATGATTTTTAGTAACTCTATCATGGAAAATATTTTGCTGCAGATATTCTTCTGATCGCAAAAGCAATTGCAGATAACCTCAAGAGAAATGTCTGCTTCCTGAACATTGTAATTATTCAGCTAAAGGACTGTTTGACTACAGTTATTTTATCAAGATTTTTTTGCACAGTTAAAGATATTTATCTAATTGAATATATGACTGACTGGAAGACAAAGACTATCACAAAAATTATAAATATTCCTTTAAATTTAAAAAAAACTGTACAGTGCTACTTGGTAACAGCCATCTGAATATGTTCTTAAAATCACTTTAAAGCATGTTTGGATTTTTAAATTTTGTTGCAGAACAGTATACCTAAACCTTTGATTCAAATTTGAATTGAGAGGAATCTTACCTCTTCACCAAAAGTTATTGTTTCAAATTCGTAGTACTGTCACCATAAACTTCCATTTTTTTGCTCCAAATTAATTTTTGCTATCAATGAAAAGAAAGGCAAATTTTATAATAGCTATGCATAGCATTTGCTTTTTAGAATTTTGTTTCAGAGGAGTATTATATTAAAAATAGCTGAACCATTGGCCAAAATCATGTTTCATCCAAAATTTTCTCCAGAGAAATGCTTTCCTTAGAATATGTAATTCCTCTTCAATACAAATTCCTCCTGTTTCTTTTTTCTGCTCTTTTGTTAAGGAGATGATTCAAGTTGTTCAGAATGACAAAATCAGGTGAAAATTATTACAGCAAAATGGTATGTCCAATACATAAAATTCAGTTTTGGACAAAGCTGGCAACTGGAAGTGCCAGAACAAACAAAAGGCAATACTTGTCTATACAATACAAAGTTAATTCCTTAATATCCTAGGCACAGGTTATTGTGAACACTAAAATTCCACATGGACATAAAAAAGGGCCTGGAAAATTAGCAGAAATTCACTGGAGCCTATTAAATACAAAATTTAAGAAGTCTCTAAACTGAAAACTGTTGAAAGTGGGAAAAATGTTTAGGGTTGCATTGTTCTCTGTTACCTATGTCCTTATACTCTTCCCTAGTCAATACATGATTGATCTATATGGCTCTTTGGCTAGAACTACAAGGATAATATCAATTTCTGCATGATAATAAATTATTTCCAGAGCTGTCAATTTCCTCACTGAAAATATAATTTTTAATGTTTCCAAGTTTTTCAATTTTATTTTTATTATTATAAGATTAATATTTTTTATATATCTGCAATCTAGATTTTTGCAGGAAAAACCTTTCAAGTGGAAGCACAAAGGCAGCTAGGCAGAATCGAGTGGTTATCATAGCTGTGATGTATTTTATTTAGGAAGACCTGGTTAAATAAGATTCAAAGTGATCTCTGATCCATAAATAAATAAATAAATAAATAAATAAATAAAACATTTTGAGACTTTAATATGTCTTCACTAACCTATTAATTTAGTTATTTATAAATTATACATTTAATTTATTTAATTCATTAATCCCCACAAGCACCCAGTGATATCATAGCTCTCATTTGAACCACAAACTTGGATTGCTTCTCCACAGAAAGCAGGTACAGGGTGGACATGGAGGATTCTTCTGTGTCCTTAGAACTGTCTGAAATACACAGTTGCTACCCACCAGACTACATATATAGTCCTGGGGATTCAGAAGTATGATGTCTCACCATAAATTCTAAATATAAATTTACCTCCTGATAGTTTCTATACACGTGTGAGTAACTGGGCATCCAAAGCATTCCCTGTGCAATGAATATAGACAAAACAGAGGAAATCCAAGTCTGTGGTTTAGATTAAGTCTGAGTTGTACAATTTAATTTGCATATAATGAAACCATAAAGCCTGGTAACATCTGCATCACAAAAAGATTTTATATAATTTCCCACAATTACAGTGCTACCATTATAGGGAAAGTCAATATATAAATGTATTGCACCTCATTATGATCTCCAAACCAAATTATGTGGTGTATATTTAGTGTGAATACATATATAAATTTAGATTTACATATATAAACATGCACAATATTTAACTGGAAGTGTTCAACACCTTGTAAAACAGAAGAATATAAACAATTTATTTCTTTGTAATTCATATTAGAAATAAATGTAAGCATACTTAACAATTAAGGGTAAGCATACTTAACATTTTTTCTGCTATTTGAACTACCAAAAATAACACCTAGAAATGGTGACTGCTTTTAACAAATAAAGAGAAGTTGCAAGGAAAGATAAAACATTTTTTTTGTTGTTGTTGTTTTTTTTTCCCCCAAGGCAATTATGAATTGAATCTAGAGAGGAAAGTATTAAATATATTATGTATGTATTTTGTATTTGTAGAAACTTGTTACATACTATAACCATTTTCAGCTCTCTGTTCCTGTGATTAATATGTTACAACAGAAGGAAGCACACATATTTAAATAAGGAAAAAAAAATTGTTGTACTTTTATGCATCTAGGTGCTTTCCATTTACTTTTTCCAGAAGAAATAATTCCATTTGAAAAAAAGGTACAAGTAAAACAAATGTGACTTACATAAAGTGTTAAACTCCAAGTCGAATGGAATGGAAATGAAATACTAATGATCTGCAAATCAAGTAGGGCACCATAAGACTCTATCCTGGCACCTGTTGTGTTTAACTTTATTTTGAAGACCTGCAGGAGGCAATAGAGTGCACTGACATCAACTTCACAGATGACACTAAGCTGTAGATTATGAGTCAGTACATTTAAGGGTAGAGCTGGAACCCAGATGATCCAAAAGACTGAAAATAGGCATCAACAGGAATCTTACAGAAGGACAAATGCAAAGTCCAGCACATAGGTAGCATGCTATGATGCAATTAAAAAAATACATTGAAATAATGGGACGCTTCAACAAATTTCCTTCTTCAAAAGGCTAAAGATTTATAATCAAACATCCACATGATGGCACAAACTCATTGTCCTGGTTTGAGCCAGGATGAAGCTAATTTTTCTTTTACTGTTTTTTTTTTCCTTCAGTAAGCTTTCTTTTAACTAGCAGCAGGTGTCCCAGCTAGTGGGCTGATAACATTGGAATGTTTATGTTTCTGCTGAGGCTCCAAGGTTGCTTCTTAGCTCTGCTGCTACAGAGGCTACCGGGGCAGGAGAGTTGTATCTATGACCCCCCCGTAGGGAGCTGGACTAGACAGACAGCAGAACTGACCAAAGGTATTCCATTCCATAGATCTATGTAAGCTCCGAGGAAGGTCAGAGATCACAGAAGACAACTTCATTCCTGCTTCTTCCCTTGTCTTCTGTCCATGGCTGGTGTCCGGGGAGGACTCCATCCATCCATCACCGTCGACCCCTAGGCTCTGCCCTCATAACCCTCCTAACCCAGCCCCTGTCTGCTCTGCCTTATCTCCTGCCTGTGGGCTGAGACTTTTTGGGACTGCTCACAGCTAAGGAGAGTGTTGGGAGAATTTCTGGGGGTGGGGGGAGGCAAGAGGCTTTTGCACATTCCTGAACATACTTGTATGTAATTGTACATATAATTAAAGCTGTCTAGTTTAGTTTTCAATCCAGCTAAGTCTCTCTCCTAATTGTCTCTCTCCTTCCCTACCTGGATGGGAGGGGGAGGGGATAGAGAGCATTGCTGTCTCTGGTTTATTTTTTGATTCTGAGTCAAACCGTGACACTCATAAATACCAATGTGTGTGTGATTGTGGGTGTTTTAGTGGGAAAAAATATATTAGCAGTAAACTAGCTAAATTACATATAATCTGATGTAAATATAGTCCACTAGCTACCAGAAATAGTTACTAATTTTTTGAGAGGAAATGGCAAAGTTTTCTTTACGTGAATATTGATGAACACTCTAATGAATTCTTAAATTATTTTTATTTTACTTCAAAATTTGTAGAAAAAATCTATAAGGAATGAAACCAAGTCCTGTTTTTTTAATTGTTTTTAAAAATCTGATTCAGAATAATTTTTTTTTTGCAATCCCAGATAATCTCTAATCACAAGAAGTGTGTAATAAAACAGGCCTTGAAACAGTGATTCTGAGGTCCAAGATAAGTATTCTAATTACTGATGCATCTCATCTTTAGGAGTCTTGTTTTACTATCCTGAATTTTTTTTGTCAGGATAAAACAGAACTTTGTGTTCCAGACAACTGCCTACCAAAAGTGATGATAAACTAGAATTTCAAAGTGTCATCTAGGAAATGTATGTTTCTTTTCCTACCTGAAACAGGTAAAAGACTTGGTTGTTCCCGAAATCAACTTGAACAGGTCAGCATACTTTATGACAAGATAATATTTCTGCAATGCCACAAACCTTATTTTTTTTAAACATGTTAAGAACAAAGGCACTGGAAAAATAGCCATTGCAGGACAGATTATGTTTTCCCTCATAAATTAGATTTCAAAATACAATAAAGAGTATCACTTACCTTCAAAGCTTTTGTATTATTAAACACTGGAGAGAACTGAATCAAGTTACTTGTAACATGTGCATACATTTCACACCTTAAATATTTACTCCTAATTTATTTATATTTATTAGCAATATATCAGCTTTTTCAGGAAGTCTACCTTTAAATAGTTAGCAGAACTGTATCCCAAAAACTTAGCAATGTCAATCCACTGACACTGTGTTCTGTATTATATTTGGTGAATTAATCCTAACCAAATGAATGACAGTGGATGCATTATATCTAAATCTTTGTTAATAAGTGTGAACATTAAGATGGATCAGAAGACTGCAGTAATTATTTGGTCTGCCTATAGCAAGATTTTTGTTAATTCCAAACGTGATCCTGTCACGTAACACCAGAATTTAATTTCAGGAAGGGTTTATAGATAGATTAGTTGTTGTACTTAAAAAAAAACCCTACAACAACCAACCACCAACAAAAAAACCCACACCAAAAAAAACCTCCACAAAACAACCCCCCCAAAAAAACAAACAAGAAAGAAGAGAATGGAAAATTCAGACAGAAGTCAGTGGAACTCCAAGAGTAAGGGAAAAATGAGAGCATCTTGTCATTTTTGTCATTTTATGTGTAGAAATTTTAATGCAAATTTTCAGTTGTTTCTTTATCAAAGAGATTTACATGCTAGACAAGACCTTCAGCCTTCACCTTTTTTGTTAAAAGTTGGTGGGAGTTTGCCACAGGATCACAAAAGTAGAAGATGAGACTACAAACAAGGCAGCGGAAGAATTGTAGCATCAGTTGCATGGATGGTTTCTTTGGGGTTTTTTGTTGGTTTGTGTTTTGTTTGTTGTTTGGTTGGTTGGTTGGTTTGTTTTTTCCCCAAATCCTTCTTCTTAATATTTTGCAGAATTATTTTACTTCATTTATAGTATGAGGCTGAAAGAGGGGGATCTTCTTGGAAAAGAATATTTGCAGTATGAATGCTTTTTATGATCACTGTCAAAAAAATTATGTACTTTTAATAATTTTTAGATAAATATTGTGTGGATGATGAGCTCTGAAGCTAGAAGACTTTAATGCTCTGGAAGCTCAGTCTTCCTGAATTGAGAAGACAAGTTTCCTCAGACTTGAAAGATGAAGTGTCACAGAATTTACCAAATGTGCAATTCAAGCATTCCAAAATGCACCACTTTGCAAGACCCCAAGATTTGGATGGCAAGAAACCCTAGCTCAGTTTCAAGTGCTAAGAATCTCTACTCATACCTTTCCTTCCAAATGAAATTGGGGCAGATCGATCCCTTGATATCTAATGCCATTGTTTCTCTGGTTTAGTTTGCTCTAATAGTTCTCAGTATACATGTGCATGAGTATGAGAACTCCCACTGCAGGAGTATCTATCTTCCAGGATGACAGAAAATGGTAATATTCAATGATGGTAGTCACATTAAACATCACTAAATAATTAAACACTAACTGAATGTGCTTGTATATGGGACTATGATTAGGAATTTGTGTGCTGCTTTTCTCCCTGACAAATAATATATTCAATTAAAAGTGCAGTTTTGAAGCAAACTATACAAAAAATACTAAACTGCCAGTATTCATGTGATTAAACAGAACTGAGAAAAAAAATCCCTATGGTACTAAGTGCTTTAAAAAAATCAGATCATGAAAATATAGTTTTTTAATGCTTTGGATATGTTACAGAAATACAGAGCATTAAAAGAATCTACTGATTAGCATTTCAAATTTTAATCCAATAAATCAAGAGTTAGAGTATTTTGGTGGTAAGGTGGGCTCAATTTCAACTTTGTGGTCGAAAGCAGAGGACCTCAGATTTGTAAGGAGACTTTTTTATTTGACATTACATCAGAGTATTCTAACCACTATGTGTAGGTTAATGCTTTCTTCCTAGTTTCTTTGAATATCAGTAATTTTACTGCTAACCCTGAGATAAATGTAATTAAAATAATATTTCCTTATGTTCTTATTTCCTTATGTTCTTTTCCCTCTCAGTTTAAAGAAGAAACAAAAGCAGCAATAATTTTTCAAAAAATAATGTATTTATTTTTTTTTTTGCATTTCATCTGGTTATATAGTATTTTTTCCCCTAGCTTTAATTTATGGAAAGGCTTTGGAAGCATTTGTGTGTTGGAAGAAAAGATTTCAAACACTTTGCTTGACAGCAATATACATTTTAGACTGACATTGTTAAATATTCTTGTGAAGTAAATTTAAATGCAGTATGCACATGAAAGAAAGAATATTTATGCTCACAGTTATATTTACTGTGTTACGTACATAAGGTACTTAAGCAATTCTTAGCTTCACTCTCTATCCAATATGCAAGTCAGTCATTCTCCAGTATTTCAATTTTATTAGCTCAGCTAGTCAATAAAAGTGAAAACAGAAGCAAAAAAAAATAAAGGAAAAATTACGTTTGGGATGAGATTATATTTTTAAATTCTTATCATGCAACAACTGGCACTGTGACCTCATACCCATCATGTTTGTGTTGCCTCCAGCCTCAAAAACTTCTTTGACAGACCTATAGAGTTTATTTATGTTTCCCCTCAGTATAATTGTGCTCAAGGATTCATCTTTATCTTCAGACCTAGTCTGTTATGGTTCTGCAGGAAAAAAAAAAACCCTTTTCTCCTTAAAGAGGTTGTGTTGTGTTTTTTTTTTTATTCTGCAGACTTTTATCAACCATATATGAAAAATCGTATTTCTGTTGTCTGATGTTATAAGACCTTGGTATTGAAAATCTGTTTTCTTGTCTTTAGCTAGTAGTATTTGGTTTTTGCTTTCAAGGGTTTAAAACAATTCTAAAATATTTATTATCTGTTCTTAAGTTACTTTAAAACCAGAATAACCTTTAGTTTCTCTTTCTTTTATGAGGTTCGCTAAAAAACAGTTTCAGGTTAAACTAATCTCCAGTTTTTGCAAAAGCTTAGGCATTTTAGGACTTTTTTACAAAAAAAGGGAAATTACTCTGTATGCTTTCAAAATGCATGAGGACTGTGAAGTTCTTTACATGGAAAAGGCAGATCAGTCTTACTTTGTCTTACCTAACAACAGCAAAGGTAAATTACAAAGTATGTGGCAAAACCACATAAATTATCAGTTTTCCAAAATTTAGCACTGCAATAACTGTGTCAATCACATTAAAATCTTTAAAGTAGTAAGAACAGTTTTAGGAAGACTACTTGTGGAAATATGATTTACAATAAAATTCCAGTAAAAAAAAAATTGTTGGCTTGAGTGTAAGTATTATGCTACTTTAATACTGATGATATTGCCTTAGAAAAATAAAGGCAAGCTGAATAAATCAAATAATTAGGTCACGCAGTCATTTATCTTCCATTTAACTTCAATGAATACTTTATTTCTTTAAAAAGGACAAAATGTATACCTGCAAGCAAAAAGAATGCTAGGCTCAACAGGTGATAAAAACTACAAGTTTTGAAATTAAAAGCAAGAAAAAATAAAGAATCATAGAATGGTCTGGGTTGGAAGGGACCTTTGAAGATCATCTAGTCCTCTCTCCCTGCTTTGTGCTGGGACACCTTTCACAAAAACAGGTTTCTCAAAGCTCCCTCCAATCTGAGCTTGAACACTTTCAGTGATAGGGCACCCACAAGTTCCAGCTTCTCATGACTCTCATAAACATTTTTTTCTCCTTAATTCCAATCTAAATCTACCCTCTTTCCACAATTTAGAAGTGTTACCCCTTGTCCTATTACTACAGGCCGTAGTAAAATGTGTCTGTCTTTCTTACAAGCTGTCTTCATACATTGATGATTCTGAAACTCCTTCACTATCCTATCTTGGAACTCCTGGGAGAGGTTGCCATGATCTAGCATGGCTTCTTAGCATCACCTTTGATGCTGAGTCTGTATTATTAAAAGCCTGGCAGCACAGTACAAGTTGGTTTCTATTGAATTTAAATATTGCCAGAAAATTGTTGTTTACAGTCATATTCCTTCCCTCATCAGAACTTTTCAAAGTGATCTAAGTAACCAGTTTTCAAAGTTCATTGGTCAAAATGCCTACCCTTGGATACTGAAAGATGGACTTCAATTTTCTCTGCAGAGAATGAACTTTGGTGTCCTGGGTTGAGCCAGGATTAAGCTAATTTTACTTTTACTGATTTTTTTTCCTTCAAACCTTGACATTTAGTTTGATCTCCCATTTCCCAAGAATTATAATTTCCATGCATGGCTGATGGGAAAGAGAACACTGAAATTTGCATGTCATTCTACCCTAAAATAAAGTATGGAAATCAAACACATTAATTCAACAAGGTAGAGTCATAAATTGCATTCAGCACATGGGATATGCTAAACAGAAATGATTCTCAAATCTTGGGCACTTCTGAGTAGAACCAGAAACAATGTGGTGCAGGAAATTTACAAGTTCATGTTTGAAAAATGAATTCCTTATAATAAATTTATTTTAGAGTGAAATTACATTCTTCCACAAGAGACGTGAAATGTTTAAAACAGATATAGGAGATTTTGAAGAATTAATTTTAATAGTCCAAAGGTTTAACTGGATACTTTGGTTACACTGATGTATTAAAATGGTTAGCCAACTTTGGGATTATTTCACCTTGTCAAGCAGAGTGTTGATTGTGGTGAAGGAAAGATACAACGTATTTTCCTGAATACAGGAGATGTCCAAACACACACACACAATAATTTTAGAATCTACTCCTCAAATCCTTCATAACTTTTGCAATTCCATTATAATTCAATTTTATCCACTGCTAGTAGCCATAAATGTAATGTAGATAGATGTCTACATTTAGTTGCCTTCAGTCCAACTCTTCAAATAGGATTTTGCTCACTTAACTTGTAATGTATACATCAAAATGAATTAACTATGCCATAGGCAATCTCAACAGTTAGCTTAGATCTCTGTCCTCCTGTCACTTATGTTATGATTGTACTAGTTATAAGTGTTTAGATAGAGACATTCTTTCCTTTTATGTTTGTACAACAGTAAGCACATTTAAGTCCTGAGGGTACAGACATAATCACAGCATAAATGACACAAAGAATGTTTTTCTAAGTATTATTTTAATTATATATTTTTGAAGTAATTCCTTTTATATAAGCATCTGTGTAGGTGTATGGGAAGGAGAGTGGCATAGAAGAAGGTTTGAGGAGCTTTTTTGCCAGTCATATTAACTTCCAGTTCCAAAATAAATAACTCCAAGATAATTGCTGTCAAGTATTTTGTTATGAGAACATAAATATTTATAGTATTTGTAAAAGGGTTTGTACCTAGATTTTTTAAAAAATAAATATTGTATCAATAATTATACTAATGGAAACATTTGGAAGCTAGCTGAAACCATATTCATGCATGTGTAAGAAGTAATCAGTTATTTAAATTAATCACTTCAAAGAAAATGTTTGAGTTTGAAGTTAGAATGTCACACATTCTTTCAAGCTTCCTTTTAGCAATTCTAAACATAAAATCATATGTACACACCTCAGAAGGAAATTATAATATTTTCAAAATGAAGTGTGACAAATCAGGAATTAATAAAATTGAAGTTAATAATTAATGAGGGTGCTTATTAATGTGATCTTTAATTGCATTTTCAATCCATGAGATACCTGGTTCCATATTAGTGAAAAAAAAATTGCATAGTGTCCATCAGTGTTTTAGCCATCTAATATTTAGGTATTGAGTTTTATTTAGACCACTATGACCTTTTTTATAGTGAATGGAGAACTACAGCCACCTCTAAAAGGCATTTTGTTTTACTGATTTTAGGAAGTAGGGAATTCACCTCTGTCATAGGTGCAAAAATAGCTTGAATTGTGAATGCTAACAGGCTACAAATATTTGGAGGGAGGGAGAGGGGAGGCGTTGAAGGTTGAATGTTATGAACTCAGCTTCTGAACTCTCAAGCAGAAGACTAGAACTTGCTAACCACAGTGGGTACAGGTTGTAAATTTTGCAACAATTGAATTAAACAATACTGGCATATACTGAATCCTCCATTTAATAAAGAAAGAGACACGGGACAGAAGAGGCAACCGAGAGGCAGATTATGTATTGTTCTCCTGTGCATGCACCATTTAGACTGGGAAAGATAGGGGCCACAACCTGCAAAGAAAAACTGCCGCCAAAAACTAGAGTTTCTGTGAAAAATAAATTATCTCAGAGAAAATAAGGGGGTCTGAAAGGTTGATGAAAATCTGCCTGGAGGAAAGTTCTGGGAAGTTGTTGAAGATCCCAGAGACCAGACAACTATAGGAGACAAAACCCAGGGAATGCTCAGGGAGAGACTTTCACCAGTGAGGCCAAAAGTGGTAACTATGTGCAGCAGCACAGCATGAACTGGAGCACGTAGGAGAAAGGGACCTGGGGGTCCTGGTGGACAGGAAGATGACCATGAGCCAGCAATGTGCCAAGGGCATCCTGGGGTGTATTAGAAAGGGTGTGGTTATTAGGTCAAGAGAGGTTCTCCTCCCCCTCTACACTGCCTTGGTGAGGCCACATCTGGAATATTGTGTCCAGTTCTGGGCCCCTCAGTTCAAGAAGGACAGGCCTGAAAGAGTCCAGTGCAGAGCCACAAAGATGATTAAGGGAGTGGAACATCTCCCTTATGAAGAAAGGCTGAGGGAGCTGGGTGTCTTTAGCTTGGAGAAGAGGAGACTGAGGGTTGACCTCATCAATGTTTACAAATACGTTAAGGGCGAGTGCCAGGAGGACGGAGCCAGGATCTTCTCAGTGATGTCCAGTGATAGGACAAGGGGCAATGGGTGCAAACTGGAACATAGGAGGTTCCACGTAAACATCAGAAAAAACTTCTCTATTGTGAGAGTGACAGAGCACTGGAACAGGCTGCCCAGAGAGGTTGTGGAGTCTCCTTCCCTGGAGACTTTCAAAACCCGCCTGGACGTGTTCCTGTGTGATGTGCTCTAGGTGATTATGCTCTGGCAGGGGGGGTTGGACTTTTTCAAGGACTTTAGATGATCTTTCGAGGTCCCTTCTAACCCCTGAGATTCTGTGATTCTGTGATTCTGTAACTGATACAACCTTCTGGCCTTCTTCCCAGACCAACAGAGACCCTTGTGCTGGGAGACAATGTTGGCTATTGAGGGAGCAATCATGTGAGGAAGCTTGTGGGATAATCAAGCAATCTAAATATTCCAGTCTCAGTGGTTGTTATACAGATCCACCATCTGGATCCACCATCCAGATACCCAGTATTCAGATCCACTATTATTTTTCATTTACTCAGTTTCACGTACTAACAGTACTTGCAGGGTTCTTACCTGTCTCCCACACTTCTGTGATTAGCAGCAGCAACAGGACAGCATGCAACAGCTATGACCTCTCCAGAGCTTTGACTTCCACCCTTCCAAAATTTAACTCTTCTGTTGCAAGCACAGCAGGGACCCTGACAACATTATGTATTGTTATTTATTGTGTCTTCCCTGTGACAAATTCTTGGAGTGACTACTTTCTCCATTTGGTCAGATATAACTAAGGTTATTTTTCTTCTTACAATCTACGTTTATGAACATTTATCAGCATTCAGTTTCATCTGTGATTTGTTTAACTATTTTTGTATAGACCTTATGCAACTCTTCACAATCAGTTTTAGCTTTCATTGCTGGAATAGCTATGTATCATCAACAAACTTTGTTCACCACGTTTTCCAGATAATTGATTAGCATAGGTCACAACCTTGAACTCTGCAAGAATCTCCTGTTATTTTTATTTCACTGTGAAAACTGATTATGTGTTTCTATCCATCTTGTATATTTAATACAAATAGTTAAATTAACTTTGATGGAATCTTTGTTCTGACCTTAAAACAACTTAATTTGGGTAAGGAACTCTAAGATGGGCTGTCAAGACCTTTTTTGAAACATGAGTACAATTACATAGTAAGTTACTCTTGGTTATATCCTTATAAACTCCTTCAAAGAACTTTAATGCTTTCTAAGACCTTTCTTTCTACAAGTCTTGTTGATTTTTCCCATTATATTTGCTACCATCTCCACTAAGTCTATTCTTTGTTATTGTCTTGGTTTGGGTCTAACCCAGCAAAAAAGGACCAGCCATGTGGCTGCTCACTCATCCTCATGCCCCCCCACCCCCCCCACCCCCCCACCCCCCCGGTTTAAATATTAAGGTGAACCCCAAACAAACCAAAAGACAGAATTGCTCTCTATTACCCCCCCTCCACCCTCCCAAGGGAAGATAGAAAGGGGAATAAGAAAGAGACTTAAAATTTGGAAATTGAAACTAGAAACAAATTTAATATAACACAAGGAAAAAGGGTAAAACGTGTGTGGGGGGAAATGGGTAAATATTTATACACAAATACACAAAACTAATCTCGATTTTGGCAGGGATATGGGAAATGCAGGGCTGCTCCAGGAGAGGTCCATGGCTCCTCACAGCATCGGATGGAGTTGGATTCTGGAGTGAGCACGTGGGAAGCCAAAGGAAACCAGCAGCACACCCGGCAGGGGGAAAGGAGTAGGAGGAAGGACAGGGTGGCTTTCAGCTCTCCTGGCTGTTATAGATTGTGACAGGAAGTGGGTGGGAATACTGACCCCTTCAAGTCTTTCAGGGTGCTAAGGACCCTCTCTCTGCGATAGGTGTCCAACACCATGCTGGGGTCTCCCAAACCGTAATGCCTCCACACACACACACTGTGGGAAGGTGAGGACGAAGGCCAACTAGTAGTGCCTGGGTGGAGACAAAGGACAGGGAGTTTCACTTACTGATTACAATCACAGGTAAAGCAAACTCAACGTGAGGAAAAATAACAATTTATCACTAATCAAATGCACACAGGACACAGACAACACAAAGAGCAGTGCTTAAAAACCTCACCCCACCCCTCACCTCTTCCCAGCCCAAATTACTTAGTTCCCGATTTCTCTACCTCCTTCCCCCTTAAGGCACGGGGGGACAGGGGATTGGGTTTAGAGTCAGTTCATAGGCTGGTGTTTCCTGCCACTGCTTCCTGCTCAGGGAGAAGGATTCAGCCCTTGCCTGTTTCCTCACAGGGTCCCTCCCACAAGAGGAAGTCCTTCACAAACCTCTCTGACATGTGTCCTTTGCATGAGGTACAGTCCCTCAGGAGCAAGCTGCTCCAGCGTGGGCTTCCCACAGAGTCACAGGCTGTTTCGGGAACAGTCACCTCCCTTGCACGGGGTCCTCCATGGCTGCAGATCCAAGTCCACAGGCTGCAGCTCCGCATTTGCCCCTCCTAGCGCCTTCAGGGGATGCTCCGCCATGTTTCTCCTCCATGGGGTACAGGGGGACAGCCTGCCACCTCGCCATGGGCTGTAGGGGAACTTCTGCTTGGGCAACTCCTTCCACCTTCTTCCTCACCAACCTCTGGATCTGCACTCCAGCACTTGCTCTCACCTCTCCAGCTCAGCTCTTCTCCCTTGCTGTCTGTGCTTTCAGGTCTGAAATCAGTTCTTTCATATGTTAATCGTAGAGGCACAGCCATTGTCTCTCTCTAATGGCTCGGCCTTGGCCACATGAACTGGGACAGCTCCGGGAGAGCTTTTTAGAAGCTTCTTACAGAAGACACCCCTTGGGCCTCTCCCCCACTACCGAAACCATGCCAGAACCAAACCAACACAGTTGTAACATCTTCAAAGTAGAAAAACCAAAATTGCTTTTTCAGAATCTTTCTGTATTTTGCTAGAGTTCTTTCTGAGTTATCATTTTAGCTGTTGCCTTCTGTAATTTTTTCATTCCTAGTGAAGAGTTTCCTAGTTAAGTTCCTTCAGAATTCATAAGCATATAATATCTGTTTCTCTAAAACTGTTAAAAAATTATATTAAACCTACTAAATAACATAGTATGAGTATGATTAATCCTTTTATCTATTTGAAATATCTTCTGCTAGTATTCTCCTATAAGTCAGTCCCTCTGATTCTTCTCTCCGGTCTGTGAACTTTCTTTTTCATTCTTCCATAGTGACAGTGATGCAAACACTTTTTTTTTTTTTAATTAATTGTTACGGAATCATCTAGTTGCCATTTGGTCCTCCTATGAAATCCTTACTCTTGTTGTAATTAAAATTATTTTATTTAGCAGTATTTTACTCCCATAGAAGTTCCCTCTCAAAATCTTTTTATATGTCTCATATCAGGGAATTGTTTTTGTTTTTTTCAATCCTGGGCTTCTTTTACAACTTTGTAAGTTACTGAGGACAGAAAATGACCCTACAAAGCAATTTTTAAAATATCACAAATAAGACATCAATTAATCACTTATTAACACACTTCCAGGGACTCTAAATTTCTTCTTTGATGCTTTGTATATAACCACTGTTAAGACTCAGTTTTACTTAACTTCAGATTTGAAGTTTTTAAAGTGGCATAGGAAAAAGCATTAGCAAAGTGAATGTTTGATACCTAAAGAAAGAGAAGATAATAGGAATACTTGAAGGAAAAAAATAACCATTTCTAAAGAAAAGGAGACCTGGATGTTTTATGATTAATTTTTATGCTTTGACAATTTTCAACTCTTTGAAAGCTAGTGAGAATAAGGAAAATTACTGCTTAGTCTGAGCAGCAGCTTAAATGAAACCAATAAAACCTAAATAGTCCAACTTTTGTATGTTAGTTAAATGTACTTTTATCTCTTAGAGCTAAAGTGGATAATGAAACTTGCTACTTATGGAGTTATCAGTGAAAGAGGAAATTGTGATAATTTTATGTTGCATGTCTAGGGTATCAGAATTACATATGATTAAAATGTTGCTGTCATGCCTAACAGGGAGTCTTATGGGTTATGAATTAATGCTGTCTAAGGGAACAAAAATGGAATTAATAGATATTGCTTTTTCTCTTCTTTTCAATTAAAGATAAAAGTGAATTTCTTTTTCTGTTCCTTCCAATTTAAAGGTTCTAAGAAGAAATAACTTTGTAGTCCATTTAGATAAGCAAAAATAGTTAGTGTTAGATATGAAGAAAGATCCTGATGGAGGCCGTAGGGTTAGACACCAATGACTGTAGAGAGCTGCTTTTTCAAGGGATATAATGTTCAAAGTGAGTTTTAGGAAGATATATATGAAAACTTAACTGACAGGAACAGCACAACTCTTGGTGTCATTTGGCTGAAGCAAGGGGGTGGATCTTAAAAGTCAGAATGTAACTATAAAGGAACACCATACACCAAATAGTGTGAACTGAATTAAAAAAACCTGAACAAGGTAGAACACGAACTTTAAACTGTGCCCGCAGCTTTCTAAATATACATTAAAATGTCTCTTTCCTGAAACCCTCTGAACTTAATGGACTAAGTAAAAAAGTTCAAGTAAGACAAAAAGTGAAAAGTAACTTCTACTATCTTACACAAATAATAGAGTGACAGAATAAAACCAAAAGAGGTGGTCCTCAGACTTAGTTTGGTAAGATAATTACTGAATCGCACTGCCTTTAGAACTAATGGTCCTGAAATTAGATATTTGTGTACCAACAATAGCCTCCTGGTTTAGAATGATTTTCAGTTCATTTTAACCAAGTTCTTTTGTAAGGAGTATAATATCAGTCTGGTGCAGGTTTCAGAGCTTGGCATATGCTAAATGCGATGTGAAAGCTTAAAGTAATTTTTAAAAAAGATCAGTAATGAACACTGCAATCAGTAATGAACGCCACCTCATATTTATACTGATAGTAAATACAATATTAATCTGAGGTCTGTATACTCTTTCATCGTCTAAAATGAACTACATAACTTTATGCTGGTTGCTGGAACAGTGTTGCAAAAGGTGCCTGCAGGGATGAGTGAACTGATGACTTTAGCAGGCATATAGCTTTCCTTTTTGTGCTACACATGCAACAGATAACTGATGATTCAATCTTCTCTTTCCCATCTCATTATGAGGAGGGGAAGAGGTGATCTGTGTGTTTCTGGCCTCTGGACTCTCTTTCGCTGCCTCAGAAACACTTGACAGCAGATATCTGCCTACAGCCATAAAAGCTATTAAAAAATTATAAAAGCTCAGATCAGCAATAACATTTTGCAGTTCAGCCAGGGTTTCCAGCAAGAAAACTACAAATACCTTTGGTTTGCAGGTGAAAAATAGTGCCTTTGGGAAGACATTCTGAAAATTGTAAGGAGGGTATAGCCAGACATGCAGGTGAAGAAATATAGACTTATGAAAAGAATTCCAAGATTAATTTTAGTATTTTTTTGAAGTCACCTAAGCATATAAATGCCCAAATTCTAAGTGCCAAAACAAACTTTTCAAAGCACACAAACACCTAACCCACTTATAATGCCTCTACATCAGCATCTTAGTTCAAATCAGGAGTGCACTTTGAAGTAAATCTCCCATCTTTGAATACTCCCCCCATCCCTTACTATCCTTCACATTGCAGAGCACAAACACCCTCTCAGGACTCCAAGGATATACCTGGGCTTACCTTGGCCTGAGTCAGCTATAGCTTGTTGCAGGAGTCTTAGAACTTAAGAGACTGACAAGGAGAAGTGCTGTGCTGGACTTTGTTATCACCAACAACAGGAATGTTAAGCTCAAGTGTAGCCTTGGCTGCAGTGACCATGAGACAGTGGAGTTCAAAATCCTTAGGGCAACAGGAGGGTGCACAACAAGCTTGCTACGCTGGACTTCAGGTGAACAGACTTTGGCCTCTTCAATGATCTGATTGGTAGAGTACCGTGGGATAAAGCTCTGAAGGGAAGAGGGGCCCGAGAAAGCAGGTTAATATTCAAGAATCACCTCCTCCAATTTCAGGAGTGATGCATCCAAACAAAGAGGAAGTCAGGTAAAAATCCCAGGAGGCCTGCATGGATGAACAAGGAGCTCCTCGACGAACTCAGACACAGAAGGGAAGCCTACAGAGGGTGGAAGCAAGGACAGGTAGCCTGGGAGGAATACAGAGCAATTGAACAGCCAGGGATCAGATTTCAAAAGCTAAAGCTGTGATAGATTTAAATCCGGCCAGAGATATCAAGAGCAACAATAAAAGTGTCTATGGGCATGTCAGAGATAAAAGGAAGACTAGGGAAAATGTGGGCCCTCTCCAGAAGGAAACGGGAGACCTGGTTATGCAGGATATGAAGAAGGCTGAAGTACTTAATGACATTTTGCCTCCGTCTTCACCAGGAAGTCCTCAAGCCACAACACCCAAGTCACAGAAAGCAAAGGCAGTGACTGGGAGAATGAAGATCCATCCACTGTAGGAGAAGAGAAGGTTTGAGATCATCTAATTAATATGAAGGTGCACATGTCCATGGGACCTGATGTGATATATTTAAGGGTCCTGAGAAAACTGGTAAATGAAATTGCTACACCAATATCTATCATAGTTGAGAAATTGTGGCTGTCCGGTGAAGTTCCCACTGACTGGAAAAGGGGAAACATAAAGCCCATTTTCAAAAAGAGGAAAAAAGAAGACCCAGGGAGCTCTAGTCCAGTCAGTCTCACCTCTGTGCCAAGCAAGATCATGGAGCAGATCCTCCGGGAAACTACGCTAAGGCGCATGGAAGTTGAGATGATTGTTGACAGCCAACTGACTTCACTAAGGGCAAATCGTGCTTGATGAATTTGGTGGCCTTCTCTGACAGGGTTACAGCACTGGTGCGTAAGGAAAGAGCAACTGATGTAGCCTACCTGGACTTTTACAAAAGCACTTGACACTGTCCCACAATACATCCTTGTTTCTAAATTGGAATGAAATTTACTTGGACCACTCAGTGGATAAGGAATTGGCTGGATGGTTGCACTCAAAGAGTTCTGGTCAATGGCTCCATGTCCAAATGGAGACCAGTGATTAGTGGTGTTCCCCGGGGTCAGTACTGGGACTGGTGCTGTTTAACATCTTAGTCAGTGACATGGACAGAGGGATTGAGTATGTTCTCAGAAAGTTTGTAAACACCATCAAGCTGTGCGGTGTGGTTGTCACTCTGGAGGGAAGACATGCCAACAAGAGGGACTTTGACAGGCTTGAGTTGGGCCTGTGCAAACTGCATGAAATTCAACAAGTTCAAGTGCAAGGTCCTACACATGAGTTGGGGAAATCCCTAGCACAGATACAGGCTGGGCAGTGAATGGACTGAGATGAGCCCTGAAGAGAAGGACTTGGGGGTGTTGGTTGATGAAAAGCTGAACAAAAGCCAGAAAAGTGTGCTTGCAGCCAGAAAGCCAACTGTATTCTGGGCTGCATCAAAAGAAGCATGACCAGCAGGTCAAGGGACATGTTTCTCCCCTCTGGTCCCATGAGACCCCACCTGAAGTACTGCGTCTAGTTCCGGAGCTCCCAACATAAGAAAGATACGAAGATGTTGGAGTGCAGAGGAGGACCATGAAGATGATCTAGAGGCCAGGAACACCTCTCCTATGAAGACAGACTGAGGGAGTTGGGGTCATTCAGCCTGAAAAAGAAAAGGTTCCAGGGAGACCTCATAGCAGCCTTTCAGTACCTGGAGGGGGCCTACAAGAAAGTTGGGGAGGGACTTTTACAAGGGCATGTAGTGGTAGGATGAGATGTAATGGTTTCAAACTGAAAGAGGGCAGATTTAGATTAGATATTAGAAATTCTTCACTGTGAGGGTGGTGTGACACTGGAAGAGGCTGCACAGGGAAGGTGTGGATGCCCTATCCCTGGGAGTGTTCAACGACAAACTGGATGGGGCTTTGAGCAACCAGGTCTAGTGGAAAGTGTCCCTGCTTATGACAGGGGTTTGGAAATAGATGATCCTGAAGATCAACACGAAGCATTTCATGATTCTAGAATTCTATGTTTTTTCATCTACCTATTGGCAGAAATTTACATATCCCAAATGTTGTGATTTGAGGTGTTTAGTAGGTTTGCCAGTAGCTAAGCAAAAGTTTGCTGAAGTTGTGGTTAGTTATGTATGGGTTTTGGGGGGATTTTTTCTTTGTTTTGTTTAGACCCTTATGCAACAAAATATTTAAAAGTATGAAGGTATGACAAGTGTCGTACCTCGTGGCATCTAGGTCATTGTCCTTTTCTGCTTAGTTATTAATTCATGTTGCCAGTAGTGGATGGCAAGAGGAGGTCTAAGCTTATTGGAATGTCAATCACAATTCCAGTGATAGACACATCCAGTAAGCCACTATTTAACTAAGGTTACCTTGGCTCCTGATTTTTTGTTTAGGCTTTTTTGGTTGTGTTTTTTGCTGGTTATTTTTTGCATTTTTTTTAAGGTGTATTGATGAACTGGGTGAATTCCAGCAAGCTGTTTTAGGTAAGATTTTATTTAAACAGGCTGGAACCTATTTCACAGTCTAAAATGTATACACATGCAAAGCTAGCATAGGGACACATTGTGCATTTACAAATAGAAAAACAATTGTCAGATTCACAGAATTTCAGCACAATCTTGGCAGATATTCTGCTTATTCCTGGCAGTGTTGAATTTATTCCAGTTCATATTCTTTCTGTGTGTACTAGGCCCAAAGCCAATACATACACCCACATATGGGGAATGCTTGGTACAACCAGATGTTAAGAGATGAATTCTTCTAGTGTTGGCATCTGGGCCTGGGTCTGCTCCCTTGGCACATTCACATCTCTGACTCCTTGATTGGTTCTGCTGCTGCCTGCTATGACATCTGTTCAGTTGTCTGCAAGCTTGGGAAAATGCTGCCATGTTTTTTTTATCTTTCTGGATGTTAGATTTCTTTGATACTCTCAGAAACATGTATAATTTAAATTTTATTCCATTGTGCTGGTTGATAGGGCAAAGCATGGGTCTGCTAAATGATCAGTATCAAGACACAAGGTCCTCATATACAGAGAGAAGGAACTTGACCTCCATGTCTCTACTTGTTTATGAATTTACATGTGTTTGTTTTTTTTATTTTTGGGGGGTTTTTTGCTTGTTTTTTTCTGTGTGTTTTTTTTTTGTGGGTTTTTTGTTTGTTTGTTTTGGTTTTGGTTTTGTTTTTTTTTTATTTTTAAATAATGAGTAGCCATACCATATCTGCTTTAAAGAAAAGCACTCACTACTAATTAAACTGTGTCTATAAAACCCATCCCTTTAAAACAGGACCCCCTGTGGTAACTGGTTCATTGTTTAAATAATATATCTTTAAACAAAATGGAGTTATAGTTAATGCTATACTTAATGCTGGCAAACTTTAATAGTTCAATAGTTTTAATAGCTAAAACAAGGAGAGGAAAAATGACCTGTGGTGGGAGAAGGATGTGATGATAGATTTAACATTTTCAATTATGCTGCTGCTAAACTTAGCTGCGATTAACAGCATGTGATCCCTTCCTGTGACTGCCAAAAGGCTCAGAATGTGTGTGAGGTTTTTATAGGCTTGAAATGCATGAGCAAGTTAATATGTTTGCTTCATATGAAGTAATAGAAAAGATTATTTTTAGATCAAAAAATTAGCTGAATGTTGAATCCTTCTAGTTATTTCTTGTTACTACTTCTTTTAAATGCCATGTATTTGTACTTTTGTCAGACTTAAATACTTCTCTTTGTGAATGGGATTTCAGTATGTCCTGCTCCCCACTTCACTTCCCACTGGAGCCAAAGACAGTAGACTTACAGAGCTTCTTCCTTTTGGAATCTGTGATCACTTGAAAGATGCAGCAACTCAGAGCAGTTTCTTCAAAGCAAATGTTGTTTAACTACACACAGGAGCAGAGCAATCAGAAAAAGAGAAAGGTTAAAACAATAATTCTTAGTAGAGCTCAGTAATTCCTTTAAGAGTGAGGTAGGTTTAATTTATGTTGAGTGTTTTAAATCCCCTGAGAATAAAGTTACTGTGTTCTTCTCATTGTTCTTTCTTGGTTACTGAAATTACATGCTTTCTTTCATTTTGTATAATAAAGGAGACTCTTTTTTTTGTTTATTTATATTAGTGTTGTTTTTTTTTCTTTTAGTAAAAATTTTGTGTCCTTTCAAAATCTGTTTTGAATGTCTTTTAGAGTTTGTACGTCTGTTTATTTTACCTCTTATGTTATATTTTAAGACAGATAGTTAGAAGCCAGACTGGCTACCCTTAAAACCCAGCAAGACTGTTTGGCCCACCCACTTTCCTTTCAGACTTGTGCATAAATTGGTTGAGTAGAAATAATAGCAATGTTTAACCTAATCCAAGAAACATGGGCAATAGCATGGAAAAAAACAAAACTGAACTCTTGTTGTTTACATTTTAAGAATGAGAGAGTATTTTGGAATTCGACTGGAGAACAGATATCCCCTTTTAAAAAGAGAAAAATGAAGAGAGAAGTGGAAGCATAACTTGGAACAGAATAGAAAAATAAATCCTCAGAGGTTAACAGTGTATGCAGTATGCTATAGACTCTTAGGTGGTTGTTCATCTCTTCCTAGACTAAGAAATATTCAGTGCCTATTAATTCTGGGAGTCTTTAGCTGAAGAAGGATATTGTTATGAATACTTTAATTATCACTAGACATAACAACTCACAGATTTACCCACTGGATAGTAAAAGAGCTAATGAAAAAAGCTGCATTATACTTGGCATAAGCAACGAAGACCTTTTGATGAACTAGTTATAGAAAATAACTTTGTGTCAGTTGATGCTGACATGATCCTCTTGAATAAACAAAAGGATTCTGATTTCAAAATCAGACTTTTGATCACCACTGCCATGTAATCAACTTCCTTATGCTCCGTGGAGTCAACCTTCTTATGGTCCATGGAGTCTAACATGATAATAGATCAAAAG
This sequence comes from Hemiprocne comata, assembly GCA_020745705.1. Lineage (NCBI taxonomy): Eukaryota > Metazoa > Chordata > Aves > Apodiformes > Apodidae > Hemiprocne > Hemiprocne comata. The sequence goes on from CM036586.1 coordinate 178,847,320, forward strand.
CACAGTATAAATAAAGCTTAAATGCTCACACAAATAGATTTAAGATTTCTTAGATTGAAAAAGGAATCACTCAGTTATCACCCACATGTCCATGTACAACCCCAACTCTAGTGTTGTGTATAAATACTAATAGCTGATTTCACCTATAAAAGCATGTAACACTATTTGGCTGAACAACTCCATTTTCTACTAATTGAATCCTACCCCAGTACAAAAAGCTAACAAAAGTTCTAGTTCATCCTACATAAGCCATATTATGAGGGTTTAACTGATAATTGTGATAAAGAAAGCCTCTACATACCAGTTGTATTTAACATTCAACATGCAGAGAATGTGACAAGTAAGCTATTTATTTTTATTCTACTTACTGTGTCATTACTTTACATTACATTGACTGCACACCATCTACTCTGCACACTTAATCAGGTATGGGTCTTCTAAACCCCTGCATCATTAACTACATACCAAAAAGTCATTATTTGATTGCTGTTGAGCAGACTTTGTGAAATGAATTGGTGGTCTCAGACAAATGTCCACAACTCAAAGAGTTAGTGCTGCACTCAATATTATTTTATTTCATTATTGGAAGAATAAGAAAATAGTGCTTAGAGCAGTACCTCACCCACTGAATTATACTGTGACTTTTAAAGGTGGTCTCTGCAGCTAAACATTATAAACACACATGAAAACTTTATAAAGCCAAATGATGCAATATGATTTGTTTGCAGCAATCTGTGTTAAAAAACTGAGATTTTCTGTGCCCATAACTATCAATCAGTTACTATAGGCTATAGACACATGTACATTAAAGAAGAACTGAATTAGGTGAAGCCAAATGTAAAATATACATGCTTTTTTTTCTAATAAGTATAAGGCTGAAGAATGCCAAAACTCAAAACAAGTCCTGGATCATTATTAGTGGAATGCCACAGCACTTCAGGGACATATAAGCAATAATAAAAACTGAGAAGAAAACAGAAAACTGAATCTGATCTGCAATGAACATCCTCCCATCTCCAGCTCCTTAGGAGCAATACTTGAATGAGTTACTGCCTACTCTCAGATCCATTTTCCGTGGTCCTCATTCAAATTTCTATAAAAGAAGTAGATGCATATGACTTGTACACATTACCAGGAACAAACACATATTTACTAGAGAGATAAACAATTTGTTATCTGAGATAGAAAGAAAAAACTTCATTCCTATACAAACTTCAGATTAAGATACTAAAGGTAAGAATTATGAAGTATATTTAAAATGTATATTGCACATTTTGTTGAACTCTAATTCAGATTAGTATTTTGAGTATCAGTAGGACTGTTCACATTGAAAAAATCATTACTCTTTAACATCTGGGTAAAAAAAATAATCTGTAAGTCATACATTTAAGAACAAAATTAAAATAATAGTTTGGTCTCTCTATTTTATGCTTATTTTTTAAATCCATAGAAATTCTACATGAAACAAAAAATGATATAAAAGTACACAAAAAATATTTTAAAAAACTGTCCAAGTTCCCAAGAACAATTAGCATTTAACAAATGTTGATGTTATTTACGTGTTATGTGACTATTCATAAGGCAGCATCATCAGAATAATGGTATAACATTATATATTAATGTCATGTGGGCACATAATCATAGCCTAATATGGCATGTTGCTAACAGTAAAGAATTAGACAGCTTTTAAGAAGTAGTATATTCCCATTCCCTTTTTGTGGGACTTCCGGCACTATTGGCAATGTCAGATGTACTAGTAAAGCTGTGAAGGAATCAGACAGGAATAAGCTCATCCTTTTACTTATTTATTTATTGCCTGGTTATTGATTCTGTTACTGAAACAGGTAATAGGATCTCAAGGCACAACAGTGTGACAGGCTTATCTGCTTGGCAGATAAGTGTGCCCAAGAGGGTGCTGTAAACAAAGGTCACATATTTAAGAAACACGTCTTTTCTCATGTAAGAAAGACCAATAAAGGTTGTTTTTGTTGGTTAATAGTCAGTAAATATTCTTTAAATATCTTAGGATTCCAGTACATTCTCTCATATTCCCCATTGTTCTCTTACACACCAGGACAATGGCATATATAAGGCTCTGGATGAGAAGAGGACTGAAATACCATGATTTATACTCTGAAGTGAATGCACCTTTTGCTCTTTCAATTATGTTTCTGTTCAGTACCAAGCTATACTTTTCACTGCATCATTGCAGCTAATTGCAGGTTCAATTTCCAGTTCACATTATTTTGAAGCAGGTTCAAGGCAGCACCTCTTGTAGATATGCAAATTGTAATAGAGATATGATTTCTTTTCTTATGTAAGGACAAGGATCTCAGCATGCGAAGGAAGTGATAAATTATTTTTTGGGGCACTACTTGTATACTTGTTTGCCGAGTGCAGATATCTCACAATACAAAAGGAAATAAAATACAAAGAGCTACAAAGAAGATATTAAATGCAACATCAGAGAATGAAATTGTTTCTACTTGAAAAGAAGTGCCTATGATAAATGTGGCAATTACTGTGAACAGACAAGGCAACAAATGAAGGACTTGGAGAATGGTGCAGACAGATATTCATGACAGATGTTATGAGGCTGCCAATGGACAGATTGCCAGACAAGTAAGTCAGAGAAGACACTGACAAATACACTGCAAGGGATAACTTTTCAAAGAAGGTCAGAAAGAAGAAAAATGAGCTTATATAATGTAAATCTATAACAAGTCTATACTTGGCATCTTAAACAATTATAAAGCGTTATACAGAATGATAGAGGAAAGTTACCACATGAAATAAATGCCCTGTGCTCTGAAGGTGTTTCTTTGTCCCAAATAATTGCCCCTACTGCAAAACTGTACCCTATAAAATTACTTCAGATTTACAGAAGTGCTAGAGGATGCCTCTGGCATGTCCTGGACTGCATCAAAAGAAGTGTGGCCAGCAGGTCGAGGATATGATTCTGCCCCTCTACTCCACACTTCTGAGACCCCAGCTGGAGTACTGTGACTAGTTCTGGAGCCCTCAACACAGGAAGGACATAGAGCTCTTGGAGCAAGTCCTAAGGAGGGCCATGAAGATGATCCGAGGGCTGGAGCACCTCTCCTACAAAGACAGGCTGAGAGAGTTGAGACTGTTCAGCCTGGAGAAGAGAAAGCTCTGAGGAGACCTCATAGCAGCCTTCCAGTACCTGAAGGGGGCCTACAGGAAAGCTGGGGAGGGACTTTTTAAAAGGGCGTATAGTGATAGGATGAGGGCTAAGGCTTTTAATCTGGAAGAGGGCAGATTTAGGTTAGACATTAGGGGGGAATTCTTTAGTGTGAGGGTGGTGAGACACTGGAACAACTTGCCCAGGGAAGCTGTGGAAGCCCCATCCCTGGAAGCACTCAAGACCAGGTTGGGTGGGGCCCTGAGCAGCCTGATCTAGTGGGAGGTGTCCCTGTCCGTGTGGGGGGGGTTGAAACTAGGTGATCTTAAACGTTCCTTCTAACCCAAACCATTCTATGATTCTATGATAACAGGACATAGGGAGAGCTACATATCTCAGAATGGGGTTCAAAGTGTCAATCGAATATTAAGAAGCACAAATTATTTTTAATAAAATAGATGCAGTAATGATAATTTTTATACAAATATTCTGCATTATTTAGTTCTTGCATTGGCAAGCAAGTTGATTTGACTTCATATCCAATGACTTGGTTAGTTTTTGTTTACTTTTCCTTGTGCAACTGTGCAACCCTGGCCAGGCACTTCACTGATTCACATCCTGAATCTGATCCACTCTTTTGGAGCTGTGCACTCTTCCTGTTCCATGACACACTTTTGAGAAATCCCTTTTAATTACCACAGCCGAATAGAGGGAAAAAATTAGAAGAAAACTGTGTAATGAAGTAAACATACTCAGATAATATAGTCTAGAGGCTAGTTGTTGTTTGTCAGCCATATGAAGAAAACTAAATTTTTCTCTTCTAGAGATGCTGTATAAGAGTGTGAGAGAGATAAGACAAGATATTTGTCCATCCTTATGCATTTTTTCATATGAATATAGAAATATACTAATTTCCTACATGAGAACTTTGGTTAACAAAAGCCCTTCACCTCATGAAAATAATTTCATTAGTACTTATGACATATTTACACACTATAGAATTAATAAATTCAATGTAGTGCACCTAGATTGATATTGAGAAGGAAATTGTAGTACTGATACTTATTAGCTTGTCATTGCTTTGCTTTGCAATATGCACATTTTGCCATTTTAGTTTTCAATTCAGATCTCATTTTTTTACAAGTAATTGTCTTAATATCTTTATATATGTACATTTGCATTCATGTTCTGTAAGTCTGCAGCATGACAGGAATCCCAAGAAATCACTAAGAAGTACACAGAATACAGAAAGAGGGAACAAAAAAGAGAGGTAAAGCTAGGATTTCAGGGTTTTTTTTCAGTGGCTAATTGCAAGCATCAGCTCCCCTTCCCTTCCCTTCCCTTCCCTTCCCTTCCCTTCCCTTCCCTTCCCTTCCCTTCCCTTCCCTTCCCTTCCCTTCCCTTCCCTTCCCTTCCCTTCCCTTCCTTTCCCTTCCCTTCCCTTCCCTTCCCTTCCCTTTTTCTTTCTTTTGTTATTGTCGTATCTGGAGATTTAATTAGTAATGTTCATATAGTCTTCAAAAAAAGGGAAAAAGAATATTTTTGTATATAAACACTAAATTGGGATATATAATGCCCGACACACGTAGTAATCTGCTGTTCCTGTGCAGCAAATGGCTTATTTTCATTCCTAAAGGTATTACATGAAATGTGATTTTCCTATAAATCTTTTACTGGCCAGAGATATTATACCATTATCTTTTCGTTCTTATAGAAGCATAGATTCATAGAGTATCTCAAGGTGGAAGGAACGCATAGAGATCATCAAGTTGAACTCCCTGCTCTTTACAGGACTACCTAAAACAAAATCATATGACAAAGAGCGATGTTCTTGATATTTTTGTATCGAGTCACTCTATCCAAGGATATTAATTTTTTCTGTATATTTCTGTATATGCATAATCTGTGCTGAAATAAAATTGAGAAATCTGAGTGAGTAGCAGCATTGACTATCTACTGGTTAAAATATTTAGCAAGCGTGACAAAAGAACTTCCAAAATATGTTAAAAAAAAGAATATTCTTTTTAAGAAATTGTACTTAGGTCAATAATTTTCAGTAAGCAGTTACCACAAGCACAAACCTGGCAGTGAAAAATAGCAAAGAAGATTTTTTTTTTAAGGTGTAGAGAATGTCAGCAAAAGGCTCTGAGATAATATTGCTATATAAGGTAGGGCAAATGAAGGTTCTTTTTTGAGCAGAAGTGATCTTGCAGGTATTAAAAACAAATATTTAGTTAGTAGATAAAATGTCAGTCTGAAGAGAGAAGACAGGGAAAACACATTTCCCAGCTAAAACAAGCATAAAAGAAACAATTAGAAAATGTCATCATTATCCCGTGCCTATACAAAGCAAACGTGGAAAGATTTTTAATTGTAGTCTTGATAAGTCAGTGAAATGAATGTGATTAAAATGAAATTATACCTGCCAGTATAGTATTTAGCAATTTTCGCTGAGAATCCCAAAGTAAATATCAATGTAGGTGAAGAATTCAAGGAACAGTGTCTTCATCCCTGAAAAAGAAATGTTAACGTACCAGCATTTCTTTGACTATTATCAGTCTTGTTTAACACAGCTGTTTTGTTTTGTAGTTTGGGGTGGTTTTTTTGTTTGTTTTTTGTTTGTTTGGTTGGTTGGGTTGGTTTGTTTTTTTTTAGCTGAGAACTGAAGTTCAACAGTCTGTTTTTTGTATCTTTTTTATTTGGAATATTACCCAGCAGTGTTTATTCAGGAGCCAGATGATTCTCTTAAATGTACTCCCTCATTTCTCTTTTTTTAACTAGATCGTAGCATCTCTAAATTTATGAAAAGTTCAGATATTTCTAAAGGCATCATAAAACATTTAACTATAGTCAGACTGACCATTGGTAGATATTAAATTAAAATAGTCTGTTTGTTTGGCCAAGACATAAAAACATTCTCTTCTGACCAATCAACAATGTTCATTCTTTTAATTATTATTCTCAATGTATTTTTAGAAATGAAAGCTTGCAATGCACTTGAGAGAAATTTAAAGTTATGTATTCCAATATATCCTTCCAGGATGACTTCTACTCATATTTGATACCACAGGATTTTTTAAGATTGCAAGACCTTTGCTATTAACCCATTAATGATGGTGTTGTGGTTTAACCCCAGTTGGCAAGTAAGCACCACACAGCCTATCGCTCACTCTTCCTCCTCGGTGGGATGGGGAAGAGAATTGGAAGAGTAAATGTGAGAAAACTCATGGATTGAGATAAAGACAGTTTAGTAGGTAAAGCAAAAGCTGTGTGTGCAAGGAAAGCAAAACAAGGAATTGATTCACTACTTCCCATCAGCTGGCAGGTTTCCAGCCTTCTCCAGGAAAGCAGGGTATCACAGTTACTTGGGAAGACAAACACCATAACTCTGAACCAACCTCCGCTTCCTTCTTCTTCCCACATCTTTATACATTGAGGATGACATAATATGGTATGGGATATCTCTCTAGCCCGTTGGGGTCAGCTGTCCCAACTGTGTCCCCTCCCAACTTCTGCTGCAGCCCCAGCCTGCTCGCTGGTGGAGTGATGTAAGAAGCAGAAGAGGCCTTGATGCTGTGTAAGCAGTGCTCAGCAGTGACTAAAACATCCCTGTGTTATCAATACTGTTTTCAGCACAAATCCAAAATATAGCCTTATATTAGCTACTATGAAGAAAATTAACTCCATCCCATTCAAAACCAGCACATTCTCCACCCCTATTCCATACCATTTATATAATGCTCAGGTACCACCATATCAAATACACCCTTATTAACCACCACCCCCCTTTCCATCCTTTGATAAAATACACAGCTATCGTTCAGTTAGTCTATGAACCACCCCTGTAAAACGTCCATAAAATGCCCATTAAAAATGTCCCCAAATGTCCAGAAAAATGTCCATTAAATTTATTTAACCCATGACTTCAGGCTCTATATGTTATGGTGGTCACTCAAGACAGGAGAGGTGGTGTATTGCATGGAGGTACTGGGCACCAAAGCCGGCTCAGGTCAGGTCACTTCTGCACTTGGACTGTTTCTTGTCCTACTAGCTAGTATTTCTTTCTTCGTTTTTGTTTGGTGGGGATTTTTTCTGAACTCTGAAGTTAAAGATTTCAAAACGTTAACTTCAAAATGCTGTTTTGTATATGCAGGCAGTGCTAATCCTGTTAAATACAATCTCTTCAGCTGGACCTTGGAAATGTTATCAATTTTTTTCTTCATTTACAATCCTGAAAATGCCCAAATCTATCCTTTAATTTTTTTTTCATCCTTTTACATCTCCTAAAGCCTGCAACTAGCAAGCATGCTTGAAGTTCAATATTTGCATCCTACCTTCCCTAGGACAGGCCCAACAGGCAACAATGGCAACAAGTTCCTGTCTGTAAGCATGGTGTCAAATGGGTATACCATGCTCCCTGTCATGCACCAGTCTCAGGGAGAACTGAATGGTACAATGGACTATTAAAAACTAACCTGAAGGTGATGGGTGGAATCTTTAAAAACTGGGACAAGCACTTGGTGCAAATCATCTGGTTAGTTAACACCAGGGGGATCCATCAATTGAGCTGGTCCTGCTCAGTCACACCTTCTATGTACAGTAGATGGGGATAAAGTCCCTATGGTGCATGAAAGGCATCTATTGGGGAAAGCTGTGTTTTTCCTGCTTTGGGCAAAGGCAAACCCATTCGTGGGCTTCCTTTCACTCAAGGACCTGGACATACTTAGTGGATAATGATGGAGGATGGATAAGCCCAATGTGTACCTCAAGGGAATCTAGCTCTGTTGAGAAGACCTAATTTTTTCTGACTAACTGAGTTGGTAGAGCATGGATTTTTTGGGTCGTGGGTTTGAACTCCATATGTGTTAATTACTGCATAATACTAAAAGTGTCCAGTAAGTCTTTTCCAGGATAATTTTTTGGTGATGAAACTGGAACTATAAGTTGACTGACTGACATCCAGTAAATTCCTTTATGGCTAACATCTGTAACCTATAACCCATGGACATGAACTGTGACAATTCCATACTATGTGCAGTCATGGATTAAATGAACCCAATGAGCTTTGATATAGGATGGACTAATACTCTGTATATAGTGTATTTGAGGACAAAAGGCAGTAGTGGCTGGAGCATAATGGAAATGGTATGGAATGAGGGGTGGAATTTCCTGATTTGAGCCAGAAGAGAAACAATTTTCTTTCTAGTGTTTACTTTTCCGTTAAGTCTCTTCTAAGTAGCTGCATTTGCTGAAAATAACAGCATGTTTTTCAGTCAGTGTCTGCTTCTAGGACTGATAACACTCAATGTTTATAGTTATGGCTAGAGAATGGTATGCAGAACCCAGGCCACTGCTTCTTTCTGAAAAACATCTAATGTTCTGGAAACAGAAGAGAGTAAAAGGGTCACATCTATGACCATTCTGTAGGGAGGAGTGGATCAGACAGGTGACCAATATTGACCAAAGTATTCCATTCCATAGGCATCATACTCATTATAAATTTCAGGGCTCGCAACAGTCAAGCACTCTTTGTCCATAGCTGGCATCCTGGGAGGACTCTGTTCATCTGCCTTTGATCCAGATCTGTGCATTCCTGAATCCATGCTTTCTTTCATCTAGCTCCTGCCTGCTGCTGATGCCAGGAGTCAAGAAGGAGACTTTTCCACAACCCGCCCTGCAGCCTCGGTGGTCACATGAGCATTACTGGAGGAATGTGATATGTTTTTGTATATATTTGTACATAATTCATTATTTTCTGTTTCCCCACTATTGTTACATTAAAGCTGTGTAGTTTAGTTTCCAACCTGTAAGTCTTTCATATTATCACTCCTTTTCCTACCGGGGGAGGGAGAGGGGTTTAATAAAGCCCATCTGTCATTCATTTAATTGCTGTCCCAGTGTTAAACTGTGACAGGCAAAAGCAATTGATGTAATCTGCCTTGGCCTGTGCAAAGCACTTGACACTGTCCCACAAGACACCTTTGTCTCTAAATTGGAATGAAATTTACTTGATAGATGGACCACTCAGTGGATAAGGAATTGGTTTGATGGTTGCACTCAAAGAATTCTGATCAGTGTTTCCATATCCAAATGAAGACTAGTGATGAGTGGTGTTCCTCAGGGGTCAGTACTGGGACTGGTGCTGTTTAACATCTTTGTCAGTGACATGGACAGTGGAATTGAGTGCATCCTCAGCAAGTTTGCCAATACCACCAAGCTGTGTGGTGTGGTCAACACAATGGAGGGAAGGGAGGCCATCCAGAGGGACCTTGACAGGCTTGAGAGATGGGCCCATGCCAACAGCATGAAGTTCAACAAGGGCAAGGTCCTACACACAGGTCAGGGCAATTCCTAGCACCAGTACCGGCTGGGTGGAGAATGGATAGAGAAGAGCCCTGAGGAGAAGGACTTGGGGGTGTTGGTTGAGGAGAAGCTCAACATGAGCCTACAATGTGTGCTTGCAGTCCAGAAAGCCAACACAATCCTGGACTGCATCAAAAGAAATATGTCCAGCAGGTCAAGGGAGGTAACTGATCCTCTTCTCTCTCATGAGACCCCACCTGGAGTATTGTGTCCAGTTCTGGAATCCCCAACATAAGAAGAACATGGAGCTGTTGGAGTAAGTCCAGAGGATGTCCACAAAGATGGGTAGAGGGCAGGAGCACCTCTCCTGTGAAGGCAGGTGGGGAGATCTGTGGTTATTCAGCCTGGAGAATAGAAGGCTCCTGTTTTGAAATACCTGTGCATTTGAATGCAGTTTTCTGTAAGTTAAATATTTCTTTGCATTTAATGCAATAAAATGCTATTTTATAAAAACTTGCAAAGATAAAAAACAAAAGCCTCTAAAGGATCAGGTTTTACTACATAGCTCAGAAAAGTAAAACAGATTCTTTTGTAACTCAAACATAGAAGACAGTCTGAGGGTACTCCCTTTGCACTGTTACTGGTATAACAAGGCCTTTGAGGATGAAGCTCTTTGCAATCACTATTTTATTAAATGTCAGAAAGCGTAATGTTGAAAGTGCACATTGAAGGCTCATGTAATGTAGCTTATCTTACACACATAACCTTCACAAAAACATCTTCCAAATCTGCTTGCTAAAAGATTTATGGCATCATGCAAGTTTTATGCCAGTGAGTGCACTAATGGCTTTGCCTGATGAATCCCACAGGAGTCATGCTGCCTGAAAATGCCAAAGTATAGAGCAACACTTAAGCATCACAGCTAAAGGCTGGTTGGTAGAAAAAGTTCTAGGGCATAGAAGATACAATGTTAAAATATATGAAAGTCTTAAGTCTAAAAGTTTAAAAACCTTTTACATTTTGCAGTATTTAACAAGCAATAAATTTTACATATTAGGGGTCTTAGGAGTGGTAGATATCTTGTAATTCAATTCTATACATTTCCACAGTTATAAAAAAATTTTATATGTTTCTTGGCAAAGTAAATAATATGTCTAAAAGAATACAACTCCATTACCATAAAGCATTTAAAAATGAAATTAGTTTTAAAGCATATAGTTGATTTAGGGTCTCACATTTTCACTAATGTTCAATAGCAGTAGGGTGTCTTCTCCTAGATACTTATAAAGTTCTCAGCTATAATTTTAAGGTTCATTGCCAAGAGAACATGAAAAAGAAGTTGTTTTAATTTAATTTGGTTAAAAAAAAGAAAGTACTATACTAGAGGACACACAAAATAAAACAGAATGATAAGGCTTGTTGGAGATGCAGAAATTCTTATAATTATTAAAAGGAAATTATTTTTTGACACTGAAATCAGGAAATGCCATAAATAAATTAAGTCAAACAAAGAATAAAAAAAAAATTCTACCCGCATGGTATTACTATAAAGTTATCATCCACAATGGTTTCTGAAAGAAAACATAAAAGACATAGTTATACAGAAAATCTTTGACTTTAAATTAAGAAAATGGTCTTTAGATAAAACTCTGTAATGTAAACTGGACATAGGCCTGAAGATTAACATTGTTACTTTAAAATAGAGTCGTATGGGTAGTTTCTCTAATTCTTGATTTTTTCATTTGTTTAAAATTATTAACTCTCAAAAGACTCTTTTCCTTTCATTTGAAAAAGAATCCAAAGCATATGCATAGTTTGTATAACTAATTGCCAAGATAGCACACCGAGGTCTTTGTTAGAAGAATTAAAATGAGATACGAGTTCTACAAAAGACTAATAGGGACCTAAACTGTGTGCTTGGTTGAAAAATGCAAGTAACCCCTACTCCTGTGAGCATAACATTAATATAATCTTAAAATTTATTTGTAGGTGTTTAACTTAGTGGATGTCCATTTATATAATTCAGTCACTGTCAGGAAAATTCTATCTGCCTGGTCACCACAGGAGACCAGGTTAATGAGCATATCCTATGCTCCAGGTGAGTGGCCTGACTAGCTGACCATAAATTTTTAGTAGATCTTTTTCATTCATTGCATGGCATCTAGTGTGGTGAATATTTACTGCATGTTGATCTGCTTTTAAAAGTGAAAACATTATAGAGTAGACTTTCAAGAGTGTTTAAAAATTGTTTCAAAAACATAATAAAGAGCAAAACAAGACTGAGAAGTAAGTGATGACATAATTCTACAAGAAAGCTTGATCACAAAGACTATTGCTTTGAGTTTCATCAGTGTTAAAGTTAGTTTTCAGTAAATGAAACACTGATTGTTTCACAGTTTTATATAGACAGGTGTTTCATGTACTGACGTTAAATTTAGAGGTTTTAAAACACATACACCAAGTCAAGAGGGTTAACTCTCTGGATGAAATACTTTACATCTCAAAGTAACTACAGTGTTTTTCAACCTGACAATACTTTAAACGGGTAGTTCCTATTCCGATAGACTGAAACTGTGACTTAACTTACTCTAAATTGCAACAGTGTGCTGGTAAGGTTATTATGATAACACAAATTGGTCTTGAAAAAATCCCACTAGTCTAATTCAGGGTTAGTGGAAGGCTTCTTGAGTTTCATACTTGCATGGCTATGCAAATACTCATGGCTTTGCCATGTAAGGGTGCCTTACAGTACTGCCTATGGCTGAATCTGAAGGGAAAGTGCCATCTACTGCACACATTTTATGTGTTAGAAGCCCAGTAATCACTAGCTACTTCTAGCTGCTGAACAGCCCTACAGCACCTCTCTTGCCTGCTTCAGGGGCCAAAATACTTCTCTTGGACTGTTCAATTTTTTTTGCAATTTCATGTATTTCTTTGTTAGAGTTAGATAAAAGAAAAGCTAGGACAGTGGGGTGGTGAAAGGGTTTAATTTCCAATCTGGTCAGGTTGCCTTGGGATTTCAGCTCTGTTTCCATGTTCAAGATCTTTGGGTAAAAATCAGTTAATGACACAAACTTATCTGAGTCCAGCAACAGCTTTGATGTTCACCCTAGAATAACCTTGAGGTGAGTACATTACAGTGCTCTGGCAATTAGACACATGAGGCACTTCAGGCTAATGCTAGCTTGAAGTATTTTAGCTCGCCAACATTAGAAACATGAACTAGAGTTCTTATCCTAGAAAATATTGAAAGTATTTTAAAAGTATATATAATAAAAAACTGAAAATTTTTCAGTCTCTGAGCTGAGCTTCATGTTGTCAACCTGATAATGTGATTCCAGACAAAGTGAAAAACCTCCTCTTCTACCGCAATAGAAGTATAGGAAAAAAAATCTTTAATGTTAAGTATCAAATATTAAATGCTTTTAAATTATATTGTAAGAATATTTTAAATTATGAGGATAATTTAATTATTTTTGGGTTAAGTTCTGATTTTTCTGATGAAATATTTTCTATATACACAGAAATATACACAAAGACATATGTGTGTCTGTGCATACATGGAGGATATCTCCAAAAGCTGTCATCACCCATGGTAATAGAAATAGATTGGCAGTATAGACAAAATAATATACATTTAAAAGAAGACCTAAACTTAAATTTGTTTTGGATTTAATTTTTTTTACCACTAATCCTAATTATAAAAATGCAGTAGACAAGTATGATATTGTATATAGATTATAGGCTTTCTGTAGTTTCTTTTGGACTACTCAATTAAATCATACCACCCTTAATTCATATAGACCATGGGCAAGAAAAGGCTCTCACAGCCTTCCCTAAGACAAAGTATTTCCCCCAAAACAATAAGACTCTGAATCTTGTTGACTTGGTTAAATAGGGCCTAACTTTCTCTGTAGATTTTCAGTGTGGCGACTGAGCTTGGAAACACAGAAATGCAGTTGGAGGAATGGGCTGCGAGAGAAGTGGTCAGGGTGGAACAGCTGGGGAATGATTAAGATCTGGAGGTACACCAGTGATATTTCTGTCACTGTGAATTCAAAGGGAATGCTATGGCCAGCTTGAATATTTATGTGTACCGAGTGCTGGTGTGCAGGTGTTGGCAGCAGGTATGCAGGGGTGGCCTCTGTGAGGAGAGGCTGGGGATGTGTCAGATTATTTTAGCCAGCTCCAACAGTCCCACTGCAGCACAGAGCTGAGCCTAGAAGCCAATGGTGGTGAAGCCTCTGGGGAAAAGTAAATTAGAAATGTCAAAAAAACACACAGCAGAAGAGGAGAAACAAAAAGAGTGAGAAGCACCAACATGAAAACCAGTCAGAGAAGGAGGAGGAAGAAGGTGAGGTTCTCTGTGGCAGAATAGTTATTCACTGCAGGTTGTCAGAGCAGATGGATATTTTCTGAAGGAACTGCCACATTTTCTGAATGGAGATGCCACATCAGAATATGGGAATAATGTAAGAAGGAAGGAGTGGCAGAGAAAGAAACTGCTATGTACCATAACTCCCCAACTCCATCCCTCCTGTGCCACCTGGAGAGTGAAGGAGCCAAGTTGAACGTGGGAAAGGGGGGGGAAAGGCAATGTTTAATATTTGTCTATTAATTTCTTGACAGTAAATTGAAATTAAAATAATTTTTCCCGAAGTCAAGTCTTGTTTACTCGCAACAGTGATTGTAAGTGATTACTCTCTCTTTATCTTGACCCATAAGCTTTCTAATCCTATTTTCTTCCCTTGTCCTGCTGAGAAGTGGTAGTCAGTGAGCACATGGGTGGTTATTTGACTGTTAGCCAAGTCTAATTCACCACACTGAAAAAATTGTGACTTTTTGCTAATTGGTCAGAAAAAGGAAGGTGGAAAAGCTTTGTCTGAGCAGAGCTAGGAGTGTAGAAAATAAAACGGCAATGCCATGTGTGTAACCCTGTCTAACAAGGCATGCTATGTTTGGTGAGTATTAACTTGGGTTTAGTGCAGGGGGCTTATCTGATCATCCTGAGTTGCTAAGCAGATAAGATTTAATAGGCAATGGAATTGCCTTATCAATAGCAAATCAGTAAAGTAATGAACTGAAAGATTTATATAAGCATCACTATGATGCAGGTCCACAATTTATCTCCACTAATCAAATCAGGAGAAAAGCAGGGCATTGCCTTATGCATGACCATAGCAGAATTGTTTCACTGTAAGGAACTAAGGAAGGATCTGACTGTAATTTATGGGGTCACTAGGGCTGGAAGGATCTGACTGTAATTTATGGGGTCACTAGGGCTGTATACTTCACCAGTTTATCACTTTAATTTAGAGAGATTAGTAGAACAGTTTTTGAGAACAAGTATTCTGCTAGAAGAGGTGCATTAGTAACAGAGGTACAGCTGAACATGCTCAGTTATGCTGTTCCAGGTATTATATTTTGCAGTACTGAAACTCTAGATTGTCTAATCTAGCAGAAGATACAAGAGCCATACTAGCTCACTGCTACAAAGCTTTAGCAAAGACAGAATATCATAGTATCCTGTCCCAGATTTTTATATGAAAAGGAAGCGTAAAATATGTCAATGTGTATTTCTATCTATATATATACACATCACCTTTACATCTATATAACCATACATTAACATGCAGATTGGTAGATAAATAGACGACTAGCATTTATCAAATTTATTCAATACGTTGGTGACTTGTTTTAGTTTATAATGAAACTGTACAAAAATGGAAGTTCTCATCTTTGTTCTGGTGCTGACTTTCTGTTTCACATTATTGAACATGGCTATGATTATTTACCTTATCACCCTCCGCAAATGTCATATGAAAGGCAATTACTGTTCTTTGAAGGCATTTGCACAATGGTCTTCAGGAAGAAGATTTTGGTTGAATCAGTCCTTTACATTTGTATGGTACTTTTATAGCATAAGTTCATAGTCTCCTTAGCTACTTTTTGATGATCACTTTTCTCTCTTCCTTCTCCTTGCTCTCTCTTTCTCTTTCTCTTTGGTATGGTTTTCATTTCTTTCCCTAAAATTAAATAAACAATAAGTTTGTTTGATTTTCACCTCCAGAACTAGACAAAACACAACAAGGCTTTTTTAAGCCTTTGAAATAAGAAATTGATAGTTCTCCTCTCCCTGTAGTGACACACTCATTATAGTCTATTCACAATAGATGCAGATTTCATCATGAGAACTTGCACAGTGAGACTATGCATAAAAATACACATGATTCTTAGAAAATACAATGCTAGGTCATCCAAACTCTAAAAGACAATTTCTTTCCTCAAGTGTACCCTGAGAGACAGCAATTTTTTCTAAAGAAATGCCAACATCAATGAAGCAATAGAAGATCTCTGGAAAATGTATGAAACTTAAGGCTTAGGAGTCAATATAACCATATGGGTAGGGAGTGTTGCCTTTTTTTGAAATTAAACACACCCCAAGAAACATGAAGGTATTTCAAATGGTGATGCAGTATGATACAGTTATTTGTTTGTTTTATAAGTTTTACTTGTACAGCTGATACAATTATAGGGCTGAAGTACAAAGTCATATTAGGGATGGCTATTGAATTGTCATTTAACATGTTGCAATTACATTTTTTTTTCTTGTTTATTCTTATTGTTCCTATTATCTTTATTGCATGCAAAAGGGAAAACCAACATTTATTTGAGTCAGATATAAATCTCACAGGAGGAATCCAGATTTTTATCCTCCAATAACATAATTCACTATGCATGAGAATGAAAAAAGAGAAGCCTTTCACTAAAAATAAAATAAAATAAAATAAAATAAAATAAAATAAAATAAAATAAAATAAAATAAAATAAAATAAAATAAAATAAATAAAATAAAAAGTAGTGCTGAGAAGAGCTGTAGTACCTTGGAGAGGCAAACTGCT
Organism: Hemiprocne comata; assembly: GCA_020745705.1. Classification (NCBI taxonomy): domain Eukaryota; kingdom Metazoa; phylum Chordata; class Aves; order Apodiformes; family Apodidae; genus Hemiprocne; species Hemiprocne comata. The sequence goes on from CM036586.1 coordinate 178,863,670, forward strand.
TGTTCTTCCTGAATTAAAATAATTAAAAATACAAAAACCTGACACAGAATCCATTGTGTGGAATCATTATAAATTTCATAAATAGTTGAAAAAGTTAAACATTTAAAGTTAGATGACAGAAATACAAAAGAAAATCAATAACCCAGCTCTAGAAAATGCTATTGCATTTATGAATTAAACAAATCTACTATCAAAACAACAGTATATACCAAATAAAAAGAATTTTGTTTATATTATACTGTACATGATATTCTTCATTGATTGGAGACATAAGTTCAGCTTTTAGTCTTGGGCTTCAATAGCATCAAAATAAAAAAACCTTGTCTCCCACTCACCAATCTTTAAACACAAATTCCTTTGATTAATATATCAATAGATCTATGAGTGTTGAAAACAGCACTGCAGCTGTCAAGACATTCTAAATGTAAGTATTGAGCAGAATAATATCTAGATTTATATAACTAATATTCAAGCATTTGAGTCCATTGATCAAATCCAGTTAAACATATCTTCATTTTCTAAGTTATTCAAGGGGCTACCTGCTACTCAGTATTTCAAGTACTTAAATGTAAAATTGATGTACTTCTGTATATGTATGGGATGGGGAATCAACTTTGATAGGTTAGAAATGCTCACTTTATATACTATGTGGTGTACAGAGTTGTATTTTCTTTCCTGATTCTGGAAGAGCCTAAGCAATGTGATATTATTCTTGCTTCAGTCATGTAGAAGCAGTGAAGGAGATGGTTAATCCTGGTTTGGATGTTGTTTTCACGTTGCTAAAAATAGGGAAGTTGCATAAACCTATTTCTGGCTTCACCATTTCTTTGCATTCCGATCCAAAAAGCACAATGGGCATTTAAGTGCTTATGTTCCTTATATAGCCACAGAAGACAGGTAAGAGCCTTAAGGCTTTCAAGAGGAGATCCTATCTGCTTAATTGAGTGAGATGCTCTGGGAGACTTAAGAATCACTTACTAATCCCTGCTGACCATATAATGAATCAGCACTTTACCTGAGGCACACGATAAAAAAAAAAAACAGGCAAAAGAATATGCCTGAATAGGAATTTCAGTAGGAACTTTCATCAGTGCAGGATACCAGAGTATGAAATTCCCATCTAAAGAAAGTCACTTCTGTTGCCAACAGTGTACAAATTTTGTCAAATGGCTACAGTTTAGAGGACTTAGACAGAAAGTGAGACATTATATATATTAGGCCTTTTCCAATATAGGGTAGGGACAGCAGAAAGTTCCCACACCCCAAGAAAATTAATCCCGGTTTTAGATTCCTTTTTGGGACTAGATTGTTTAAAATATAATGTCTTGAGTTTCTTTCTTAGTCATGAGAATATAATTGAATATTAAACTGACTTAATTGAGTATAAACTGCTACACTTCTTGTTCCAATTTATCACATCTAATGTTTCCCTGCAATTCCTTGGTCTATTACATGCTCAGTTCAATAACTATTCCAATTCAGGTACATATATGTTCCACAAGCTTGAGCTGCTTCTAACCCTCAGAAAAAAACCCATATATTACTTATTTGCTAGAAACCAGAAAACTTCAACAAGGAAAGGAGCATTTCATTGTTCACATTTCTTTTTTTACTTTTTTTTTTTTAGAATCATAGGAGTTGGAAGGGACCTCTGAAGATCATCAAGTCCAAGCCCCCTGCTACAGCAGGAACACTTAGGGAAGATCACACAGGAACACAGCCAGATGGTTCCTGAAAGTCTCAAGAGAAGGAGACTCCACAACCTCTCTCTGGGCAGTCTGTCCCAGTGGTCCGTCACCTTCACACTAAAGAAGTTTTTCTTCATGTTGAGGTGGAACTTCCTGTGTTGCAAATTGGTGCTGTTTCCCCTCGTCCTATCGCAGGGCACCACCAAGAAGAGATTGGCCCATTCTTGACATCCACCCTTCAGATATTTGTAAACATTAATAAGGTCCCATCTTAGTCTTCTCTTCTCAAGACTAAACAACCCCAGGTCTTTTAGCCTTTCCTCATATGACAGATGTTCCAGTCCCTTAATCATCCTTGCAGCTCTCCATTGGACTCTTTCCAGTATATCCCTGTCCCTCTTGAACGGAGGAGCCCAGAACTGGACACAATACTCCAGGTGTGATCTTATGAGGGCAGAGTAGAGGGAGAGGAGAACCTCCCTTGACCTGCTGGCCACACTGTTCTTAATACATTCCAAGGTACTATTGGCTCTCTTGGCCACAAGGGCACATTGCTGTCCCATGGATAACTTGCTGTTCACCAGGATCCCAAGGTCCTCCTCCATGGGGCTGCTTTCTAGCAAGTCAACCCCTAATCTATACTGGTGCATGGTGTTTTTTTCCCCAGGTGAAGGACTCTGCACTTATTCTTGTTGAACCTCGTGAGGTTCATCTTTGCCCAGCTCTCCAGTCTGTCTAGATCTCGCTGAATGGCTGCACAGCCTTCAGGTGTATCAGCCAGTCCTCCCAGTTTTGTATCATCAGCAAACTTGTTGAGCATACACTCCATCCCCTCATCCAGGTCATTGATGAAGATGTTGAATAAGACCGGGCCCCGTACTGATCCCTGTGGAACACCACTAGTCACAGGTCTCCAACTGGACTCTGCACCATTGATCACCACCCTCTGGACTCTATCATTTAGCCAGTTCTCGATCCATCTCACTGTCCGCTTTTCTAACTCACACTTACTGAGCTTATCTACAATGATGTTATGGGAGACATTTTCCCTAAGCTCTTTCCCTAAGTGAATTCTAATTGTCACTCTCAGAGCTAAGAAGCAAAGTTAGGAGGAAATCAGGTCTGAACCACTCTTATTTTTCCTATATTTTCAAGTAGAAGATAGTTTTCCAGGAGGTATATTTAAGTCCTGAGAGGCAAGAACAGGTATCATATGCAAGATGGAAAATAAAGAATCAAAGTAATTGTATTGCCATTTTTTTTCTACTAAATCAGAAGTACCATAGAGATTCAGGCTATCCTTTTCTGTTTATTTCTGCTGAGGCATTATCGCTGGTGCTTTCATCTTTTTCATGTACAATTAGTGCCCAATTTAAATCTGTAGTTAATGTGTTCATGCTGTTTATTCTACCAAAACCTGTTTTCTTAAACCCACCAATGGAAGTATAATTCTCTTGAGAATTTTCTTTTTCCTTTTCATAAAACAATGGAATATAATCCATCTGGATATAACTGATTTCAGGGATCATGTATAAATCCACTGTCACAAGAAATGTTAAGTAAATCTATTGTTTATGTTTATTTCTTATGTGCACATAAGCAGTGGAAAACATTTAAAAATGAAGTGTTCTGAAAAATATACAACACGCATTTCTTTCCAGGTTCTCTAAGGAATTGCTGGCAAAAACTGTTATTTTAGTATAGGCATTTTGATAGAAACAAGATTACTGTATCCATGCAAATTCTGATTACTATAGTAAAATTATTTAAAGATGGAAGGGTCATTTCAAGAAAAGGATTATTTCAAAAATTTCTGTGTTTACTTCCTCCATAGGATTTGCCTTTTTATACTGGCTTGTTGAAAAACTGTATGAAGTAACTCTCTTCTCTCACAGGGAACCCCCTATGAGTTGGTAGAGGGCATCCGTCTGTTCTAGTGATATTGATTTTTTTTCCCCATCCCTTTTTCTCTACTAGGATGAGGAGGTAAGAACATGTTTAGGCCCTGGCTTTTGAGCTGAAGACATCTCAAAAGTAGCCTCTGTGAGCTAATTCATAGTTAGTCATCATTATACAAAAGTAAGATAACATTAAACTACAGAACAGAAGCATACTTACGAGTCATTTACTGCAAAACAACTTCGAATTGCATTCTAGATATAATTGTGTGTATTTATTTTACCATTGTATATGGAGTAGTACAAAACTTTCAGCAGAAGATGAAAAAGTAGAGCTGAGAAGGTAGCCCAGACTCTAAAAGTGTCACTTCCACTTTCACTGAAATGGGAGATTTTGAAATTACATGACTTAAAGAAGACGACAAAAAAACCAAACAACCAACCAAACAAAAAAAAACCCTTGGAAAAAAACTATTAACCCCTCTACCCATCTGCCTTGTATGCTTCAGGCTAGTTATTTTTTTCATCCAAGTATTACCAAACATTTGTCTTTGCACATTGTTTCTCTGTTGAATATATTTCTCAGTTGAGGACTGAAAGGGTGGGACTGTTGATAGCATTAATCTAGGTATCATTTTCTGACCACCAGTGACCTGCCTAACAAAAGTGAAAGTGAAAGAATTGGAATGTCTTCATACTACATAAATCATTAGTCAAGTTCAGTAAATTAAGTTGTCTCTCTTCTTTATTACAGCTGAACTAGTATGTTTCAATAGGGTGTTAGGGTACAAAAATAGTACAAATTACATATGGCCTAGCACTCATTAGATTTAATGTTTATGAAACTTTGCAAGTAGGAGAAGGAGAATCTGGAAGTTTAGCAGGAATTTTTGAGCCATTTTAAACTTCAATGAACTAGCTGTCCCAACAACCTATTTTATTTTCCTATGATAGAGCAGTGAGCAGTGGAGTTTTAAGCAGTTGCAAACTAAAAATTAAACCAATGTTTTATATTTTTTTCAAAACAGTATGTTGAGTAAATTAATGCTTGGTTTGCTTATTGGAGGACTCTTACAGATAAAAATTCTAATAACTATGTACAATGAATATAATGCCTTTAAATTCAGTTGACTGAAAAACACCCATATGAAAAACAGAAGAAAAGAAACACTATTCTCTTCCAACACCACTATTCACATAATGTATTAAAATATAGTAAGTAGACGTGTTCTGAGGGAAAGAAAACTTTTTTTGACATAAAAGTCCTTCAGCATAATTAGAAGAGTACACAGTGATATAGCATTAATGTTTAAGATCTGATGTATCTGTGAGTTATGTCCTCTGGAGATGGAGATTCAAATATGGCCTCAGGTCACACAGATAATTAATTTGGTGGCTTAGTTTTGACTCCTGGAAAATACTGGACTTTAACTAAACCACACAGTTTGTCAGAAATAAAGATTATCAGATGAGATTGAATTAGGTGGTTTAAACTTACATTACTTCAGAGTAATTATTTTGTAATTGGATTACTTCAGAGTATTACTTCAGGCACTTCTTACTAGAACTTCACATTTTCAGGAGTTACTAAATCAGAAGAAAAATACAAAGGAAGCAATAAATATCTTCCTAATTTAAAAACTACCCAATGGCTCACTTAAAGTGGTGCAAAAACACTCCAAGTTAATAAATATTCCATAATACATTTACAGAAGTGAAATATGTAATGTCTGAGATTATCAATTAAGAAACTATGATATTATTGTAAACCAAATCTAACTCTTCTGTCTGTGGAAATGAGCCACATATGGAAGAGGGATTTTTTTGATAGGGGTTCTTTTTAGCAGATTCAGAACAGATAATTCTTTCTGAACCAATCTATCCAATTTAGAAATTCTAAACCCCTTATTAGTTCTCAACCATTTGATAATCCTAGAACTGTCCTGGTTTGAGCCAGGCTGGAACTAATTTTCCTTTTACTGATTTTTTTCCTTCAGTAAGCTCTCTTTTAACTAGCAACAAGTGTTCCAGCTAGTGGACTGATAACACTGGAATGTTTATGTTTCTGCTGAGACTCCAAGGTGGCTTCTTAGCTCTGCTGCTACAGAGGCTACTGGGGCAGGAGAATTGTATCTGTGACCCCCCCCGTAGGGGAGCTGGACTAGACAGACAGCAGAACTGACCAAAGGTATTCCATTCCATAGATCTATGTAAGCTCTGAGGAAGGTCAGTGATCACAGAAGACAACTTCCTTCCTGCTTCTTCTTCCCTTCTCTTCTGTCCATGGCCGGTGTCCAGGGAGGACTCCATCCATCCATCACCATCGACCCCAGGCTCAGCCCTGACCCTCATAACTCTCCCCACAGCCCTGTCTGCTCTGCTGTTATCTCAGACAGTGGACTGAGAGTTTTCGGGACTGCTCACAGCTAAGGAGAGTGTTGGGGGAGTTGCTGTGGGTGGGGGGGAGGCAAGAGGCTTTTGCACATTCCTGAACATACTTGTATATAATTGTACATATAATTAAAGCTGTCTAATTTAGTTTTCAATCCAGCTAAGTCTCCCTCCTTAATTCTCTCTCTCCTTCCCTACCTGGGTGGGAGGGGATCAAGAGAATTGTTGTCTCTGGTTTATTTGCTGATCCTGAGTCAAACCATGACAAGAACATACTTTAGAAAAACCTTGGAATGAAAAAAAAATATTTTAAATTGAATACGGCAATTTATTTCTCTTTGTAGGTGTTGGGCTTCTGTCTTACCCACTGGAACACTTCCAGTGGAAGATCTTTTGTGGCTTATGGTTTAAATGATATAGTGCAGCTACTTCCGAAGGTTTTGGAAAAGCTACAGAGAAGATTTAACTGAATTTGTATATTTGCAAATAATGGAAACAGGAATGAGAATTTCCCATTATGGAGCAAGGGACAAGTAAGATGAGTGAGTATTTCTCTGCTAGCTTTCATAAATACTTTTTTTTTAGGATGATCTGATCAAAATTACTTAACTACACGTACTGATAAAGTAACAAACTACTACTAGAAATATGCAGAATTAATGCAAAATCTGTTTGATGATCACTCTCTATCTACAGTTTCCAAATTTAACAAAATATTCTAACACTAGTATTAAAAAAATAGCATCACAAAAATAACAGACACAATTATTCCATTTTGTCCAGAATTGCTATCTGATTATGAACTTTCTACCAAAGTTCAGTTTATTTTTCAGGCATCTGTCCTATAAAACTCAAAAAGAAAATATTAGGGTTAGGTCTGTGCTTAATGTTAACCAATAGCAGAGAACCTCAGAGGAGAAAAAAAATAAATGTACCAGAATGTACCAGAAGGAAGATCAGAGAAAATAATTCCTTGTATCTTCCACCTAGTTAATACTTAAAAAAATAGATAAGCAAACACTGTTCAAGAGGGTTATTTACTGTACTGAATCTTGGGTGAAAGGATGTGTGAAAAACACTGTTATACTTGGAAAAGAAATAAATTTGATCGTTTTGAAATTTTGCCTGAAAATTATTTAGTCTTGCCCTAGCTCACCTGCAGATTAGTTGTACCTCAAGGATGTTATACAACGCAAATGAATTGGCTACTTCTTACATGCTCTGCAGTCTCAGTGACCTCTTTTCTTCCTTGAAAAATGATTTTTCTTGGCCTCTGTGAAAGTTCAGATCTTTTATTCACATATTCTTTTTTAATCTTATTTTTTATGCCATTCTATTATCTTTTATTATTTTATTCTATTCCTTCTTGCTCTTTGTTCCTTTTTTCTAGACACTTAATGCATTGTAACTGGCTTTTTCTTTCTCTGTATTACTCCTGGCATTTCCTTCCATATTCATACAGTATACTATTTGTTAGTTTGCTCATTTATTTCTTGCTCACAATATATTTATAGAAAGAGGACATATATAACCCTCGGCATGATATTACTTTTCTTCAGAACACTTTGCATTTCCTCTTGGTGTCATGTCTCTCTCTCTCTCTCTGTTCTCACTTTAATTCTGTTCGATTTCAATCAATACTGTTCTCTGTGTCTTTTTTCTCCAAAATATTTTCTGCTATCTTCGTAGACTTTTCTTACTGATCTAGAGTTTTCATAACCAGACCACAAAACAAGCCTGGAAAGGGATGTGAACAGATACAGATAACTGTGCACATGGAATAAATGCCTAATGCATAGGCAGATAATTTTAAGTAAAATAATCACCAGTCTGTGCATGCAGGTGCCTCTTAAGTGTTGAAAGCTGCACTTTATGTACCATCGCTATTTCTCCACATATTTTTGTTGTCAGTTTAAATTGCATAACTCTGAAAATGAAATATCACATGCCTAACATTTTCTGCAGGAAGTCTAGCTGATATTTCATATAAAAGTAAACCAGTAACAACTAAAATTATTTGGTTTTGGGGGGTTTCTTTGTGTTGTTTTTTTTTGGTCAGAGGAGCTGCAATAATTCTTTTCTTCATTAAGAAAAACTATCCTCCTTAATGTTTATGTGTTTTGTTGCTGTGTTGTTAATATAGATTTGAATACTTCCCTAGTTCTGGATCTCAGCTTTCACACAGTTCCTGGAGTTCAACAACAGAGGCCCAAGCAGAGGATGAAGAACTTAATGTAGTCTCTCCATAGATAAGGCATTTGTTCCTGCTAACCTGGTGTACCCTGTCTATATTAGCTTGATGAACCATGCAGTCTTTTGATCTTTCTGAAACCTGTTTTCCCTGAGGCACAACCACCTTCTTTGAGGGACTCGGCAGTGTCCTGTGGTGGGTCAGGTGGAGCTGACTGGAACAGGCTCTGTCCAGCACAGGGTGGCCTCTGACGCTCCTCATAGGGGCCACCCTGCAGCCCCCTGCTTCCAGTGCCTGGGCACCTGCACCCGGTACAACTGTTTTCTGTCTTCCAATCTGTGAGAAAACCCTTAGGTACTTAGGTTACACATAGATCTACAACAGACCAGATTAATTCTTCCTTAGGTTTTTAATAAAAATTCTCCTAGGACAAAAAGATGCAAGGTAGTACTTGCTTGCACCTGAGATCATAGAATTTCCAGAAGGGAAGCCTCTGAGTATTTTTGTATTCCATATTAATGGTAAATAAACCAGGAAATAAAGGTTTAAAAGACAGTTTAAAAAAATTATTCTGGGTATTGGAAGAACAACAGCTGACCCACATAGAAATCCCACAGCTTTTAGTAATAGATAGTATAGGAAAGCTGAAATAGATTTCCTGGAGAACCTGTGGAGCTTCTGTCACTCAAACTCCTCAAGAATCAGTTTGTCACTTATCTGTCAGGTGTGACATAAGCATAAATAATCCTGCCTGAGGGCAGAGGGATGGACTAGATGACCTCTTGAGATCCCTTATAGCCTCCTCAATCTGTAACTAAACTCCCAGAGGTGTGCTCACACTCTCCTAACACTCTCAGATTTTATGGAGTCCAGTTAAAAACAGGAATATTAGATAAACTTTTTTCATAGTCATAAAATACTACTAAGAATACTAATTAATGAAGTTGATGGGGCACAGGTTCTAAAACAGTATATACAAATGTACATGACATGTCTTTTGCAGAAGCTGAGGAATCTTACAATCAGTCAGTTATATTCATTTGACCGGAAGGAATACAGACATGAAAGCATTTTTTTCATTTAATGAATATGGCATTAAGCTGGGAGAGAAAAATACAGAAGCTGTGCTCCCTGATTTCTTTCTGAGCCTCCTCCCTTTTTCCCTGGTGACTGGCAAATGCAAATATATGGAGTTTATATCTACAACAGTGAATTAGAGGATGTGAAGGAGCGTTCCAAGTATCTGCTTGTCTATGCAGTCAATTTGTTCAGAGTGGCCCTTGGGCAGTATCTGGCTGTGCAAGACAGCACTCTCCGTAACAACTCCTGAGTAAGGTTGTAGCTTGGGACCAGTCCCAAAACTGAATTTGAACCTTATCCATCCTGTAAGATCCAATCATTCATCCATTGTTTCAGCACTGAAAACTCTTGTTCCCTGCATCAATCATATAATATAAATTTTAAAATTAAATTAAAGCTTGGTCCAAAATAGGAATTGGACAGACATGTGAACACTAAAAGGCTCATACAGTGAGTATTACCTTCAGAGGTGCAGAGGTAATGATGGAAGATTCCTGCATTATTAAAATATAAAATTCCTTGCTATCTATGTTTTTGCTTTACTTTTGCTAATACTGACCTATATAAGCAGTGGGGTCCCAAAGTCATATTTAAATCACAATGGAATCTAGAAACTGAAAAACCTGCCCATGTACATAACGTACCTGGTGTAGATGTGTTCTGAAGTTGTACTCATAGTGTTGTTATGGGCAAAAGGGAACAGATCGGATACATGGAAAAAAATAACTCCTTGTTCATCCAATTAATATTTTAACAGAGTAATGGTCAACATTATCTCATTAATATGGAAAAAACTTCACTAATAATATGGTTACAGCTGCTATGCAAAAAGCACCCTAGTATCTCCCACTTTCTTATGGTGTCCTGCTCACCCAGCCAACATTCATCTGAATTCCAAAGTTAACACACCTGGTTTTCCTTCAGCATGATTGGGGGTGCAGGGTTTGCAAAGAGTCAGCAGCATTCTGAATTTTTGTTCTAGGAATATAACATTCATAGTGGAGGCTTCTGGTTATGCCAGCTTTTATCACACACTGTTCAATTTTCAAACACATCTTCAAGTTTTCTTCTACCCATCTGCTTCCTTCATTTTGGTTCCCTGTTAAAGTCTGAAGGCAGCACACCAGCCTCAATATCAGCTGGCACAAAGAGCTACTATTTGTTATGAAGTGACTGCCTAGGGGCATCAGACATTTGCCACGTGTAGATTTCCCAAGGCTTCATTTACAACAGTCAAGCAAGAGACAATTGATCATCAGGGACATTTTACAAGCTCAAACGAGCTCAGTCCAAGGAAAGACCCAAAAAATAAAGTGAGACACAGCACTGTCAAGTCAGTGAAAGGTCTGGGGTATTATACTGGTAGTGTCTTTATATGCCATTTCAGGCTCACATTGAAGTTTCAGCTACTATTATTTTAAGATATAGTATTAATAATTATGGGGTAATACCTTTTATTAAGTAACTGAGAGATGAATGACATTTTCAACAATGGAGGAAAATAGTATTCAAGTGGGTTCTCAGATGTAAAAGCATGTATCTGAGGTGCTTTTGTCACTCCTGTTAAATCTGTTCTAGTCTAGTGGACAGAAAAGCATGAAAGAGTCGTTGAGGATTGACATGAAGAAAGAGAAAAAAAGGAAGACACTGAGTTTCTTAGAAATTTCTTAACTTGGGTAGGAGTGAGAAGTTCTGGCTTCTGTCCTTTGTTCTCAGCATTCCATTCTTTTATTCATTGGTTGAATGGAAAATGCAAAGTAGTCCAGAAGGCCAGTAGGCCCTGCTGTATGAAGTCTTCATCATTATTGAGAATTGAAATAGATGAGATAATTTCATTTTCTGAACCACTTAATCCTGATCTCTTACGCCAGGTGTACTCCGTATGCTTTGTACAGGTAAGGGAACTTAAAATGGTGATGCTATATAAAGTCAGAGACTAATCCTTGTTCCTGAGACCAAGGTGTGTAAATTTACTTCTATCTACAGTGTTTGTGGCAGAGTCAATGTTATGACTTTCCCTACCTCACCTGGGGATTAATTGTACCTCAGGATCATTATATAAGGTAGATTTGATTTTGAGAAAGCTATCTGTGGTGGCTTTGGCTAGGAGAGAGTTAATTTTCTTCATAGCATCTAGTATGAAGCTATATATTGGATTTGTGCTGAAAACAGGGTTGATAAAACAAGGATATTTTAGTTACTGCTGAGCTGCTTACACAATCAAGGCCTTTTCTGTTTCTCATACCACACCACCAAGTAGGCTGGGGCTGCACAAGAAGTTGTGAGGGGACACAGCTGGGACAGCTGATCCCAAATGACCAAAAGGATACACCATACCATATGACATTATGCTCAGCATATAAAGGTGGAGAAAGAAGAAGGAAGAGGGGGGACATTTGGAGTGATGATGTGTGTATTCCCAAGTAACTATTACACGGAATGGAGCCTTGCTTCCCTGGGGATGGCTGAACACCTGCCTGCTGATGGGAAGCAGTGAATGTATTCTTTGTTTTGCTTTGTTTGAGTGGGCATCTTTTGCTTTACCTATTAATTTTTCTTTATATCAACCCATGAGTTTCCTCACTTTTACCCTTCCGATTCTATCCTCCATCCCACCCGGGGTGAGTGAGCGAGGAGCTGTGTGGTGCTTAGTTGCCAGCTGGGGTTAAACCACGATATTATCAGATGTAATCCAGACCAAAACTAGGGAGTAAGGTAACATCTAAGCAGTGAGGATGCTGAAGACACAAGTGCTTGAATTAATTTCCTGAAACTTTTTATTGGTAGAACATACGTATCTTCAAGTGACTCAGCTTAGCTAACCTGAGTGAGAATCTAATATCTTATGCTATGTCAAAAGCCAATTTGCAGACACATGGAAAATATTTAAGAGATATTTGGTGCTATTTTGTACATCTAAACAGTTCTACTTTACTTCTTTTATTATTTAATAGCTATGTCTAAAACACCCATTACACAGTATTAAAGCCTGCTTTTATTAGTAGAAGCTCTCCACTGTGGCTGCTGTGATTTTTCATGTATCATGTGCACATATTTTATAACTGGCCTAATTATCATGAAGACAGAATTTATCCCATCTTCTAGTATTCTTGGACCCAAGTTTAGAATTCAAGAGGAAATCTGTTCTCTAAAACTGTCATATGCATATTTCTAACATGAGAAATCTGTTAAATAAATAAAACTAAATAAATAGGAAGTAGAATCAAAGTTTTAATTAATCAGCTAAAGAAAGACTAAAAAATATATTTGCAGCTTAAAAATTTTTAGATGTAATTTTTTTTGTGTTTATAATCACACTGGGATTGGCAATAATCTTACAGAAATTTATCAGCCAAATGCAAGATTTAAAAAGCAGGAATGTTTTGACGAATGTAATAATTAGTAATACAGGTTTTTAAACATAGTCCAGGTCATAGATAACCAACATTTAATAAAAAATTATATTGAATTTATTGCAGTATACATTCAGTATTCATTCATTGCATTGCATACTGAATTCTTAGGATCAGCAAATGCTGTCTTCTACAGGCAGGCAATACATTTGATGCTGTGTTGTCACAGATAAAGTGGGATTTGTTAAATAATATTCTGAGAGCCATCATTACTTGATGTAAGTGGTGATGTATAATATTGTCTTAATATAAAATTTGCATTTGTGAACTTCAAATCAAAATTGGAATATTTCTTCATTTCTACTGTCAATGATTTTTTTTTCATATTAAAGTTAATCTAATGGGTTACAAAATACTGCAACTGAATGTAAGCTCTTACTAGAAAAAAAAAACAAACAAAAAACTTTGCACAGGAATTCCTTGTCCAAATAGAGGCAAATAATTCCAGAAAATGTGCATTAGGGTATCTTCACAGGGCTTACAAACAAGACACCAGATCTACAGAAAATCTTCACATTCCTAGAACAATAATTGGAAGCCAGGTATGATATCCTTTGGCATCTCAGGTGGCACCCATGTTTGGTACCTCAGTTGAGCCTGTCAGGCAAGTCTAGGAGGCTGTACATTTTATCCAACAGCAGTCATCTACATTCTGTCAGCTGAAAAACTTCATTGACAACAGGAATTTAATCACTTGCTCTCCATTTAGATGTGTATCATCTGCATCTAGGGTGTAATCTCAGTGAAAGTCATTCTGTTTTACACACCAAAGTACGACTATAAGAAAAAGGAAAACAAAGCTAAACTAATAAAGCTGGTTAATCTAGTACTATTCACTTTTAAAGAAAAGAAACACACTAACATCTCTCCTCAACCTATTTCTAGTCCCATTTCTCTGTTCATAGTCACAATAGATAATCTTCATAAACGATGGTATTTTATGTTTTTATTTTGGGGATCCCACTTAAATGCTAACAGGAACTCAAATATTTCAGACTTGAAATATACATTTGTCCATTTCCCTCAATAACTGAGAGCTGTTCTGCAGAAGAGTAAAGGTCAAATCATCTGAGGAAATAGTGCTGTAAGAAACACCTTTCTTCTTTTTTCTTAGGAAATTTTCTGTTGGCATAAAACACATTCCTTGTAAAGAAACATGGAGTACTGCAGTGTACTCAGGAGCTGGAAGAGCTGAGCTCTGTCTTTCCTTCAGTGATTATCTATTCAAGCAGAGCAGATCTTCATCAAAAACTAAGAGCTGGGCAATTTCACTGGCAAGAAAATCCCCATGAAATTAAAGGTATGGTTACAATTATATTCAGATAATAAAATAAGCTAACTCCAGGAATTTTATCTCCTGGTGAGTGTGTGAATCTCTTCCAAAGGTAGTTAAAAAAATGTGATTGTGTTACTTCAGATTACATGTTTTTCTCTCCCCCTCTTTAAACCTCCGTCATTTCCCTCCATTCTGCTCTTTCCCTAATAAATGCCCCCCAGAATCAAAATGTGACCAAAAATACTTGCAAATATTTACCAAAATCAGACAATTAATTTCACGAGAAATCATAAAACTTGCATTTCTTTTTCAACTATTTATTAAATAAATTTATTCCAGAATCAAAGTATTACATGTTTATGTAATAAAATATTTCAGCTGACTCTGTCATATGCTTTAGCATGTATAAGAATCTTTTCTAACACAGAAATAAATAGGTTCTCTGAAAAACCTCAGAGAAATTATTAATAAATATTGATATACTTGCACTTTACTGATAGCTGAAAATACTCTCTGGAACATAGCACCTTAGGAAACCAAACAGTACTGATCTTTTCTATCTCCAAATGGTATTTCACTGTTCCCTTGAATTCTCCAGTCTGTTTGAATCTCTGAAACTATTCTGTGGGGGTATTTATTTATTTTAACTTTAGAATAAGTATATTCTAGGCACAAAAAATTGTATTGTTTTCCTATGGTATATTACAGTATGCAGACTTGTGTCATTTTTCAGTGAAAGAATGAACTGTAAAAATAGTACTCTCAAAATTAAAAGCATATAAAGTAGGAGCAGGAAAATGGTGCCTGAAACATTTTTTATTTACTTGATAGAATTATCAAGGTATTCATAAAATATTGTATCCAGATCTGATGGTTACACAAAAAATATGCTTAAAAAACTGGAAAGAATTACAAGAGTCCTATGAAATCTGAAAATTTACATTAATTATCAAAGCTTAGATGGGAATATGGTAGTTATTCATTTAGAATCAAGACTGCATATTGATAAAAAAATGTTCTAGAAGAAGTAGAAATCATTATTTATGTCAGAGATTATATATTTACTGGTTTGCCTGTGTGAAAATAGTGAGAACAGCAGATTCTAAGAGTCTCATATGGCTGTAAACCTACAAACTAAGTAGCAGATCTCTTTTAAATCTGCTTCAAATATTACATGTATTAATCAACTAGCAGTTACATACAATATGTATGCATACAATATCCTACAGCAAACAAGGATCTTCCATTACCTAAAGCCATGAGGATCATTCACTTGGCACAGTACTTCTTGACTTGACTCTTAGATTCATTCCAGCTCTAGACACTTTGCAGGTTTGATAATGCTTGAAGCTGTTCACCTGCAACCTGCCATCAAATGGATCCTGTTTCCATCTTGTGAAAAAAGAACAACTGAATAAATGTCTAGAAATGCCTCACTCTGCACCCTTGGTAGAGAAATTGTACAGTAATTACAATTCTACTCAACACAAAAGAAATATGGATAATCACATGGAAATTTTACACTTAAGAAATATTATTACCAATTATTTTCTACAATAGTTTGATTTAACAAACAGAAACAGTCTAAAATAATTTCATTGTATCTTCTAATAAAAAAAAAAATCTCATTTCAGCCACAATATCGAAATTTTTCCATGTTCATTAGTATCTAGGCAATTGCAGACTACCAGCAGAAATATGGTATCTGTCACATTTTTATTTTAGAACTTTCATTGAGCTATGCAGGGAGGGTTAAAAAATAACATTCGACTCTAATAAAGAGTCAAACTTTCTGACTTACTTGTCAGTAATAGAACGAAGAAGACTGAGTAGACCTGTAGATTTAATTAAACAGTAATGATCTTTTCTAAGACTTCTAGTACTCATGTTGGATACATAAGAATTGTCCTTAGAGTCCTAGTATTATTAAACTTTAAGCAATATTATAAACTTTCACTTTTAAAATGAAGGCTTAAAAAAACCAAATCGTGTTACTCATACAGCTGCTTTTATAAAAGTTGTCTGAATACAAGCTGCCTGGAAATACATTTTTTTTTTTTCTTACGTCAAGAATAGGAATTGAAGTTCACAGAAGAGACAGGTAGTGAATAGATTTAACAGACCATTCAGAAATGTACCAACACAACTGTCTTTGATGGCCTGACTTTTCCTGTAAGCACATCAACATTTTTCCAAATACTCCTGATCTTTACAGTTGGAATTTATTTGACAGTATAAACTACAAATTAAACCAAGGAAATGTAGATCTGCTGGGCAAGAGAGATTCAATAAAACGGTCCAAATACAAACTCACTACTGCCACTTAATGATTTCTCTGTTAAAGTAAGTATTTTAAGACTGGCTATAAATCCAGGGCTAAATATTGTTAAAATCTGTTAGAATATTTTTCAATTGTTGCTATAATTTTTGTTCGTCCTCTGTATGCCCATGTTCTTACACTATTAATTAAATAAATTAAATCACAGAAACACGGTAAGGCAAAATTCAGAGGAATGTGTTATGGATCTTAGAGTTACAAATCCTTACATCACATAACTTTGATAGAAATAGACATAAGGTTAGGACTTCAGAAATCCTAATTCTGAGATGTTGATAGTTTTGTTGGTTTTGTGGGTTTTTTTCTCCCTCTTCTTTTACATCTCTCAAAGCTAATTGCAAAAAGATTTGTTAAGATCTCTGATCTGTTTTGAATTTGGCCCACTGAAATCTATTGTTTTTTGAGCTGAATATATCTGCCAACACAGCTGCACTTGGCAGATTCCAGGAAGAAGTATCTTTTTGTTTTGATCTATTTTGTTGATTCAAAAGTCTTCTCATTTTGGAGGGAATAAGATTTAAGAAGTGAAAACTTTATGTTGACAAATTAAAAACTTTTGGAAATAAAATTCTAAACCTAATTGAAAGCTGAAAACAGTACAATTTGAAATTCTGACTAAACAATCTACTTAATTAAAATACAAGAGCACATAAAATCACAGCCATCTTAGAATACCCAAGTGCACAATTAAAACTTTGTGAGATGCTGGAGTTTTATAGATTAATCAATATAAATGACAAATCTAATGTATTTATTTACATGTAGAAAATAGAGCCATACTAAAGGTTCCAGTAAAAAATAATGTCCACTAGACAAGAAAATAATAAACTCTAAAACAATTTAGAAATGTCAATTACATATTCATGGGTATGCTATCAAAGTGAAGTAGTTGATAATAATGAAGGTATTTTATCAGTAATTACTGTAATTTGTATATGCATTATTTGTTTAATTTATCATGCAAAATGACTTGTTTTGACTAAGTCTAATTAAAAATGCAAGAGGAAGCAACTCACTTAACATATGCAGAACATTCTGCTGTGCAATTTCATTTTTAAAAAGTATACAAACTGTTGGATAATAATTTTTTTTTTAAGACATCCTGAGAAAATTAATGCTTTGTGTGAACAATAGTGGACAAGAGTAAACTTGAATAATCTCCATAATACACCAAATTGACAGCCTCAAGAAAGACACGTTAAGGTTTCATTGAAGTTATATTTAACTTATTGCAAAAAGATGATGAAGTCAACAAAAAGAAAAATTATACTTACCTGCTTCATTATTAAATTATTCCTTTTTCAAGAAAGATCTAAACTATTTTAATATATTCAGGAACAGTAAGAGACAAGAAGGCTCATAGAATCACAGAATAATTCTGGATGGAAGGGACTTCTAGAGCTCACCTCCTCTAACTCCAAGTTGAAAAAAGAGCTACGTGGATGAGATCGCTCAGACCTATGAGGGCTGAAGATTCCAGTGTTCCTGGACAACCTTTTCTGGTATTTGATCATCCTTAATGTCAAGATGTGTTCTCTTGTATCTAAACAGAATTTCCAGTGTTTACCTTGTTCCTATCATTGAGTGCCTCGTCAAAGAGGCTGGTTTCATCTTCTGTGTATCCTTTATCAGTAACTGTTGACAGCAATAAGGTCTCTCTGGGTTTCTCTTCCCCAGGCTGAACAAACCCAGACCTTTCAGCCTTTGCTCATATGCCATGTGCTCCAGTCACAATCTTCAGTCCAGCTTGGTGGCATGTGCTGGACTACTGTGTTTCAATACCCTTATTCTGGGGATCCCATACCTAGACACAGTTCTCCAGATGTGGTCTCACTACTGCTAAATAAAGGGAAAGGTTGATTACCTGCTGGGTATATTCTTCCTAATACAAACCAGGATGCAGCTGGCCTTCTTCAATGCCAGAGTACACTGCTGACCTGCTCAGCTTGTTGTCCAATGGGACCTCTAGGTCTGTTTATGAAAAGCTGCTTCCTAGACAACCAGTCCCCATCCTGTACTGGTGCTTTGGTTTATACTTGCCCTGGTGCGGGATTTTTCATTTGCTTTGCTGATCTTTATCGTGGCAGTGTTATCCAATTTCTCTGGGCTGCTGAGGTTCCTCTGAGTAGACCTGCTTTCCATCATATTGACTGTTCCTTCAAAAGTGATATAATCTGTAAACTTGCTGAAAGTGCACTCCCTCCTCTCCTCATGGTCATTAAAGACACTACAATATATTGGTCCTAGCATTGATGCATGACGAATGTCACTTGCTACTGACCACCTGTCGCGGACCGAGATAGGTAAAGCCGCGACTCACACCCCCACCTCAGGGGATCGAGGGCTGAAGACCACTCCCCGTCACACCCACAAACAACGCTTAGGAATCAATAGATTTATTAAAGGCAAGTCTGATATCAACGATCACACAGGGTCTATCTCTATATATATCCACACCTATATATCCATATACCAACAGCTATACAACTATACATCTATATACCAATAACAACACACACAGAAAACAAGAGAGAACCTCTCCCCTTCCCCCCTGTTCCCGTTCCCGGACAGGGATAAGAGGGAAAGCCTGGAGAGAGCCTTTGGGAAATAGAAGAATATTGGAAAAGAGAAGTGAGTGTCTGGTATGTGTGAATATTATGTAGGAATGTTTGTAGGAATGTTAGTAAGATGTTCGCAATTCTCACCACCGGGGGGTACGGCTGAAGCCAATCCCTGGTCGGGATCCACGTCCTGTCCCCTGAGACTCCAGGCAAACGGTCCGCTCGGTACGTCCACACGCCAACACCCACAGGGAGCAGCGCCGCAACGGCACGGCAGCCTCCGCAGCGGTACCCTCACCGCGCCGGCTGGATCCGTGTGTGTTCACAGAGCGCGCGCCTTCTTGCTCCTCCCTTTTTTTCCCAGTTCCGGCCCCGCCGTGCCTCCTGGGAGCTGTAGTCTGTAGTCTGTGCGCATGCGCCTGGTACCTCTGTCCTCTCCCCACGAGTGCCGGGGGGGCGCATCGCCAGGACTGGTCAGTGAATGTCGCTGGATTAAAGGCCATTATAGAGTCCGTCTCTCACACCACCAGACGGGCTTTCCCCCACTGTTTGCAACTCTGATTCATGCAGTCCAGACAATCTTCCACCCACTCTGTTATCCACATATCCAGCACATCTCACCAATTTGATTAAAATATGACTACAGGAGACTGTGTCAAAAACCATGGTAAAGCCTAGGAACAAAATATCCACTGTCTTCACCTTATTCACAGCACCATGGTAAACAGATGGATGAATGGAATAGATGGGTTGAAAAGAAGAAACAACTATAGGTGGATGGTAACATTCCAGAGATTATTTTGCTGTGGACTATTCAGGAGAGAAAAAAAAAGATAAAATAAATTATTTGTTTCTCAGTGACTAGTTTGTTGTGTTTTTTTTCTTTCAGAAATAAAAAAGACAACCAAAAAGCCAAGGAGAAAAGTGAAATAAAAATTAAATAAATGATGAATGATAATAATGAAATAAAACCCAAATGTTAGTAATGGTTGCCTTCCAGCCTGAAAGCAAACCTAATACTTTTACAAAGAGAGCACCATGAGGTCCAGTTTTCCACTGCTTTTTCTACATTGCTATAAAGGCTGGCAGAGGAAACAATGTTTATAAATAAAGCTTAAGTAATTGCAAGGAGAAAGTAGGAAAAAAAAAACAATTAAACTTGAACTGTTGTGTGCTGGGTCAAAATTAAGTGTCAATATATGCTATGGAGTGATTCATCAGGAAGTTATTTGATCTGAAAGAGTAACATAACACTAGGCTACATGAACAGAAAAATTATTTTTTTCATGTGTGAGGCAGAGCTCTTTGCAGAGCAAATAGTTTATCTACACTGCCAAAGTTAAAACAAGACTTTTTTATTAAGATCTAGATGATTTTACAAATACTTTAAGACATTCAAGGGTCTTAATAAACTGAATTTTCTTGGCAAAAAAAGCAAATAAAAAACCCCACCTTAGTTCTGTAAACAAAAGTGGAGTAAAATTCTCTTAGAGTTAGATTCAAAACATCAACCTCTTTAAAGACCGTTCTGGCTAATGCATCTAGCACCACAAATTCAGTGACCAAATAGATTTACATCATCTCTAAATAGCTGTAGAAGTAATTTGAGATTAACATATTTGTCAACAAAACTTTGAAAAGATATACAGCTACAGTAAATTATCACATGCAAGTTTAAGAACATCAGAATTCTGATAGGGAAAAGGGAGCAAATCTTTACCACAAACGTTAAAAAATACATTGAAAGTGCCACAAAGTCATAATCACAGAACACTTAGCAACAGCCTTCAGTATATCAGTGGCAGAAGCATTAAGTAACAATGCATTAAGTAACACCCTTTCTTTCAGTCTTGCTGTACAGTCCAGGAGATTTAAATGCCTTCCTGGGCCTAACCAAACCCTTTGTGAAACCCTTTGCTGGCATTTCAGCAGCTCAGCATTGAGTCAGCTCGGTTGCAGGCAAATGCTTTTTTCCTCTCGGGAGCCTTCCATTGTTTATTTCTATTGCTAGCTCTCTACTTGGTGTTGTTCTCATTCTCTTCCTGCCCCCAGTTGTTGTTACTTCACACTTTTTTCCCAGGTGGCCACGTTCAGCCATGATTGTGAAAGGAATCCATTTTCCCTCCTCCAGAAGGTCTCAGCTGGGACAAGGCAGACAGGCATTCCCTGTACTCCTCTACTGCCTCATCATAGTTTTTTTCTGGAAAACTTGTACTGAACAAATAAAGACCTTTCACAATACACTGAAAATTACTCTGTCTGGTATCTGTAGTTTAATTCCCTTTAGGCAATGAATATTATTAGCAGAAGGACTCCTGTATTCTAGCTGAGTGCTCTGATCATTGAGTTATTTGATAAATGGAGGAGACTACAATTTCATTTAAAATTACTGCTTTCAGTTCCTCTTCTTGTAAAGTTCAGAACTTCATGGGAGGCACTGCCTGCAACTAAAATGCTTAATTTTCATAGTGAATGTGGTTTCAGACTTTTCTGTTGTCTACTGTTTGTCTAGCTGATGCAGTATTTTTAAGAAAAAAAAGAGTTAGAAACTGAAAATTCGTCACCCCAAGCTAATTTTAACTCCATTACAGATCCCACTATGTAAATTAGTCTTAGTCAGACATGATAGTAAGCTACATACAGTTGAATGAAATAAATGTCATATATATATTGCTGTACAGATTCACGTAGAATAGCTCAGAAGATGAACCATACAGTAGAAAAACAGGCACATCTCAAGTTTGTAAGACAAGATGGGTGAGCTTATATAACAAATACCTCTTCTAGGAGTTTTAGCTTTTAAGATGTGACACTCAACATAAGAGTTAATATCTTTAGTGGTCTGTTGTTTGGCTTTAGTGGCCTAGTGTTGATGAGCTATAAGTAATTCTGTATCATGTATTAAAGCACACATTTAAAAGAAAAAAAAACTTATTGTTCTTCTACATTTAAATCTCAAATGTTCACCATTTCAACTGGTTGCATTTGAGCAGTACATAGGCTAAATATATGTTTGGGTGTGGGGAACTATGTGGATAAGAGTGTTGTTTTAAAAATAATAGATTAGTTGGAGAGGGAGAAAGTGTTTATAAAGCCATTCTTTTTCAGTATCAGAGCTGTTGCTTAGCTTGTTTCATCTTTACTTTTGGTAATATGATTGTTAATTAGCCAGTTGGATACATGAGGTGATATGAAGTCTTAAAATATCATGTGGCTATTTATGGATACATAATATTAAAGGGTTAGTCACACTAAATACAGACCAAAAAAGGAGGGGAAAAAATAAGTATGAGGAAGAAAAGCCCCCAAAGCTCTTGTCTAAGACCCTGGAAGATTTCACAGGAAAGATTGCAAAAAATTACAGTCTTCACCCAAAAGAGCTTATATACATGATCCTTATCCACAGGATTTCCAACTACAGCTCCCTTGCTATTCAACAGCCTTCATACAGGGGCACTGCGGGTGGCTGGAGTGCTGTCTCATGTCCAAGGAGTTAATCAACAGTTTATGACTAAAAGATCATGTGTGTTTATGTGAATGACTGCTTAACAATATTCATCTGTCCCACTGTCCTCCAGTGAGGCCTGCTGTGAGAACAGATTCACGAAGTAGCGAATAAAAAGTAGTTAGATATAAATGTGAGGTAATTTATTGAGGTGACAGGTATAAGAAATTCAAAATAGCCATTGATAAATTCACTGGCTACCATAGTGATACTAATAGGTGTTAATATTACTAGTAATAATAATACAAAGTGTATAATACACTCAGGAATGCTTTCACCCCTTCCCAAAATTTGAAAGTCACTATGCCTTACTTGCCTGTTGACCCATTCCAGGAGAGATGCTCTTCTCTCCCTGAGCAAAGGATTCAGAGACTAATTGAACACCTATTGACAAGGTAGGATTTAGGTCATAAGTAGCGTATTGACTGGTTCCTAACAGACTAATGATGTTTTTAATGATGTTATTAATTAGGGAAAAAGGTAAGGGAGATGCTCAGTGCTTGCTTCACAAGTTCGAGCTTTATTCATGCCTAGGGCTCACTTAGCATGCAAATCACCAGATGAAGTAATTCAGGCTTTGATCTGGCCTTTATTGCATGACCTCTGACCTTGGAGCCTTTGCTTCACTTTGCTTGAAAATTGCCAGACTCACACCTGATAAGCAGCCAGATTAAGTCCTGGCCTTTATTGCTCAGCCTCTGACCATGGAGCTTTTGTTTTGCTTCACAAGTCATGAGCCGTCTAGCCATGTAGACAAGAACAGCAATGTATACCTTCCAGTCAGCAAGTTGGGCCTGCCCTCCCTAACTGACATAAATTTACCCACTTGTTGGGTCCAAAGGCTGGATGCCCAATCAAGCACTGCTTATCTTGCACTCCTCTGCACAAGTCCCTCCAAGAAAGTTAAAACAAATCACAATAGAAGTTCTGTTTTCCCACAATGGAGACAACACTTGAGGCAGTATCCTTTCAGAGGTGACTTACCAGGGTAACACAGAAAATCAGATTGTGACATTCCGATGTATAGTGCTTGTCTCGAACAATCCAAAAGATAAGTGGTGTGCTTAGGCACTCAGGATATCTGTTGTTTGCCTTGAGACATCTTAAGAGTTTAACAGGATTTGTTGCTGGACTATGTCTCAGAATCCCACCAAGCTGTTTTATTCCCCCCTGCACGGTTGCAAACTAGGGACTTTGATGTGGGATACGCTGAGGTTGGAGACAAAAGAGCTCTGCAGCTGGCGCTGGGAGCAGAATATCCAGCAATAACCAGGCCTTGAGACTTCATGTAAATCACTGACTTGGCCAGAAAAGTAAAGGGCAAGCTAACCTCCACCTGATAAACCATCCTGAGGTGCCAAGTTGTCTCATCCCATTCAAGGACCCTGTTGGTGGCCCAATCAATGGCTTATCTTGTTAATTAGCATAACAAAGACCATCTGCAAGGTATAGCCTGACACCATTCCCCCCTCTCTCTCCCTCCCATCTCAGAGAAGCACGGAGAAGACAGAGGAATTTCCTCCCCTGTACTGGGAGAAAAAAGGGGGGGCGGAGGGGTGGCAGTGGGCAAGAACTGTATCAAAGTTTGGGACACTATGGGTGTAGCGAAGCACTTCCACACCAACGACATTGCTGGACTGTGGTGGTAACTGTCCTATATTGCTAATCTCCGTAATTCTGCTTTCTCCTTTCTTTTTGTCTCTGTTTTCCTCCCTGTCCTATCTGCTCTAGGAACTTTGTTATGTAACTCCAATAAAGTTCAGTGTGCACGTGACATCTGACCTCGTTTGTGTCTTAATTTCACCATTTGGGATCACCTTTAAACCTTTTCACAGGTCCTGCAGGACAAACGGGTGCAGCTGCTGTGTGGCTTATACCAGGAGAGGGAAGGCAGAGTCCAGCCACCCCAGCCTCCCACTTGGGTGAGGAGTGTTAGAAAGCAAGGGGGCTCTGCCCCATCTCTCGTCAGACCGCACACCAGCCCCAGTGTCTGTTTGTGCACCTTTGCTTTGTCCTGGTGAGATCATAAAAAATTGCCACGTATCTGAATATCGGATCGTGACACAGATTAATTAGAAACAGATTAAAAGAAAGCATTTTTATTTAATCTTAACATAAGAATGTTGCAGACCTTTTTTTTCTCCTTCATTCAGCTATTTATTTTATGAGTATGTGCAGTGGTCTTGTCTACTTCAGGTGATGTGAGTAATCTGCTGTTATTTGTATTTTTTCTTGACATGGCTGGAGATCAAGGGACTTTAAAGAAAACTATAAACCAGACAGTAGCTGCCCAGGCATATGTGACCATAAACTACAGTCCTGAAAAACATGTCTTAGCTCCCATCATTTTGATAAGGTAAACACAGAAATCACATAGAGAACCCTGTGAATCTGACAAAGAGATGGTCTGTACATGACAGACATCAGGACAAATAGGAGGACCTTCTGGTGAACATTTTGATGAGGAAGGCTCTTTGACATACAGAAGATGCTGAGAAGCTTGCATAAATCCCAATACAATGTCTTCTATTATCTTAAGCTGCAAGTTCTACAAATGTAGGCTGAGAATGTGGTCACAAGAAGCAGACCCATCCCTGGTCAGCCATTAGCAACCCTGTAATATCTCTCTTATATGAACATGATGAGCTGTGTTACAGGGAAACCCAAGACTGGTAAATGTTAAAACCCCTCCACCCACAGAGAAAAAGAAGCTGTGCTAGTCTTACTCCTGGAAGAGTAGTTCAAATCATTAGTTTCCACTTGGGCGATATTACTGTTCTAGCTCACCTGAGTGTTTCTGATAGCACTAAGGACGAAGCTAAGTGATGGAAGACCAAGTTTTTGGATGTCTTGGGCAGCTGAGTAATTGTATTCTTCTTATACTCCTGGATCTGCTGTCTTTGAGACTTCTTAGGAGAGTTATATCACCTCATGAATTAGAAGCTAGACTGGAACTTCTAAACTCTGTTCCTTGAAGCTGTATCCACACCAAAGAATTAATTTTAAATGAGAATGCAGCTGCAAGCAGATATATTAGGGTAAAGCTGTGAAAGCCTTGCAAATATGAAAAGAGGCAAATGTCAATTATTCTAATTTTAATTGGTTTGTATATTTTATACAGAGGGATTTTTTGGTGTTTTTTTTTTACTTTTGCTTTCAGTGAAACACAATCAGAATTCTGATATGTAAAATAATATTTTCTAAGCTAAGTACTCTATTAATTCTTCTCTAGAAGCAAATCAACATTCATTAAAAATATCACCAGCAGAAAGAAGATTTAATATCCATTCTAATAACAGGACAAAATCAGCTATACACATTTCCACTGACTCTCTGATGGTGATAGATTCATAAACACAGGGGAAACACACATGTAGGTGTTATCTCTTAATGTAATTTCAATTTATTGGTGATGTAGAGGATGATGCAGGGATGAGAAAATGGCTTTTCCACATCTCCTGATAGCAGAATGACTGAGCTATCCAAAAATAAAAGTATCTCATCATCTGTACAGGAAATGAGAGGAAAAATTTCCTGTTTCTCATCCCATTAGTGTTCTTTCTTTTACTTACATTCCACACTGCTGTTGGTTGGCAATAGTTTAGTGGTTTTCACAGAAATGGTTTCTGATATATGTCCATGTACATACATAGAAAAGAGCACAAATTATATAAAGGGTTTATACATATAAATTCCTGAAAGACCTGTATTTTGTTGTGTTCCAGGTAGACCTTAGAGTAACTCAGACTGTATTTTGTGTTGCTTAGCCTTCCCTCTTCTTAGTTAGCTAAGTTTTAATATCCTGTGAAGGCCACAACATGATCCATCACTAGTTTAGACATTTTCTAAATACCTAATAAGAAAGAAGATACAAACAGAAAGAAAAAAATTATACTGAATCACTGAAGGCCAGGGTAATACTGAAATGTGGAAGTTAATTGTTTCTTCTAAGTTTATGGCAGACTGGTTTGAATATGACATTTTCATTCAGCTCTACTTGGAAAAACTATTTTTTAAAAAAAGAGAAAATAGTACAATGGAATTTTAAGTTATTCCTAGAAAGCTACATAGTATTTTATTCACCAAAGTTCTACAACACATTAGATCTAGTCTTATTCTTTTTTCATTAAGGTTATTTTGGAATACATATAAATCATATTGTTTGTTGTATTCTTCAGGAAGGGACCAGCAGGAAAGTGGCACTTCTCTTTCTAAAAAAATCACATTGACAAGCTATTTTCAGCACTTACTTTCCCGTATATGTCTTTGCTTCTTGGCTATTTTCCCAAAGTACTTGGAACAGATGTTCCTGTCTAAAAAAATATATTTTTTTAATTAAATTGCAAGAAAATTGGAACTTTTTTTTAAAAATGTAATCATATGTCTTTTAAATTCACAGTTTCAACACTTAAATTTTAACTTCTCTGATAATTCTAATTTTAAACAGATGACTGATTTATCTAGTTTCATGAATATCTGATAGTTACACATTAAAAGTTATTGAAAAATGAAGCTCATTTTTTATTATTATAACTCTGTACATTGGTTGTCTGGCCTCCCTCTTGGATTCTTCACAATAGCTTAGTTCTGTTTTCCTTTTGGAAATATATATATATTGATAGTTTTTGCTCTGAACTCCCTAACTAAAAATTGTATTTGTTAGATGTATGTGAAAAAATGCCTAATTTTCAGTTAATAGAACAGTAATATAAAGTACTTTTTATCCATGTTATCTATTTAATAAATTAATTTTTTTTGAGCTTTATCTCTAATTGTTTCAATATTTTATGTAAGTTTTGCTTTAGCTCATCTGTTACCATTTCCCAGATGAAATGCTAATTAACCTTAGCCTAATAATCCCTTTAGAAAATTCCCATTGTGTGTGCTCATGGATGGTAAAGTCTGGTTTATCATTCAAATCAATATAACTTTTTAATTTCATCCTTAATTTCATCCACCACCAAGGGAGACTTCAAATTAAAATTATTAAACTGCTTGTCAATTAACAGGAATGTGTGAATAATTTGTCTTGTACCCAAACTGATAGGTACATGCATCAATTAGATGACAGTTCTTTATGCTAGACCAATACACTATGTTGAAACAGCTCATTTGTATATCAGTACACTTTGAAATCTTGTCCAGGATGGGTACATGTCCCAATAAGCACAGTGGAATCCAGATTCCAATTTAGCTTCAGGGACACAAACTTTAGGTTGGACATTAAGAAAGGATTCTTTACCCAGAGGGTGGTGGAGCACTGGAATAGGCTCCCCAGGGAAGCAGTAATGGCACCAAGCCTGACAATATTCAAGAAACATTTGGACAATGCCCTCAGGGACATGGTATGAACCTTGGGGTTGTCCTGTTCTGGGGCAGGAGTTGGACTTGGGGATCCAGGCTGTCCAAGGAAGTGTTTGAGCCACCATCCCTGGATACATCTAAAAAGACAGATGTGATGCCAGGGGACAGGGTTTAGTGGTAGATGTGGCAGAGCTAGGGTAGTGGTTGGACTTGATGATTTTGAAGGTCTTTTCCAACCAGAATGATGATACTATGACTATGACTTCCATGCTGCTTGCATTGATCATATCCATACTGGGAAATGGCAAGTACGACTAGTATAACTGCTAAGAAATTATTTTTATCAGCTGATAAATATAATTTACCTCAGGCCTGTCCACACTCACTGTTTCTTGAAAGTAGTTGGATGAAAGATTTATGGTAAGTGTTTACTGATAATACAATGTTCAGAAGGCAGTATCGTAAGTTCTGAACTTTTCTATATAAAATGTATAAACAAATGCCAATAGGCTTTGTAATGCTCTTAAAAAATCAAAGCAAACAGAAGGCCAGTCACAGATGCTCCAAATAGAGCAAAATTTTTCTTTTTCTACCAATTGTGTGGAACAGGGACAGATTTCAAAACTGCTTATGGTGTCATTCTTCAAAAGTTGGTAATGTGGTTTCTCTGTAGGGTTTCAGTGTATTCAACTTGAACCTATTGTGTAAAAAAAAAGGCTTTTAACTGACTAAAACTGCAGCAATTGTTGTACAACCACTACACAAGAGGATTTTTTTTTCTTAAAGTAGTTTTCAGCTGTAGTTTACTATCTCTTTGCTGGAAGTTAATGCGTGGCAAATAATACTGGTTGCAATGCAATTCATATCACTCTGCATAAACTGTTACAGCAATGAGGCTTAAACTTAGCATTTTTATTTTTTTTTCTCCCTGTTATCATGTTCAAAGCTATAGCTGTACACTATACTTTAGGAATTGACTTGTACAACACATCCAGAGACTTTGACTGTAAAAGCAGATAAGCATCTTATTCCTCCAGTGTCTGAAAGTACAAAAATATCCAAAAAGGAATCAAATAGATATCCTTATGTGTGTCAGCTATCAGATTCAAATATTAAAGACAGGGAAGTGTGTACTTTCTCTACTTTCTCTGATCTTGTCTCAGAGAGAGACAAAGTGAAATGCTAACTTCCTGCAACGTGTGAAAAAAGCTTGAGAATTTGTTAATAGAACTTGCTTAAAATATTTTTTGCTAGCCTACTCCTCCTTACTAATAACCTTTGTTCATAGGCTGATCTGGTTGCCTCTGTATCACAGATGAATTTAGGGTGAGGTAGCCACAAGGGCAGAATCCGTGATGTAACAAAATGCATCTCTCAGTCATGATGAGTGTAAGGAGAGGTAAGCAATTTCTATTCTTAACCACCAATG
The DNA here is from genome assembly GCA_020745705.1 of Hemiprocne comata. Taxonomy (NCBI): domain Eukaryota; kingdom Metazoa; phylum Chordata; class Aves; order Apodiformes; family Apodidae; genus Hemiprocne; species Hemiprocne comata. Next base: position 178,892,744 of record CM036586.1, read on the forward strand.
GAGGTCTCTTTCAAGGTCCAGTCTTCCCCTGCCACAGACAGGATACCACTTCTGACCCTCCAGGATACCTGGGTCCTGGCTGACGCCTTTGACCCACAGGCAATGGTTCCACTGCAGGTTTAAATTCCCCACACTGTCAGGCCTCTGAGTGCAGCTCTTTGCCCCAAAGGTGATGCTGTTCTCGCTATTTATTATTTTCCAACTTAGGTTTCCCTACGTCAGCAATGACCTTATTGCTAACATGATGAAAGTTGGTTGCTTTGACTCACATACACAGAACAGCAGGTCTCATCTCTTGAGACTCCCAGACCCCACAATCTCTCAAGCAGCTGGTGAGGACTCTCCAATAACCAGCTTGTCCCATGGCCTCACCCTCAGAGACACCTTCCCCACAGCTCTTGGAAGGGCCTGGACTTGGTGTCAATTCCTCTAAGTCCTTAACTTTTGCTCTCTCCCACGTTTGTTCCCCTATGCTTCTCTGAGCTTGTGCAGATGGGCCTTTGATAGGCTGATAGCACCTGTGATGGGACTGGGAGTAGCCCAGCAGGGTATTAGTTGGGATTCCCCTCCTGTTCCTGTTTCTCTGTACTCCTTTGTGGATGTGCAGACGAGCTTTCGTCATATAACCTAATATATGTATTTGGGACAATGGCTGCCCACTCAAACTGAATGCAAAGTTAACCCGATAAAAAAAAAATAATTGTGGAATACAAGTTTCTTTTATAAATATCTTGTCAATAACCAGAAAGCTAAATGTCAGACAGCTGTTAGCTGTATGTAATTGGACTAACTATTCCCTTTGGCTTTGGTTTATAAGGCATTATGTTTCAAAATATCACTATTATATAATTTCTTTACAATTTCTACTTATATTTATACCTTAGAAATCCTCAATTATGTTGTAATTAACTTCCTTTCAAATGTTAGCGTATTTCTCTTACTATGCAGTATTTAAACTACAAATGTCAGACAATTTGTCCAGGATCTGGAGCAACACAAAGAGGTAATTTAGAATGACAACATAAACACTTAGCATGCACCTAGATTGGAGGTATTGAGAGAGATAGGTCTCCCAATACAAGCAATAAGAAATTCTCCATGGAAAACAGCAATACGTAAGTATTTTTTCGAAGGGGAGGGTGGCAGATCCCATCTACAAATGGCATTAACGTGAAAAGCTCCACAACTAAAGGTATTTAATAAAATCTTACACAGACTTTTTCATTTCACTCCATCCATAGAATAATATTTCAGAGTGACTAAGAAGATTCCACTTGAGCATCCCATTGTGAAACAGAGACACTCTATTTTCCGAGGACTTTTCTCCTTCAGATACTCAACGCCAAACTTTGATTCCTTATGTTCTTCCATTTTCCTCATGAAGGAATTAATGGAGCAGAAGGCAATATTAAAGAAGCATATTAGCCCTCCTCCTCAAGGAGGAACTGAATTAAGATGATGTACCACTGCTGAATTCTTCTGTAACTTACATTGTTGTATGACAGAAAGATCTGTCTTAGACATCCTTTGCAAGAAATATAAGGTACATGTCTGATGTGCTCTGCCAGAGGTAAGGAATAACAAAAAGCTAGACTTGAAGATAAATACCTGATACATTAACTCACATTCTTTAAACACCATCTGCTGCAAAAGTGTGCTGCTGATAATCTTTTTGAAAATAATCTTTTCCTTGCCTTTCTTTGCCTTGAGGTTGACAGTTTCCTCAGAAAGAGCCAGGAGGGGGAATGAAGGTTTACTAGGAACTGGCAGTATCCCAAAGTCCTCACTAAGAGTGATACAATTTTCATGGTAGGGTTTTTTCCTCTTCAGTCTTAAATCCACCTAGTGGTCTTTTTGCTATGTTTTGTATCAGATTATTACCTTCATGTTGGCTTTCAGTTTAAGTTTTGAAACTTCACAATTTGCCAACCTCAGTTGAAAAAAGAATTCAGTTAAAAGAAATTGGCAATAGCCACTTGATCTCTAAGGAACTGCTACAAGCTGAAAGCAGCTTAGGCCAAAGCAAGAACAGACAGCTACCAGAAACCCTGCCCTAACAGGTCAACGACTGGAGTCCTTTACTAGTAATGTAAAAAATCCGATACATTCAGCTATTTATTTATTTTAAATTTGATTCAGTTAACTGTTCTGTAGTAGTCTGAAAGGTGCTCCAGAAGATGCTCAGCATTACCGTGTGCTTGTTTTTTTCCTACTCAGAGATCAACTATGTGCTTTTCTGATACTAGAGTGCCTCCTCTGGCTGTTAGGTATCAGGCATTTTGATACAGTGATGCAAAACAACCTTCCATTAATAAACTTGCTAGAACTCTGAATTTGAGCACTTGGGGAGACTTTTACTGAGAAATCTTTGGAGAAACACATCTGAGCGAACTTTTGGCAAGCCTGGCTCTGTTACTCTATACTGCAAACCTCCAAATCAATTTTCCCAGTTGGAGAAACAGTCCATGTGTGCCAGGATCAGTCAGAGAACAAAAAAATACATGGGCCATATGAATAATTGAGGGCCAACCTTGAAATTCTGCTTAACCTGGTGAAAAGATAATAGTTTAGCCCTGGCCTGGTGGACTCTGACTCAATTTCTCTTTTACTGCATGGACTATTTTAGTTGCTGACCTATCAGATCCTTTGGGACATAGAAGGTTTGTAGGGTACAAATTTGTTTTGATGGAGATTTAGAATTGTTTATGCTTCTGTTTCCTGGCAAATATTCTAGATAATGCGTGACCACATCATTAAGGACACTATAAATTTTTCAACCTAAGTTCATGGCTGATTTCCCTATACAGGTCTTCAGACTTGCTTTCAGCAGCAGTGTGAGCTTCAGCCAATATACCCAATATCCAGCACATTAATTATATGAACTGAAAAAAAAACAAACCACATTTGCTGATGAAAAATACATTCAGAAGGATCTATACCTCTGAGTAAAAATATCAATAAATTAAGGGCAGCAAATATTCTATAACTGCAGCAGCAGTTTGCAAAGCAGGATTTCTAAAAGCCAGGAAGTTTACAGTAAAAGCAACAGAGAAAGCAATAGCAATTAGGAAGAGGAACACAAATGGAGAATTAATACTGTGTAACAGAAAATACTTTCCAGCAAGAACAGCTGGTGACCAAATGAAGATGGTTGGGACTGGGAATTACCGAACTCTGCCAAAAAAAAATTATTCTTGATTTTCCCTTTCCTTCTACCCTGTACACACAGAAAATCACATCTCCCAGATGAAATCTGTCAACCAGCTAAACAAGCCTGATCTCTTTCTCAGTACAAATCCCCAAAAAGCACAAGCAGCCTCTAACCTTCTGCTCTCCAATTACTGACCTCTTCTCTATTTTCCCTTTTCACCCCTTTTAACAGTATCCCAGGCTTCACATATACTTCAACTCTTGCTGTTGCTTTTGAAAAGTGCTAGAAAACTTCTTTGTCTTTTTCCTCTGAGGCTTCTGGAGGTACCCTTGAAGTGCAAATAGAATGCTGTTATATTGCATTCAGCAAACAAGAGGTAAATCTGCAGAGAGCACCAAAAAGGTTTTTTGTTGACCTGCTCAGAATATTCCCTTTTTGAGTGGAAGAGTCAGAGGTTAAAGTCTACCAGCCTTTCTGTTCTTTCTCTGACTGAATTCTGGTATTGGAAAAAATTGACATTTTTATTTCTTTTTTCTTAAGTGTTTTTTATTCCAGAGTTTTCTAATAATCTAGTGACAACCTTACCAGTTTTACAGATGCTATTGGCAGAGGAATCAGAAAAGCCTTTCAAAGCTCTGCTTTTACAACAGAAGTTAATTGTAATGCATATAGAATACACTAGAGATTAACCTCCACCTAGCTGTTGTAGAGTCAGTGAAAGTTCCTGTCATATGGCGAAAGTACAACCGTATTCTTCTCGATTTTTTCACAGAAGTGGTTGGACTAGGCCCATAATCATTGCTATTTTCTTTCTGCTGTAAATCTGTAAGATTTACACTAAAAAAAAGAAGCTCCTCGTTTTGTCTCTACCCATTCTCCTGCACTACAAAAATGCAGATGTGATTCCAGAGGAACTAAGAGAAGGAGCCTTCTGCAGGCATCTGGTGAAGAGAAGGGCAGTTACATAAAATGAATATGTTATTATTTTGTGTGTTTGGAAAAGGTGCCAAAAATGAAATGGGGAAAAAAAAAAAGGCCTAATTGTAAGTAAGTAAAAAACCCAGAACTAATAAACTGTGCCTAAACTTGATTGTGTGATTAACCTTCTTTAAGGCAACAGGTTTCAGTCCTGGAAAAGGAAAAATTTAGTATTTTAAAAAAGAGGAAGTATGAGGAGGAAGACAAAGACTGTGTTGGTCATAAGCTGTGAGAAGTAAGAAGAGGTTTGGAAGTCTGGTGTGAGCTGAGGGACTGCTCCAGGTCTCCTCGGTGCTGGATGTGTGCTAGGGCTAACACACTGGCAAAGACCTAGGTTAGCAGAAGCTTTTGGCTCATTAGGAGCCTTTTGGTAAGAGCAACTATCAAAGTAAAGAATACTGCTTCATACTGCTCACTGAGCACTATGAAGCTTGTCTTTCTGGATGAAGGAGAGCGGTGGCTACCTTGGTCACATGCCACAAGACCAGCTGTTTACCCAATAAGACCTGGTTACCCAGAAAGGTTGGATAATACTAAACTATCAGCTAAATGCTCCTGCATGAGGAAGAAAACAATCTGCTGACATGGTTAAATGCTTTATTGAAGGAGAAGACACTGAATATTTACAGTTATTCTTCAGAAATACTGTATGCTATGTGGCTTATTTAACTTAACTGCCTGATTTCAGTAGAAGCAGTCTGCTTCTATTTTTAGAATTGTCTCATAATTTTTTTCTGGGGTTTTTTTTTTGTTTGTTTGTTTGTTTTGTTTTAAATGTAGTACAGTAGGAAGAATAGAAGTAGTGCTTCCCTCTGAATATAGTCACCATGATCCAGGGTTCTATTTTTCCTGCCGTCTCCAATTTAACTTTTAATTTTGTTCAATATCTAAGTCACATTATCATGTTTAACAGGCTGAGTAAACAGGCAATTGTTTCAATTTTCAAAATTTGATTGGATAGTGTGTTCATGTGGATGGGCATTTGCTCAAATTAAGTCCCCTGTAAATTAAATTCTACACTCTATGTTAAAAACAGATATCCTTAAAGCAGATTATACCCTCTTCTGAGAGGCACCAAAAAGTTAGATGAACAACATCATATCCATCATCTTCTGTACATGAATTCAAGAATCCAAATTTTACTTGAATTTCCCATTAAAGAAAAGACGTTAAAATAATCATTTACTTTTGCACTCTAGCCTACTTCTTGTTTTTCATCTGCAAATCTAAAAAGTCATTATGGTTAGGTTTTTTGCACAGCTTATCTTTGTCCTAAGTATATGCATAATATAAAGTGCAAGTTCCAAAAATCTCTTATGATATCACTGTAAATGCCACAGCCACTAGTCAGCCTAGTGTGCCATATTTCTAAGCTGTAAATGTCATAGAACTCTAAAGGTAATAACTTATTAATCATCACAGCAGTCTGAAATAAAGAAATAAACTACTAGACTTCACTTTTAAATATTCAAAATGAGATGAAAGGCAGAGGAAATGAATGAATTAATAAATGAAAAAGTGAACGTCAAACAGGCAAAATTAGAACTCATTTCTGTAGCCTGCCTCCTTTGCATTCTCTAGTTTATATAAGCTGTATTTCACTTTCCGACTCCCATATACTGAATTTTCAAAAAAGGCATATTTACTTACTATTCTCCAATTGCTTTGAATTTGCTCTCATGGAAATTTTCATTTCTCTGTTTTGCAAGTTCATTGTTTCCTGGGCATGACCAAAACATGCAAATACCCATTTTAAAATGAATCTATTAGTCTTACATTTTCTTCTTTATCATTTTTCTCAAGGGTTACATCTCTTCACAATTAAAACGCATGCTTCATTGCCTTCCTCAGTTTTTAGTAATTATGAATTCTGCTGAGTATAAACTGTTTCTAAGATATGCTCATTTAGAAAATGTAGCCAATCCTAAGCATAGAAAGGTTTTGGATGTTCTTCAGATCCTCACCAAAAGCTCATCCAAATATAATAATGTTTTCCTCTCTATTGAAACATAATATTATTTTCAGTTGTGGTTTGGTAAATTTTCCACTCTGAGTTCGCACCTTCCAGACAGTTCAAACAAAAAACAAGTCTAAATAAAGACATTAAATATCCATGAAACGCCTTGAAGGAATAAAGGGGTGTCCCTCTAAGAAGATGACACTGATGATAGCCCAGCTTAAGTGCCTCTACACCAATGCATGCAACATGGGCAACAAACAGGAGGAGTTGGAAGCCACCATGCTAAAGGAAAGCTATGACATAGTGGCAATTACGGAAACTTGGTGGAATAAATCCTATGACTGGAGTGTGGCTATCGATGGCTACAAGCTGTTCAGAAGGGACAGGAGAGGAAGAAGGAGTGGAGATGTTGCCCTCTCTGTAAAGAAGTGGATAGAGTATCAAGAGTTGTCCATACAGTATAGCCATGAGCAGGTTGAAAGCTTATGGGTAGGAATAAGGGATGGGGCCAAGAAAGGGAATCTTGTGGTTGGAGTCTACTACAGCCCAACTACAGGCCACCCGATCAAGTGGAGCCTGTCAATGAAGTTTTCTTACTCCAGCTCGAGAAGACATCATGGTCATAGGCTCTCATCCTGCTGGGGGATTTCAACCACCCAGACATTTGTTGGAAAAGTTGCATGGCAAGCTGTAGGCAATCCAGAAGTCTCCTGGAGTGCCTCAAATACAACTTCTTAAGACAAGAAACTGACAGCACTACCCAAGGGGATTCATTATTGGACCTGATGGTCACAAATGCAAGTGAACTCATCAGGAATGTCAAAGTTGAAGGCAGCCTGGGCTGCAGTGATCATGCACTAGTGAAATTCACTGTCCTAAAGGGTATGAGGCAGATGAAAATTATAGTCAGGACCCTAAATTTTAGGAAAGCAAACGTCCAGCTCTTCAAGGAGTTAGTAAATAGGACCCAGAGGGAAATGGCCCTCAGGGACAAAGGAGCAGAACAGAGCTGACAGATTTTTATGGATGCTTTCCATAAAGCACAAGAGATCTCAATCCCCAAGTGTGAGAAATTGTGCAAGGAAGGCAAGAGACCAGCATGGCTGAGTTGAGACCTGCTGGTCAAACTAAAAGGCAAGATGGAACTACACAGGCAGTGGAAGTGGGGACAGGTATCCTGGGACGAGTATAGGGATGTTGCCCTGTTGTGTAGTGATGAGGTCAGGAAGGCCAAGGAACAGCTGGAGCTGAACTTGGCAAGAAATGTAAAGAAAAACAAGAGGAGTTTCTACAGGTATGTAAACCAGAAAAGGAAGGTTAAAGGAAGCTTAGCCCACCTGATGAGCAACAGTGGTGAACTAGTAACAACAGATGAGGAGAAGGGTGAGATTCTTGGCAACTTTTTTGCCTTAGTCTTCACTGGCAACCCCTGTCCTCACAGCTCTCAAGTTGATGGCCCACAAGATGGGGGAGACCAGGGAGACAAAGTCCTTCCCAAAGTAATTGAAGACAAAGTTTGTGACCATCTGAGGAACTGGAACATATACCAGTCCATGGGACCTGATGAGATGCATCCCAGAGTCCTGGAGGAAATGGCTGATGTAGTCCCCAAGACACTCTCCATGATATTTGAGAAGTCATGGTAGTCAGGTGAAGTCCCCAGTGACTGGAAGAAAGGAAACATTACACCCATTTTTAAAAAGGGTAGAAAGGATGACCCTGGGAACTACTGATGTGTCAGCCTCACCTCAGTGCCTGGGGAGATCATGGAACAGATCCTCCTAGAAGGCATGCTAAGGCACATGGAGGACAGGGAGGAGATTCAGGGCAGCTGGCATGGCTTTACTAGGGACAAGTCCTGCCTGACCAACCTAGTGGCTTTCTACAATGGAGAGACTGCATCAGTGGACAAGGGAAGACCTATGGATGTCATCCATCTGGATTTCTGCAAGGCCTTTGACATGGTCCCCCACAACATCCTTCTCTCCAAATTGGAGAGATATGGGCTCGATGGGTGGACTGTTCAGTGGAAAAAGAATTGGCTGGATGGTCACATCCAGAGGGTAGTGGTCAATGGCTCGGTGTCCAGGTGGAAAGCAGTGACAAGTGGTGTGTGTCCCTTGGGCATCCATACTGGGACCAGTGTTGTTTAATATCTTCATTAACAATCTTGACAGTGACATTGAGAGCCACCTCAGCAAGTTTGCCAATGATACCAAGCTGGGTGGTGTGGTCGATACGCCAGAGGGACAGAATGCCATCCAGAGGGACCTGGACAAGCTGGAGAAGTGGGCCCAGGTGAATGTCATGAGGTTCAACAAGGCCAAGTGCAGGGGCCTGCACCTGGGCTGGGACAACCAGAGATAGGAATACAGGCTGGAGGAAGACATGCTAGAGAGTAACCAAGTGAAAAAAGACCTTGGTTGGACGTGAGCCACCAATGTGCAGTTGCAGCCCAGAAGACCAACCGCATCCTGGGCTGCATCCAAAGAAGTGTGGCCAGCAGATGGAGAGAGGTGATTCTGCCTCTCTACTCTGCCTTGGTGAGACCTCACCTGGAGTACTGCATCCAGCTCTGGAGCCCCCAACACAAGAAATATGTGGACCTGTTGGAATGTGTGCAGGGACAGCCATGAAGATGATCAGAGGGCTGGAGCACCTCTCTTATGAAGACAGGCTGAGAGAGTTGGGGTTGTTCAGCCTGAAAAAGAGAAGACTCTAAGGGGACCTCATAGCGACCTTCCAGTACCTGAAAGGGGCCTATAAGAAGTCTGGGGAAAATCTGTTCACTAAGGCATGAAATGATAGGACAAGGGATAATGGTTTCAATCTAGAGAAGGGTAGATTTAGGTTGGACATTAGGAAAAAGTTATTTACTATGAGGGTGGTGGATCACTGAAACGGGTTGCCTAGAGAGGTGGTGGGGGCCCCATCCCTAGGGACATTAAAGGTCAGGCTTGATGGGCTCTGAGCAATCTGTTCTAGTGTGAGATGTCCCTGCTTATTTTAGGGGGGATGGACTAGATGACCTTTAGAGGTCCCTTCCAACCCAAGACATTCTGTGATTCTATATCAAATACACGTTTCTTCATTGTGTTATAAATGTTCAACTTATCATCACTTCATTAGAGAGTTATGCCCAGCCTTAAATCTCTAGGTAGATTTTTTCAGATACTGACTATCTATTTTTTGGGCAGCTTCCTGGTTCATAGCTGGCATATTTTGCTTTAGTCTTGTATTAGGCTGACCTTTCCACAAGACAGATTGGGTCACACATCTCGCATCTATGAATTTGCTGGATTTGAATGTCACAGAAATGCCATATTATTTCAATAGGATTGAGTCTTTTTAATTTCTTCATACTTAAATAGACATGCTCATGTCATTGTTACTGTAATAAAACATGTATGTATTTAGCCAGTGGATATATGATACACACATTGTAAGTATTTAACACTAATTTGTGGTTTTAATGTTGTTATTCATAGTTTTTTTCTGAGAGTGTGAATAAGACAAGTGCAAATTTTACCATGTATGAAGTGTTGCAGGACAGGATTTGAAAAGAACTATTAATATATGTAAGAGTTTTTGTCCATTTGCTTTTTGTTTTTACCATTAGATGACTGGTTAATCAGATTTTATTTTCTGTGAAAAATATTTTGTCTGTAATCACTCCATATTCTTACATTCTGCCATATGTCATCTGATGATTATATTAATAAATTACCATAATAATTGTATAAATAAGTTTTAAACATCTGCAAAGTTAAATAATATTTGTATAACAGGACAGTTTGTCCCAAGAAGGGCTCATTGCAAGAATAACAATGGGATTTAAAACCTAATCATGCACTGAAAGTTGCACAGTTTCTGTTAAAATGTGTGTGACTTTTCAGTTCAAGGCAACTGTCCACAGAAGGTTTCTGAAGGTTCAAGATCAGCCTGCTACTACAGGCTGACTGATGAACACCAAGTAGATGATTAGCTGGGATATGGAATGTCTTACTGCTAGAAAGGAAGAAAGGCAAATGTGTTGATTTTTTAGTATGTCAGGTGACACAGAGACAAATGTGTATATGTATGGCACTGAAAAAACCCCAATCACTGGAATGCTGGGCCTCAAAGCACTTAGAAAAAAAGAGGTTTGCTTGTCTAATATTCTCATAGTGAAAGACAAAAGGAAATTAGCCCATTTTGCTTATTAATATAGATAATGTTGGGTTTTTTTTTACCTCAGTCTAATAATGAAATACTTCAATCATGAGACTTTCAATATTCCTAGTTCTCATTAGAAGATTTACAGATTTGTAACTTAAAAGTTAAGCACAAGTAATTTACATCAGAATAATGGTTTGAATAGAAAATATTATTAGATGGGGTAAGACTTGGACTAAGATGATCAAATTGGTTTCTTCTGATTGTGTCTAATAAAAAGATTCTTTCAAGGTTAAAATCTATTCAATATCACATTCATGTATTTTCATTATTGTCAATGAGTGGGACTATATTTGTTTACACAGGTGGAATCTGAGCAACTCAGAATTTTCCTTGGATTTAAAAAGGAATCTTGTGTTCTGATATTTTCGCTTTCCATTACTGCACAAAATTTCTACTATGGCAGAACAATATCATGCTCAATTTACATGAGTAAAACCAATAATGTGCTAGGCTAAACTGATCTTTTCAATGTTTGTCTAGTTTAATGGCTAAAACACTCACGTCATGCCAAGAAATTTGGGACTATAACAACAAGTTGGGGATTAGGAGACCTAAAACAGAAACATGCATTTCTCTGAATACTGTGTTATTAAGCATTAAACATTTCCCAAATGTAATATATTGTTTTAAAAGTTTTTAAAGGCATTTATAAAATTCCCAGTGATAGAAATTAACTGTGAAAATGTTTGCATGCACTCACTTGAACAGCAAATTTTAGTGAGTCAAAATTTTTTGTCACTTTTTAGATCTGTGTACATATCAATAATAGGTAAACTCCTTGTATTTATGCATAAATGTAATTTATTGTGTATATTTGAATGATGTACATAGTCTACAAATTTAATCACATTCACCTTTCCAGTTATATGCAATAAACTGCACAATTACTGTAAATACATGATAGAATGATGCTTGACTTCTGTGCCAGTTATAATTTCCAGTTGCCAGTTCCAAGGTGTTACTGAATTGTGCCTTGGTGGAATGGAGCAGTCCTGACTTTATAACATGGTTTATAAAATATGAAGTAACTTTGGGCAAAGTGGCAACATTTAGAAATGGTTTTATCATGGTTTTATCTTTACCCACCTGGTAGCCTTATTTTTCTATCAATGTGCCTTAGACTGTAGATACTGTGTTTGCAACCCACATGCCACTAACAGCCAGAACTAACTCCATGACCTTTTCGATTTTCATACCAACTGAGCTCTCCTGAGACAATTGAATGTGTTTGAAATACTTCAGTCTGGTACAAACCCCTCTATTTTTTTCCTGTTCTGAGTGTATTTTATATGTGTGTGTATAATTTTTAACTCCTGGAGAAACATATTCCAATGCAAAGGGTTCCTACAAACTGTTTGTGTGCTGGAGACTTTATGTAATGAACTACATATGTCTAAAGTTGTCATTGATATCCTTAAAATATTATGATTGCAGCACTGACACTAGGTTCTGTTTTGGCAGTTAACTTCCACTAAGTACTCAAATAATTTTGTATATCTGGACTCCTCTTTCTACCTATGTTTATTATCCTTAGAAATAAAAAAAAATCAGAGATTTATAGGAAGTTTGTAAAGTAGATGTATGAACAGGGCAAGTGCTGAATCAGGCATGTGGAAGGTGATAGTAACATATTTTGGGAAGAAAAAACATTTTTGAATTTCAGTAAAATAGTCTGGAAAGAAAAAGTCTGTTACACATAATCAATTGGCAGAAAGTCAAAGACAATTATTTGACTTCAACAATGTCTCATTTCACATACCAATGTAAGGTTATTTGCAAGCTATGTAATTATTGCACTAGGAATCAAGGATTTAAAATATGCAGAAGCACAGCTCAAACTGATCACACTATCATCCTCAAACCCTTCCATAATTTGAGAAGGAAGTGATAGAAATATGGATTAGTTTTGGAAATCCGCTTTAGGCAAAGAAATTAAATATTATTAATTTATTTAATTATGTGTCTGTTTACCTATATATGGAAATACCTTTTAATCTAACAGAACTCATCCTCTGTAAGTTTTAGCTGAAAGATACATAAAGACTTGAAAAATATTTTTTCCGTCAAAAGACTTTGCGGATGGATATTAAAAAACATTACTGTCTTTCCAGTAGTTACCCTGAGTGCACTAACCATGATGGGTTCTTGGGGTTGATTTCTTTCCTTGGGAAGTGGAAGGAAGGGGAAGTGTGTTCGCTTTTACCTACCTCATAGCCTTCTTTAAGCCTTGAAAAGCTGCTAAATCCATGTCCCTTGCAAGGTGTGCTTTTATTTTGTCTCTCGAATTTGCAGTTGTTCAAGTATATGCTCTGCTACCTTTTTAATATTCTGTTTGACTTTTCTTGGCAAGGACAAAATTAAAGTTGTGTTGCAGGAAACCCTTCGGGGAAAACAAAACCAACAAATCTGATGCAATCATTTAAGTGTTAAGCAGTGCAACAAACAACAAAGTAACCAAGATCCTGTTTCTCATTCACATTAGCAACACCTGTTATCTTGCAAAATGCAAATATATAATTTACTACCTAAAGTCATTTTTATTGCCAGGATGTGCAACAAAGGGATACAGTATCTCTGTGTACTCAAGTATTAGAGATCATGTTTACTGGCTGCTAGTGAACAGTAAGAGCTCTATAAACGTTAATGACATTCAAACAGATATAAATGAATCTTAAGCTAATGACTATTGCTTCAAGGAAAAACAAATCAAAATCACCTATATGATGTAGGAATTTAGTAATTCAAACAATTGATGTAATTCTGGAAATATCCTTTTTTTGTCTTTCTTATAAGACAAAAGCAAGCAAGTAGTTCAAGCTTCTGCATAGACAAGACAGAAAACTTCTGATCTGACCTTTCCTTTTGTGAGCTGGAGAAATTCTGCCTGTGTTATTTGGAAGGAAATAGCATAGAGTTATCTTTTGAAGTTGATTTATGATTATTAAAGTTTGCTCACTCTCCTATAAACTAGCCTATATCTATGGTTACATTTGAACCAAAAGAGTGACATTTTGATCACTTTTCTACGAGAAAAAAAACACCAACAAAACCGTGATAATATTTTAACAGTGATAATTTTAACAGTGACAACAGTAATAATATTTTAAATATTAAATATTTTTAAATTAAATTTTACATTCAATAATTATTTAATTAAATATTATTAAATATTTTAAAAGGTTTGCAATGAAATCTTCCTCTACTTTATTCACACACTTGTTTTAGTGTATCAGGGCCACGAAAATGATCAGAGGGCTGGAGCACCTCTCTTATGAACACAGGCTGAGAGAGTTGGGGTTGTTCAGCCTGAAGAAGAAAAGACTCTGGGGGGACCTTAAAGCAACCTTCCAATACCTGAAAGTGGCCTATAAGAAGGCTGGGGAAGAACCATTCACAAGAGCGTGCAACGATAGGACAAGGGGTAATGGTTTCAAGCTAGAGAAGGGTAGATTTAGGTTGGACATTAGTTTAATACAAGGATGGTGGATCACAGGAACAGGCCCTATCCCTAGTGACATTCAAGGTCAGGCTTGATGGGCTCTGAGCAATCTGTTTAGTGTGAGACGTCCCTGCTTATTTTAGGGGGGATGGGGTCCCCTCCAACCCAAGACATTCTATGATTGTATTAGTCTATTTCTGTGAGCTAAATGTAAGATTCTGAACATTCCTTAAGTTTTTTAAAATTATATTTATTTAGGAAATACTGTAAATACACCAAGGACGTTAGAAATGCTGATCGAAATTAAATAAACAGATACATAAATGACTGAATAAATAAAATTCTGTAATAAAGCTTCAAAACATTGACACAAAGCTTGCTCAGTCAATCTAAAAAAGTTAGGCATGCAGAAAGTTAGTCCAGAATTTTCTGAGTCTCTCATTTCCAATTATGTGAAATGTGATTATTACATAAAAGCAAAATATTTTTCCTAAGCAAGGACAAATATATTACCATATTACTGTATTTCATCCAAAGAATGGCATATCCTCATAAGCCTATGATAACAACAGTGAAAAGCATGAAAAATATTGAAAATGTAATAATATTTGAAAAGTTATCTGTTATAAGAAAAAAGGTGTTGTTATATAATATTTTTGTGCTTATTTTGGAGAGTGAATGGATGTAGATTAAAATATGCCAGTATACTAATGTCCTTTACTTTGATTTAATAAATAAAATCAGTGTTTGTTTTAGTTTCAGTAGCGATTGAGTCATCAAACATGTTCACGGGGTTCAAATGTAGTTATAAATTACAGTTCTGTCAATTGCTTAAGCCTAAATTGTTTTGCTAATAACAATTAGCTTGTTCAGGAACTACTGCAGTTCTTTCTCACACTTCTGCTCTTGCCACAGGCGAGAATCAAGTGACTATACAAGACATAGAATCATAGATTGGTTTGAGTTGGAAGAGACCCTAAAGATCATCTAGTTCAAACTCCTCTGCTATGGTCAGGGACACCTTCCACTAGATCAGGCTGCTCAAAGCCCCGTCCACCATGACCTCGAACACTCCCAGGGAGGGGGCATCCACAACTTCCCCAGGCAACCTGTGCCAGTGTCTCAACAACCTCTCAGTAGAAAATTTCTTCCTCGTATCCAATCTGAATTTACCCTCTTTCAGCTTAAACCCCTTCCCCCTCATACTATCATTCCATGTCCTTTTAAAATGTTCCTCTCCAGCTTTCCTGTAGATCCCTTCAGGTACTGGAAGGCGTCTATAAGGTCTCCTAAGAGTCTTCTCTTCTCCAGGCTGAACAACCCCACATCTCTCAGCCTGTCTTTGTAGGAGAGGTGCTCCAGCCATCATCTTCGTGGCCCTCCTCTGGACTTTCTCCAACAGCTCCATGTCAATTTAAATTTAAAGTTAAAATTAAAGTTAAATTAGAATTTTAAAATTAAAGTTAAATTAAAGTTAAATTTAAAATTAAATTTAAATTAAGTTAAAAAATTGTTTTAGGACATTTATGTGACCATGAAGAGATTGAATGGCTTACAGGATTAAGCCTTCAACAGAAACTAAACCCAGAATTTAATTAAAGATAGGGGAAAATAATAAAAAAAAAAAGAAAACAGAAAAGGACAGAAGGGTAGTGTTTAATTTTTTTGTCAAATCCAGAAAAAAAGATGTGATTAATTTAGTGCTTTATGAGAACTGACATTTGGCTTCATCTAGCTTGAAATGCAGGCCAAAGTTTTTGAGGGACTGATGTTTAGAGAATCTTATCTAAACATTAAGTAAGGTGACTCTAAAGCTGTTAGCCAGGAGAATGTCAGTTTAGGGTAGAAACATATTTCTTTTCACGATGGAAATTCGTGTAAGGTAGAAGGTCAAGGGAATGCAGAGTGTTCTCATTTTGTGTGTCAGAAAATTTTATAGACATACAAGTTTCTTTTTTCCTTTTTTTTTTGGTCCACTGGAAAATTATATAACTTAATTAATGAAAAGTATGTGTACAGATAGAACAATGGAAAAATAACAGGTGCAATACTTTGTCTCTTCAGTTACATTGCTGAACTTACTGTCTTTTTCAGTAGGTTAATTGGTAAAACTGAGAGACATGTTCCCTAATACATAGCACAGAAGCTATTAAAGAGTAATTTATACAGTAATTATATCTCCATCTGTGACATAATCCTACTCTCTCCTACTTATCATACTTACTGGTATGACCACTTAACCAAAGCAGTGTCATATACATAACTATTACAGCTTCCTAATTAAGAACTTCCATGTTGACATCAGCCCATAAGAAGAAGAAATAGAAACAACAAAGAAGCAACCCATAACCTTCCAAATTCCCTCTCACACCTGGTCTGGCAGTACTTTTAAACTCTGTCATAATTAAAATTATTAAATAACATTATAAATCTCTCTCTCTTGAGATATATATAAAAATATATAAATATATAAATGTATGAATATATAAATATATAAATATACAAATATATAAATATATATATATATAAGGGAGGGGAGACCTCATTGCTCTCTACAACTACCTGAAAGGAGATTGTGGTGAGGTGGGTGTCAGCCTCTTCTCCCTAGTGACGAGTGATAAGACAAGAGGAAATCTAGTCAAGTTGCACCAGGAGAGGTTCAGATTAGATATTAGGAAAAATTTCTTCACAGAAAGAGTGGTGAGGCATTGGAACAGACTGCCCGGGGAGGTGGTGGAGGCACCATCCTTAGAAGTGTTCAAAAAATGGGTGGACATGGTGTTTTGGGAGATGGTTTAGTGGTTATGGGTTGTCGGGTGTGGATGGTTGGACTTGACTATATACCTTTCCACTTTAACACACTGTCATCTGTTATAAAGTACTTCTGTCATTTTTGCTCATTACTATGAGAAAAATAATGTTGCCATGCACACAACATTTCTAAGCAATTTTGAGGGATTCTATCCAAAGGAAGTTGCTAATATTTGCCTGTAATTACCTTTTACGGAAAGACTTCAAAAGACATTTACATTTATTTATTTATTCATCTTGACCTGATAAGTGTTTCTGAAGCACCTAAAAAATCCTGGCAACAAAAAAAAAATAAATTCTGTAACAATTTCAATTAAAAGATACTCAGTAATGGAAGGAGAATATTTTTTCTATAATTCTTTTTTTCAGGCTATTCAGTCATAGAACATAGGTGGATTTATGTATTACATTTTATACTACTGAAAACACAAACAAAAGCAGAAAACTCTCAAAAAAAACTGTTAAGAGGTTGTGTTGCCATAAATCTGTAGCATCTCACAGTGGAAAGAGGGTTCTTTTAATTAAAAAATATTCCTGTATGTTCTTAGGCTATATAAAATATCGTAAATAAAATATATATTTTTTTAAAGTTAGTCTTCTTGTACTTTCTCCTATTCTTTCCTCTTCTTTCAAGAATCTAAATGGAACCCTAAAGGTCTGAACAAAGGAAAATCACTCTGTATAATTTAAATAGCAGGATATGGAGATTTCTTTTGAAAAAAACATGGAATAGTAATCAGTGAATCAAAAAGCTTGATATACAAAAAGTGGTGTGTTACTCGATACCTCAAGGATGTAATTCTGTGGCATTTAAGTACATGTGGTACATAAATCCTGTGCCTCCAGGATCTAAATCCAGGAAGGTATACAAGTTTCAAGGCTCAGAAAGCTTAATGAATCAAAACATGAACATTAAATATCTGTTCTAGTCGTGAGGCCCAGTCAGCATGGGCTTATAAAAGGTAGGTCCTGCTTAACTAACCTAATCGCCTTCTATGAGAAGGTGACCGGCTTAGTGGATGAGGGAAAGGTGGTGGATGTTGTTTACCTGGACTTAAGCGAAGCCTTTGACGCAGTTTCCCACAGCATTCTCCTGGAGAAACTGGCTTCTTATGGCTTGGACAGCTGTACTCTCTGAGGTGTAAAAAACCGGCTGGCTAGCCAAGTCCAAAACATTGTCATGAACAGATTAAATTCATTTGGAGGCCGGTTACAAGTGGTGTTCCCCAGGGCTTACTACTGGACCCAGTTGATTTTTATAGCTTTACCAATGATCTGGATGAGGGGATCGAGTGCATCCCTCAGTAAGTTTGCAGGTGACATCAAGTTCAGGTGGGAATTATGATCTGCCGGAGGGTAGGAAGGCTCTACAAAGGGATCTGGAAAGGCTGGGTCGATGGGCTGAGGTTAGTTGCATGAGGCTTAAGAAGAACAAGCGTCAGATCCTGCATTTGGATCAAAACAATCCCATGCAACACGGCAGGCTTCGGGAAGAGTGGCTGGAAAGCTGCCTGACAGAAAAGGAGATGTTTAGCCTGGAGAAAAGGAGGCTGAGGGGAGACCTTATAAATCTCTACAACTACTTGAAATGAAGTTGTAGCAAGGTGGGTGTTCATCACTTCTCCCAGGTAACAAGCAATAGAGCAAGAGGAAATGGTCTCAAGCTGTGACAAAGGAAGTTTAGATTGGATCTTAGGAAAAAATTATTCACTGAAATGGTTGTCACAGGCATTGGCATAGGTTGCTCAGGAAAGTGGTGGAGTGACCATCCTTGGAGGTATTTAAAGGATGTGTAGATGTGATGGTTAGGGACATGGCTTAGTGGCGGACTTGGAGAGTTAGATTAAAGGTTGGACTTTATGATTTTAAAGGTCTTTTCTAACAAAAACAATTCTATGATTCAATGATCAGCAACAATATATTGATCTTTCTTTTTACTCTTTTTTTTCCCACTCATGTTCATTGCAAAAAAAAACATTATTTTCTTTCATTTTTAAAGGTGATTCTCCCTTTTTATTCAAGTAAATTTCAGAATAAAAGAGAAACACAGAAGCATATTTCAAAAAGGGGGTGAACTTAATTATTTGATTAATTTCTTCCAGAGAAAAGCATTCACCTTTCAATTCTGCCTGATAGGTCTTAGCACTGAAACTTAGAGCCCTTTCCTTAGTTTCATCAGCATACCTGCTTATTTAGATAATATAGGATATGAGAAATCAAATATTTTCTGAGAGTGTAGTTACATTTGACATTCCTACATCAGAAAGAGAGCAGTTACTTCTAAAGCATTCTATTTGGAGTTTATAATTATGTTTCCTACCCCAGTCTCTCTTTGAAGAAATTACTAGTCTGATTACAGCCTTGTCTCAATTAAGCACTTCTTTAAAATGCTCATTTTAGAACTATTTTGTAAAAAGTAACAAAAAGCTTTTTTTTTTTTTCCTCCTTTTGTTTTGATGTAATGAAAACGAGTTTGGGCTAATAGCTTTCTTTTTCTCTGTAACTTGGGTGTTTGATTCCATTGCTTATGGTATTTTAATATTCCACTGGTTTAATTGTGAGCGTTTATGTAAAGTGTTTTAGACTAAGGCTATGATGCACAAGTCCCTTTAAATCTTGTGAAGAAAGGTGATTTTACTTGGCAATTGGAAATAAGCTTAGCAACTTTGATGGACGTGCTGGTCTGAATTGGAAAAACTTCACTGCAGGCTTTTTTTGGAGTGAGATTTTATTATTCTCTTATTTGATGTTTTTTTGTGCTTTAGTATAGGAAAAAAAAACCCACAACAACCCACAACAAAAAAGCTGGACCAAAGCAGAAAGTTGCTCCCAGGGTTTTACAATAAGGTGAGTTTTGTGTGTTTTGTGCAGTAGAAGAAGGTGGAATCAAAAAGCGTTCCCTGTCACGATCCGATATTCAGATACGTGGCAATTTTTTATGATCTCGCCAGGACAAAGCAAAGGTGCACAAACAGACACTGGGGCTGGTGTGCGGTCTGACGAGAGATGGGGCAGAGCCCCCTTGCTTTCTAACACTCCTCACCCAAGTGGGAGGCTGGGGTGGCTGGACTCTGCCTTCCCTCTCCTGGTATAAGCCACACAGCAGCTGCACCCGTTTGTCTGGCAGGACCTGTGAAAAGGTTTAAAGGTGATCCCAAATGGTGAAATTAAGACACAAACGAGGTCAGATGTCACGTGCACACTGAACTTTATTGGAGTTACATAGCAAAGTCCCTAGAGTGGATAGGACAGGGAGGAAAACAGAGACAGAAAGAAAGGAGAAAGCAGAATTACGGAGATTAGCAATATAGGACAGTTACCACCACAGTCCAGCAAAGTCATTGGTGTGGAAGTGCTTCGCTACACCCATAGTGTCCCAAACTTTGATACAGTTCTTGCCCACACTGCCCCCACCTCCCCCCTCCCTTTTTCTCCCAGTACAGAGGAGGAAATTCCTCTGTCTTCTCCGTGCTTCTCTGAGATGGGAGGGAGAGAGAGGGGGGGTATGGTGTCGGGCTATACCTTGCAGATGGTCTTTGTTATGCTAATTAACAAGATAAGCCATTGATTGGGCCACCAACAGGGTCCTTGAATGGGATGAGACAACTTGGCACCTCAGGATGGTTTATCAGCTTGCCTTTTACTTTTCTGGCCAAGTCAGTGATTTACATGAAGTCTCAAGGCCTGGTTATTGCTGGATATTCTGCTCCCAGCGCCAGCTGTAGAGCTCCTTTGTCTCCAACCTCAGCATGTCCCACATCAAACTCCCCAGTTTGCAGCCGTGCAGGGGGGAGTAAAACAGCTTGGTGGGATTCTGAGACATAGTCCAGCAACAAATCCTGTTAAACTCTTAGATGTCTCAAGGCAAACAACAGATATCCTGAGTGTCCAAATATACTGTTTATTTCTTGAATTGTTCGAGACAGACACTGTATATCCAGAATGTCACAGTTCCCCAAAGAGGATGGATGAGCTGGGGTGGTCCCACAATTACTTCTGCCAGCTGCATCAGCTCTTTCTGCACAAGCAGCCACCAAGCACAGACTTCAGTGTTGTAAACTCTGCATCCTTCCTGAAATGCACGTGCATGGCACTAATGAGTTTGGGTAACATTCAGTATTTGTTTTTGAGTTTACACAGATATAAAGGATGGATATTAGACCCCATATTGCTGTAATTGATTAAAAATACATCAACAGTGATCTGATTAGGAAAGCTAGAGCTCAGATAGAATTAAATCTGACCAGGGACATAAAGGGCAACAAGAAAAGCTTCTGCAGGTATGCCAGTGATAAAAGGAAGACTAGGGAAAATGTGGGCCCTCTTCAGGAGGAAACAATAGAACTGGTCACACAAGATATGGAGAAGGCTGAGGTACTCAGTGCCTTTTTTGCCTCAGTCTTCACTGTCAAGGGCTCTGGCCACAGCACCCAAATTACAGAATACAAAGGCAGAGAGAAGGAAGATCCGCCAACCGTAGGAGAAGAGCAGGTCTGAGACCATCTAAAGAACCTGAAAGTGCACAAGTATATGGGACCTGATGAGATCCATCTGCGGTTCTTGAGGGAACTGTTGGATGAAGTTGCAAAGCTGCTTCCCATCATATTTGAAAAGTCTTGGCAGTATGAAGTTCCCACATAGTGGAAAAAGGGGAAACATAACCCCCATTTTCAAAAAAGAAAAAAAGGAAGATTCAGGGAACTACAGGCCAGTCAGTCTCACTTCTGTGCCTGGCAAGATCATGGAGCTGATCCTCCTGAGGGCACCGCTAAGGCACATAGAAAATGTGGAGGTGTTTGGTGACAAGCAACATGGCTTCTTCAAGGGCAAATCATGCCTAACAAATTTGGTGGCCTTTTACAATGGGATCATAGTATCAGTCGACAAAGGAAGAAATAAACCGAAATAAAGTCCTGCATAGATAGACAGCTATTGCCCTTATATCTACAGATAAACTTGAATTTATCTGCCAATACAATGGTTAAAGAAATGAAATAAGGAAATTGGGAAACAAGAATAATTTTTAAGGAACCAGTGTTGTCTTGATTCTTCAGGAAAATTTATTTTAGCTTTGTGTGTTTTTTTCCAATTTTGCAATTTCCATTCCCCATCCCTTCCCCTCCCCTTCTCCTTCCCTTCGCTTTCACTTCCCTTTCCCTTCCATTCCCTTTCCTTTCCATTTTCCTTCCCTTCTCCTTCCTTTTTTAATCTTCATGGAGTTTGTAGAATTTTTTAGATTTTAACTATCAAATGTAAAAGAAGGTCAAATGGAAGTGGATAGTGATTCACTTTCCCTCTAGTTCAAATAATGAAATAAACTCTGTGTGTGTGTGTGCATTTAAGTGAATTCAAGTCCTGCACAAGTAGCTTGTTATTGCCCTTATATCTACAGAATAGCTTCAACTTATCTGCCACTACAATGGCTATTGTTTGTTGGTAAACAGAACACAGCTGACTATGGAGAGATAAGCTAGCACCTGAATGAAGACAGATTATTGGAATTTAGAAATATCAACTGAATACAACTTGAACCCTCTTGAAAAATCATAGGGAAAAATGTGTCAAGACAAATTTCTAAAAGCAGGAAAAGGTTGAAGAAAGGTTTGCAAGAAAACTAAGACTCAGGATTTTGGTCCTTTCTTTTAATACTTGCTTTTCATAAAACATTGAGACTCATTATAAATTGCTTTATTTGTTTTAATAGAAATGGAAACCTTTTCAAAACTAATTACATTTTGAAGGACCTCTTCTAAGTTATGTAGTTCATGGTCATGATTTTGTTGACCTGTTACTAGAACTTCCAGGTATTTGAATTATTTTCATTTATTTTAATTCTTAACAGCAGAAAACAAACAAAAATTGTCTTACAGAATTTGATATCTTTACTTCTCTTTATGGAAAATAGCTTTAGTGACACTTGTTCATGTTTAAGATTCAGGCTGTATGTTTTTATAGCAATTTTAGATTATGTCCTTTAAGGATTTCTGTAAAGGCAATAAGCCCAGCTGTTTAGATGAGACCACTCCAGTCCCAATATAACCATCACCTGAAGAGTTACTATTACCTGGAATATAAAAAAACATAACTAAGATTTCTTGGTTATAGTCCACTAGCTATATTTTCCACCGAAGTTACAAGAGATACATCCTAAATAATATAATCAAGCTCCATTAGTTAATGAGAAAGGGCTTATACCACAAGCAGTTTCATGATGCCTTTCTAAAACACATTCCCATTTCTTTAATAGTCAGGAATCTGTGCCAATGAATAGTTCACTTTTTAATTTGAAGAAAATACAAAGTCAGTTCCTAGTCTCTTTTGAGAAAACTTATTATTCACTGTAATTTTCAAACATTAAGCTGAATTTTGTATTATCTATTTTTAATCCCTTAAAGAACAGAATATTCCTAGAATTCTGTGTCTAGAAAGCAATGAACATTTCATATGTAGGCTCACAGCTTAAGCAGTGCATCATGTTTGGCTACAATTTCAGGTAGACTTTGTTCCTCACAGTTCTGTGAAAGTTCAAGCGTGGTTTCTGCTATCTTTCTATTTTTCACAAAATAATTAAAGGCCAACTCTAAGATGAGAATGCATGGTTGGATTTTGGACAGAGAAGTGATAGGGAGCCCATGCAAGGGATGCGTTTTTATTGTATTTGTTGTATTACAGCTCTGCTGAGAAGTTTTTTACATGAGAGACATTCAAGGTGAAGGAAGAAAAATCTTTGACTGGCAGGAGCAAAGTCAATTGCCCCAAGACAAGTTTATTATGATCATGCAGAGTATAACAGTTTCAGAACAGGATCCCACCAGGACTTCCCAGACTCTTCAGTGATCAGATCACGTAATTGGTCTGTGCCTGGGGAATAACTGATGTTCTTCCATGAGCATGTACAGACAAAAGAATGGTAATGCAGCGATGTCTCTTTTGGGCATCTGAAATATGTGTCTGACTTCTTGACACAATCCCTTAGTGAGCTGCAGAGGAGCAAGAAGACTAACAGTTATTGGCTCTTGGCTGAGCTTTGCGAGCAGCTGCTTTATTCTATTCAACTGTAGCTGACTGTTTGCCAATATATGTGAAAGTATTTGTCAGCGCAAATTAAGTACAACAGTTTTCACATTCACCTTGTGATAGGGTAAACACTGAAAGGATTTTGAGATTTTATTGACATTGCATACAAGCTACCTCAGACCTGCAGCCACACAGCTGGTACTGACTAGATGGCTGCTGTGTAAAAAGTTCCATTCCTTTTTCGGATCTTAATTTGTCTATTCTCAAGCTTCAAGTAAGGTGGTCCAATAATAACATTTTAAATGTTTTATTTGGCCTACAATATATCAAGGCTAATAACAGCATTAGCCTATTATGATGCTTTGCTAAGTACTGGCACATTATGTATAAACTTCCTACTGAGAAAAGTAGCTGGAGAAGAGGAAAAATTTTTGTTGAAGCAAAGCTGAAAGCACTTGGAAACTCAATTCATGCATGAATGCCAGGTCAATCTATGTGGAAGAAGCATGGATCTATGCAGTTCCATTAAATCACATGAAAACTGGGGAAGGACTGTTTTCTAGGAGTT
The DNA here is from genome assembly GCA_020745705.1 of Hemiprocne comata. Taxonomy (NCBI): domain Eukaryota; kingdom Metazoa; phylum Chordata; class Aves; order Apodiformes; family Apodidae; genus Hemiprocne; species Hemiprocne comata. The sequence continues at coordinate 178,916,886 of CM036586.1, forward strand.
ACAGAATACAGCTATGGAGTGGAAGTAGCAACATGTAATCTTACTTTAGGTATGCATTTGCTTCATTTTGTACTCAGCTTACTAATTTATTTTTTTTTTTTCTGTGAAGTGTTTGCAACAGTTGGTGGAAAATGCTTTATTCCCAGACTTACTTTCGGAAACATGGAGAATTGTCTGACATTCAGATACAAATCCAACTGTAGATGGCCTGCTTCAGTTAGAATTTACTTTGTTCTTTTCTGTAATTCCAAACCTTTGTGTGCCTTCAGGACTTCCATCTCCATATCATTGAGCTCCAGCTCCTTTCTTCACAACAATGAAAAGGATTCTTCATAACACCTTCAACTTCAACCTAGTCATGAAAATTTATAAGGGCACAAGCTCTGACATGGTCATTCTGTACTCATATATAGCTCAAACTCATTATCTGGAAAACCATAATGGGAATCACAGAGAATGGAAATTTTACTTGTCTTTATATTTTTAGACAATTACACTAGCATCAGAAACACAATAACTAACACAGATGTAATTTATCCAACCTTGGAACAATTAAGAACTGCACTAGTGTGGTTATCTGTACATCAGCAAATAATTCAGCCAAATTAAGATCATTAAGGTGAAACAGCTAGCACTGAGGAACTGACATACACAGTGCAGGTATTTCAATGGAATTGGTTATAGCTAGCTCCAGAACTATCTCCTGAGCTGAGTGCTCATTAGTAGCTGGCACTACTTTTTACTTTAAGAAGAATCCAGTTCAAACACTAAAGACCCCCCCACAAGGTGTACAAAAGCATGGTTGATTAGGCAAGGATTATTAAGGGACTTAAACACCTCTCCTATGAAGAAAGGCTGAGAGAACTGGGGCTGTTTAGTCTTGAGAAGAGAAGGCTGAGAGGGGATCTTATTAATTTCTACAAATATCTGAGGGTGGGGGGGGCGTGTCAAGAGGAAGGGGAAAGGGGCCAGTCTCTTTCCAGTGGTGCCCAGTAATAGGACAAGGAGCGATGAGTATAAGCTAGAACATAGGAAGTTCCACCTCAACATGAAGAGAAACTTCTTTACAGTGAGGGTGATGGAGCACTGGAACATGCTGCCCAAAGAGGTTGTGGAGTCTCTTTCTCTGGAGACTTTCACAATCCACCTGGATGCATTCCTGTGTGGCCTGCCCTAGGTGATCCTGCTCTGGCAGGGGGGTTGAAGTAGATGATCTCTAGAGATCCCTTCCAAACCCTAACATTCTGTGGTTCTATTATTCTATGGTCAGTGGGAATGACTGCAAGATTTGCCCCAGAAGTGCATTCCTGACCCAAAACAAAACAGACTCATGCTGTATTGATTGGTTCCGACACAGCAAAGTTGGATGACTATTAATTGCTGCAACTATGTGGAAAGTCTTGCATGACCTGGTTTAACTCATGACTTCTATGACACTGTTTCTCAGTGTGACTATGTAAGATGTCTGAACCAGGAATAAATCTGACTCACCTAGCCATAAAGACAAACATCTTAGCCTCTAAGTAAGCAAGAAAAATAAATGTGTTTCTGAAGGTCTCTATGAGTTGCCTTCTCAACCTTGCTAGGTTATTTACTATTAAGTAACTCTTTTCTCTAATTATGCTTATTTGAGACCCAAGTCAGTCAATGGTTTTGTACTTGAGTCTGTACTTTGTGAAAATTGTAGTATAGTAAGTAACAAATACATATTTTTTCATATTTTAACCTTCAGGTTTAGTCTGTTGCCTGTTTGACTTAATTGACAAAGCCTTAACTGTGAACTGTGAATATTTAACTCAAATACATAGTTACATTTCCTGAATTTTCAATGGTTATATAAACAATGTGAATATGCAAGAGTGGATAGCAATATACAGCATATATCAGCAGGTCATATGAAACAGGAATTTATGAACAAGAGGTTTTAAACTTCTGACATCCAAAATTTTTATATTTAAATTCAACTCATCTTTAAACAAAAAAAAGACAAAAGAGTCAAATTAAAACAAAACAGATGGGTAGTTTTCACTATTTAGTCTTTTAAAGCCAATAGTTTTATATTGTTCTACTGAAGCACGGTTAAGAAAAGGAAAGCGCAAAAAATACATGTATAAAAATTAAATAATCACTGTTGCTTTGAAAATGAAAATAATCTCCCTTTTGGTAACCAATAAGCATAGTAAACATTTATATATTAAGACCTTGGCGACCATTTTTAAGGTTGCTGCACAACCTCATGTGGGTCAGAAAATTAGTTCAGTGTGTTTATAATAAACACAGTGCTAAATTGACAAGAATATAAAAATATTTAATTATAATAAAATTGAATAATATGTAATACATTAATTTAAACCAATTAATTAATATTTAGTTATTACTAGATTGACACAGGGACATTTTGGATAACTAGATTAAGTTCTAAGAAATTAATTTTCTCATAGACCTTTGTAATTTCCATAGAGATGTATTTGTCAAGCTCTCTCTTTTCTTGACTAAATAAAAGTTAAATACCTTTAAAGTGAGAAAAATTGAAATAAATTCCTACTTTAGGAATGTAATTGTAGTCTGTACCCTTATGAAATGAGTACTCTTCAAGCACTTGACCTCTTGAAAAGAGAGAAATGCAACAGTATAGCTAATAAAAAGGAAAATAAATTTCTAAATAATTTTGATAGCTCAATCATACTTCAAATCAATTATTAATGTGTAGTTTCTCTCATTTTACCATGACAATTAGTGCAATCACTTTTGCCCCCAGAAACAAGTAGTGGGTTTTTGTTTTTCTTCTTTTTTGTTTGTCTGTTTTGGGGTTTTTAGTTTTGGTTTTGGAGGGGTTTTTTTCCCTCTATATATGGCTAACATATGTATTTGGGAAAGCAGAACGTTTCATGCTTTCAGCTGAGTAATTTGCTAGTGGCTGGGCACAGATTTGGCCTGGGATAAAAAAAATGCCATAGAAAGTGGTATTCATTTATTTAAAATAAAAGTTTGCTTTTCTTATATACTGCCTTTTACTTGAAGCATATTTTCTGTTATTTCACTTGTTTTCTCTCATTTTTCTTTATATCTTTATATTTTAAAAAAGAAAAAAAGTCATCTTGTACTTGAGGGAGACAGGTTTCCAGTCCACTGTGTCTTCTGCTTTGACTTTTTGATGATTATGCATGATAATACACTGATTTGAACATTTGGTACTTATGAAATTAACCCATGTGTTTCTTTGTATAGTCCAGCCAGATGACCTTATCTGTAGTTTCTGCAGGCTCTAATTGCCTTATGAATCTTTGAAAAAATTTGTATAGGATCATATCAACACTGGTTAGCACAGACAAAAGTAGTTTCAAAGTTACTGAAGAAAAATTGTTTAAAAACATGAAGTCAGAATTATCAGAGATTCTTCCTCAATTCAGTAGGTGAAAGTCACGTAACTGCCAAGGACGAAGGGATATTTTTTTTCTGTAGTTTAATTCTTTCATTGCTGAGAGTGCAACTGCATGAAAATGCCATTACTGAGCATATAGACAGCAAGCAGTCTCTTCAGCTTCTCCCTGCCTTTCCCTTACCAAGAGTTAAATTTCTATCTTCCAACCTTATACTACGGTTTTGCTTCTTAAGTTACCCTTCTAGTTCCCTGTACTACTTATCTCTGCTCTTGTCTGTACAAACTATTCCTGCTATGCCTGAACACTATGTTTGCACTCTCCCGGTGTTCCAATGACAATTTCCTATACTAGGAGATCCTTCTCTTGTGCTACAATGCTTATCCCCTCTTTATGAAAAAATATATTCCCATATCTTCTTTCCGCACACTATTTGATCTTATGTTTACACAATTTCATTTATAATATGTCACAAAATTCAGGCAAGGGACTTAATATGCACTGCACATTTCTTACATGCAAACTCTTGTAAAGAGAAAGCAATAGGGAAAACACACCTTGTATATAAAGCTAAGAATGAGTGTTGGAATATTCGGAACCACAGCAGCTGGCTGCACCAAAGGCAAATCACGCTTGAATAATCTTGTGACCTTCTATAATAGATCAACTGCATCAATGGACAAGTGAAGAGTTATGGATGTCATCTACCTTTTCCTTGTCTTGACCCACCAGCTTCTAGTTGGATTTTCTCCTCCCCATCCCACAGTGGGAGGAGGAGTGAGTCAGAAGCTGTGTGGTTCTTTGTCGTCAGCTAGACCTAAACCACAACAGACTTTTTACCAGGCGTGTAGTGTCAGGACAAGGCGTAATAGCTTTAAACTGAAAGACAGTAGGATTTATATTGGATATAAGGATGAAATTTGTCATTATGAAGGTGGTGAAACACTGGAACAGGTTTCCAGGAGAACTCGTGGATGCCCCATCATTGGAAATGTTCAAGTTCCAGTTGGACAGGTCTTTAAGCAACCTATCTAGTGCAAGATATCACCATGAGAGTTGGGTGTTATGGCAAGTCATTGACATCTGTAGTCCTTCACTAAGTAGAATTGAAAAATATGTACAATACAAAGATTTACAAAAGTAAAACAAATTATAGTTGAACAATGAGAAAACCCAGCATTAAAGGTAAGCCAAGTAGAACTGATCTACAGGCAGGTCAAAAAATTCCCCAACAAAGCAGGCCTGACATGACTCAGTCCTTATGACTTGCAATCTCAGTAGAAAACCTATTCTATTCTACCTACCTATTTTTAATGTTTCCAAGATTCAGTGACAATGTAGTAATCAGAACTCTCATTTTATTAACACATCATAAGGAAAAATGAGTCATACCAATGTCTGAAAACTTTAGGTAGTATGATGAAATGATAAATAAAAAGACCTAGATTAATACAGAGAATTTTTAAGATTGCTTCTCTCATACAAACTGTTCTCATGAAGTACGTCTCACTGTCTAAACTTATTTCTATTGCCTAGACATTTTCTATGTAGGTTTTCTAACAACTAACATAAATCATGTCATGCACTTTTTTCAGATAAATTTCGTAAATACACAAAATAGGTCTTTAAACACAGAGAGGTTAGTGTGGTTTAAAAAAAAAAAAAAAAAAAAAAAAGCACCAAGTAATTTGAACTAACAAATAAGTTTTCAGAAGTGTTCAGAAAAGTGGGACAAGCTTAATGAAGAAAAAGTTTCTTGTTAATCCAATAGGTCAACCAATTTTATCACTGGAACTATTGTATATACTGCGTATCTCAAGCTATTGTAGGAAGGGCTCTGATTTTAAGATAAAAACTTTTTCTCTTCAAGTCTAATGTGTCTTTGAATCTCACTGTTCTCAGCAATTGAAGCAGTGGATTATTGATATTGTAGAATGTGGGGAAAAGGAACTTCCAACCAAATGATGCTTGAAGAATACTCTTGTGTTTATCTCCATGTTCCTTTGTTGTCAATGAAACTGTTGAAAGAAAAAACGATCAGACAATGACAGTTGGTAAAGATTTTCCATAATTTTTTAATTTTGTATTAAAAAATGCTCTTTGAATTTGTACCTTCTCATTCAATTTATGCTGGCAGTCTCAGGCAGCACTCTGCCTCTGAGATAATATTTTTTTGATGAATGACATCTGGTCTGTTCAACAGAGCAAAATCTAAACTGAGAGGGAATGGTTTGGGGAGTTGCTATGAGACCACTCTACATGGTAACTGATCAGAATTCTAGGAATCTCAGTTTGCTTAGAAAAATTGTTTTGAAATTTCTGGAGAGGAAAATCAGTGATTTACAGCATTTAAATGAATCAACTTCATAAATATAATTATTGTATTCAATGTACATATTTTTTCTGGGTATTAACAAGTTTAGAGTTTCCTTGTGGTCTCTTTTTTCATATGAAGAGAATTATCTTCATATATGAAGAGAATCTCTAAGTTTCCTTTTACATTAAAACTACTTCTGTTCTGTCAGCTTGCAACACATTTGGTAATTTATACCTTTGATCTTCAAGGAACCAGCATCCAATTATTATAAATAGGAAGACTCAGCTGTGGAGAAATAAACACCAATTTGTTAGATCTGACACTAATCCCCTTATTCTGCAGTGGTAATTGCAAATGTCTGCTTTCATTCATTCTAATTAGAATTCCCATAAGCAAAAAAATTCTTCCAGATATCTCTTATTATGGTAATGCGGTGAAGTTCTCAAGTACGCATTCCAGAATTCATTTTGTGTTATGAAATGACAACAGGACATATGTAATACTTCATAAACTACAAAATCACCATACTTTATACATAGGTACATTCACTGTTTAGACATATGTTCAACAAGTAGAAGAAATACTGACCAAACCAACAGTAATTTACTTGGAGTAGCATGCAAATGTGTCTACACAGCTACATAATGTCATCTGACACATCAGAGGTTCAGATGTGTCACTGAATGTATTAGAGAACCACTTTTTTGTGGTGGGAATTGAAGCCTGGGTGGGAAATTCTGCAACGTGAAATGGCACTAGGTACCAGTAATAACTTACAATTATCAACCCCAAGGAAATGTCTCAGGAACTTTAAATCACTCCAAATTATACTGGAGACTTCAGTGTCAGTAGTTGAATTGAGCCTGAGGTATCTAAACTACAGTTAAAACCAATAGAGGCATAAGACTCAATTATGTGGCCAAAAATTATGACGATTAAAAGCAATTAAATTTTCCTGAAATTGATAAATTTTTCATTTCAGAGACTAAATTCAGTATACAGGTTGTCTGCAAATGCCATTAATATCCTATCCAGTGATTCACTACAACATATAGTGTTTGTGGAAATTTCAAGAGTATGTGCTTGAAGGCACTACTCATACATGCATAAGCAGTGTATTTAAAAGTCTAACTTCAGGTTTTAAATATCTAGATTTAAGAACAGAAATTTAGGTGTTTGTACTGATAATTAAAAACAAACAAACACACAAACACTTAAGTATATATATAATTTATAGGCATGTATACTTTCTAATTCAAAGCAAACATGAAGTTATCAAAATACATATTTTACATTTTATTTCATTTCTTTAACACCCATATTTTGCATTTTCATTTGCTGAACTATGTGAGGTTACTGTCAGCCCATTTCTCCAGCCTGTTGAGGTTCCCGTAACATTAGGGAACAGTTTACAATTACAATATTTTTAATATGGAAAACTTATTTCAGGTCATATTCAGTCTATAATATTTATGCATTAAGGTGTTACAAAGATGCATATAAATGTGTTTGGATTTTTTTTGCTTGTTTGGGTTTTTTTACAAAATTCTCTAGAATACTGAAGATTTTTGATTAGTGGGTTTTTTTAAGAGGCAGTTGTTGTTTTCCCTTTGTAAGTTGGCTAGTAAGTAAGAGAAAATAATATTAAGAATTTATACAAGTATTTTGAACATTTTTTGCTAACATAAAAAAATTTAAATTATAGTTTCATCACTGCCACTATTGTGACTGTAAATACTTGTCAATAAAATCTTCATACCATGCTAAAACATTCTATATATTGTCAGTAGATTGTCAGAGGCATACATATTGAGTAAATAGTAAATAATAAATTAAAAATATGTGGAATTTAATACATGAAAATTAGGATTTTGGAAACCAGTAAGGGAAAATATTAGGCTTAATTAAAATGTTGAGGTGTCTTTTCAAAAGGGTGAAGTTAAGGAGAATGTTCAGTGCACAACACAAAAGACATTAACTGATGGCATCTATTATTGGCCATGTACTTGCTATCTTGGATTACTTCAGGGTCAGCAAGACACGTGTGATAAGTTGGCTGGGGCAACTCAAAGCCAATAAATCACTGAGGCTAGATAGAATTTATTCAACAGTGCAAAATGAGTCTGAGGAAAAACTTCAGAACAGAAAACAACACCCTTGGAAAAGTCATTAATTTGTGACTTAAAACCCAAAGACTTGAGGGAGATAAGGCTGGTGTTGAATGTGTTTTAGAATCAAGTGAGGATAATAGAAACTCTATACAGATACAAAGTTTTCAGTATTCATTCTTCAGAATATTAACAAAGTTCTAGATACGAGATCTGGGAGGACTCTTCTCTTGTATTAAGCTAAAGAGAACAGTTGGTATTTTCTGCTTTCCACTGTAACATGATCTGTTGGGTTATCCTTGGCTGGCTGCCAGGTGCCCACCAAGTCACCCTCTCACTCTGCCTCCTCAGCAGGAGAAAATATGGTAAAGTGCCCCTTGCACTGAGATAAAGACCAGGAGATCCCTTACCAACTGCTGCCACAGGCAAAACAGACTCAGACTCAGACTTTAATTTATTGACAATTAAAAATATGGTAAGATAGTGAGGAACAAAATTAACTCTCAAATTCCCACTTTCTTCCCAGGCTTCTTCTACCTCCTCCCCTCTACAGAAGGATGGGGAATGGGAGTTGCGGTCAGTTCATAATGCTTTGTGTCTGCCACTTCTTCATTGTGCTCTTCCTTTTCTCCAGCATGTAGTTCCTCTATGCAATACAGTCCTTCATTACATTCTCAAACATGGGTCCTTCCCATCGGCCGCAGTTCTTCAAGAACTGCTCCAGCATGGATCCTTTCCATATGACAGAGTCCTTCAGGAATGGACTATTCCAGCATGGGTCCCCCATGGGGTCATAGGTCCTGCCAGAAAACATACTCCAGTGTGGGCTTCTCTCTCCACAGACTGCAGCTCTTGCCAGAAGTCTGCTCCAGCATGGGGTCTCCATAGGCTGAAGCTTCCTTCAGGACACATCCATCTGCTCTAGTGTGGGGTCCTCCATGGGCTGCAGAGTGGATCATGAAGAGTCTTCACCATGGGCTGAAGAGCAGTCTCTGCTCCAGTGTTTGGAGAATCTCTTTCTTCTCCTTCTTCATTATCACAGTTCTTTCTAACATATTCTCACTCCTCTCTCTCAACTGCTGTTGGGCTTCCACCCCTTCTTTAATATGTTATCACAGAGGAACCCCCAGCATTGCTGATTGACTCATTTTGGCCAGCAGGGGTGAGTTGGCAGTGCAGAAGTATCTGGCAGCCAGCTGGCAGTGGCCAGATGTCCCTTTCCCCCAGTTGCAGGTCCATCTTACAGCTGGCTGGAACTGGCTTTTTCCAACATGGGGGCAACTTCTTGTATCTTGTCACAGAATTGACTCCTGCAGCTCCCCAGCTACCAAAAGCTTGCCATCTAAACCAAAGAACCCGGAGTAAAATACAAAATGATTCATTCCTGTCCTAAGCTGGTCATTACAGGCCAAGCAAGATAGTTTTATCAGCTCTGATGGCTATTACACTCATATGACTTACCAAAAGTGATAAACTTTTCAGAGGCTTCAAAGATGACAACATATTTTCAAGAAAGGAGTTTAGCATTTGTTTTTTGGAAAGTTTTTAAGAAGTAAACACACACGCATATACACATATTCTTTTTTCATGTGCCATGGGAAAATTTTTATCTCTGTAATTAAAATGCAGATTGTCACGGACCGGTATCAAAGGCTATCGGATGTCAGGATGCCTCCGTGACTTCCTCCCCACCCTTCTCAGCCACAACACGGATGTATCTTACTTGGCTGATATCCCAGTATTTCAGTGGAGTAACTCAGAGAGTAAGGATTTATCCTAAATTATAGATCTGTCTATCTTTAAAACAAGAGAGACAACTTAATTCTTAATTTTCCCAGTGAGCTATGATGAAGAAAGATCCTTACAAATACTTTGGATTCTTACATTTAATCCTTACAAATAATGTATCCTAACAAATACATCTACAAATGTTATATACAACCACAAGTATACATATGGGTGCAGTGGTAAAACCTAGCCCTTAGTATGTAAAAGCACTTTTTATTTACTTTATCACTATAACACCATAAAAGACAAAGCTCTAAAATTTAACGTAGCTATCTTCAAGGACAACAAATCTCAATTAACATACTTAAGTGTATTGTAAAGTAACCCTACCTGAATAAGAAATTTTTTAAAAGCTCCTATAAAATATAGAGATGAAATGTTTTCTGAGTCCCTCTAAAAGAACTCAGATTTCTCTTTAAATTAGATACTCTATTTCATACTCCTTTCTGAGTTATGCACTGGCTATCACAGAATTAATGCCTGACTGCTATGCATCAAGGACAATAAGGAAATTGATTGAAAGCCTAGAATTTATTCTGTTCTGAATTCACTGAATATTTCCAAAAGAGAATGAATATAGTCAGCATGTTACAGAAGACTTAATGATAAAATGTATACAATAAAAATAATGATAATGTATACAATACAAATAATGATAGCTTGAAGAAAATTGTACCTTGATAGTCTTGACTTGTTATCACTGGTAATTCATAACTCTTATCTCTTCTGTTCTTAACATTCAAGGAACCCTAAATCTCCTTTTGCCTGTCACACTTGTAGGTGTTTTTGTTTAATTTATAAATCTGTCATCACTATTATGTGTCAAAGCAACATTTAAATTGAATAGTACAAAGATTTATTTTTTTTTTATAACTTGACCTGGAGTGTGATCATATTGCATACATGAGGAAATCATTTTTTCTCTCTAAAGCTTCTTTAGATAAAACAAATAATTAAATATTTATTATAGAGTGGTGGAATAATTATGGCTTTTTTTACATAGACAGTATTTCCATTGTGTTTGAGAAGCTTGGTTATTTAGATAAAAAACTATTAATATAATTTACATTCTGTTTTGAAATGCAGACAAGTCCTTCAGTTCCATTTATTTTTATCACTGGGAAAAAGTAGAACTGCATAGGAAATTATTTTACTGTCCCACAAAACTTTTTGAGATTTAAATTATGTAGGTCAATTATTCAATTATTTCTCCATTCAAGGTTTTAAACAAAGAAAAAGTACAGATTGAGAGGGAGGTATTCTTGAAATAGCCAAATTCCTACTCTCAAGGAAGGTGAAAAGCCTAAATTCAAATCACTGTTTTGATCTAACTGGTTTTACTATGATCACAGGTAATAAATAGGACTACTTGTTAAATGTTTTGAAAGTTTTCATTCAGCTTCTCCTCTTCAAGCTATAATGGATGTTCATTGGCTCCACAATCCAGGATTGTGCACATATCTATAGTACACACATACATATATGTATACATGTGAAATATATGTACATATATATTCTTAGCATAAGAAAACCTAAACTCAAATCCTTACTCCAAATCTTGCATAAAGAGGAGCTAAATTTGTGTCCTCCTCTTCACTGCTCAACTATGATATCACAACATCTACATTAAGTTTTGTTACTGAAAAGGTAAAACTAGAAGAAATACAAAGAAAATAGGAGTCTAACACCACTGTATGTGCATAAGGGGGTCAGGCTTCTTTAAGTTTTGTCTAGGCTTCTGTCAGCTCAGGCTTTCCAATGAGAAGTTGCCAGAAATCCCTATCCAGGCCCACATACAGTTCTGTACTTTGTCAGTTTAAGGTATTATTTGACATTAAAAATTCTGTCTAAATTTTATGGATTCTTGGATAAAGGTAAGGATATCTTCTGTCTTTATTTGTTTCTGTCTGAACTCCACTTGGCTACAGCTGTCAAAGACAATAAAAAATCTTCCTATAAATACATTAATAACAAAAGGAGGACTAAGGGGAATCTCTATCCTTTACTGGATGCAGGGGGAAACGTAGTGATAAAGGACGAAGAAAAGGCTGAGGTGCTAAATGCCTTCTTTGCCTCTGTCGTGGACCGAGATAGGTAAAGCCGCGACTCACACCCCCACCTCAGGGGGATCGAGGGCTGAGGACCGCTCCCTGTCACACCCACAAACAACGCTTAGGAATCAATAGATTTATTAAAGGCACTGAGGGTTTGGCAAGTCTGATATCAACTAACACACAGGGTCTATCTCTATATCTATATCCACACCTATATATCCATATATCAACAGCTATACAACGCTACATCTATATACCAATAACAACACACACAGAAAACAAGAGAGAACCTCTCCCCTTCCCCCCTGTTCCCGTTCCCGGACAGGAAAAGAGGGAAAACCTGGAGAGAGCCTTTGGGAAATAGAAGAATATTGGAAAAGAGAAGTGAGTGTCTGGTATGTGTGAATATTATGTAGGAATGTTAGTAAGAAGCCTCGGAATGTAGTTCGCAATTCTCACCACCGGGGTACGGCCGAAGCCAATCCCTGGTCGGGATCCACGTCCTGTCCCCTGAGACTCCAGGCAAACGGTCCGCTCGGTACGTCCACACGCCAACAACCACAGGGAGCAGCGCCGCAACGGCACGGCAGCCTCCGCAGCGGTACCCTCACCGCGCCGGCTGGATCCGTGTGAGTTCACAGAGCGTGCGCCTTCTTGCTCCTCCCTTTTTTTTCCCAGTTCCGGCCCCGCCGTGCCTCCTGGGAGCTGTAGTCTGTAGTCTGTGCGCATGCGCCTGGTACCTCTGTCCTCTCCCCACGAGTGCCGGGGGGCGCATCGCCAGGAATGGTCAGTGAATGTCGCTGGATTAAAGGCCATTATAGAGTCCGTCTCTCACATCCTCAGTCTTTAGCAATCAAACTGGTTGTACCCCAGACACCCAGTTCCCTGAGGTGGAAAACGGGGAGTTGGGGCAGAATGAGACCTTCATAATCCAAGAGGAAATGGTGAATGACCTGTTACATCACTTAAACTTCCATAAGTCTATGGGGCCAGACAGGTTGTACCCAAGAGTACTGAAGGAGTTGGCGGAGGCACTCACCAAGCCTCTTTCCATCATCTACCAGCAGCTCTGGCTAACTGGGGAGGGTAGCAAACGTGGTACCCATCCCCAAGGAAGGCTGAAAGGAGGCTCCAGCAAACTACAGACCTGTCAGTCTGACCTCAGTGCCAGGGAAGGTCATGGAGCAGGTCATCTTGTAAGTCTTATAGGGAGAGGTTGAGGATGCTGGGGTTGTTCAGCCTGCAGAAGAGGAGACTCAGGGGGGACCTTATCACTCTCTTCAACTACCTGAAGGGAGGTTGTAGTCAGGTGGGGGATGGGCTCTTTTTCCAGGCAACCAGTGAGAGGACAAGAGGGCACAGCCTGAAGCTGCTCCCAGGGAGGTTTAGGTTGGATATTAGGAAGCACTTCCTCACGGAGAGGGTGATTAGACATTGGAATAGACTTCCCAGGGAAGTGGTGGAGGCGCCGTCCCTGGATGTGTTCAAGCAAAGGCTGGATGTGGCACTTAGTGCCATAGTCTAGATGGTGTGGTGGTGTTGGTCATAGCCTGGACTTGATGATCTTAAAAGTCTTTTCCAGCCTTGGTAGTTCTGTGATTCTGTGTGATTCTGTGATCTTGAGTGCCATTACGCACCATACACAGAACAACCAGGTGATCAGGTCCAGTCAGCATGGGTTTATGAAGGACAGGTCCTGTTTGATGAATCTGATCTCTTTCTATGACAAGATGACCCACATGGTATTTGAGGGAAAGGCTGTTTTCTACCTGGACTTCTGTAAGGCCTTTGACACGATCTGCCACTGCATTCTGATGAAAACACTGGCTGCTCATGGCTTGGACAGGCATATGCTCTGCTGGGTATAACACAGGCTGGACAGCTGGGCCCAGAGAGTTATGGTGAATGGAGTTAAATACAGATGGTGGCTGGTCACAAGTGGGGCTCCACAGGGCTCAGTATTGGGACCACTTTCCTTTAATATCTTTATCAATGATCTTGGTGAAGAGATAGAATGCATCCTCAGTAAATTTGCAGACAACACCAAGTTGGGAGGGAATGTTGATCTGCCTGAGCGTAGGGAAGCTCTACAGAGAGACTTGGACAGACTAGATCAATGAGCCAAGGTCAGTCGCATGAAGTTCAGCAAAGCCAAGTGCCGGGTCCTGCACTTGGGCCATAACAACCCCATGCAGTGATACAGGTTTAGGGAAGAGTGGCTGGAAAGCTGTCCAGCAGAAAGGGACCTGGGGGTTCTGATGGATAGGCAGCTGAATATGAGCCAGCAGTGTGCCCAGGTGGCTAAGAAGGCCAATGGCATCCTGGCCTGTATAAGAAATAGTGTGGCAAGCAGGACCAGGGAAGGTATCGTCCCTCTGTACTTGGCATTGGTGAAGCCACACCTCAAATACTGTGTCCAGTTTTGGGCTCCTCAGTACAGGAAGGACATCGAGGTGCTGGAGCGTGTCCAAAGGATGGAAACAAAGCTGGTGAAGGGCCTTGAGAACAAGTCTTATGAGGAGAGGCTCAGGGAACTGGGGCTATTTAGTCTGAAGAAAAGGAGGCTGAGGGGAGACCCTCTACAACTACCTGAAAGGATGTTGTAAAGAGGTAGGCACTGGTCTCTTGTCACAAGTAACTGGTGAATGAATAAGAGGAAATGGCCTCAAGCTGTGCCAGGGGAGGTTTAGACTAGACATTAGGAAGAACTTTTTCACTGAAAGGGTTGTCAGACATTGGAACATGCTGCCCAGGGAAATGGCTGACTCACCATCCCTGGATATGTTTAAAAGTCATCTAGACGTGGAGCTTGGGAATATGACTTAGTGCTGGACTTGGTGGAATAGGGTTAATGGTTGGACTAGGTGATCTAAAAGGTCTTTTCCAACCTAAGTGATTCTATGATTCTATATAACTCATTTACATATAACTAGTATCTGTGTACATATGTGTATTTATCCTCCTTTAGGCTGCAAATACATATAATTTGTTTCTGATACACATGGTTCTATTTTTTATCCATAGGCAACAAACTAATCAATATAAAAATTATTAAACTGTGAAGTAAAAAAACACAAGTCATAAAACCAATTATGAAAAATTATTCTTGTACAATGATTTTTCTCATCAAGATCTGACAGTTACCATTTGTCTGCACAGAATTTGTCATCTATTAACTAAGCTGAACTGAGTCTCACCACCATTCTCATGAACCATATTTTGAGGAAGGGAATACACTTTCTGAAGTTCCCCCATTTAGAAAAAGCATATAAATAGTTAATTTGGTTTTTGTGATGAATTTTAATTTGCTTCTCAGTAATGAAGTGGTACTGTTTAAACATCCAAATAAAAAACTTGTTTCTTAGCAATTTTGAAAATCAGACTTCTTTTATACTGAGAGTCATCTAAATAGAACAGAGATTTAGTAAAGATATTTTTGTCGAAATTCTGTCCCTATTGAAGTCAGTAAAAAAATAAAACTGAACTTCACGTTACAAATTGTTCATGTCTTATCACATGCAGTAGAATAAGAAGATTTTAACTGTTGCACACTTTGTGCTGTTTAATACATAAGTACATCACTGCAGACAAGATATCTGAAGAGGAAACTGTCCAGCATTTTCGTTGTATTTTTCTTTTCATTAATACTATAAATAAATCTCATGTGTGATTCTGCACCAACTCTTCTTTTCATCATGTCAGAATAAACTGTTTAATCTACACTTGTATCTGTGTAACTACTGATCAACTTCTCATACATTTAATCTCTTCATAAATTTCATCTCTTTCTATGTTTAAAACTTTGCTATCAAGAGATTGTGATTTTCCCCATTGCATTCTACTCAGAATTATTCAAGGAGGAAAAAACAGTTGGGTGAGAATTGTTGTTCTTTTGGATGTCAGTGGGCACATTTCTGTGAAGATTTTTTATATTGGTTGGCCTCTGATGTTGTAGTTATTATTAAACTTCAGCATAAATTCGCTTGTTCCTTCTGAGACTTTGAAATTCCCTCTCAAAATAGATTCACTATTCTGGAAGAGTGCTGACACTTTCAATGTCATTAGATGATGAAGTTGATGATGATGATGATGATTGTTGTTGCTGTTGGTATATTTCCTAAATTATTTTTTATTTCAGTTTTGAGACAATAAACAGAAAAAAACCCCCACGAAGTACACATTTAACCAAGATATTTTGGCATCATCTCAAAGCATGTAGAGGGAAAGAAGGTTATCAGAGGTAGTCAAAATGGATTCACCAATGGCATGAATGGATGGACAGATGAGGGGAGGGCAGTGGATGTTTTCTACCTTGAAATCAGCAGGGCTTTTGACATTCTCCCACAGCATCCTCATAGAAAAGCTTATGAAGTGTGTGTTAGACGAATGGACAGTGGAGTGTATTGAAAGATGGCTGAAAGAGCTCAGAGGGTTGTGATTAATGGCACAGAGTCTAGTTGTAGGTCTATAACAAGTGGTGTTCCCATGGGTCAGTAATGGGTTGGGTCCAGTTCAATATATTTATCAATGACTTGGATGAAGGAATAGGGTGTACCCTCAGCAAGTTTGCTGATGACACAAAACTGGGAGGGATGGCTGACACACCTGAAGGGTGTGCAGTGTATCTCCTGGATGGGTTGGAGAGCTGGGTAGAGAGAAAACTTATGAAATTCAACAAGAACAAGTGTAGGCCTATACACCTAGGGAGGAATAACCCCATGCACCTGTACAGGTTAGGGGCTGATATGCTGGAAAGCAGCTCTGTGGAAAAAGACCTGGGAGTCCTGGTGGACAACCATGGTAGTTAATGATGACCCAGCAATGTGCCCTTGCGTCCAAGAAGGACAATGGCATCCTGGGGTGAATCAAGAAAAGAAGAAAAGTGTGTGAAGAAGGTTGAGAGAGGTTATCCTGTCCCTCTACTCTGCCCTGGTGAGGCCACATTTTGAGTAGTGTGCCCATTTCTCAGCTCCCTGGTTCAAGAAGGATAGGGAACTGCTGGAGAGGGTACACAAAAGGGCTACAAAGAAGACTGGAGGACTAGAATATCTATTTCATGAGGAAAGGCTGATGGACTTGGGTCTACTTAGCCTGGAGAAGACAGGGTGCATCTTATCAATGCTTATAAATACTTAAAGGGTGTGTGTCAGGAGGATCGGACCAGTCTTTTTTGTGAAAGGACAAGAGGTAACAGGCACAAACTTGAACACAGGAAGTTCCATCTAAACATAAGGAAGAACTTCTTTACTTTGAGGGTGGTAGAGCACTGGGAAAGGCTGCCCAGATTGATTGTGTGGTCTCCTTCTCTAAGGACATTCAAACCCCGCCTGGACACTGTAATTATGCAACCTGCTATAGGTGAACATTCTAAAGCAGGGGTTTGGACTAGATGAACCCCTAATATTCTGCAATTCTGTGATTCTGTGATTTTGGATGAAAGAATTTTAATGGGTTTAGGTTTTTCTTTTCTCTGTTTTCTTTTCTCTGTTTATAGTAATCTCAAACTGCCTTATATTTGTTTCCTATTTTACGAGGTTTTTTTCACCATCACTTCACGTTGTAGATCTATGAATTTACAGTTAAGTACTTTTTTGGAAGGAGGGAAAAAGCTCATAATGTGTGGAATGAACTTTATCTTGGGGGTTTTCTCATTTAATTGATGCAATCTGACCTTGCCGTTAGTCTTGCTAGAGGCAAGTTATTTCTGGCTGCATTAGTTTTCATTATTAGTTTCGTGTAGAAACTCAGTACTTAATGCTCCATATAAATGTGTGACAGCACTAAAGAACATATCCCGAAAAGTCATTCAACTCCTATCTACTCGTATTCTTCCAAAGTTAATTCACACAAGTGTATACCATAGTGCCATATATCAAAGTCTATTGTATCAACAGAAATTTGGAATACCAAACTTGTGATTGTGCTCTGAGATATTGAAGGAAATTTATATTCCCTATTTAGTTATCTAGAATCACCTTAGATATAAATCAATCTTATCCTGTAGCAGTTACTTTGCAGCTGTGTCTGAGCTTATTATTAATTTACTATGTTCTTTTTCATTACAGAGTGAAGTAGACAATCAAACGATATATCACATAGCAATTAAAAACTATCCTTTTGGCTTTCAGCTATTGAAATGATGAAGAATCTGTGAAGAATGTAACTGTCCTTGTATTACTTTCATTGTTAAAGCATTAAACAATATGACAAATGTCAGTGTGACTAAGTCATTTAGAATAGTATCTGCAGGGCTCTGTCAGATGTTTATTTAACTTCATTATTTTCTGGTAACTTGGGTAGACACAGGACTCATAACAAATACAATGATGGTTTATAGATTAAATTAATACTATGTACATGCCTCATTGTTTTTCCCCAAAGATAAATGTAAGAGACTCAAAAAGTCCATAGCAAATACCATTAATACAATTTTGCTGAATATCAAGGCAAATATCTCCCAATCCTTCTAATTTCAGTCATTAATTAAAGATGTAATTTGACAAATATTATCCACTGCTATATTGCAGATTATTTTGAATTTCTGCTGAATATAATTTCAGCATTAAAATCTGCCATCTTAGTACAAATAATTGTTGAGTAATCGTTTTCATGTCTATAAGCAGATCACATCATGTCTATAAGCTTGATATATCTGTATCACATAGATACAGAAACATTCAGTGAGAACCCCAGAAAGAAACCAATCTTCTTAAGATTTTGCATACTGCTTTTTCTGCCACTATAAAAGTGTTTTAGGTTTGGGTCTTTTTTTGAGAAGACTGATTTGCAAAGAATTTATACAAGGAAGTATGCTGATTTACTTCAAGTGAGGACCTATTTCAAAGAATTTAAAATTCAAATCACACATTTGGAAACTAATTCTGTATTTTACTGACATATTACCTTTAAACTTTTATCTTTTGACAGAAACTATCATGAAGGAAGTTTAAATACATGCTGATAAAAACACTTCAAAACGAGAAGTTTTCCTGAACTGAAATATTTAAAGAAAAGAATACTTAGGATGATGACTTAGGATACCTTTCTTCTTTTCTTCTTTTTTTCTTTTTTTCCTTTTTTATTGAATTTGTGGGAAAATAATGTTTGCCTAGATTATATACCAAAGCAGCAAGAAAGGAAAATACTGAAAGACCAAGTAATACTTTAAAGATAACTTGTTCCTTAAGTGTTTTTTCTTAACCCATCTGATGTCAATTTTTGCTCTATTGAGTGTTAAGAAGTATATGATCAGGACAATTTGAGAAAACAAAGGGATATGCTTAAAAAGATTTGTAACAAAATGTTGATCATTATTTCACTTCTTTTTTTAGCCCCCATCCCACTTCTTGGTTATCAAATCAGTCCCAGTTTTACTTCTGGGTTTACATACAGAATTAATCTTGGCATTTCAGTAACACAATAATCTTAATAGGTAATGCTGTATTACGGGACAAATGGAAATTATCTGTTGCCTTTTCAGGGTAAGACTTAGGAACCAAATGGAGGCCTGGCTGCCATTTATTACTTGCTGTATGCATAGTTGAATTTCTAAACAGTTTCTCAAAGTGTGACCTCTGCAAAACATTTCAGTATATTTGGATTATGTAGTGATATAATTCTGTTTGTGGCAAAAGAAGACCACCATGAAGTAACATAGTATGACATGCTGTTTACATGTTCTTGCACAGGGAAAGTACAAGCTAAACTACTTTAGTAGTGTGTGCTTGTGAATACCTCCAGTGGTTTATTGCAATTAATACTAGAGTATATCCCTGCATACCACAGAAAGGAAGTTGAAGTCACAAAATCTTTGCTTTGCAGATAGATGTGCAGGATCTGTAGGGTTTCAGCATACATTAATTGGGTTAGGAATGTGACTCATAATGTCCATTCTTTCAGATAAATGCCCTGATCACTAACTTGAGGAATCACTTACACATTCTGTCTCTCTGGCTTCATAAATATTTTATGAGAAGACAAACAGCTTAGAAGAAAGAGAGACAGAGAATTTCTATTAAAACAAAAATTAAAACAAAATTAAAAATCTCTAACAAAGGCACGTTGTCCAAGTATTAGTTTATTGAATAAAAGTAGGGGAACATAATGAAAAAAAGAGCTTGACAGAAGCATTATCACCATCTCTGACTATGTCTGCAGGGAATTTGTTGTTTTCTCTTGGCACTTATGTCATGGTTGGTTTGGGTCTAACTAACAACAAAAAACCACATGGCCACTCGTCCAGCAACAATGAACCACGGGGCTACTCACTCAACCCACCCACCCTCTCCATTGTGGGATGGGGAGGAGAAAATCCAACTAGAAGCTCATGGGTCAAGACAAAGACAAGGAGCGTTCACTAACAAATTATGGTCACAGGCAAAACAGACTCAACTTGGGGAAAAAAATCAATTTAATTTATCATTAATCAGATGCATACAGGACAAAATGAAAAGAAAAGCCAGAGCTTAAATACTTTACCCCACCAAATTTCTCTGGGCCAAATTTCTCTACCTCCTTTCCCCAGTGGCACAGGGAGACAGAATGGGCTTTAGAGTCAGTTCACAGTCTGTTCTTTTCTGCCACTCCTTCCTCCTCAGGAAGAAGGATTCCTCACAGTCCTCCCCTGCTTCCCCATGGGGTCCCTCCCATGGGAGAGAGTCCTTTATGAACCTCTCCAACATTAATCCCTCCCATGAGGTGTAATCCCTCAGAAACAGACTGCTCCAGCAATGACTTCACACAGAGTCACAGGCTGCTTCAAGAACAACACCTCCCCTGGTGCAGGGTCCTCCACAGCTGCAGGCCCAAGTCCATGGGCTACAGGTCCACACTTGTTCCACCATGCTCCTTCAGGGGATGCTCTGCTGTGCTCCTCCATTGGTTGCAGTGGGGGGGCCTTCTGTCTCACCACAGGCTGCAGGGGACCTCCTTCTGCTCCTTGGTCACTCAAACATGGTAACTTCTGCTCCCACCTTCCTCTCCACTCTGCTCTCAGGTCTTATATCCTGCCTTTTTTCATATATTAACCACAGAGACACCAACAGCATCCTGGCTTGCATAAGAAATAGTGTGGCCAGCAAGACTAGGGAAGTGATTGCCCCTATGTACTCCTGCGCTCCTCACCCCACTGATGAGGTGGCACCTCAAGTATTTGTTCAGTTTTGGGCCCCTCACTACGAGAAGGACTTTGAGGTGCTGGAGCATGTCCAAAGAATGGCAACAAACCTGTTGAAGGGTTGGAAAATAAGTCTTAAAAGGAGCAGCTGAGGGAAGTGGGGTTGTTTAGCATAGAGAAAGGAGGCTGAGGGGAGACCTGATTGCTCTCTACAACTACCTGAAAGGAGGTTGTAGCAAAGTGGGTGTTGGTCTCTTCTCCCAAACTACAATTGATAGGATGAAAGGAAATGGCCTCAAGTTGTGTCAGGGAGGTTTAGGGGGGTATTAGGAAAAATTTATTCACTGAAAGGGTTCTCAAGCATTCAAACATGCTTCCCAGTGAAGTGGTAGAGTCACCATTCGTGGAGGTATTTAAAAAATGTGCATGTGTGGTGCTAAGGGACATGGTTTAGTGCTAGCTTAACAGTTGGGCTTCATGATTTTAAAGTTCTTTTCCAACAAAAACTATTCTATGATTTTAAATAAGGTGTTATAATTAGTTTTTCTGTATGGAAATGTGTGAAGTCATAGAATCATAGAATGGTTCTGGTTGGAAGGGGCCTTTAAAGATCATCTAGTCCAATCCTCCTGCAATAATCAGGGACATCTTCAACTTGAGGTTGCTCAGAACCCTATCCATCCTGACCTTGAATGTTGTCAGGGATGGGTCTTCTACCACCACTCTGGGCATCCTCTTCAAGTGTATCACCACACTCATTGTAAAAAATTGCTTTCTAATATCTAGTCTAAATCTCCCTTCTTCAGTTTGCAACCATTACTCCTTATCCTAACACTGCAGGCCCTGGTAAAGTCTCTCTCCATCTTTATTATAGACCCCCTTTAACTATTGAAAGGTTGCTATAAGGTCTCCCCAGAGCCTTCTCCAGGTTGAATAGCTCCAACACTCTCAGCCTGTCTTCACAGGAGATGTGCTTCAGCCCTCTGATCATCTTTGTGGCCCTCCTCTTGACCCACTCTAATAGGCCCATGTCTTTCTTGTCCAGAACTGGACACAGTAATCCAGCTGGGATCTTACCAGAGCAGAGTAGAGAAGGACCATCACCTCCCTCAACCTGCTGGACACATTTCTTTTGATGCAGTCCAGGATACAGTTGGCTTTCTGGGCTGCAAGCACACATTGTTGGCTCATATTCAGTTTTTCATCCACCAGTACCTTCAAGTCCTTCTCCTCCAGGCTGCTTTCAATCCTTACTAGTCTGATCAAGAAAATCTGCAACTGTCACATAACCATCAAGAAGGAATCAAACCATTTATTGAAGGAATCTTGTCAATATTGTGGGGAATATGACATCCTATCAGATTAAAAATTCAAAATGAGAAGCATGAGAGCCTCTTTGGTGACCCTGAAGTCAACAGAGCATGTGGGTTTTTTTCCTAATAAAAGCAGAATGACATGCTGGGGTGAATTTGATGACCTATGATTCACTGAGCAGTCCACTCAACAAATCCATATCTCCCCAACTTAGAAGGTTGTTGGGGAAGACTGTGTCAAAGGCCTTAGAGAAGTCTAGTTAGATGACATCCACAGCTCTTCCCTGTTCCACTGGTGTACTCACTCCATCATACAAGACCACTAGGAAGGTCATGCAGGACTTGAACTTGGTGAAGTGATGCTGGCTGTCTTGAATCTCCTCCCTATCCTCCGTGTACCTTAGCATAGCTCCTAGGATCTATGTTCCTTGATCCTCCCAGGAACAGAGGTGAGGCTGACAGGTCAATAGTTCCTAGGGTTCTCCTTTCTACCCTTTTTAAAAATGTATGCAGTATTTCCATTTTTGCAGTCACCAGGGACTTCACCTGACTGCCATAACTTTTCAAATATCACGGAGTGGCTTGTCAACTTACATCAGCCAAATCCTTCAGGACTCCAAGATGTATCTTTTCAGGTCCCATATACTTACATACATTCAGGTTCCTCAGATGGTCATGAACCTGATCTCCTCTTACAGTGGGAGGGACTTTGCTCCCCCAGTCACTGCCTTGTGGTCCTTCCACTCTAAAGGTGTGGGAGGAGAGACCTCAGCCTTCTCCTCATCCATTGCTAAGAGTTTGCCAGTCTCACTCATCAGTGTGGGAACACTTTATTTGATCTTCCTTTTCTCATTGTCATACCATTAGAAGTGCTTCTTATTACTTTTTGTATCCTTTTCCAGGTTCAGCTTGAAATAATTCAGCTCTTATTTACATTTTCCCACTAATTTTCCTAAGTCTTGCATTCATTTTTCCTAACCATACGTTTTGAAGTAATAAATACAATCTATATATTAAGCAATGTCTAATTCAGTACAAAGTATACACATTTTAGAAAACTACATGTGTAATAAAGCAAGAACAAAAACCCAAATAGGAAATGTCTTCAAAACAAACAACTCTTGAGCATAGCCATTTCTAGGTTACTGTTTAATATAGATGACATCTAGCCCAGTTAGTTATATGTGGTAGCAATCAAATCACATCAACTGTAGTCTTGCGCTCTCTGTGTGCCCAGCCAAATTGAATGTTGGAAGTGTGAGGAAAATAAATAGAAACATGGTTCTCATATATTTTTCTCAATTTGTGAAGTCTGCTATGTTTAAGTAACTTTCAAGGTTACAGCTTTTATGATGAATCATATGAAACTACACTGCTGCGAATGTTAACAGTATTAGATTTCTTTGGTATGGTTGTTTCTTTGTTGTGTTTAGAGTTCACTGCAAAGAAATCCTTTTTAGGGATCTGATTGTATTTACCTGGTGTGAATGATATTTTCTATGAATTATACTTCTTGCCTGTTCAGCTCCCTAGCTTGAAACCAGAATTACCTTGCCTGCTTAAATGCTAATTTATTTTAATAATAAACATACCTGATTTTCTTCCACTGATTGCCTATCTGTATTTATATATGCACATGAAACAGTACTACAATGCATGGTAGCAACTGAAAATGCTTTTCAGACAGCTATGATTGCCATTAAATATTTGCATTTACAGACATTTCTTGTACAGCTGCAGTTAGGCTACCAGCTGGAATATCTTAATTTTAAGCAATAATATTTCTAATACTTTCATGACCATCTGAAGGAACTGAAGGTGCACAAGTCCATGGGACCTGATGGCGTTCATCCACGGCTCCTGAAGGAACTGACTGATGAAGTTGCAAAGCATCTGTCCATCATATTTTTAAAGTCTTGGCAGTGTGGGGAAGTCCCCACTGACTGGAAAAGGGGAAACATAACTCCCATTTTCAAAGAAGGGAAAAAAAGGAAGACCAGGGAACTATAGACCAGTCAGTCTCACCTCTGTGCCCAGCAAGATCATGGAATAGATCCTCCTGAAGGCTTTGCTAAGGCATGTGGAAAACAAAGGGGTAACTGGTGACAGCCAACATAACTTCACCAAGGGCAAATCCTGCCTGACTAATTTGGTGGCCTTCTACAATGGCATCATGGCATCAGTGGACAAAGGAAGAGCAACTGACGTCATCTACTTGGACCTGTGCAAAGCTTTATGACACCATCCCACATGACATCCTGGTATCAAAACTGGAATGATACAGATTCAATGGATGGACCCCTCATAGGGTAAGAAACTGTCTGGATGGTCACACTCAAAGAGTTGTGAAGAATGGCTTGATGTCCAGACAGAGACCAGTGATGAGTGGTGTTCCTCAGTGGTCAGTACTGGGACCACTGCTGCTTAACAACTTTTTTGGTGATATGGACAGCGGCATTGAGTGCACCCTCAGCAAGTTTGCTGATGACACCAAACTGTGTGGTGAGGTCAACATACTGGAGGAAAGGGATGCCATCCAGAGGGACCTTGACAAGCTTGAGAAGTGGGTTCATGCAAACTGCATGAAGTTCAATAAGGCCAAGTGCAAGGTCCTGCACCTTGATCAGGGTAATTCCCAGCATAAATACAGGCTGGGTGGAGAATGGATCAAAAACAGTCTGAAGGAGAAGGACTTGTGAGTAATGGGGGACAAGAAGCTCAACGTGAGCTGGCAGTGGCTTGCAGCCCAGAAAGCCAACTGTGTTATCGCAGACTCATCTGCTGAGCATAATGCTGTGGCTTCCAAATAAGTAAAATAATTTAAAATATTAAAAATATTAATTAAAATCAATATTATTCTTAACTTCTCTAAGCATGGAATTTTCTTAATATTCTTCTAATATTTGCTAAACAGCTAACACTGAGTGCCTTCATACCTTTTAAATGACCATGAGACAGAGGTATTTTTGGATTATGTCTGGAAATTATGTTCAAAGTAGTATTATAACCTGTAATGGGCATAACATCACTCATAATTTTCAAAAACATTAATGGTGGTTAAAATTCAGAGGGAACACTACAAAAATATTCCTAAAATTGTATTTTTTTTTTTTATTACAGTAGAATACTTCCATGGATATCACAGCAGCTTGCTTCACTCTCCACACTTGTGTACAGAAGTGTTGAAGTTGACATTAGCCTAGAGGATGTACATGAGGACAGACCGTTCTGCTAGGTGGGTAATGCACTGCTGAGCCGAGTGGTGGTCCTACTGGGGAATTCTTCCCAGTGGCTCAGGCTGCTTAGAGTTCTTCAGTGTTGGCTGGCTGGTGCCAGCAGGGATGATACAGACGTGTCACTGAGGGGTGGTGATGCTGGAAGCAGAGGGGAAGTAAGATTTACCTGCAGAGCCTTTTGCACCTTTAGCCGCCTGTGTGGATTGGGTTAGTATGGCTTGTATGGAGCTTCTCAGTCCAGATCAAATCTTTCCAGGGTGAAGAGGAGATGATTTCAGATATTGCCTTATCTAGGTGGATCTCTGTTCGTGCAGTGGTCCCTAACTGCTATTTTAGGAGGTATGTATCATGCTGCTCTGGTAACCATACTCCTGGGTTTGTTCAGCAGAAATTAGAGGTGAAGATTCACTAAGAATGTTGATGTACAGACTGCTTTGAAATTGGCTTATAGTAGGTGTTCATGCATACTCCACAAGAACAAGCTCTGAATCAGGCTGTAATGCCCCCAACTGCAGGTTTAGGCCTGAGATACCTGCTGAGCCCAGCAATTCCATTGCAAGTATAGGAATTTGTCACGGTTTGACTCAGGATCAGCAAGTAAACCACTGACAACAATGCTTTCAGTCTCCTCCCCCTCCCACCCAGGTAGGGAAAGGAGAGAGCGAAAAAGGAGAAAGGCTTTCTGGATTGAAAACTAAACTAGACACCTTTAGTTAAATACTAATGACAAAATAAAATGCGTATAAGTATATACAAGTATTTGCAGGAATGTGCAAAACCCCTATCACATCCCCCCCCTCCCAGCAACTCCTACGGCACTCTCCTTAGCTGTAAGCAGTCCCAAAAAGTCCAGGACCGCTGCCAGAGATAGCACCAGAGTAGACAGGAGCTGAGGGTAGAGAAAGGTCAGGAATGCACAGGCCTAAGTATCAAAGGAGAGGGATAGATTGAGTCCTCCCCGGACACTGGCCATGAATGGAAGAAAAGTAAAAGAGAGCTTGACTTCCGTGATCCTTGAATTTACACTGAGTGCGATGTACATAAATGTGGATGGAATACTTTGGTTAGCCAATATTGCAGTCTGTCTAGTCCACCTCCCCTTACAGGAGGGTTGTAGATATGACTCTTCTGCTCCTTTAGTGTCCAAAGCAGCAGATTCAACAAGCAGAGCAAAGTATCCTTGGTCTCTCAGCCGTAGGTATAAACATTTGGGCCTTATCAGTCCACTAGCTGAAAAACTTGCTGCTAGTTTCAGCAGCTGTGCTGCTTAAAAGAGAGTTTACTGAAGAAAAAAAATCTGTAAAAGGAAAATTGGCTTCATCCTGGCTCAAACCAGGACAGAATTTTTCATGTTAATGATGATTTTTATTTTGGCTTCTTCAGCTTCTGCTATACTGGCTGGCTACTGAAGGCCTGGTTGTCGGAGGACCCTGGGGACATCTAGGGAGAAGGATTGGTTTTGCCAGGCAGAAGCAAAGAAAGGGATACCAGCACTGCTGTGGAGAGATTAATGGCAGACTTCCTTCTGCATGAATACATCTATCATGATTAAAGGTAATGTGAGGGAGTCCTTTAAGTTCTTGAGACCATACAGCACAAGATAGTTCTGTGTAGTGGATACTGTGTCCCAATAGGAAGGCTAAAATACAAGCATTTAAATTGAACTATTTTGTTTTCCTTGTTGCTGCCTTTCTGGTGTATTTTCTGCTGAGGAAAGGAAATTGAATGTATAAAAATAAACACCTTTATACTTTGGTTTTTTTATCTAGGATCAGATATGTATCCCATTCTAGCTTACTTTCTTCATTTAAGTACTTCGGATTAGAGGCAGAAATTTTCTGTCAAAGAAATTAAATTTCTTGAAGACCTGCAAGACCTTCCTTGATAACTTTCTGACTTTGTGCCTCATGCATTCTGACAAAGACAACTCATACAGGCAAGACCAGCCCAGTGCCTCATGCTTCTTTCAGAACCATTTTCATCCTCCTCAGGACTGCTTTTTTTTTTTTTTTAGAGCAGCTCAAGATTCCCATCAATCTAACATATCTGTAATCCAACTTTCTGTGTAATTTTAGCAGAAAAGTAATTTATTTCTAAAAAGGTAAATTTCTTTTTTGGGGGGTTGTCATTTTTTTTTTTTTGGTCTTTCCACTGTGTTTTTCTAACCTGGTTTATGTGTAGCTATCAGATGGTCCTGGAGAACCTCACCACCCTTTCATCCAGTATTTTAAAGTACATATAGTATTGTTAACAGAATTAAAAATTAAAAGTACAAACTGAAACCAAACACCCAAATGCTAACCCTAAATATACACTCTCTACCACAAATTTATGATCCAGTATTTAATTCTGTTTCCATTCACCTATTTCTTTTCAAGTAGGCAGTGATAGAATTGAGTGGGAGAATAAATCCAGCTCTGTCATTTCAGAGCCACTGATGAAATGGATATGTTAGTATGTCAAACACTTGAAAAAAGCATACATATTAATTTAACCATGATCTTCTCTGACAAAGCATTCAGATCTATAAGAAGAACAGTAATGAAGTGACTCAGTATCTTAAATACAGGAGTCTAATGCCATTTTAAACATCTCATGGTATCCAAGATGCCATAATGTTGCCAGACATAACACTGCAACTATGAGAGACTTGCATCTTCTCAGCTGGCAGACGGATGCTAACAGCTGCTAAAATGCATTTAGATACCTGGAACTGCTTCTGAAGTATACCACAGTGAAGCATATTTCCATACTGCAGCCCATGGAGGACATCACCCTGGAAAAGATAAATATGCCCTGAAGGAACTGCAGACACTGGATACCTCATCCTGGAGCAGAGTTATCCCAACAGGAACCATTGCCCTTTGGAGAGAACGCATACTGGAGCAGTTCCTAAAAGACTGCAGCCCGTGGGAAGAACCGAAGCCAGAAGAGGGGAAAAGTGTGAGGAGGAGCACTGGCATCAGAGGGTTAACTAAAAAGAATATGAATAGAGATCCTCAACAGAAACTCAGATTTCCTTGTCCCCCATTTGTCTGAGCCATCTTTCTGCAAACATTTTTATTCAAAAAAGGCTAAGACTTTTGTGGAGGGAAAAAAGAAAATACATTCCAAATTTAATTATGAGAATTCAGATAAATACTGAAAACTAAGGTATGACAAAGCTGACTAAAGATGTCTTTACAAATCTAGCACTTGGTTTTATCTCTTTTCCCCCTTTTGAATCCCACACTTCTTAGTAACAGCTAAAATAATTTGTGGAGTCCTTCACCTGCCAGACATTCCCATTTATCTACTCCCTTATTTCCTTTGCTCTCCTCTACTAAGAGCTAATACATTCTCTTCAGCATCACACACTGCAGAACAGAATAAACAAGTCCAGCTTGTGTTAGGTACCCAGAAAACTGCGGCTGCTGCAGCACAGAGCTTCACATACGATACATTAGCTCACATGTGGCTTTTAATAAGATAAATTCCTGATAAAATAAATTACCTTAGCAAGCGCTCCAGGCCTTTGAACCAGACTATTTTCAGTAACTGATCTAACTTCTTCAAATTCTGTATCAGTTTCCCCATAGTCTGCTCTGCAGCTCTATTTCTCCATACTACTTCAGGGTAGAGATGTCCTTTAAAAAATAAATCTGAGCAACTATGTGGGTAAAGGAAAATAAAGCAATCACAGTTGACTAACAGATTATTTTATTTCCAGCATAAATATCTCAGGAAACATATCTGAGTGAAAATGGGATTATTATTGATATTTCGATGTAACCAAAGCTGTTAATTAATAACTAATTTATACTATAACAAAGTATTATCCGTCTTCAGCATAATGATAAAATTTCAATTAATACAGAGTAAATTTTCTATAAGTAGTCTCCAAAGACAAATAGCATGCTTGTCAAGAAAAAGAGGCTGAGGAGGGACCTTATTGCTCTCTACAACTCCCTGACAGGAGGTTCTAGCAAAGTGGGTATTGGTCTCTTTTCTCAAGTAACAAGCAACGGGACAAGAGGAAACTGCCTCAAATTGTGCCAAGGATGGTATACATTGGAGATTAGGAAAAATTTCTTTACTGGAAGGGTTGCTAAGCATTGGAAGAGGCTGCTCAGAGAAGTGGTGGAGTCAGAGACATTCATTATTGCATTTTATATTATATAGGGTACAAAAATTTCTGATCTAATGTTAGCAATGCAGTTCTGAATGATGTTACACTTCAGAGAAGGGTGTGACAGTTCCACAGAAAATATACATATTGACCTCTAGAGACACTACTTTAGTACATTCTGAAATTAGTCTGATTAACAGTTAAAGATCTGTACCGGGTTTACATGGCAAGGTTTTGGCAGGGAGAGGGCTATAGGGGTGATTTCTGGGAGAAGCTGCTAGAAGCTTCCCCTGTGTCCAATAAGGCAAATACCATTTGGCTCCAAGACAAACCTGACACTGGCCAAGGCTGAGCCCATCATTGACAATCACAGTGCCTCTGTGATAAAATAGTTAAGAAGTAGAAAAAAAACAACTGTGCAGCTGGAGAAAGGAGTGAGAATATGGGAGATGAAAAATCTGCAGACATCAAGATCAGTGAAGCGGGGGGGAGGAGGTGTTCCAGGCACCAGAGCTGAGATTCCCCTATAGCCCCTGGTGAAGACCATGTTGTCTGTGGGGGAGCCATGCTGGAGCAATCTTTTCCTGGAGGACTTCACCCCATGGAAGAGACTCACACTGGAACAGTTTGTAAACAGTCCTTCACCTCGTGGGAAGGACTCATGTTGGAGAAGTTCATAAAGGACTGTCTCCTGTGGGAGGGACCCCACACTGAAGCAGGACAAGAGTGTGAGGGGTCGTCCCTTTGAGGAGGACAGAGGAGCAGAGACAAAGGGAAATGAACTGACTACAACTCACATTCCCCATCCTCCTGTGCTGCTGAGGGGGAGGAGGTAGAAAATATCAAGAATGAAGTTGAGCCCAGGAAAAAGAGAAGGGTGGGGGAGAAGGTGTTTTAAGATTTGGTTTTATTTCTCATTATCCTATTCTGATTTGATAAGATCTCATTAGAGAGAGATTAGTCACCAATTAGAGTAATTTCCCCAAATTAAGTCTGGTTTGACCATGACAGTAATTGGCAAGTAATCTCTCTCTGTCCTTATCTCTACTCGTGAGTCTCTCATTACATTCTCTCTCCTCTGTCCAGCTGAGGAGGAGTGACAGAGTGGCTTTGGGGAGCACCTGGCATCCCAACCACAAGATCAATAATGTATCAATAATGTATATTTTCAGATCATAGAATCATAACATACTAATATATACTCATGAGAATATGTATGATTGCATTGATTTCTAAATTCTTGACATCATATTAGACACTCAGAAAAATTGGGCCTTGATGGAGAGCTTTTAATAGACAGGGGAAAAAAAAAAGTATCCTCAAGTTAAATGTTAATTAAATAAAATATAGGGGTTTCGATTTTTTTTCACTGTAACTATAGATAGAGACATAGATTTTGCCCTTTTTTGCACTTAAGAACTTTGAGGCAGAAACAAAGATAAGACTACTCCAAGAGTAAAATGCTTATTTTCTAAATAAGCTGGAGGATATCAGTAGGTTTATTATCCCGGGTTCTCATATCCTTTTTGTAATAATCATGCAAGAGGAACCACAGGTGACTCAAAGTGGTTCCCATCTGTCTTGTTGCTGTCTCGTAGCAGGGCGTCTCCTCTTGATGGCTGCAACACAAGCCCAGTTGTCCTTAGGAAGATACTGGGGTATAGGGAAAGGCTGGGATTTACCTTCCCATCTGTCCAGATTCCTTCTGTCAGTCACCTTTTCAATGGCTGAGGTGTGGAACTGACGATAATCACAAAACATATCTCCATACTGTCGTGCTTTGAAAGTCAATTCATGCACAGTTGGTCTATTGAATTCATCAAAACATCCCATGAAGGAGAATATATGGGCATGTGTTGCTGGTACAGCCTGCACAAACCTCCGGAACATGGCTGTGTCACACACGACATCATCAGGATTTAGAAACCCTTGGTCATCATAGATCACTTCTTGCACTGCTAATTCTCTCAAATATGTGATGGCTCTTTCCAGAGTGGGTGCTCTGCTTCGGCATGGGTCACTGTCACCCTTATGGGGGTACCTGCTCCGTATGGCTGAAAGAAGGTGGCTCCACAGGGTAATATCTCCTGTCCTATCACCAATTGCTCTATCGATACCAGCATTTTTAGCCAGGGATCACAACTGTCTGGCTTCTCTTTATCCAGAGTGTAGGTGTCGGCTCCACCATCAAAACATCAGAGCAGCCAGGAAAGAAGCCCCTCATTTTCATTGTGGGTAAAGTCCTTTCTCATGACATGCAATTCCTTTAGGGAGAAAAGTTGTAGCAGATCATCATCCTTAGCTGCTTGAGAAGGGCCTGCTCCTCCATCTGCTTGAGAGGGGCCTGCCTGTTTATCTACTTGAGATGGGTCTGTTCCATCATCTGTTTTAGAATCATCTGCTTTCTCAATTACATCTTCTGATGCTGCTTGAAGAAACTCTGGATATTTCAGACAGGAGTGGGTATAAGGATCAGTCGCCTTTCTTTTGTCCCTGGTCACAGGTTTAACTTTTACTCATTTGAATTGAATGGGAGTGGACTTAGTCTTTGCAGAAGTAGCTGCTTTTGTAGCAGCACCAGTGGTGGCAGCAACAGTGGCACCAGTAACAGCAGTGGCAGTAGCACTGCCTGGGGGGAACTGGCAGTGAGTGGAACAACACCTCACTCTACACATCCACAGGACACTATAAGCATTCAACAGAAGCATCCCCAGTGAAACTAGGCTATTTAGATCAAGAGCTGGGATATTCAGCCTTAGTGGGAGTGGAAAGGAAAAACTGAGTCTGCCGTTACCTACATAGACCTTCTTATCCACATACACATTCACACTGCACACATACAGTGTCCCTATACAGATCAGTATCATGACCCCTGTTATCACTAAACAGGTTATTACAGGGTTGATTATGGCTATAGTCTTATCAATAAACCACAGAACAATATCAAGAACAGATACACTAAGCAGTAGTATCCCAGCTGCACAGGACATGTACAACTGCATGTTGGGTGCAGAATTCATCTGTTCGGTTTTCAACCCATCCATACCTTCAGTAGACATGGTGTTCACTCAGCTCCTGCCTGCCTCGCCACAGTCACAGTTGTCACAAACTTGTCACAGTTTAGCACCGAGTTGGAACACCCTCAATTCACCCCCCTCCTCCCCTAAGGTAGGGAAAAAGGGAGAAAAATGAGAAAGAGAGGCTTTCCGGGTTGAAAAGTGAAACATATTTATTTTAATTATTAGTGATAAGGGAATATATATATATTTGTAAAGGGATGTGCAACACCCGATCCCCTCCCTCCTCCCCCAGCGACTCTCACAGCAACTCTTCTCCCTGGTGACTCCAGCTGAAGGGGGGAGTGTCCGGGCGCACGGACGGGGCCCTCGGGTGTCGGCTGGGAAGAAAAATGGAAAAACAAAGAGAGAGCCAAAGAGAGGGTGATAGAAGCAACAGTAAGCAGAAAAGTGAGTGGAGAAGGAAAAAGAAGAGCTTGACTTCCATGATGTCTTAACCTATACTGAAAGCCAAATAGAGAAAATATGATGAGAAGGGAATAGTCTGGTTTGCTGATCCTGCCTTCGGTCTAATCTGCTCCCCTGTAGGGGGGGAGGCTGCAGACAGTCAGAAGTGACCTTGGTTATTATCAGTCCACTGGCGCTGCTAAAAAGTTCACTGAAAGAAAAAAAATCAGCAAAGAGCTTCACCCTGGCTCAAACCAAAACACTGACATGCAGCACAAAAGCCTGTTGCTATAAAATTCTGGTTTAGTGACTACATTCAGCTATGAAGTTATGTAAGAATAATTTTGGATAGTTATTTGAATTATATCTGTATATTCAGGCTATAAGAAATGAAATATAATCAAGGCAATCAATTAACTAATAATATAATGAAAAATGTATTATGTTGGGTATAATCAAGAAATTGTAATTTCTTCAACCTAGAAATTATAAGCTTTGTCATAATTAAAATGGCATCTTTATGAATAAATGTCTATGCAGCATTGTTAAACTTCCTGAATTTTCCCATTGTGGGGTTTCAATAAAACTTTCACACTATTCCTAAGCATCTAATGCTACATTATACTGTAAAAGGTTTAACTGCAATGATGCAATACACTGAAGATGAGAAAATTCCTGCTCCACATACATATTTCATACTTGAACAAGGAAGGACAACTATCTGGTATACGTCAAGAATGTCTCCAGTCTTTGCACAGTGCTCCACAAACCAAAGTTTAATCAGTTTCTCAAGTTACCATTTCTTCAATGGCTTTTCTTTGAACTCTTTCAATGAAAAAAACCTAATTTCCACTAGTGAACCCTAACTCTGGACATCTTTGTGTATTGTCAAATTGTGAGATAATATTAATTAATTTATCTGCCAAAAGTCAACTGTTGACAACATTCTTGATAGTTTTATGTCAATGCAGTTACTGAATGCAGTGCAGTAGCTGCCAACACCAAGGAACTTGGCTTATATTGTATGAACCGAAGATTCTGCAACTGGCATAGTGTGGTTGATTAATTTAACTTTTACAGATAGGCTTTGATATTAAATAGATTTTACTTCATATATATAAACAGTCCAATAACACCACATCGTTTCAGATTTGTTTAGCTGAAATACTGCATATACTCTTTAATTAATATTTGTATTTCTAGTTGTTATGTTTTAAATATTTAATTTTATGTTCATTTACAGTACAATACTGCTGAAATATAAGCATTTTTTCATCAATAGGCTTTACATTTTATGTCATTGCTTTTTTTAGCATCAGTCCTCAACCTTTTCTATGTGAAGTTCTCTTAAGGAAAAAGACTGATTTCTGTTTGCTTGGGGAATTGCTTACCATCTTAAATTTCACTGTAAAAATCTATTTTTGATGGTAGAATTTGCTACACTAGCAGCAAGAAAATATTACTTTCCCTTTAATTTTATTATAGTTTTCATGTAGATTTCAGACATGATTTTACAGAGTGGCAGAATATGGTAAAAAGGACTAAGGGAATGAAACATTCAGTAAGATGTGCTAATCTATGAATGGAATAATTTTTTGTGTGGTAGATGCAGAGTACTGGTAATTATAACTGCACAAGGTCCATTCTACACCAAAAAATACCACAGGGAAAGTTTTGAATTGTAAAATTGTTTGTAGATTAGAAATATATTTGTGTTTCAGTATCTTAAACTACTTCCCTGATTGCCTTATGCTAATTAGTAAGGCACCTATTAACTATATTCTAAAAATAAATATGGAAAAATTCAGCATGTGATAAAAAGGCAAATAAAATCTATGGAGGTAATTATTGCATCTATAGAGATAATTACTACAAACAAATTTTATGTGCAAAACAAACTATTCTTATTGTTCAGCATTTTGCTTTCTGAAAAACAAGATTAGATGCTGATTATACACGACATCCAAGGGTCAATTACTTTTAAACCATTTAAGTTATATACAGTACTACTTAGATCTTCACTGGCTGAAAAACGGTTCTTTACCTTCACATAATCTTACTTTTCAATAAAGTAAATTTATATTAGATTGGGGAAAAATTTGTAAACAATCCAAGACTCTTAAATAATGCTCATTTCTCTAACTGAAACATAATTTAAATGTTTCTGAGCCTGTTTAATAAAGTCCAGACACAGAAAGAAAAAGAAATCTTGATGAGGTCTATAAAGCAGCAAATTGCAATGGTCTAGTCTTGGTATTATTTGCACATCTACTTCTGTACTTTATAGGCTTTGAACCTCCCTAGCCTGTATCAAGGTTTTGACACTTGAATAACCTTTTATTGGGTCTTACAATTGCAGCCTTAATTCTAATTTGTATTCACTAAAGAAAATGTTTATAACCTACAGTCTGTTTACCTGTTTGATTTATAAGCAGAAGTATTATATAATTATTCAAAATTGGAGTGTAATTCTTTACTGAGGTTCTGTGGGTTCATTGAAGTTAACACTGGAAGGAACTCCCCTGAGGGACTGTTCTGGGACTTCAGAAATACTAATTTTTTTTTGCTCCATAGAATGTTGTTTGCTGCCTACAGCCATTTTGGTGTACCTCACCTAATTGTTTCTCTGCTATTGCAGGACTGTTCGGCATGATGATATGGTGGTCTCTTCTCACTTGAGCCACAGAGAACAGTCCCTTGGCTATCAAAATGTTTTAAATCACCTGAAAGTCTCTTTTATGGAATTTAGTTGACCGACTAAATTTATAATGTAAAATTGAACACTTTTTTTTTGCCTGTTCTGGCCTTAACTCCTTCAACTCTCTAATATTGGACAATCTGACCAATAGAATAAGCCTGAAAGTTATTCAACAAGGCTATGATCAGTTATATCTGTACCATGGAGTTCTTCTTAAGGCAGTGCAGAGATACTGTAGTGTGCAGATGACTTATTTATGAGCTCTTTTAATCTAAAATGCACATCATTTGCTCTTCATCTATGCGTGGTGCTATTGGCATATGTCTGGAAACACTCAGGCATAAGAACGGGTAGTTCCAAAATCAGTTAGGGAGATCAGAAAGCATAAAACATAGTGGCTTTACTAAATGTTGAAACTTGGGGTTTTCATTTATATTTTACATTAAAAAACAGATTAACATATGATAGAAAGACACAGATATCATGAAAATAAACACTTAGACAATTGTTTCTAAAAATATTTATCTAAAAAAATACTTTGTAGAGTCATTGTGAGAGGAGTTAGAAACTTTCATCTACTTTTTTACTCAGGGAAATTGTTTAGAAAAGTAGCTTAAATGCTTGGTGGATTGAGATTCAGTTGTTGAATGATCTGCGTCACTGTAATTTGGAATACATACTGTATATGCTTCATTCTGCAATAATAATAACCTCTGGGTTCAATTAGTCCTTTCCTTTTTTTCTTTCAAGATAGACTTGATTTGGCTTTGAAAAGACATACCTTTTTTTTTTTTATTTATTCTTTAATATATTCCTCTAACTGGGATATAAGATAAGGATCAATGGAAACATAAAACCTGCTATAAAAGGTAAATAGTTGTTTACCAGTGAAGAAGGTAAAAACCAAATAAGAGGGTCTAAAATTCAAAAGGTCCCCAAAGAATTTAAATATTCACTATTTGAAAGGCAAAATAAAAAAGGCATGTCTATAGCTTATTAGCTAGAGAACGAGTGAAGATTGCTAGATTATGTAAATATCCTACTGTTTTGAACTGGAAGCCAGGTACTCCCCAGTCTACAGTAGTATTTGAACTATGAGGACACAATAAATATCTTAGTCTGAAGATACTGTGTCTTAACAAATACAGAGCATGCTTCAGAACCAGTATAGTGTTACTTCAAGGAAAAAAAAAAAGTAAAAGAGACAGTGTCAAATTTCCTCTGTGTTTGATTCAGAATTGTTGACTGATGAACAAAAAAGCAAGACTAAAACTTTACAATGTTTTTGTTCCCTTTGGAAAGATTTTCACCTCTAACTGTGCTACTGTTTCATAATCTTGAGAAGTGCAAAGATTTTGATGCATCTAATTCCCAATTAGGGAACTATTTCTATGGTGTGCCTTCATTTTTTTCTCTCATGCAGGGCAGGGCAAAATCTTGTTTCAACATATTTTATCACTAATAAGGTAGCGAATTAACACAGTTTGTACGACTGAGACAAGAAAGATAGAAGAAGAAGAAGTAAGAATACCACAATGGTATTAAAATGTGTTAGGCTGCTGTTGTTTTGTTTTGTTTTGTTTTAATTTTATTGTTTTGTTTTGTTTTTTTGTTTTGTTGGGTTTTGGTTGTTTTGGTTCTTTTATGGTTGGACTTGGTGATCTCAGAGGTTCTTTCCAACCATGA
The DNA here is from genome assembly GCA_020745705.1 of Hemiprocne comata. Classification (NCBI taxonomy): domain Eukaryota; kingdom Metazoa; phylum Chordata; class Aves; order Apodiformes; family Apodidae; genus Hemiprocne; species Hemiprocne comata. The sequence goes on from CM036586.1 coordinate 178,954,153, forward strand.
CTATTCTGTGATTCTGTGATTCTTTATTGCACATGTTAATGCAGAAAACCAAGAGCAGAAAATGAGAGTTTATGGAACAGAAATGTAAGCATTTGAAAAAACTGGAAAATATAAGATTCAGTTCTGGTAGTCAACTGGAAAATTCCTTCTCTTCGGAAAAGAAGGTGTATAAACTTTAGTAAGAAGTGCTTTATAAGGGGTACTACTATATACAAATACATTTTTTATGTGATAAATACCCCAGTGAGATTAGCTAGAAGCTGAGAAAATGAGAATTAATATTGGTCACTGCTGTTGGTAACAGATTTCTGCTTCTTTTCATGGATGTAATGAATTTACAAGCTTCACATTTATGTGACAAACACACAGACATTCTCCTCTTCCCAAACCCCCTCAAAATAAGAGCTCAAGACAGAACATTTTATGAAGTTCTTGTCTCTATTCAAAATTCTTATGTTTATGCAAACTGATAAATATACAACATTTTCTTACAACACTCAACTTTTTAATACAGAAAATCCAAACAAATTCAAATCAATGTTTTAAAAGTAAAAAACCCTATGTAGAGGACTCGTTCAAAAGAAATGCTAGAGGGTCATTTTAATAAGGAGTGGAAAGCAGTAAGCTATCAGTATGGTAATTAAAATCAATCAGTGTCCATAACCACACTTGAAGATGTGAATAAGATTAAAACTAATTAAAATATCACAAAAGGCCTTTATTTAACGATTGCAGAGATGCCTTGGTGGATAGCATTTTGCAACCTGATATCAAGGGAAAACAAGTTAAAAGAAATAAAGTCTGTTATAAAAAGTGTAATTTTTATGCCCAGAGAGAATGGAAACATTAGACTGTTCAAATATAGCTTTATGTGGCTGGTGTTCAAATACCATCT